>CM046663.1:86785271-87985271 GCA_025594165.1 Tamias sibiricus | reverse complement strand
TCCAAGTCCTTCCTCCATGATGTTCTGCCTCACCTCAGGCCCAAAGCAATGGAGCTCACTGATCATGGACTGAAACCTCTAAAACCATGAGCCAACATAAATCTTGCCTCCTCTAAGTTGTTCAGGTGATTTTGGTCACAAGGACAAAAAGCAGAAAACACAAACCCCCTTTCTTTCTTTACCCTCCATCAGTTTATAAGACAAAGGTGAAACTCACCCATCCAGAAACTATGATATGTGACAGGGACTGTGAAATCCTCTGGACAGCCATACAAAGGAACAGGTCCCTCATGACTTTCTCTAGGAGGCACGACCTTATTATATTTCCAGGTGACCTTTTATTGGAAGCCTCCTTCCAAGAATTCATCTACCTTAGAGTTAGGCATTAGAAATTGCATGGTTGTCACAAGGAATATGTTAATATGGCATTTGTATTGGGAAACAAAAAAGACTTTTTCTGACAGATTCTGTTGATTGGTTTGACAATGGAGAGTGACTAAATAGGTGCACAATGTCACACATTTGAGTAAGTTGGAAGGATGAGACTGGTCCATGTTTGCTTAAAAATCCTATTCAATCACATATACAATGGTGCTAGAAATTACATCCTTTACTTCTATTTAACACAGCAAGGGGGTAATTTAATTGTCAATTTTTTAATTTTTTTAAGTTATTGATGGACCTTTATTTTATTCATTTATTTATATGTCATGCTGAGAATCAAACCCAGTGCCTCACACATGTGAGGCAAGTGCTCTACCACTGTGCCACAATCCCAGCCCTTAATAGTCAATTTTTTTTTTTTTTTTTGTGGTACCGGGGATTGAACTCAGGGGCACTCGACCACTGGGTCACATCCCCAGCCCTTTTTTGTATTGTATTTAGAGACAGGGTCTCACTGAGTTGCTAAGTGCCTCGCCATTGCTGAGGCTGGCTTTGAACTCGCGATCCTCCTGCCTCAGCCTCCCAAAGTGCTGGGATTACAGGCATGCGCCACCGCGCCCGGCAATAGTCAATTTTTAAAGGTACAGAAGTTTAGAAGATTTTTTTGGGAAAAAAATTTGTGATGTACATGAGGAAAAATTTAAAAACTCCCAGGAAATATGGACTCCTCTCAAACCTGCCCAACAATTGTGTGATTTGAAGGATACCCAGAGCCAAAGTACTTTAGTACATCCCAGCAAACTTCAAAATAAGAAGAACTCCTTAGCACTCTTGGCTACATGGCCCTGTGAATTATAGGACATAAAAGGCTACAGTTTGGGGTGGGGAGGAACTAGAATCTATTCAAAATACAAATTTGATTCTTTAGAAAATTTCATCTTTTTTCATTTGTAAAAATGGTTTCCTCATTGCTGCCTCTGTAAACTGATACCTTTTGGGGGAATAGCTATCTTTTACCACTTTAATAGTCCTACTCCTAGTAGTAATGTTAATAATAATGTTGACGATGACATCATACCTGCATCCTGGTGTAATCCCTTAGTTACAAAGTCATGCATAGATTGGGGCCATGGGCATTGTTGTATGCTGTTTTCCTAGGAACAACAACAACTAATAAAAAAAAAATTAGGTTAAAAATTAAGAAAAAAAAAGAAAGGAAAATATCTGTGACAGCCCCAGGGTAACTGATTCGGATACACACCACAAACAGGGAAGTAAGAAATGTTTCCAGTGTCTCCTTTGGCCCCTGGGTTCTGCCTTTCCCTCTGCCTATTAAACCCTGCCAGGGCCTAACCTAGAAGTGGCCTATTCTGGGATGATTTGCACTTTTAAAGGAAGGAAGGGCTGAGAGACAGGGATGCAGGTTCAGTCTTTTGGTAGATGAGTCTGCCCTGGCACACATAAAGGAAGTCTGGCAGAGCCTGCTGTTTTAGTGTCCTGTGACTCAACTTTCCTAGGTTGTTGTTTCTTTTTTCCTCATAGAATTAGTGTCTTCAGTGTCTCTGAAGGTTTCTCACCAAGAGACAAGGAAGGGAAGTGTAGAGAGACCTGGGAAAGGACCAGAGTTGAGTCATTCTGGCAGGTACATCACAGGTTGGCACTTGTCCTGATTTGGGTGCAGATAAAGTCACTTTAAACCCAGTATGAAATGTTAGTGTCTTTAAAATAACTTCAAGAAAATAACAAGTATTTGGGGAAAATAAAACAAAGCAGATCCCTGAGGTGAGGTGTGCAGAGGCCTGTCTGTATGAACAGGTAATTTGTCTGTGAACTCTCAGGTTGCTCATTCATTCCATGGAAGGCGGGACACCAGTGTGCCTCCAGGCCTGACCTAGAGCCCTGGGTGGTGTCTCTCTTGCTCCTCTGTCACCTCAAGCAACTCTCTGATCTCACTCTCATTTTTCCCGTCTGACCTTGTGGAGGAGACTTTCCAGACAGGTCATCTGACTAACCTGTTGATTGGGCAAGGTGAGATTTAGTTCTTCCTGCAGTGCGGGGACCACTTCTCCAACAGCCTTCAGGATGCCTCTAGCTCTTGAAATTCGTAAGGGCTTACTAGGCTGGAGAGCTGGA
This sequence comes from Tamias sibiricus, assembly GCA_025594165.1. Taxonomy (NCBI): domain Eukaryota; kingdom Metazoa; phylum Chordata; class Mammalia; order Rodentia; family Sciuridae; genus Tamias; species Tamias sibiricus. Next base: position 87,982,754 of record CM046663.1, on the reverse strand, counting down.
GACAGAGTCTGGGGCTGTCCAGCATACACACCAGGTGGGAGGTACCTGCTCCTGATGGGTGGTTGTTATTGTGCTGGGGAGGGCAGCGCTGCAAATGGGGGATATACCTGGTGTCTCCCCACTATTTTCCACCCACTCTGGTTCAACATTTAGGTTATCATTACACAGAGAGAGTTTGCCCTTCTGTTTTCTACTTTTCCTCTTGATTTTTGTGATTTCTGAGAAGAGGGGAAATAAATGGTGACTTCATGCCGCCATCTTCACATGATTTTTTTTTCCCTTTTGGGCCTTTTAGTCTTTAACTATATATGTGTATTACCTTTTAAAAATAAGTACAACTGAGACTTAAAAACAACATCCAAGGGGCTGGGGTTGTGGCTCAGTGGTAGAGCGCTCGCCTAGCACATGCACGACCCGGGTTCAATCCTCAGCACCATGTAAAAATAAATACATTGTGTACAACTAAAAGCAAATAAATAAACATTTTAAAAATTAAAAAAAAAAAACATCCAAAAACGCTTATCATTCCTGGGCCCCAGTGAGAAGCATCCTTGATGGGAGTCTTGATGAATTCCAATTGTTTTTAGGTGACTGGGTTGACCAGTGGAATGGATGACTTACACTCTGGAGGGAAAGGGCTGCACCAGCAGCTTATAATTCAGACAGATGAATTTGGGGAACACACTTGCAGTTGACAATGAACAGCACCAACAGTAACAGCTCACCTTCCGATATACAAAGTCCTGTTGATGTAAAGGCCTTGGTTCCCTCCCGATAATTAAGCTCTGGGGCTGGGGGTTTCTGTCTTCAGGGGAATCATTGCCAAATATCCATCTTCCAGTTGAAATAGGATCCATATTATTCCAGCAAAAAACATCTATATACATTACCACAAGCAGGAAATTCCATCCTATGTAGGAAAGTCTCAGAGAGAAAAGGCCCTGGAGTCTGAGCATGTGTGTCACTCTTTGATGGAGTCACCCATTCCTATGCATAATAATCTTTAATTCATGTTCTTACAGTTATTACTTTTAAAAAAAATGGTGTTTCAAGAAATAGAATTCTTACATCTACTTGAGAACACTTTGATGAGAAAATGGTGAGCCATTTGTCAGATATTGCAAATCCTGGCAGGGCTGAGGTGCAGGTAACCCAGTGGCACAGACAGACATCTGTGCTGTTTTTTTTTTTTTTTTTTTTTTTTGTCTTTCCAAGACTTATCTGAAAACTGTTGTGAGAGGAAGGATGTTCCACTGTCTCAATTATAGAATCCAAGGTTGCTAGACTCTGCCGTTCAGCTCCACTGAAGAAAGCTCCCCTCACAGGGCGGTGACCTTTTCTCAGTATCAGACAAAACCAAAAATAAATAGCAGTGTGTTTTCAATGCCCCACTACCTCCACGGAGACTTCCTCTAATTCAAAGCTCTGAAATTGAGCAGAAATGCATTATCATCCCTGCTAGGCTGAGTGAATAGGGAAATGTCAAAATAAAATAATTAAACATTGTACATTACTTTCCAAAGTTCCATCCAGCCATGAGAACCTCATTAGCTAGGGGTATCTTTATAACCTTGTTGAATACCCAGTTCCGTGATACTTGCATTCTGATATTTTCATTTATAGCATAATTTCCCTTGGCATGTACTTGTTGTAATAATTTTTATACATCTAAGGAATACTCTTTAGTTGAGTGCTGTCACTAAGTGTAATTAATACAATATGTAATGTTAGTTTTTTTATTATTTATCATTTGAACAGAATTATTATTTTTTTCTTTTTCTTTTCTTTCTTTTGTACCAGGAATTGAACTCAGGGGCACTCGATCACTGGGCCACATCCCCAGCCCTTTTTTGTATTTTATTAGAGACAGGGTCTCACTGGGTTGCTAAATGCCTGACCATTGCTGATGCTGGCTTTAAACTCGCGATCCTCCTGCCTCAGCCTCCCAAGTGCTGGGATTACAGGCATGCACCACTGCGCCCGGCCCCCAGAATTATTGACCACAAATGCAACATGTATATTATTTAAGTATATTTGAAATCATTATACATTTTAAAAATGACATTTGCCAGATTTTCACTAGCTAGTATCTGATTTTTGGTGATCAAAACATTTTATATTTTATTGAGATAGTATTTTATTTCCAGATTATTTTTAAATAAACCCAAAAGTGAATATAATAGCCCTATGGACTGGAAGACTACTATGAATTTTAACAAAGAGATTCAAGGGAAAAAAACATTTTTGATAAACTTTATTTTTTAGAGCAGTTTTTAGGTTCAGTACAAAATCGAGTAATGATTTTAATGATTTCCCATATACCTCCCACCCCACACAGAAACACCCTCCTTACCATCAAAAGTCCCTATCAAAATGGTGCATTATTTTATAATTAAGGGACCTGAACACACCATGAACATCATAGTCCATAATTTATATTAGCTAGCACTCATGCTGTTGTACGTTCAATGGGTTTGGACAAATGCAAAATGGCATATAGCTTCCCTTGTAGTACCATATTGCCTGAAGACCTCCATCCCCCACCTATTTATCTCTCCCTCCTCACATACACTGATCTTTTAACTGTCCCCATAGACATATATACAGATAGACACACATAGGAATGTCTCCACAGACATGCATAGATGTTTGTAGCAACTTCATTCATAAATTTCCAGACTTGGAACATCCAAGATGTCCTTCAGTATGTGAATGAATACATAAATTGTGGTGTGATAGTATCTAGACAATGCAATGTTATTTACCACTACAAAGAAAAGATCGATCAAGCCATGAAAAGACATGACAGAAACACAGATGCCTACTACTGGTGAAAGAAGTCCATCTGAGAAGGCCGCACACTGAATGGTCCAACTCTGTGACATCTGTGGTGATGGAAAGAGAGTTTAATAAGGTTCTTGCTTTTACTATTTTATCATTGGAATATGAAGTGTTATGTCATTGAAAAATATAACACATCTCTCTCCAAATGTTGGTTAGTGCAGTTTATGCAACCTCAGCAAAATTTCACTTTTATTATAGTAAAAATTCAATCTTTGCATTGTCATTTATACATTTCTGAGTCAGGACTTGAGTTACTGAATGTGAACCTCAATGAACAGTGTGGGGTTTCAGACATTGTATTTTGCTGAATTTTGATAGATGTACCAAAGGCATAAATTTCCCACGAGTTAAGTTTCTTGTTTATAGCATGTGCATGAGATAAAAATATTCAAGGTTTATTTCCAATGTACAGTGTAGTCCCAGTCACCCATGTATTTGCATATCTATAGATAAAAACATTTATATGAATAATGTAAGATTAGGAAGAGCTGACCTGCCATTGCCATTGAAGAGCCATATCCATTTACTCAGGACGCGACTGATTCAGAAAGGAGTGGGTATTCACTCTGATAAAAATACAGCTTTTTCCTCATCTCAGCAAGAGGCCATTACCCAGGGGCTCGCCCATTAGCATCCGCCTTGTCTCTACTTTGGATGATCACAGTGGAGTCAGGTAAGAGCCATTTCCAGGAAATATTCATTATCTATTCTCTTACATGGTTATCCAGTCAGAGTTTACATAATTACCACTGAAGGACTATTTTCCTGTTGTCTGCTGATGTGATTACATTACATTAACCAACATCTAACAATACTTTTAAGTATTTTACCTTATGGAGCTCAAGAATTAAGTAAAGCCCTTCCCCCCTCCCATGCAATGCTCTGCAAAGTTACCTTGTGATTCCCTTAGATGGTAATTGCATTTAATACCAGATGAAATCCTGTAATCTAACTTTTCTATAGTAGGGAAAATACCTTGAGACTCACAGTCCTCTCTCTTTCATTTACAGAACGTGTGGGTTTTTCCCACACCCTTGGTCTGGAACATTAAGAAAGAAGCCATGAAGACAAAGAAATAAAGGGAGGACTCCCTGCTACTGTGTCTATAAACAACCAGTGGTGTTTAAGGGCTAATAAAGCTCCAAAGATCTCTCTCATAACCATGATCGTGGACCGATTTAAAAATATTTTAGATGGAGAAATGTCAAGGAAAATAGAGACAATTTCTTAAGACATGATTCTCTTTCCTCAGCCTCCATAGAAGATTTCATATATATGGCTGTCATATAAGGGGCAATTGAAATTCCACAGCACAAAGGCAATGTAAGGAGGAGGAGGAAAAAAAGAATCAATCTTTCATATGTTTTTTTCAAAGGCTTGGCAAGAGACCAGGGGTAATATTTTTGCAACTGGGAATGTGTGTTTGCTGAAGAATATTCCCACATTCAAATCATCATCAGGGGTCCTCATCTTGTTTTACTTTCAAAGGTAGAGGGGGCATAACATTAACCCCAACTGGGAAAAGGAAAATGCCTTGCTGTAATTCGCCTCCCAGGAGCAGGAATAAAGGCATTACACAGGCCTGCATGATGGAGAATGTCCTCACTCACACAAGACAAAAGGCTTCATTATTTTTCACCAGACACTCCAAGCCTTGTGCCTCCCAATGCCAGGGACCAAACAGGTGGACCCTTTTTTTCTTAAGCCACTAGATGGAGTTTCTAAGACACTGGCCTTCTGGCACTTGTCACTATGAAGAGATGGAGGGACAACATGACGGCATTTGGAGCTCACACTACCCTGGCCTTCCCTGAGAAGACCAAGATGGCCCTGAGGACCACGGCGTGCCTTTGCAATACCATTAGCTTTTCTTTTTCTTGGAGCAGCAAATAAATGACTATTTTCTTCCTGAATATGTACTTCTTTTATCCTTTTGTGAGACCAAAAGGCATTTGAATCCTAATGAAAAATTTAAAGTGACAAAATGCAACTTAACTGAACATTCAGGTGCTCTTCTGGGTAGTCTGTTACTGAGTAGCTCTAATGATGTGTGCATCTCATTTGTAGGGTAAAATATGAAAAGTCTCAAATTCCTGAGTCACTCACCATCTCAGCTTGCCAGCAGATTCCTGTAAGAAGAGATACATGAAGACCACATTCTCAGAGACAGATCGAATCTCCAATGTAGAAAATTGGAAGGAATTCATCTGTTAGAGGCTCTGCCCCACGTTGGTTTCACATTCTCCCAACAGCTTTGACAGACAGCACAGATGAAGATTTACACATTTTCTAGTTGCAAGAAGCAATGTCTAACTTTTTTTCATTACTGTCTTGGGCTCTGATCTCTTGTAGGCACACAGCCTGTTAATCTCGAGTGGCACAATATTCTAACTAGAGACAAAATAAAGATCATCCAATTCCCCCTGTAAGCAGCATACTTTAGACACAGGCTGTTTTCTTCGCAATTATTTTCATACCTCCTAAGCATGAAGTGATAAGAAAGAAATTAAAATAGTTGATCTTCATAGCATTTCAAGGTTCATTCATTCAACAGATATTTATTGAGCACCTAAAGCGTAAAAGAGCTGGAAAGTAATTAGTGAGCAATTTTGAAGATAGCATCTGCTCCCTAAGCTCTTGGGAGCATGGTATATGTGAAGAACTGAATGTCCCAGAGGATGGCACGGAGAGGATGAGGTACCTTCTAGCAAAGAAGAGACTATAAATGGGATGAGAGGGTGACCAACAGGGCTTTACAAGCCACATGAGCTTGTCTTCCTCTTTTTCTGAAGAGCAATAGGAAGCTGATGGGTTTGAGACAGTGATAATAATTGCTTTATTTACCTATGGATGCATAACAATGACTCAAAAAATTAAGTGATTTGAACACCATTCAAACACATTTTCTGTCTCGGACTTTGGCCAGTAACCTGGGCATCTTGTATGGCTTCTCTAGCTTTGGATCTCCTACGAAGCTGCCTGCATTTGGATCCGAGTCACTCGTATCATTCCTAGTTGGATTCAGTTCTTCATGGGATGTTAGATTAAGGCCTCAGTTCATCCTAAGCTCTTAGTTGGAGACCTCTAACAAGTGGCTCTCCCATGGAGCCCCTCAAAATATGGCAGCTTGCTTCCTCAGAGCAAGCAAGAAGACGAGAGAGCAGGGTTCCGTGGCACAGGCCTGTAAACCCAGGGGTCAGGGGACTGAGGCAGGAGGATCTCAAGTTCAAAGCCAGCCTCAGCAGCTTAGCAAGGCCCTAAACTACTTAGTGAGATCTTGGCTCAAAAAAAAAAAATAAAAAGGACTGGGGATGGGGCTCAGTGGTTAAGTGCCCCTGGATTCACTCCCCAATATAAAAAAAAAAAAGACAAAACACAAAAAAAGACAAGAGTGTGTCAATGACAGAGACATAGATATCACAGTGTTTTTTTTGTTTGTTTGTTTGTTTGTTTTGGTACCGGGGACTGAACTCAGGGGCATTGGACCACTGGGCCACAAACCCAGCCCTTTTTTGTATTTTATTAGAGACAGAATCTCACTGAGTTGCTAAGTGCCTCGCCATTGCTGAGGCTGGCTTTGAACTGGCGATCCTCCTGCCATAGCCTCCCAAGTGCTGGGATTACAGGCGTGCACCACCATACCTGGCTGATATCACAGTGTTTTGTAATCTGTCCCATTATGGTTGCCCTTTGTTTCTTAGAAACAAGTCACTAAATCCTGTGCAAGGGAAGGGAATTATACAAAGGCATGAAAACCAAGAGGTGGGCATCACTGGATCACTGGGGAGTCCCAGAAACCTGCTCACCACAATAGCATTGTGGCTGTTCATCTCATAAAATAGTGCATTTACCACAAGTGGTTGTGTGGAGACCAGTCCTGAGGCTGCAGCACCTACTCCTGCAGCCATCACCATGGATCAGGGAGCAGAAAGACTAGCTTTCCAGTGTGTACCTCTGTCAAACCTGCTTGCTTAGTCCTTAAAGCTCTGTAGAAGGTGTTATCATCAACCACGACATGGGGCAAAGTAGAAAAGGAAATCACAGCACCTGGACATTTAAATGAAGTGTCAGCGTTTCCAAAGCACTTTCAGACTTGCAATCATCTTGGCTTCTTCCAATTCCCCGTGAAGTTAGTAAGAAAGGAATTATGGTTCTTTGCATTTTACACATGAGAATGGAGACTTAGAGAATGCACAGCTCTTGCCTAAGGGCCACAACTAAGCCATGTCAGAAATGTGTGGTTCTAAACCTTTGGTCTCCCAACTCTTCTCCATTAGACTTCCAAACAAAGGCAGAACATTCTATGAGCAGCTACATTGCTGGGTGTGAAACTGCAAACCTACTGTGTGCTTTGAACCACGAGACCTCAAGTTTCCATGAGCCTGCAGAGCCTCCTCCCTCCCTCTCCTCTCTTAACACACCCACCTTAGCCTTTTTGCCTCTTCCTTCTGCCCATCAGCAGCTGGAGTGCCAGGAACTGAATTTCCTAGGAGTATGAAGATGCATGATAGACAGGTCCTTCAAGAACTCACAGTGTATTAAGGGGTTTAACTGATGATGACAAAATACTGTGATCATTAGACAAGCATGGTTACCAATGCACTGCAGGGACATGGGATATCACACATCATTTTTTAGTGCTTCCATGCAGGCGAAATATGCATTCCTCACTTTATGTCACCTAGAAGAACCCATTTGTATCAAACTTTATAATTATTTTGTGCTTATCAAAAGACTAGTAGGGGCTGGGGCTGTGGTTCACCAGTAGCACATTTGCCTGGCATGTGTGAGGCACTGGGTTTGATTTTCAGCACCACGTATAAATAAATAAAATAAAGGTCTATCAACAACTAAAAAAAAAAAATTTATTAAAAAAAAACACTACTAGTTTACCTTTTGGATTACTATCTATACTTGTATATAATAAATCCTATTTACTTTTTAAAATCATAAAGCAAACTTTTAGCATGCATCTGAGCCTTGGCACTCTACACTATATGTAATATCTTAGGAAATCTGACTGTGTCCAATTGAAGTAAACAATTTTCTAATATCACCACTGTTTTCCAAAATAACAACATATTTTTCATGACCAAAAAGTGTGAGAATGGCTTAGGTGTGAGGCTGCTTCTTGTGACAGAAACATGCTCATGTGGCAGTCATTCTGCCTGTTTCCATGCCCAGTGTCCTAAGGGCCAAAGTGTTGCAAAGTCACCTTCTCAACACTTTGCTCCTTCTCCCAGCCAAGCCCAGACTTACCTCCCCATCTGCAGAACTTCCTTATCCATCAAGGAACTGTTTTGCCACTGGTCTTCTCTATAATGGAAGTAGGTTTTCCCACATGTTTTTAGATGGATTTATATTTCTATACAAAGGTGGTCTCACCTGTATCATCACTGGTTCTTTTATGGAAAAAGTATTAAAGATAAATAGAAAGAGAGTGCATAGTGCCTTTTTAGTTTTAATACTATCCCTCCATTGTACCAGAAGAAAACAGACTTCAGGACCTTCAAATGCACATCTTTTCATATGCATCCCATTTCCTTCACTCAATTGTTTATTTAGCAATTTGCTAAAGGAGCCCTTAGTTTTCTGCTAAGAAACCCTGGCATTTTTCTGTGGAGTTTCTTGTTTTAAAAGCCACAGCATGCTCAGTAGAAAAAATCAGTATCAGAGCATTTGTTCTGTACTCAACAAGAGACTGATGAACAGAGATGGAGACTGTTTACCTTTGATTTTGCATATGTATGGAGGCAGCACACTGGTTAGGGGCCAGACAGGTGATCAGAGAGAGTCAGGGGCAGCCATGAATGTAGCCTATAGTGCCACAGGTGACTTCCCAACATGGAAACTAGGATAGGTGTGGTGGGCCTGATTTCACTGTGTTCAGAATCCATGTTACCTTTGGAGCTCCAAGTAACAAGAAGGTGGACAAGCAGCTCTGCTCAGGGCAAGATCCTTCTACTGAGGAAGCAGTGGTGGAGTTGATGCTTGGCTCCAAAAGAGTTCCAACATCACTGGTTACAGGATTTAGCTGTATGTTCATGAGAAGGCCCAGAGTTAGTGGGCATTTTATTCCTGCCTCCCCTATTAACCATTTAGAAATCATCCTAGCAAATGGTAGTTTGAACATAGAAGAAAGTGGTAGGAAAGAAAATTAAAGTGACTATATCTGCCATAACTCATTTCAGGAGGTCTTAGTCTGCTGAAGCTCAGGCTTTCTGATTGCAGGATAGAGCTAAAAACCAGACCCCTCCCCACACCCTTAATGAATGGATCTTCCAGAGAACAGACAGTGTGATTCACACATACGTGAAACTCCAGCCATTTTCATACTATTTTCTGAATTCTCTAGATGCAGTAGGAAAGAAATGAGTCAAAGAGGAAAATGGTGACTTTCTCAGCACACTTTGCCATGCTATTGGGGAAAGAGATGGGAGGGGCTCCCACTGAGGCTATGGTCTCTACAGAGGGCTTTCCCTGTTCAATTAGAGGAGGAGCAGGCCCTCTCTAAGTGGTCTCTACAGGTTCCACAGAGGCCCCTCAGGGACAGCAAGAATGCCAGGTGGGCTGGGATTGTGGCTCAGCAGTAGAGCGCTCGCCTAGCATGTGGGCGACCCGGGTTCGATCCTCAGCACCACGTACAAATAAAACGCATTGAATAAAACGCATTGTGTACAACTAAAAGCAAATAAATAAAAATATTAAAAAAAAAGAATGCCAGGTGTTCTCAGACTGGGCTGTTGGGCAAATAACCAGCAGTTCTTACCCCATGCTGCCCAAAACTAGTCACACTCCTCCATTTCCTGTATAGCAGAGGTCCTCGCACCCAAACAATTGTGTGACAATCAAGTTGGATGTGTTTTGTGTTTGAGACCTAGTGGTCTCAACTGCTTTGGGGGAGAGTCTTGTGATCCAAGAATGACAGTTCCCAAGACCAAGGCTAAAGGTTAAGTCTTGATGGTTAACACAGATGGCAGGGGATGCTACAATAACAGCTCCTCCAAATAGATTTCCTCAAAATAACTTCATAATTTTCATTCATTTGGTCAAGAAATAACTAAATACACAACACAAGATCATGTTTTACTTTTTCACCTTAACTTCCAAATGCATCCTCTTATACAGTGTCATTGTAGTCCTTAAAATAAGCACAGTCTTTACTTATCAATGTCTAAGTTCTGTTTTGCAATAAAATGTTGACTTGGACTTTATCCCAAAGTGGTCTCTGCTGTTTCCTAAGCTTGGGGTTTGTTTCCACTAGTACATTCCCATTCCCTGAATTTGTATGATTTTTCATGGATATTTACCACAATTACCTTCATCTGCATTTTTAAGTACTTAAATATATACCTGATCCCATAAAAGCTGCTGTTTTAGTTACAGGAAGCAGTACACAGTCTTTTCCCCAAAAGCTTAATTTCTGTGAAGACAGTAATAATTTAAAGTCATTCTACAAGTGTGCTTTTAAAAAACACCAGTATGGGCCGGGCACAGTGGCACACGCCTGTAATCCCAGCACTTGGGAGGCTGAGGCAGGAGGATGGCGAGTTTGAAGCCAGCATCAGCAATGGCGAGGCACTTAGCAACTCAGTGAGACCCTGTCTCTAATAAAATACCAAAAAAGGGCTGGGGATGTGGCCCAGTAGTCGAGTGCCCCTGAGTTCAATCCCTGGTACCAAAAAAGGAAAAAGAAAGAAAGGAAACACCAGTATGGAAGGGCTAAATTGACCTAGCTAATCTAAGGTGTTAAGCAAATATGGCATCGTAAGATCTGCATGTCACAAAACCATTGCTTTGATGTTTGTGAGTTATCTTTGAGATCAAGTCCTTGTCCTAATTCTACCAATAAGGAAAAACTGAGCCCCAAATTTATCCCACTAGTTAATGACAGTGTATGTCTATTACACAGTTCTTAACCCCCTGGGTTATTTTCTTTCCACTTGACCCTACCTTATGGGAATTCCTGTCATTCCCATTGGGGAGAGCTTTCTGAAGAAGAAATTTTATTTTGTCACCAAAATCATTGACACCACAAGTGTTGGGTCACCCAACTGTCTTCACTAGTCAAAAAATCTCAAATTAACACCAGTCCAGTTGTGGTCTAAGGAAATGTGTTTTCAAAGTCTTCATGCTTTTGAGAATACAAAGAAGGTGGTAACTGGTTACCAGTAAGTCAGAGGCTTTACATTAAGATTTTTCTGGGTTACAATTTCAGCTTTTTTATAATTGTCAGGTAAAAGCCACATGACATATATTTTACCATCTTTACCACTTCTGAGTGCACAGTTCAGGAGTTAAGTAATTAAGTTAAAGTAAATTAAATTAAGTTAAGTAAATTCACATTGTTGTGTATAATTCCATGTTTACTTTTCTTTACAATTCATTTTTGCTCCTAACTTGATGCTTGCCTATTTTTCTAAATTTCTGTCAAATACTTTGGAACATGTATTTCATCATTCCAGTGGTCTGGCTGGCCAAATCCTTCCCTAAGGGCTTTTATTAGAAACCTCCTTGTTTAAATTCAAACCAACATCATGATTGCCTGTGGGTAGAATGGCCTTGCCGCTTACAGAATCCTGATAGAAGCCCTGCCATTCTTTTTTATTGGGGGATGGAAAGAAGAGAAGCCAGAGAGGGAGCTTTCTATTTATCTTCCAGATCCTCTTTATAGCTGAGAAGCTTCTGCTTTGTAAGTGGTCCTGACGTGAGCCTAGAGGTCATTTCCTTTTATATGTAGTTTGCTGCATTTTGCATTATCGTTGGTGTTGCCTCAAAATTAACAAGAGCAACGAGCAGTTATGTATTATTCATTTCAAGTGTACAAATCATGAATTTATCTCAGGCTCCTTTTTCTTCCTAGAGCTTGCACTCGACAGCGCATGCTGAGTGGATCATTTGAGGGGCAACCGGCAAAGGAAAGGTCGATTCTCAGCGTGCAGCATCACATCCGCCAAGAGCGCAGGTAAATGCTCCAGGAAGGTGGGCTTCAGAGACCCAAAGGAAAGGGGCTTTGCAGGAGTGAGCATTGTGTGAACCATCACCTCAACCCTGGGTAGCAGGCAGCGACGGGCGGGCGAGGGACTGCGTTCTATCTGCTGGTGGTCACAGTAGTGAAACTGGCAATTCCATTTGCGATTCAAACAAACAAACAAAAAACATCATCCTTACTCAAAAACTTTTTCCTTGGTGATAGCCAAATTCTGACTTTTAAGATCAGAAGGAGAAATCTGAAATCTTGTTAGATGGGATAACAGACATTTGGGTAGACCATAAGCTTTTGCGTAAATAGAAGTAAGGTATTATTGATGGTGTGTCAGAAAAATAGTTGTTGTTGTTGTTATTTAATCCTGTTCTTTGCTTAAACCTCCAAATGTGATCTTGAGATCCACTGACCAGTTGATTGTGGTTGTTTCAGGTCACTAAGACATGGATCAAACAGCCAGAGGATCAGCAGGGGGAAATCTCTTGAAACCTTGACTCAAGATGTAAGTTCTAAGCAATGCTGTGGATTTGGGAAGCATGGATATGTCAGTGTATCTAAATGACTGCTGACACAATTCCAGGGCCTGATCTGTCTACCATCTTGCCATATCTCCCTAAAACTTCTTATAAGAGGAATTCAGGAAGCTCAGAAAACAAATGACATGACTGGGCACTGAAAAGTGACCTCTAACTGTAGAAGAATCTAGATATCTCACATGGTGCACTTGCTTTGGTTAATACAGACAAAAGTGATGAGTCGGTTATCTTTGACTAAAATTAAAAACATTCAAAGAATTTTGTAGAAATGATTTGCATTATTATCTCTGAATATTTACCAAGTTCCAACTATTCTAGAATCTAGATCCAGCGTTTGTAATTTCAGGGGTTTATCTATAAGGAGTTTTTTTTTTCTTTCTACAATCATGTTTTGTGTCAAAGATTACACAGAATTTCCCAAGAATTTCTTTACTTTCAGAATCTAGGTCTCTTGTGGGTGTTTTTACTGACTTAATAAATCCTGACCAAGTGTTTATTTCATGTGGGATCCAGTTCCAAGAGATGAAAAGTAGTGAGGAAGGAAGAGGACTCAGGACATTCCTGGAGCTCACATTCTAGTCAAGGTCACAGATAAAAAGCAAGTGAACAGATTGTGGAATTTCTGAGACTGATCTTATTTTCCTCCATCTTCCTAGCCCAGCGACAGGTTTACTTTCTTCTGTAAAGTAATATAAAGAAGTGAAAGGTGGAGATTTGATCTCAGGGGACTTTAGAGAAGATGGTTAGTGCAGACTCCCCTGCACTATCCCAGAGGCCTAAATGGAGTAGTGAAACATCTAGAGAGGCCCAGGAGCAGGCCACCCAGCGGCTGGCTGTGCCGAGATGTCCATGAAAGACGTAGTGAAGCTCTGACTCTGAGCTTGAGTCTGGGAACTGGATTGAGAAGGCAGAGTCAGGAACATTCAGAGCCAAGCATGGCACTGGAGAAAGGCGAGCTCGCCCCAGAGAGCCAGCCAGACACAGGGTTTTGGTTTTGGTTTTCTCTTTTTTCTCCATTGATTTCCTATTTCTTAAGAGGTTCTCTGGTATTCAATTCCTGTTTTCACTCCCTAGAAGATGCTACTTTGACATCTTAGAGTGTCCTCATTAAGCATTCCAGGTAAAAGAGAGAACTAAAGGTAGGAGATGCGAACCCCCGTCTTTGTCCAATTAGTATGACTGGAATTGGCGCAGGGCTCTATTTCCGCATATCCAGCGCTCTTTCTGATGGACGACCACGTTGACACGGGGTTGTGGTCAGATCCTGCCAGTGGCCTGTGCCCTTGGCACTTCAGAGTCAGGCCTATTGCCTGGAGAAAGTTGCCTGGGGAAAATTCAGAGGCAACACTCTTCAGAGCGTTTACCTTCGACGTAATCCAGTGGAAATGTGTAGTCTACCGAGTACGGATGAGAACATGTCTTTGAAAATATCTGTTAAAGTACATATAACAAAGGTCCTGCTTAAAAAGTCCTGATTCCAGAGGCTGGCTTCTTCCTCAATTACTGATTCTTTGTAGAGACATGTAACAAAATGCATCCCCATCTTCTTTATGGCAAAACGTCCTGGGGTTCAGATTATTGTGTAAGATAGCCTTAGCATGTCTTATGAGATTGATTGTCTAGTCAGGACAGCACAATAGCAGATATTAACATTAGAAAGTTTAACCTTTATTCTAGGTGATAGTAGATACAGATGCTTATATCTAAGGAATGCTTGCTATGCAGTCTACTATCCAGGTGGTTGAACAGTGGCTCCCCACCTCCTGCCGGGTCCCTACAGGGACCATTCAGGCCCTGTGTGACCTGCTCCCACACCCTCTGGACTGTCTCTTCCTACCAGTTCCTTGCTCTCTGGGCTCTTCCCCAACAGGCATCCTGGCTCTTTGGTGCACACACACCAGGCCCTTTTCCCACTAGAAGAACGCATCTCTGCAGCTGTCCAGAAGCCTGCACCCTCAGGGAGAACCACCCGTACTCCGACAAGCTGCTGTTCATCGTGGGGCATGAGCACCCTCACCTCCCTCTGGTCTTTTCCTCAAATAGCACCTTTATATGGACTCTACTGTGACCTATTTTAGATTACAGCTTCTAGCACTCTCTGCCTATCACCTACTTTGTGTTTTTATTAGAGCACTAAGCATCTTCTAACACACTTATTTTGATTTTTTTTTAAAATCTGTCTCCCCTGACTAGACAATCAATCCCACAATAACAGGGATTTTCTATATATCTATTTTTTTTCCTCTGATAGATCCTCAGCACTAGGACAGCACTTGGCACATGATAGAATTTGTGACAAATAGGTGCTGAATGCTTTATTTTTTTAGGGAAAAATAACTTTGCTAAAATGATTGTGGCCATTTAACTATACATATGTGTGTGAACATCATGTTATGATTTTATTATACACAATAGTCACATACATACCATATATTATAGTTTGTATCTAGCATGTGTATATATGCAGATGTTGATTTCAATGTTTAAAAATAATGATAATTTTTGGCTTTCAAGAAAATTCTTTCATGGTAACATGCCTGCTCTGTATTTATTTCTAGCACTCAAATACAGTGAGATACAGAAATGCACAAAGAGAAGACAGTGAAATAAAGATGATTCAGGAAAAGAAGGAACAAGCAGAGATGAAAAGGTACAGCGTCATGCTGCAGTGATGGGTGGCTCTGGCTCTAGCGCAGACACGTGCCCTTCACCATCCTCTCCCCTCTGTCCCCTTCCAGGAAGGTGCAGGAAGAGGAGCTGAGAGAGAACCACCCCTACTTTGACAAGCCACTGTTCATCGTGGGGCGCGAGCACAGGTTCAGGAACCTGTGCCGCGTGGTGGTCCGCGCCCGCTTCAACGCGTGAGTACACTGGTTCTAGCCAGGTGTGTGGCCTGTGTCACACGAACAGCAGGGGCGTTGTCACAGGAGGAGAAGAGATGTGTAATCCTAATGGGGTCACAAAATAAACTGTGGGCTAATTAATCACGCTGCTCCTCTTTGCCCGGTGCCTGACCGGGTAGCAAACAAAGGTCGCGAGTAGTTAGCATTTGTAGGAAGCTCACGTTGATAAAGCCCTTGACAGCCATTTTTATTTGTGCATTTGCACAGTTGTCTAAGATGATTATGTCAATATTATTAACTCCGTGTTTTATTTTGAAAATGCTGAAACAAAGGGAGATTCACTGACCTGGGGAAGGTCGTTGTCCACATCTTTTATCAGACTTATAGTTTCTTTGTGATCAAAATATACCAACCAGTTTATTCTAGGATAATGTAAAATAGAAAGTTAGCTAGTACTTCCATTACCAATTGTTATGAGAAGAAAATCCACCAGCCCCTGCCTCTACCCCACCAACTGGGAAAAAGGATAAGAGGCTATCAGGAGGGTAGATGCAGAGGGCACTGTATTTGTAGAGTCCTAAGCCAAGTCGCTCAGACAGCCAAGGGATAAAATGAATTTTGTAAGTCAATATCCTGAAGACATTAAGAACTCTACAGGAAGCCTTCCCCATGCCATCATTTGAGGAAACTGACCACCTTTACTGACAATCAATAGCATATGATACTTATTCTCTGTTACAAACTGAATTATTACTCCCCAGAATCCACATATTGAAGTCCTAACCTCCAGTACCTCAGAATGTTTTTATTTGGAGATAGGAAATTTAAAGAGGAATTAAGTTAAAATGAGGTCATCAGGGTTGGTCCCAATCCAATATGACTAATTTCCTTACCCTAAGAGGAAGTTTAGACATGAGCCCAGGTGGAAGAAGATCATGTGAAGCCGTGAAGGAGAAGATGACTATTACAAGTCCAGGGTACAGTACCAGAACAGATCCTGCCCTCATAGCCCTCAGGAGAAACCAGCCCTCCTGACACCTTGATATTGGACTTCCAGCCTCTGGAACAATGAGAAAATAAATTTCTTAATTTCTTAAGAATTGCTTAAGCCACCCAGTCTGTGGTGTTTTTGTTACAGCAGCTCTAGGAAACCAATACACACTACCCCAACACATCAGGACTGGAGACCTCCACACAAGAAGTGGAGGGTTTTGCTCAAGGACATTGACTGATTGCCACTGCATAGTTCTTTCTGATGTTCTAGAAAGACATTCACCACTTAAAGCATCTGAGTAATAATCATTAAAACTCCCCTGAGTTTCCGCAAAATAAAGGAAGAAGATGGCAATGTAGGAGTTGCTTTGATCAGAGCCCGGGTGGGTTTTTCATCTTGAATTATCCTGTTGGCAGCAAACACGTTAACATCTAATTGCTAATTCTCCACCTCATTGAATGTGATGCAAATTCTCCTTTGTCAGCAGCAGAGATGAATAGACTGATGAAGACTCCATTGTAATTGGGAACACGCACACAAAGGCCATCAGCCTTCCTAAAAGTAAAAGTTATGAACCCCCATCCCAGGAAATTATGTATAAATTATTCCACACGATCACAGTTAAATGCAGGGTGAAGAATACTTGTTTAATTTATAGGGTATCTAACTAAACAATTATGAAGAACATCCTTGAACAACTAAGGCAAAGATTTTAAGTGAGCATTTTGAAATGGAAGTCAAAATTTAATTTTACAATACTCATTCAGAAATTTTTGAACCAAGTCTCCAATCCTAAAATCAAGTACTCTGAGAAATGTAAAATTTTACTTTCATAAGCTTCAACAGCAAATTAATTGATTTTTCTATTTAATGTTCTATTTCTTCAAAAGTCACATGCAGTTAACATGTTTTATAAAGGGCATTTTAGGAGATTTTAAGTAGAGGAGATGTTTGTAAATACCATGCTGCCAAGTTGTAACATGCTTGCTATGTAACAGAATTTCATATGCTTGTCTCTCTTACAGATCCAAAACCGACCCTGTCACAGGAGCTGTGAAAAACACAAAGTACCATCAACTTTAGTAAGTTTTACAAGTTCCATTTTCTGTGTATATTTGAAGTTTTTGTGTGTTATTTTTATCCTGCATAAAAAATAAAATAAAATTTCTCTTTTATTTTCTTGTTATAATGACATTGATAAGTGGGGACTTATTTTTGTAAATGCCAGTCATGTTAATAGTCGCAGAAGCCATTGTCTCTGAGTCTTGGCAGCCTGTTCCAGAGCATTTGTGTTGTTTCTCAATTCTGTTTGGCCTTTGACAGTGATTTGCTGGGACTGGTCACTTACCTGGACTGGGTCATGATCATCGTAACCATCTGCTCTTGCATTTCCATGATGTTCGAATCCCCCTTTCGAAGAGTCATGCACGCACCTACTTTGCAGGTACTGCTACTAAATCTCAGCTCCCAGCAAGGTGGTAAAACATTGACCTGCAATTTTTCTGCTTATTGTGACCCAACTGCATCTTGGCCATTTCAGATTGCCGAGTATGTATTTGTGATATTCATGAGCATTGAGCTTAATCTGAAGATTATGGCAGATGGCTTGTTTTTCACTCCAACTGCTGTCATCAGGGACTTTGGTGGTGTAATGGACATATTTATTTATCTCGTAAGTCTTTGCTTTTCCTAAATGTAAAATGTAGTGGTTTTGTAAAGATCTCCTGCATTTCTTGGTGCAAGGGTGAGATGTGTGAGGTCTAGTTGCCATAGCTGAATTCTTAAATGGATTATAGAATAGTCCATTAATATGCAAATAAGGTCCATCCAACCACAATTTTATGTATGACTGTAGCATGCGTTAATAAGGCCTAAAATGGCAAATCTAGTTAACATCTCACAATTCATGTGGCTCCTATACTACAAAAAAGTTTGCATCATATAAATCATGTTGTTGATTAATGAGCCCCTCGTTATTAAAAGCAAACTGAAGTCATTTGGGTTGGGACTCTGTCAGGATTCCAGTGCACAGAATACCTGGCCATGACAGGTGTCCCCTCAATGGTCAGTTAAACTAAACTAAGAACTCACAAGTGGATTCAAAGAACTTTTATTTTTCTACCTATACAAGAAGCCATGAAATCAATGTCTTTACAAGAATAAGAACTGTAGCCAGTAACAGGTAGCATGTTGATGATCATTAATAAAATAGTAGTAACCTTGATAAAAGAGAACTTGGATCATGTTAGGTCAGCAGAGCTCCCAGCACAGTAAGTTAGAAGGAGCAGGATGCACTGAGGTACACACACATTTCTACATACATGTGATGGCACTTGGAGGCCTTAACAGGCCCAGATTGGGTCCACTGTTTAAAATCAGCCATCTGCACACACACCTGTGAGTGCTTATCACATATCACACATGGAATCCTTGCTAAATAAAAAGTCAGGGCCAGATGCCTCTCAGAAAATGTGGACAGTAGAGGAGCAATTGCCTGAGTCCCAGAGGTTGTTCTTTCCTTGTAGGTAAGCTTGATATTTCTTTGTTGGATGCCTCAAAATGTGCCCGCTGAGTCAGGAGCTCAGCTGCTAATGGTTCTTCGGTGCCTAAGGCCTCTGCGGATATTCAAACTGGTGCCCCAGATGAGGAAAGTTGTTCGAGAGCTTTTCAGTGGCTTCAAGGAGATCTTCTTGGTATGTTAGAGCTGCCCTTGCGTCCAGTTTGCTGGTCTAACTCTGCCATGTTGCTGATGGGGGGACAAAGTGAGTCTTGCCAAAGTTAAGTCTATGGTTCTCTTCATTGCTGGGATTGTAAAGGCAACAACAAAACACGATACACAAGCAGAAACTCCACCATAGATGCTTCTGTTTTGTCAATTTAGTTAATTCAATGAACATTTTTAGTAAACCAAAGAGAAGAACTCTGGAAAGTATAATGAATGGCAAATCCAAAGTGGTAGCATCCACTAACCCCTTAGTTCTTAAATTGACCATAATTTCTATACTGGGTTTTAGTTTCCCCTTCTAGAAAATAAGAATATTTCATCTCTCTATTTTACAAACATTAATGCATGTGGGTTCATAATCTTATTCTATGTGTCCTCTTAAAGTACATGGCATAGAATTTGTCTCTAGAGCCTGATAGTGTTAACGTAAAACTTAAAAAATATACACACAGGTATGCCATCCTTTAAGCAACCCCTGTATACAGTGAAAAATACCAATGTGATTGTAGGTGGAACATTCTTTTTAGTTAGGCAAATATTGCTTTAGAGTCTTCTTAGAACAGAGCTGGAGATAAAATGGGAAGTAAGAAACCCATTGCTCACAATGTGTTGCTGAAGGATCTTTGCCTCCAAAAAGAATGATCACAGGCTCTTTTTATCATGGATGAGTTCTGCTTGTGCAAGAAAAACATGAATTGATTTACATAAGCTCATTTATATCTTGCTTTCTAGAAGCATACCTATGGTGGGAGATCATCTGTAGTTGTAGTTGATTCGAAAGTATTTTAAGGATAGACTGTGATGTTACTAAGGGCATATAATTGCATATGTGTGTGAGTGTGTGTGTGTGTGCGCGTGTGCATGCGCACGTGTGCATGCACACGCACATGCTTAAAAGTCCTTATTTTCTTTGCACAAAGTCATAAAGCTGTGGCTTTTCACACAGGGGACATGAAGGGAAACAGATCTCACCTGACGGTTTATGTATATGAATCTTTTGACCTCTGATGGAGGTCAAAGGGGAATCTAATTTGCACCTTTCTGCTGAGGAGGCTTCTGTGCAGCTGTTGATTACCTAGGGAGTGTGCCAGCAGAACAGGTCCATGGTTTGTCCCTTTTTGCCCTTTGCCACTTGTCTCTGCTGAGACCGAAGTATTGGCCAGCAGAGGGAGCACAAGTTGATGAGCAGATCTGCTTCCCAGGACTGAATTTTCCTGCACCCTCTGTGCACAGCTCCCTCATGCCCACAGGAAAAGGAAGCCACTGTCTCTCCCATTTATGCTCTGCCAAGAACGATATGAACCCATTTTCAGAAAATTGGGCACAGTGGAGTTATTTAAACATTTTTTCTTTGTTTCATTAAATAAAATATATCAAAGTGATGATTTTCAAATCAGAAAAGCCCAATCATATAAAAAACCTCTTGTCCCATTTTCTTACATGAAAGTCACATTTTTATGTTTAAAATTCAGAGCCTATTATTACGTAATTTCCTTCTGTTCATATCCCAGTAAATTAATCAAACGACCTATGGTGGAGAAATGGAAAGATATCATCAAAACCCATGAATTTTACACAACGTCATCTAGAAAGTACTGTTTATATCACTATTTAAACCAAATTAAATGTCTAACTTTTACAATGAGGTTTGATATTTTGTCAATTTCTTTCAGGTCTCCATCCTCTTGCTGACATTAATGCTTGTTTTTGCAAGCTTTGGAGTTCAGCTTTTTGCTGGAAAGCTAGCCAAGTGCAACGATCCCAACATTATCAGAAGGGTAAGATGCTCCTCTCTGAGCTTTGAAATAAAAGTGAAGGTAGCTTGCCTTGCCTTGGAAAGCATGTGATATCAGTGGCCCTAAGACTGCTTAGGGACCCCCTGATGAAACTGAAATTCTCTCCTTGAACCTGCAGTATGTCTCTGCTGGCTAGTAAAGGTTCTGTATGATTAAATGCGCATCTCAGAAAATTCCACTTCTCCCTTCTATTCCTGCACCAATCCACTGCTGATGTCTTGACCATAGTCACTCAAGATTCCTGATGTTTACAGCTGAGAGCCTCAGGAACTGTCCTTCTAGGTCTCACCTGAATTGATCCTGTTGCCGCCTGAGAACCATATCAGCAAACAGCCCCCTGCAAAAAATATGCCAGAGACAATGTTCCTCTCGCACCCTTTTCCGGCCCGCCGCTCTCAGCTTGAGGAAGCAGCCTCACTCAGCTCTTAGCTACCCAGAAGCTCCCGCTTCATGACAGCCAGCAAGGACCCCACCTAGGACCCAAACCGAATTCCTTCCCTGCAGCATCTCCTTCTCTTTGTTCAGTCGGTGTAAGAGGAAGTTGGCTTCGGGAACAGCCCCGGTGTTTCAGTACCTCCACATAACCACACGCAGGTCCTACATCTTGGATATGTTGGGTATGTTGGCCAGCTCACCTCCAAATGGCCACTCAGGGACTCCATTTCCTTCTGTCTGGTGTATCCACCCTTTGCTTTGTCTCCAGGGTCTTCTCAGTTTAGCTCAGAGACTAGAAGGAGAAACAGTTCTAACACAAATTGTCATAGGCTAAGCCTGCCAGTGGCACATATCGCTTTAACTCACTTTCCCCAGGAAAGAACAATGGCCCTGCCATACTGGAGGGGAGGCTGGGAAATATGAGGGAAAAGGGACATAGTTTGGTTAATAATTAGCTAATTTCTGCTGTACCATGCACATTACAAATAGATAATAAAATAAATATATTAACAAAGTAAACCAAGTGCTGCTGGTGCATAAACTAACAAAATCATTTCATCTTCCATCCAAATACAATACCTTAATTCCATTAAAGTGTATCTCCAGAAAGCCTAAAAGAACTGAACTACTACATTATATATTTCTAGCAATGGCTAGATTTTAGATTATAAAAACCATAAAATACAGTTCTCTACTATACAGAAAACATCTTTGTTCACTCAAATACATTATGAATTATGTTAATCTGAGGATTTTAGGAATTGCCAGACTAGGAGAAAAGTTCCAGAAACTTCCATATACCTGAGAAGACATCAAGAAACGTGGTATGAAGGTCATGATGTACCCAACTAACAAATGAAGGAAATAATAAAGAGTTGATGCATTAGTCCATGAGCCTGTGTAAGGAAGAAGTTATTTTAGACTCACACTGAATAGAAGCCAGAAAGATAATAACAGCATTTCAAGATGAAGCCGACTAGGAGTCCTAGATGACTCAGTTATCAGTGATGGTCTAAGAGTGTGGTGACTTCACATCCTGTACTTACACCAAGGCCAAGCTGGAGATTGATGAGCACCCAATAGATGGGCAACCACAGCAATGACGTCTGGAGACACGGCACAGAAGGAAGGCCTAGGAGACCGCCATCACACAGAGCAGCAGCACCAAGCTGGACCATTGAAACTGGCACAGTGAGAAGAACTCTGGGTCTTTCTGTCTCTTCTAATCCCAGGACATAAGACCAAGGCCAAAAATGCCATGCAGAGGAAGGAGACATCAGTTCTATCTCAGAGTCTAAGCCCATCTCCCTAAAAGAAAAGACACACTCAGTGGTGAATGGAAACTAGATTCACCAATGTTTGGCTCACACAGCTCATCTTCAAAGGCAAAGAGGCTTGACCTGTCAGGCCATGTTTTCCAACTGGGAGAACGCATTATTTACTCATATGTGCTTGAAGACGTCCATCCTTTGCTCATTTTCTTAAAAATTGGACAAAGATATCTTGTGACCAACATAGATATAGATATGGAACCCAGAGCTTAGCCACCAGAACACTGTAAACAAACTCGGATGCCACTTTTTTACAAATAGTTATTAAGTATCAGTTATGTCCAAGGCAACTAGATAGGTGACATAAAGTAAGAACTGGAGAGATGAGGAGGTGACTCTGCTCCTGTTTTGCAGCACTGTCTGTCCAATCAGAACGTGTTTCATATTCAAGCAACTGTAATACAGAGTCAGCAGTCAAAAGAGCATATGAGAAGCCAAAACAACATTCCACCTGATCCACTGTGGGAAGCTGTACATCCCCCGGGATGCTGTGCTGGGAAGAAGGGAGGATTCAAGATGGCCAGGGCAGGACCTCCCAAGCAGAGCAAGCAGGAAGAAGGAAGACACCAAAGAAGAGTCATGGGGCAGAGGCAGAGACAAGAGGAGGAAAGAAGCCTTGGAATTGGGCTTCCAGATCAAAATCCTGCTTTAGTAGATGGGATTGCTCAGTTTGGTTACTTCATTCCTCTGAATCTACTTCTTCTCTATCACATGTCTCACACAGCAACATTATGGAGACGAGATTAGCTTATTTATGGAAAGAGCCTAACGCAGTGTCCAGTAGTCAGTGTTAAACTTCACTTCCCTCCCATGTTGAAAAGGACTGAAAAAACACAGCCAGAAATCTGAGTTAGAGAGAGACCATCAAGATCCTGAATATCAGACTGGAAGTCCCAAGAGGAAGATTTCTTTGATGAGAAATGAGAAGCCATTACAGGTTTGTAGGAAAAAGAATCAGATACTTCTTAATGCTCATGAAATACAAAGCTTTGTCCCTAGTACTGTTTTTGTCACCCGCATTCTTCTAATGAGGAAAACAGGTGTAGCCTGATTAATAACTTGCAGAAGATCACCTGCCTATTATGTGGGGAAGCTGGGACTCCTGTCCAGGCAGCCTGGGCCTATGTGCTGCGCTTTAACCAGGATACCAGGCAACCTCATGCATCAAAGGTGGGCTCAGAAAGGCAAACAGGAAGGGACAATAAGCCCAAGTATATCATAGGGCCTCTGTATGATACCCAGCAATACAGCCCTTCCAAATAATGTTATAAATGAATATATATGGTTAAGAAAAGATAATCGCAATATATTTTAACTGAAAAAAGTATGAAAGGACAAAAACTGTATGATCTCATATATGCATAGGAAAAACGACTGGAAGGGTACACACCAAAAAGTTAATTATTTGTGTCTCTGGTAATGAGGGGTCAGTTTTTCTTTCTGGTACTACTTATCCTTTATAAGTAAAAGATATATTATTTGTGCAATAAGTGTTTTATTTTTTAAAATGTTATTGGCAATCCAGAAAGAGGTAATGTTGCCATTAACTAAACTAGCTGAAATAGGAAGGGAGG
Organism: Tamias sibiricus; assembly: GCA_025594165.1. NCBI lineage: Eukaryota > Metazoa > Chordata > Mammalia > Rodentia > Sciuridae > Tamias > Tamias sibiricus. Next base: position 87,958,690 of record CM046663.1, on the reverse strand, counting down.
CCTGGACCATGGCATGGGAAGAAGCAACACCACTCTGAGGTCTACACTCTGATAGCTGATGGCATGTTGGTCCACAGTCAGAGGGGACATTTCGTAGGGTCAAAGGTGACTTTAAACAAGTTAAAAATCTGTTGAAATATCCAAGAGATGCTCAATAATATTACCATATACACCTCAAACCCAGGTTAGGCTCAGAATATGATTATAGTCAAAGAGACAAAGATAACGAACCAGAGGGAAAACAGACAAAAAATGAGTCAAAACTTCTTACTGGGTCAGGCATGGTGGTGCACGCCTGTAATCCCAGTGGCTCGGGAGGCTGAGGCAGGAGGATCATGAGTTCAAAGCCAGCCTCAGCAATTTAATGAGGCACAAAGCAACTCAGTGAGACCCTGTCTCTAAATAAAATACAAAATAGGGCTGGGGATGTGGCTTAGTGGTCAAGTGCCCCTGAGTTCAATCCCCAGTACCCACCCCCCAAAACAACAACAACAAAAAAAACTTCTTACTGATGTTTTATGTTTAAGTACTTTTAAAGGGCTTTATTGAGAAATAATTTACATGCTGTACAATCCATCCCCTTCAAGTGCACAGTTCAGTGGTCTTTAGCATATTCAGAACTCTATAACCATCACAATGACCACTTTGGGAACACTTACATTTTTGAAAAAATAAAAACCTGGTATCAGTTAACTGTCACTCCCTATCCCTTTATCCCTCCTATACTTCTAGCCCTAAATAACCACTAACTACTTTTATTTTTGTAGAGTTCCCTGTTCTGGTCTTTCATATGAATGGAATCACACAATAGGTGCTCTTTTGTGACTAGCTTTTTGATTTAGCATACTATTTCCAAGGGTCATCCATATGTAGCATGTACCAGTCAGTACTTTAGCCCTTTCTGTTACATAATATTCCACTGTATGAATATATCATTTTGTTTATATATTTCTCCACTGATGGACATTTAAGTTGGTTCCACCTTTTAACTATTATGAATATTTCCAATGTACACATTCATGTACTAGTTTCTCTGTCAACATACATTTATCATTTCTCTTGGATAGATAAATACCTAGGAGTAGAATTATTAGGTCATATGGTATGATAGTCTTATTTCCATTGCTATAACAAAATACTTGAGGCTGGATATTTTATAATGAAAAGAGATATTTTAACTTACAGTTTTGGTGGCTGAAAGTCCAAGATTGGGTGGCCCCATCTGTTCAACTTCCAGTAAGCTCCGCTTGGCCATATTATGTGATGGCAGATGACATCATGGTGGGTGTATGAGCAAGAGGGAGAGATCACTCGGTGAGATAGGAACCCAAAGACCAGGGAGGGGACAGTCTTGCTTTTCTATAATAACCCTCTCTCACAGAACTGACTCTAAGAAAGTCACCTCTCTTAGGACATTTCCAAGAACAGCACCCCCACTAACCTAATCATCCCCATTGGCTCACCTTAAAAAGGTTCCGCCACCACCCACATCCTGGGCCAAGCTGCCAGCAGATGGCACTAGGAAACATAGTCAAACCATGTCCAAACCATGGCATGTGGTAACTCCATGCTTAGTCGTTTGAGGAACTGCCAGACTGTTCTCCAAAGGGGTTTTGTCATTCTGCCTCTCTCCTTGATGGTGTGTGGGGTTCTAGGTCTGAGGATTCCCATTTCTCCACAACCCTTCCAGCGCTGGCTGTTATTTGACATTTTTATGATAGGCTTCTGGGTGCATGTGGAAAAGCATCTCGTGTTGGCCTTGACCTGATGGCTGATGGTGCTGAGCACCTTTTCATGTTCTTATTGGCCATTTGTAGATCTTCCTTGGAGAAACATCTGTTCTGGCCCTTTGCCCCCTTGGTAATATTTCCAGCATCTCCTTCCCCTGCCTGTCTTTGTGGTTTTTGTTACTGTTTTCTGGACAGTTCTCCTCATCATTGCTGGTGGATAAAGACCTTTGCTGCCTTATATAAGAAAATGTTTCCTGTCTCTTACCTTTTCTGAGTTCTCTGTCTCACCAGGTTCCCCTCCCTCCTTTGTTTTTCCTACTTTAGGAAGATTGTAACGGCATATTCAGAATCAATGTAAGTGTGTCCAAGAACTTAAATTTAAAATTAAGACCTGGAGAGAAAAAAACCTGGATTTTGGGTGCCCCGTGTTTGGTAAGCATATCAGAAAAATATCTTGAAGCTGGGTTATTTCTTGGTGTGAGCACTTAAATCTGTATAATATGCCATGAAACCACAAGTCATTCTGCTAGAGACTTTGAAATAATGAAATACCACCTTACTATTTTCCCAACACTTTAAAAGTATGTATCTGGATTCAAACTGTTTCAAAAGTTAATGAGGCTTCAAAACAAAGATTTTCTATCACATTGAAGCTAAATTCATTCTGAGTTTAAATCTTTAAGGGAGGATCTGATGTCCTTATAACACTGGTGAGAACCCTAAATCATGAAGACACTTCAATTTTAAATCCCACTTATACTAATGGATTTCCATGATTGAAACACTGGAGAGGAATAATCAAATAACAAATAACAAAGTTGATTATATCTAATTCTCTCTTTAAAATTTGTTTTTCTTGCAAATGAGTTTTCAAAGTATTTACATCAAAGCCGGAAGTACCAAGCACCTTCAGGAAGTGCTGAGTGACTTCTTTCTCCTCCATCTCACTAATGACTGTGAATCGAGTCACTCTGTCTCATTGATAAGCCAAGTGTTCTATCAACTTCATTTGTCCATTTAATTTTTTTTTTAATTTTTTTTTTTTTTTTTTACCTCTTAGAATAAGGAGTGAACCACAGGAATTCTGCTCCTGTCACAATTGATGTTTTCTAAATGTCAAAACTCTTTAAGAGGAATAGTACTTCCCCTGGATATAGCCTAGGAATCATTGTTACCTCATCCATGTTTATAAACAATTCAATATAATTTATGTTGGGGTTTTATTTTTTAAATACCCAAGAAGTGTGGAAAAAAGATTCATTTGGGATGTGTGGGGATTGAGCAGGAATAGAAAGGAATATGACCCACAGGGATGTCCTCATTCCAGTGTGCACTAGAAAGGCAGTCGAATTTGCATTAAAATAAAAAAATTAAAGCATAGAAAGTGTATTTGGCAAGATAAACGTTTGTTAGACCGTAAATAACCTATTTATATCAGGACACAAAATTGGATTCTTTTTCTTGCTGTTTTGGGATTTGAACTAAAACCTCCAAGCTGTGGCCAGTAGGGGATAAGCATCCTTGCGTTCTAAAGAGAGCGACTAGACCAACCCGGCAGAAAAGACTAAGACATTTTCTATCTCCATCACCCAGCACTATTTTGTGTGACACAAAACTCTGCTTTCATGGAGAACATCATGGAAGTACATGAGGTCAAGAACAGAGCACTGTGGCATTCCCGCCTTTGACCCTGGGTAAAGGTCCAGGTGCTTCCTTCCCTGGTGGAAGGGGGTCCTGAGGGGGACGTTCATACCAGAGCTTGGCAGCCCTGGGGAGAGGCTCTGTGGGTGAGTTTCTCTTCATCTCCAGGCAGAGGAGTGTTATCTAGTCTTCCTGGAGGCCACCAGGTCTGAGCCACCTTGAAAGGAACCCTGCTGCTGAGGGGTGTCCCCATCTAAAGAGGCGCAGGTCTGTGTGCAGGAGCTGACCAGAGACTGTGCACTCCCAAAAGGAATGGCGCAACGGATGCTCTTATTAAAAACCACGGTGTATTAATAGAAAACCGGGGGTAGAGTAGACCAACAGACCAGGAGACAGCTGCCATTGCAAAGGGAGTTTCTTACAGTTCCAAGAGGAGGGGGCGTGCCACACCATGGGGACAGGGAAGCTCCAGGGTTAGCCACGAGGCAGTAGGAGAACTACAGAAAGCCTATACCATGGTTTCATGGGGGAGGAAGAGGGAGGCCAGGCAGGAGACTTGGATGGCTAGCTTGAATAATTTCCTCAGGCTCCAGGACAGAGGGGTTGTCCCCAGCTGGCTGGTCCTGGGGCAGTTAGGGCAATGGATAGTGCTCTAGAGGTGAAAGCTCAACAAAGGAGGTGGCTGGGGTGTGGACTCTGGGTTGGTTACTTTGTATTTGAAAACCATACCGAAGCCGGGCGCGGTGGTGCACGCCTGTAATCCCAGCACTTTGGGAGGCTGAGGCAGGAAGATTACGAGTTCAAAGCCAGCCTCAGCAATGGAGAAGCACTTAGCAACTCAGTGAGACCCTGTCTCTAAATAAAATACAAAAAAAGGGCTGGGGATGTGACCTAGTGGTTGAGTGCCCCTGAGTTCAATCCCCGGTACCAAAAAAAAAAAAAAAAAAAAAAAAACATACCGAAGGAGAAGGACTCCGATCCTTTAAGGTCATCTTAAAAGATGACTGGTCTATGGCCAGAAATAACCAAAAACTTTAGGACCTTCCAAGATGTCAAGAGAGAAACTGAAACACACTGCAAGGCAGTGTTCAGAGAAAAGCAAAACCTGCCCCAGGTTGTACCCCGTGGCATTCAATCTGTCCCATAAAACAGTTATAAGTGAACTGAAAAATCAAATTTAACCAAAATGCAACATTTATATAATTTCTTATTAATGGTTTCAAGTTCAGTGACATTTTAAAAGCATAAGCAAATAGAGAAACTTCCCTCAAACATCATCACAATGCTTTTGTCCAATTTCCTGATATATTATGATTTGGATTAATTGTAATGAAATAAAAATCTTTAGCCAGGCGCGGTGGCGCACGCCTGTAATCCCAGCACTTTGGGAGGCTGAGGCAGGAGGATCGCGAGTTCAAAGCCAGCCTCAGCAATGGCGAGGCACTTAGCAACTCAGTGAGACCCTGTCTCTAAATAAAATACAAAAAAAGGTCTGGAGATGTGACCCAGTGGTCGAGTGCCCCTGAGTTCAATCCCCGGTACCACAAAAAAAAAAAAAAACCAAGATGTCAAGAGAGAAACTGAAACACACTGCAAGGCAGTGTTCAGAGAAAAGCAAAACCTGCCCCAGGTTGTACCCCGTGGCATTCAATCTGTCCCATAAAACAGTTATAAGTGAACTAAAAAATCAAATTTAACCAAAATGCAACATTTATATAATTTCTTATTAATGGTTTCAAGTTCAGTGACATTTTAAAAGCATAAGCAAATAGAGAAACTTCCCTCAAACATCATCACAATGCTTTTGTCCAATTTCCTGATATATTATGATTTGGATTAATTGTAATGAAATAAAAATCTTTAGCCAGGCGCAGTGGCGCACGCCTGTAATCCCAGCACTTTGGGAGGCTGAGGCAGGAGGATCGCGAGTTCAAAGCCAGCCTCAGCAATGGCGAGGCACTTAGCAACTCAGTGAGACCCTGTCTCTAATAAAATACAAAAAAAGGTCTGGAGATGTGACCCAGTGGTCGAGTGCCCCTGAGTTCAATCCCCGGTACCACAAAAAAAAAAAAAAAAAAATCTTTGCCCTAAAAATATGTCAAGTGTAACTATGAATTTTTTTACATTTTTCTTTTTAAATAATCCAATCTAGAGTTAGAAGCTAAAAAAATATTTTTATAATTTTATATTGGCTAAATTATGATTAAGAAAATAACATATCTGGGAATAGGCCTAGAGGAATGCTTTGGTAATTATAATTAGGACATAAATATGTATGGTCTAATTCAGGAGATGGTCTGGTTTCTATATTTTTCTCTTCAGATGGATAAGTTCATTTTCTTCTGAATAAGACTTGATGAGATAAAAATTGCCTCAATAAGAAGGATTACACACATCATATATTATAAATACTGTGTGTTTTATTTTAAGCAGAGGTCAGGATATAGGAAAATGGCCCGAATAAGACCAAAAACAACAAAGTTTTCAGTTTTGTAATAATGTACTTATCAAGTGCCAGAATCCACCAGGCTTTACACTTGTCACAGATTCAGCCATGGATAAGTTCCAGCCCTTGGCTCTTACAAGCTTGAAATCTAGTGGAGAACAGAAATGTGTGCAGGGAGGGTTCTCAAGACTGAGGTTTCTTAATTTCATGGAATATCAGCCTCTGATACCTGCAGAAAGACAAAAGGTGCAGGGAATTGCACTCACACAGGAGAAGCTCCTAAGCCAGAGTATGAAGGACCAGGCAGAGAGGAGAAGTATTGGTAACTTTCTTTGTGGAAGGTATTGGAGATTGAATCCAAGGCCTCGCACACACTAGGCGAACTTGTTACCCCTCAGCTATGCCCCCAGCCTGCCTAGGCTAACTTTTATTAAAGGACAACAGGTTGGAATTAGGGGAAAGAAAGAGGGCCAAGGGCAGGTGGGAAGGAAAGATGAGGCCAAGCTCAGGTGCTACCAGTTGAAGAAGCTCTACTTCCAAAGCTCAAGGCAAAAGGAGGGTTGGTGCATTCTTAGAAGCACAAACATTTCTGATTTCTTTAGGAAAGATGGCTAGGATGCAGAAGACACAGGATATCATTTTTGGTCAGTATTGTTCCCGGGGTTTCCATATCCAAAAGCAGGAAAATGACCTTCCCCACGTGCCCCATCTTCTCCAGAGGAGTAGTGCCTGGCTCCCTTTACTATGAGTTAGGGGGCCTGGGAGCACTTTCCCCTGGGAGATCCAAAGATTGGCCAGACTTAGTTGTTTTTTGTTTGTTTGTTTGTTTGTTTGTTTGTTTGTTTTGGATAGGCAAGATTATAATCTTTTAAAAATAACAGAAAAGATAATATTTAAACAGCCTTCCAATTCAAGGAAGGGTAACATGGAAGATAGCAATAAGGATTAGGATTGTGATCTATTTAATTCCACTCTAGGTACTGTAGGTGAGACACAACTTTCCAATTTTGCATAAATAAACACTTCATATAATTAAAACTAAAGAAGTCTTGTTTTTTAAAATACAACAAATTCTTTTAATTATTTAAGTCTATAATACTACATTTTGTTTTTTGTGGGTTAGCCTAAAAGTGTATTTTCAACATATTCTAATTTCTGAAGTATATGGAACATGAAAGTGCTTAAGTTGCTGCAAATTTAGCTGAAAAAGCACTTTTTACATAAAGGAAATGGATGAGTAAGAAAGTTCAACATCAGATCTGAGAACTGGCTCACTTGGTTTTAAAAAATCCTTATTCAAGCAAACTGCAGCATCTGTAGAATTCTTACAACTTCTGTCTACTATAAAAGACACGGAATTTAATTGAAGCCCCACTACCACCCCCTGTAAGGTTGTTGGAAAAATTCAAAAGAATTTATTTGTACTTTCATGCAGAAACAAATATAAATCAGAAGTCCAAAATGTGAATTTCTGAGTGAAGCTTTTGCACTATATAGAAAATGTCTCTGCCCATCATCCTTAAACCCTAAAGGAGCAAGTCACTTTTGTTTTATGCTTTCCTAATAGATACCCATCTACTCACCATTCTTAAAAAAAAAAAAAAAAAAAAAAAAAAACGTATAAAGGTAAATCTCATGATTATCTCTATAGTTTAAAAAGCATAAAAGATGGTAAGAAAATCTGAACCAGATTCCCCTCAGAGTCTGCCTTTCATGAGGGTTCAATTCTGATAAATGATAAAGTGGGGAAAGTGATTAAGATTATAATGCAGATAGGCTCCAGGAGACCTTCCCAACTCAGTAGTCCAGAGCCCGATTCATTGTCAAATTCAAATTCAGCAAAGGTAGTGACAGTTGTTGATACCTTTATTTAAAATGGCCTCTAATAAGAAGGAAAAGGAAAAAAATTAAAGGTTTCTTCTGTTTATAACCACAACAAAAGTTAGCTAAAACCCACAATAATGAAAGAAGACACAGTATAGTAAAAAGGATTGCTTTTTAATTGAAAAGGAAAATAGTATAACTTGTGTCACAAAATAACAAGGAAGGAGATAATCCCTCCCTGCAAAGAAAATTAATAATAATGTAGCCAAAGTGTTTTGGGAATCAGGAATCCACTGCAGGTGTGATGCCCAAACTGTGAATTGGGCATCACAAGGAGGTCTACTGAGACTTCTCAGAGTTAATGAGAGGAAAAATCCAACCAGGAGGGAGTGACGTGAAGCATATCCACAACCCTCAGCCTCATGCATCAGCAGCCTCTCAGTGCCTTGGTACTTTACGGCACAATTTGTGTCCCATGACACAAGGTAAAATTAAGTAACCAAATTCTACTCTTATTACACTTTCTTTTAACAGAGCCAATTTTAATTTGTGCCTTTAGAGTTTTCAATGATAAAACTCTCAAAATTCACATCCAGAGCCCAATGCCCCTTTGTACGAATCTATAAAATCCCATTTTCAGTGAGTTCCTCTGTGTCATCATTACAAGGAAGCAGGGTCTTCTGAACCTCGGGGCTGGATCTAGAGTGTTGTGCCCTTTGCTTTAAATTGAGGACACCTGATGAATGTAATAAGTGGTTAACACATAACAACATATAGGACAGCAAACAAATGCCAGGTACCCCAATTTTCCCCAAAGCTGAAGGCACCCTACACTCGGGATTGCAAAGAGTTCTAGGCATTTGCTGTAAAATGCTCCTTTCTCTTTGGAATTTTACAGAATGTTCCTCTTTCTGAATTGCAGGGCGAATCCTCGGAACTTTAATTTTGACAACGTGGGGAATGCTATGCTGGCATTGTTTGAAGTTCTCTCCTTGAAAGGCTGGGTCGAAGTGAGGGACGTTATTATTCATCGCGTGGGGCCGGTGAGCAAGCACAGCAAATCTTTTGAACACTTCCAGAGCGGCTTTGATTTGCTTTGTTGAATAACCATATTTTTTCATTTATGCAGATCCACGGAATCTATATTCATGTTTTTGTTTTTCTGGGCTGCATGATTGGACTGACACTTTTTGTTGGAGTAGTTATTGCTAATTTTAATGAAAACAAGGTAAGAATTCTTGGTTAACTACCACAGGCTTTGTTCTTTACTTGCCCCACACTTTGAACTGTTCCCCCCCACACACATACACACACAGCATGAAATGGTATTAAACTAGAATGCGACTAGTGTAAATAATCTGTATAACTATTTTACGAAGTATCTCATCTCTGCCTTTCAGGCACATTATTTAGAAGTACAATTCTCTTACTAAATTTACCCTCTTGGTAACAGTGTCATTAACTCCCCCACAAGTGAGCAGCGCATCTCCTATTATTCCAATTGAAAGGATGTGCAGCAAGTTATTAAAATACAGTAGCTGAAAGTGAGGAGCTGATTGCAGGTAATATCATTTCACAAAATGTAAATTGCAGTTTCCTTTGTCACTCAGTAGGCAGACTTGGAATTCTGATGGGCTAGGGAGGTGCCGTACAAATTTTTAAATTTTACTTCATAGAACAAAAAGAAGATTTTCTAATTTCATGTAAATTTTACATACTTCACAAACCCCAGGTAGCGTGCTGAGTTCTCAACAGCTCTAATGATCAGAACAAGACTCACAAATGGAAAAACAGCAATGTAGTTTCCTATCAATAAACGAGTTTGGGAGGAACATTCTGTTAGTGCTTGGGGGAGAGGTGCTTGTTCTTCTGAGCATGGCTGATGAGCTTTCTATTTTAGAAAAAAAACAGTTGTTTGAAGCATGATAATTAAAATACACTAATTTTTGAGCACTTCCTATATACTGAGATTTTATACATGCTACTGTCAATTCTCACAACTCCCATACATGGTAGAAGAAAAACCAATAACTTTGTCTGGGGTTTATAGGGAGTAGAAAATTGGGGCCAGAAGTCAGATTTGGTTTCACCATTACTTCAGAGTTTGTGGTTCTTCAAATGCAAAAGTATAAAACCCCTCCCTCAAAGCTAGATTTGCCTGCACAGCACCGTGATGTTCCATGTCACTCATGGCTAGGACTGGTTCCCATGCATTCACATCAGAACTGTTTGGTTTGTGTAGCTACACCTGGGGCTCTATCATTCAGTGTCCCCAGGCTTAATGTGCTGGGAACCAGTTACTCAGTCAATTGCTACCTTTGATGTGTGCTTAATGAGTATGTCCCTTTACTCGGGCTTTCAAAGGGTGCCATCTGAAAATCCCTCCTTTGGGCCCCAATGCTATTCTGACCTAAAGAAACATGGAATCATAAAGTTACCAAGAACAGTAGTGATCGGTCTCCTGGTTCCTCTATCTTACTTCCTAATATGTTTATCTGTAGCCGCTTGAAGCGATGGCCGCTTGGAGCAGCAAAGCTGCGGGAATAAGTTTAGAGGCAGACTGGAAACAAACAGGATCTTTATTCTGTCAGTTTCTCTCTCTGGCTCTAACAACTCTAACACGTACCACACACCAGCAAAAAACCAACAACCAAAATGGCGCCGACCTGCTCTGCGCTCGGCCCAAGTCTCTCGAGATCCCGGGCCAAGTCTCGTGAGACTACGGAAGGTGGCAATGTCCAAAATTCCATGGCCTGAAGTCAACCACAATCGTAGCCATCTCCCCAAACAGGGCTCCTACATTTATCAACGAGTTTCTCTAAGCCCTATGATACATTCATAGTTTGATACCAAGCAGGAAGAGGAAAATGGATCTCTTCCAGCCACATGGTGGAGCAGACACGGGAATTCCAGAATGTGAGCAGAAGTGAATCCGTCCATTAGCAGGACAGTGTGGGCACCAACAGGTCCAAACAAAACATGAGCCCTGACTGCAGGAGAATTGGGTTCTGTGGCAGCTCACAATTCAGCAATGTAAATGAAACAACATAAGATATTCAATAACTGAAAACACACATGTAATTAATGCAAGTCTTGAACTTGAGAAATTGAGAAATGGCCACACAAGCAGAATTACAGGGCAAGTCCATCTCCACCACTGTTCTTTATGTTCTTATGAAAGAAAGAGGAAGTGGCAGCCTTTTTGGGGAGTGGTGTGTTAGCCCAAATGGGTGCTGAGGGAAAGGGGAATCTTGGAAGAAGCCATTTTACTGGATATTACAAACTTGGCTAGTCACCTTGAGATAGAAACTTCTAATTCATGTGAACCTTTTCTGCAAGATTTTTAGAAGTTAGCACCTAAGTGCTTATAGAACAGCACTTACTCATTTATCATTCAGTCATTTTCCAGATTTATTTGTGCATGTACTGGGTGGTAGACACCACTAGGCCCTGAAGACCTAGCAAACTAAACTGAACCATAAACACAGAAATATCCACCTTCATGGAGCACACATCTTAACAGTCATATCAAAGGTATATAAATAGGTTTCTGAAAAGAGAGCTAGAAATGGGAATTTGACAAGCTCTGGGGGCAATACTTTCAGAGTTCAGAAATGTACAAAAATAGGTCTTCCCTAGAAAATGATAGTGTCTTTACAATGCTCCAAGTGTACTCCAATAATAAGCTTTTATTTCTGATTTCCATACCATGAGACCATGCATTTAATACACTTATTTTGACAATAGTAAACTTTCAGAGATTCTTATAGATTAATGGCCAGATGATTACTCCCTGTTTATTATTCTTGTGGATGCCTTTCAAATTTCACTTTTCCAAAATTGGTTGTTTTGATTGACAAAGGAATAATACTGAAGTCTATGTTTGTCTAGAGAACAAGTATTTGTTTGCAATTAATGAGAGAAGTGGTTTAGCAATACAAATATCAGGGGGAAAAATCACTTAAAACAAATACCATGATTAGGAATAAGGGAGATAATTAAATAATGACTAAAGAAACTAATTATCAGAAAGATACAGAACTCTTGCATCTCAAAATGCATAAAGCAAAAGCCAACCAAATTCAAAAAGAGGCTAGCAAATCCAAAAGCATAAAAAAAGATATTAACATAGTTCTCTAGGAAACTCATAAATCAGATAAATGAAAAGGACATATGAGAGTTAACACAATTAAAAATATTTTGCTTCATGGAAATAAAAAGAGCCTTGATCCCCAAAATTTGAGAAATTTATTTATTTTCAAATACAAAATGGAAACTTTAGAAGTCCAATTACCAATAATTACCAAAGAACAGATAATGTATAGTATATGTTCTCTGTCACAAAAAAAAAAGTTAAAAAAAAAAGGAGCCCCTCATAATTTGGAACTATTAGGACAACATTCCAAATTATTTATGAGTTAAAGAAGAAATCATAGTACAAAACCACAAAACATTAAATATAAATTATTTTAAATATCTAAAAACATGCAAAAGCTGGGAATGGTGGCACATACTTGTAATGCCAGCAGCTTGGGAGACTGAGGCAGGAGGATCACAAGTTCAAATCCAGCCTCAGCAACTTAGTGAGACCCTGAGCAACATAGCAAGACCCTGTCTCAAAATAATAAATAAAAAGGGCTGGGGATGTGGCTCAATGGTTAAGTACCCTGTGTTCAATCCCCAATACCAAAAAAGTAAAAAACAACAACAACAAAACAAAACAAAACAAAACAAAAACTGCAAGGTGTAGATAAATCAGTAGAAATTTATCACTTTAAGTGTGTAATTAGAGAAAAAGTCAAAGTTTAAATATTCATATGTCAAGTACCTAAATCAACAAATTATAGTAACTACAAGATAAAATAGAAGAGTAAGAGAAACAAGATCATGAAGATTATGACAGAAATTAATGATATAGAAACTTCAATAGTTTCTATCAAGTTCAAGAATACAAAAGCTGGTTCTTGAAGAAAATTAAGTCAAAAGCCTCTAGGAAGGTTGAGCAGGAACAAAAACATGGAGGAAGAAAGTGAGCAAACCATTGTAACGAAGACAACAGGGTGCTGGTGCAGTAACCGAGGTCACATGTGTGCAGAATTGAAGCAGCGCCACCAGTCAGCCCGGAGGCAGGGGACCAGCAGTACTGATGCTGAGGGCTCCCACTGCTTCAGTGTAAGAAGCTCTCCTGAGTTCCCTGCCCCATGGCACCCTCTAAAATAACTTCAGATGAAGATTGGATAAGAAAAGCCAACTCTGAGCCGTTTTAAATCCATGTAAGCATTGATATTTGACCCCAGAGTAGTGTGTTTTTGTTGACATCAGCCATAAAGTAAGAGCTATAAAGAAAAACTTTATACGTTGTATTACATTAAAATTAAAATTTTCTGAATGAAAAAAGGCACTATAAGCAAAATAAAATGCAAACTAAGACTGAGAAAACACTGTATTTTACAACATAACTGACAAAAGATCCATAATATATAAAGAAAATATTTGGATTATTTATGATCCATAATTAGGTTAGTCAGCTTTTTACTGCTGTGACCAAAATACCTGGCAAGAACAACTTAGAGGAGGAATGTTTATGTTGGCTCATGATTTCAGGGGCTTAGTCTATGGTGTGCCAGCTCCATTGCCCTGGGCCTGAGGTGAGACAGAAATCATGGCGGAAGGGCTTGGTGGAGGAGTGCTGCTCCATTCATGTCAGCCAGGAAGCAAAGAGTGAAGCAGAGAGGAAGGGGCCAAGGGAGCATCAATCCTTCCAGGGCACAACCCCAGCGACCAGCCTCCTCCAGCCATGCCCCACCTGCCTACAGTTACCACCCATTCAAACTAGGATGGACCCATTTGGTTAGAGCTCTCACCAATCATTCACCTCTGAATAGTCCTACATTAACACAGGAGCTTTTGGGGGACACCTCATATCCAAACTGTAACCATAACATATATAGAATTTCTAGAAACATTAGAAGTAAGCAAACACAAAAATGAATAAGGAATATGAATAGGTAATACATATAGGAAGTTGGAGGAATCACCGTTTATATACATGAAAATGCTTCATCTCATTAGTATTAAAATTGTATTAGACATATTTCATAGCAATCAAAATGACCAAATCAAAATTTCTAATAATGTCAATTATTGGCAAGAATATAAGGAAATGGGAACACACATATCACTGATGGGAAAGGTTTTTGGTTATTGTTCTTTGAATAGCGACTTGACAATATCTGATGGACATAATGTTTAGATTTCCAGATACCAGCAATTTTTCTAGAGATTTACAGTGCAGATACTCACAGTGAGACAGTGCCTATGTGTTACCAATAGCATTGATTATAGTCCATAAACCTACAGTGAGTAACTTCTAATATATTTGTGCAGGGGACCACTATATGACCAGTTAAAATGAGCCAATTCAATCTAAGAATCTAGTTGTATGGAAAACATACAATAAATGAAGATAAAGACAAACTGCATAAATATGCACACATATTGGAATTTTGCCCCTATGAAAAGAAACTAACCATTATTGGTTAGTATCCCTTTTTCAAAATGTACCTTACAGAAAACCTCCATAAAATTTTCCCAGACCTGAGTATTACCCATCAAAGGTAATGATGGAAGGCTGCTGGTTACTCTGTGAAGGGCTCTGCCTGCCTTTGGGGCCCTCTTCCTCTCAAGGCAAAGAGAGAATTCTGTCCATGTTTCTTTAACCACCACAGAACTTGAAGAATATCTTTATTGTAAGCCCCACATCGGCCCTGTTTGTAAAACCACCCCATCTGCAATCTTCTTTTCCTTTTCCTTCTCCTTTTGCTGCTTTCTTTGTTTGTCAAGGGGACGGCTCTGCTGACCGTAGATCAGAGAAGATGGGAAGATCTCAAGAGCAGACTGAAGATCGCACAGCCGCTTCATCTCCCACCTCGCCCGGGTATCAAAGATGCTCTGATTTTATTCATGTTGGGCGCTAGTGTTCAGGATTCCCCAGGAGTCTCAGATTTAAATTAAAATAATAATTGTGAGGCCACTGGGAGGTTGTGCATAAGTTAATATAGAAACAGGCTCCAAACTACAGAGCCGTTCATAAGGCTATTAAAATCAACCACCCAAAGGCTGTGCTCCAGTGCTCTCAGAATAAGCCTTGATGAAAAAAATGATTTTTTAAATAAAATATATTTGTGCTTGCCTTTAAAAAGTATGAGTGAAATGTATTAAACTACAGAAATTGAATGATGTGCTTCTCCTTCCAATACGGGCGCGTCATGCGCTGTCATTTTAAATATTGAGAGCCAGCCATTCCTGCAAAACGCTTCACAATAGATTGAACTGGAGGGGGGAATTGTAATGGGCTTTAAGGTGAGCATTAAAGTAAACCAAAGTAAGAGAGTAAACGTGACGTTTGTCTGAAGTGCCCTTGCCTAAACCTTTCTTTTCCAGATAATGATGGCTTTAGAGCTAAAATGTATGACATAACCCAGCACCCGTTTTTTAAGAGGACAATTGCGTTACTTGTTCTGGCCCAATCTGTGCTGCTATCTGTCAAGGTACTTGGTTTCACCTTGAGACGGTGGGAGGGAATTCTGTATTCACTGGCACATCCAGGAATGTCACAAGTTGCCACAGCCATTTGCCATCTCTGTCCTTTAGTAAAACATTAAGCTTCACAGTCATGTTAACATGGACAGCAGAGAGGGGACTTGGTGTCCAGTGGATGTAGCAATGACCTGTGTGCTCTTCCTATTGCAGTGGGACGTCGAGGATCCTGTGACTGTCCCTTTGGCAACAATGTCAGTTGTTTTTACCTTCATCTTTGTGCTAGAGGTAATAGTAACGAGTCAGCGGGCTCTGGGGGGAGTCGTGTGCGGTTTTCAAGTAAGTCAGCATGCCCCTTTGATGGCGCTGACTTTCCTCTCCGTTTCCCATTGCCTTTGATGGCTGTGGGGACAGCCGGGCTGGTGGCAGGGGGAGCATGCTCGTGGGGTATCTCCTCTTCTGGCTGTTCTGCTGAACTTGAACAACAAAGACTTAACTTCAGAGTCCCAGTCTCTCTAACTGCTGTTGCTTGTTGGGTCTGGATGTTTGTCTGTCCAGTTCTGTGAGCTCAACTATGTAGAGCTAACCGTGCAAGCCACCATAATCCCAGGCTTCAAATTACAGAGTGGTGGCAAAGTGAACACTGGGCGCAGCCGGCATTATTTTATCATGTGCTCCATATGAGATCGCTTTCCAGCATCATCATGGTCTTTGAAAGACAGGCAGGTTCTCAATCACTCTGCACTGGCTGGTGCTTCTGAAAAATCTATGGTATTTTACTTAAGGGAAACAAAAAAAGTCCTGCTGTCAGAAGGAGTCATCAAGCGAGGAGAAAAGAGCATGGAAAATATAGATTTGTAACCTACTTAGCTTTAAAAATAAAAACACGTGGGCTGGGGTTGTGGCTCAGTGGTAGAACGCTCACCTAGCATGTACAAGGGCCT
Organism: Tamias sibiricus; assembly: GCA_025594165.1. Taxonomy (NCBI): domain Eukaryota; kingdom Metazoa; phylum Chordata; class Mammalia; order Rodentia; family Sciuridae; genus Tamias; species Tamias sibiricus. The sequence goes on along the minus strand of CM046663.1, from coordinate 87,942,566 downwards.
GGGTTCGATCCTCAGTACCACATAAAAATAAATAAATAAAGGTATTGTGTCCAACTACAATGAAAAAATAAATATTAAAAAATTAAAACATATGTTTTAGCAATTAACTTTTTTTATTTTTTTTTTTTTTACTAAATCTTTAAAAGATATAACGTGACTCAAGAGATTTAAATATGGGCTAAACACTCATCCTGTGCTTGTTCTCCCCGTCACTTTTCTCCAGGTTACAATGAAGATCATAGCCATGTCACCTGCAGGCTTCTGGCAGAGCAGAAGAAATCGATACGACCTCCTGGTGACGTCTCTCGGGGTGGTGTGGGTGGTGCTTCACTTCGCCCTCCTGGTAGGTGCACACTGAGGCCTGGAGCTGGTGTTTCCCATTCAGCTTGGGTCAGGCCCGTTTCCAGTTTCTCTTCACTCCACGCCATCCACTCCCAGGTGTTAGGTCAACTGCCCTACAATCCACCTTTGGTCGTGATCGACCCTCAGATGTGCTTGCACACACACGAACACATGTGTGCCTGTGTGCACACACCCACACTGTTCACACGGGCAGAACCAGGCCCTTCAAAGCCCTGGAGTATGCAAGCCAGAAAGAAAGACCTGAAGGGAGTCTTCGTTGAAAACTTCATTTTACCACAGGATCAAACAAAAAGGAGAGAGAGCAAGGGAAACTGAAATGGAAATTAAGGAACCTGTCCAAATTCACACAAGCTGGTATCAGAAGCCTCAGACTGTGTGTTCTGAGCCTAGGTGTAGCCTCCAACCCACTCCGCTAGAAGCAATATTTTGCAATGTAATCCACAGGTACCTCCATGGCTGTATTCCCTCCCAGACATGTAGTTGACATTTCTCTAAAGCACCCCATTCTCCATCTCTACATCTAGGCCCTCACTGTTTGCCCCAAATGCATTCATCTTCCATTCAGTCCCAGTTTCAGCTCAAAATCTGCAGTTATGGGTATGCTTGACCATGATCTAGAGCAATGTTGTCCAATAGGAGTACAACGTGGCCACAGATGCCACTTAAATTTTCCTAGGAGAAACCGAAGAAGGAACAGATGACTAGAGTTTAATATTTTCTAACCTACTCATATCCCATATACAAAATATCATCATTTCAGCACATGAGCATCATAGCAGAATTAATTAAATCAGTTATGTCCTCTTTCTCAGCGTGAAGTCTTGACTGTGGATTTCACATTCACAGTACACCCTCATTTGCACCAGCCACATTTCCCACATGTAATAACCACTCATGACTGGTTGTGCCCATATTAGGCAGTGTGGCTCTGGAAGATCTGGATCTATTAGCTGCACCACTTTCCTGGCTTCATCCAGTTATTTGTTGTTGGTGATCCTTTGTCCCTGCTCTGAGTTGGGGAGAGGGGCATAACTTCACACTTCACTTATTCCATAGAGGCATCATGGAGATCACAGGAGATCATGCAAGTGAAGCTTTTTCAAACTGAAAGGACTGCACCAACCCATAAGGCATTACTATAAGTACCATTTTTCTTGTTGGTCTCCCTTGACTCCAGCTGAAAGTGATGTTATCATTGTCCCATTCCCCTACCCTCTTGAACAGGGGGGACATAACACATAGAACCCATTTACCCATCAGGTAGGGCTTGCTTTAGTATGACATCAATGTGCCTCTGGCAGCAGGGACCACTTGAGCCCTCAGTCTCCTGGATTCATTTTTTTCAAACAATAGATGGTTTTGAACACAGAGATGTATAAGGCACTGTGCTAGGATTGAGGAGAATATAATGAGCAAAACAACTTCAGTTGCTGTCCTTGTAAACCTCATACCCTAGAAAGCTAGGTAGTCACTACATGCTCAGTGAGAATCACAATGATGCCATGGAAGGGGTGCAGCCTGTGTTCCTGGGACAGCAGGAGTGGGAAGCAGCTTCATGGGAGAGGTGCCGCAGTGATCAGCTCCATCTGGAGGATGAGGAGAACATTTCAGGCAGCCGGGCCTGTGATGAGAGTGTAGGAGCCAAAAGAAGGAAAGCTCATGTATGGGAAGGTTAGAAGAAGCAGGAGCAGCATGGTAAGATTTGTATAGGCAAGAAGGAGTCAATCTGCTGGTGACCTTGTAGTCCAGGTAAGAAAGCACCAGTTGTCATCCTAGAAGCTGTTAGTGGTCATTAATTTTGGAACAAAAGGAAGATAGTAGACCCTGAGCTAGCGTGGAAGGAAGAGGCAGCAAAGTCAATGGTTTTTCCTTCTCTAGACAGATTCGTAGCTAAAAGTTGTCAGTCCAGAAGAATGGAGTAGGCTGCCTAATCCAAGATGTCCGCAGAGAGGAAAATCTGAGCCACAAAGACCAACTTGCCCATTCTGCCTGACTGCTTTTGTTCTTGCCCGGGGAACCTCTGGCCCGGGAGGTGCTCTTTCTCTGCCATATCTTGCAGTGGACTGCTGGGAAGGGAGGTGCTGTCCTTGTCCACCATCCAAAAATGCTGTGTGCACATTCCTTGGTGTGCACCTCCCCAGGACTCTCACTGGACCCCCTTCCCGGGGGCCCATCTGTGACTGTTGTCACTTGACTGGGCAGCCTCCTGGAGAACAGTCATGCTTTGGCACCAGCTGAATGTCAAGGTTGTTATTGCAGTGGCAGCCAGTGGGATCTTAGCTCCTCAGACAGAGCCTTCTTAGTCATAAAGCAGAGTCATCTCCTGCTCTCATCACGCTCTTGGAGCTGGGTGTGTTTCTGAGCCGGGGACTTCTCTAAGTCAGCTTGGACTGGTGAATGTGTGGCTGGTCTTCAGAGAGAAGGAGTGTGCCTCCAGTTACCTTTCCAACATCAGTCTTCCCTCTTTGCTGGGACCCCTTTATTTCATGTCTCACCTGAATACCTCATGTCGCATGGTTGCCCCGTGTTTCTTACGCCCTGTCCTCAAAAGAGCCAGTCACTGTTTTACATACAATAAATTTTGAAATACAGAACTCAGCTGAGTGAAACAGAACCCAAAGTTCCATTTGAGATTTGATTTTTACATCTAATATTTATTCATGAGTTGTGGTACTGACCTTTTCAGCACCTTTTTTAGATAAATTTCTTATGAGATTTTTCACCTTCTATTAAACTAATTATTCAGTAGACTTCACAGGAGACTAAAAATGAAAAATGGAACTGAAACAAGATCTTTTGTGAGAATGATGAAAGCTGTCTCTACTTCCATTTCAGAACGCCTATACCTACATGATGGGTGCGTGTGTCATTGTCTTCAGGTTTTTCTCCATCTGTGGAAAGCATGTGAGTATGTCATGAAGAATCCTAGCAAGCGACAGGTGCAGTTCAGTCTTACAGCACTTGCCTAGCACATGTGAGGCCCTCTGTTCTTTCCCCAGCACCCCAGAGGGGGGAAAAAATCCTAGCAAAAATCACACGGGCAATGAAGAAGTGGCCAGCTGGCTTCAGCTGTCCTGGGTGATTAGGGCTGTAGTCAACAAATTACTAGAAATCACAAAGTCAAGGTTAACCATTAAGTATTAAATCAGTAGCTTAATTATCTTGTAATGTCTCTTGCCGTTTATGTTGTTTAATTTATTCTTCATATTTGCTAAGTATATTCAATCATCAATTAAAAATATCAGCCATAAACAAACCAATGGTCATTAAAATGTCTTTATTTGTGTTGTTTTGGTTTTAAATTAAGTAACTTTGCTGCAAAGAAAACTAATATTTAATGACAGTTATGATTCCACCCTTCTAGATTTCTTTATATTCTTTGTTCATGTTCGTGCATACATTCTATCTGTAAGTTTTCATTTTTCAGAGAAAGTTTTGTTTCTAACATTATTTCATATATGCATTCTGTAGGTCTGCGTAATCAATATATTTAATATTTGATGATTATTTAGTGTTATACCACTATTTAGGTTTGCTTTTGTGAAAGCAAGCCGAGTCTACTTGCTATAGACCAAAAACGCATAGCCCTTATAGAGAAGAGGGGCTCAGAAAAAAAGAAAATGGAAGACAGGAAAGTTTGACTTGTTACTTTTATTAACCTGGCAAAAGAAACAGAACAGATTGAAATGTGAATGGAATTCTCAGTGCCTGATGGGTTTTTGAATAATGTTTAGAGTTAACACCTACTAGGAAGTCCGGCACAGTAGCACATGCCTGTAATCCCAGCGGCTCAAGAGGCTGAGGCAGGAGGATCACAAATTCAAAGCCAGCCTCAGCAACTTACAAGGCCCAAAGCAACTCAGGGAGACCCTGTCTCTAAATAAAATATAAAATAGAGGCTAGGAATGTGGCTCCATGGTTAAGTGCCCCTGGGTTCAATCCCTGAAATAAATAAATAAATAAATAAATAAATAAATAAATAAATAAATAAAGCCTACTAGAAAGTGACTTTCACATGATACTCCTGAAAATCACTTGGGAGCCAGCCTACTTCAGGCTGTTCTCCTGGCAGGTCCTGCTTGGCTTCCTGAGTTAACTGCTTTCTCTTCCTTCTCTCCGGCCCCCATCAAGGTGACTCTGAAGATGCTGCTCCTGACAGTGGTCGTCAGCATGTACAAAAGCTTCTTCATCATCGTGGGGATGTTCCTCCTGCTGCTGTGTTACGCTTTTGCTGGCGTTGTTCTATTTGGTACTGTGAAATACGGGGAGAACATTAACAGGTTGGTTAGTAGTTATCTTTTTGTTAATTCATCAAGCAGATGTTTTTAGTATAAAATCATGGGTAGGGACTTCAAAGTATTTTGTCTATTAAAGACCTGGGAGTCGGGGGAAAGGAAGGAAAGCAATCGGTTGCAAATTAAAATAAAATAATAGCCAAGATAATAGCCAAAATGATGTTTTTCCAATTGAAAAAAGGTATGCATGTTTAATTTAGAAATCTTATAAAATTCGGAATAAAAGAAATAAAAAAGAACCCATAATTTTACCAACAGGCAGGAATAACAAGTCCTAATTCCAGCCCTTTTTCTATTCACATATTACCAAAAAATTCTATGTGTTTTGGATGAAACTATCTTAAGATGGCCTTCATTTTAAGAAAAATATGGCAAGTTAGAACCCCCAAATGTTTTTTATGTATTAAAAACATTTTTCAAAGGTTATCTTAAATTTTATGGGAGCATGTCATTTTTTTTAAAGGTCCTTACACAGCAAAGTATATACAAACATGCTTTTTGTTTTGTTTTGTTTTGTTTTTGTTTTTGGTACTGGGGATTGAGCCCAGGAGTGCTTAAGCATGGAGCCACATCCTAGCCCTTTTTATTTATTTATTTATGTATTTATTTATTTATTTATTTATTTATTTATTTTGAGACAGGGTCTCACCAAGTTACTCAGGGCCTCACTAAGTTGCTGAGGCTGGCTTTGAACTTGCGGTCCTCCTGCCTAGCCTCCTGAGCTGCTAGGATCACAGGTGTGCACCATGGTACCTAGCACAAATATGCTTTTGTGAAGAAATTATTTGATACATCAGTGCTCCCCTTTTATACCATAGTCCAAGTGAAAGAATAAATCACTTGTAGCGGCTAAAGCTGCTCACTCATTCTAGATGGCAATAAATCAGTGGCCATTCAATAAATCAGTGGCCAGTTGGTTTATTCAGATGGCCATACTTGCAGGCAAGTATAAATGACAAACAAGAAGGTATAATCTATTTTGATGGTGACAAATCATACTACTTCATGATGAACCACACTTTTCACATTCTGTTGTTGTTGTTTTCTTAAATTAGGCACGCAAATTTTTCTTCAGCTGGCAAAGCTATTACTGTACTATTCCGAATCGTCACAGGTGAAGACTGGAACAAAATCATGCATGATTGTATGGTAAATATCTCCTCATTGTTATCCGAGCCTGCACTTAGAATCAGCCTAATACCTTTGGCAATGCAACTTTGATGGTATGGTCCTTGTTTAGACCTTCTATGATTCTACATATCCTGGCCTTTTGGTCCGTAAATTGCATTCTTTTACATTGCAATGTAAATACAGGGGGAAATAATCAACCAAACTTGAACTTGTAGTTCCAGTCAACAAATATTCCTTATGTGAGCATTGTCCTTTCCCTCCTACCTTTAACACCTTGGCAGTCCAAGAGGCAAGCACTACTTCTTTAATGTAATGCATCAACAGACATTGAATTCACTGAGCCCCTGGTTCATCCTGGGCCATGTGCTAGGTGCTAGATCTTTACCAACTCCAGGGCATCTTCAAACAGCTGATGTCAAGGGCTCTGACCACCCTTCCTTTGGTATCCTGCCTCATCTAGGTTAGTTCTCCCTCATCCCTTGGTCTCAGTTTATGCCTCATTTCCTTCACTGTGGCATATGGCCTTACAACACTATTTCTCCATTGCAGCAAGTATCACAACTCTAGCAAATTATTGGCTTAAATTATTTAATTTCATCTCCCTCTCACCTTCCAGATCAATGCTGTCCTGTAGAAATTTCTCCAGTAGTAGAAATCTTTGCTGTCCCATTCAGGAAACCATTAGCAATATGTGGCTACTGAGCAACTGAAAGGAGACTAGTGTAACCTAGAAATTGAATTTTACATTTAATGTTATTTTATATAAATTTATTCAAATCGCCACATAGAGCTGGTGGCCCTGATGTTGCACCATTCCATGAAGACTGTCAGCAGCATCAAGGGACAGGGCTTATGTCTTTCTTACTCGTCTATCTCCAACATTTTATATAAGCCTAGCCTATAATAAGAACTAGAGAAATTCATGCATGAATAATGGAGACAGAATTTACCAAATCAAATATAACCCAAGGCAGAATTGAATAAATTCTAAATAAAAGTGCCAGCAGGATGCTGTGGGAATATAGAAGAAAGAGCTGAAAGACACCAGGACCTTTTCTCAGGGGTGTTGACATGTTAATGGGCCCCTAAAGATGATAACCTGAATTTTAGGGTATCCCATAATACCCTGTAATGATGCCCCAGGAAGGCATGTTATTCCTTGTGCAATTTGAATGTGAACTTGCTATAGACAGTTTACCTTCCTAGATCTTAACCCATTACTTAAGTTAGAAACATTTCAAATGCCTTTTTATTTGACTTTTTCTGTGGTTCAGTTATAGTGTCTACTGACCACTTGGAGCCAGTGGAGGTAGCAGAAAGAGTATCTGCAGAGGAAACTGGTTCATTTTTATTGTGCTCCTAACAATGACAGTGAACTCAGCATTCCCCAAGATGGAAAGCATAGGGCAAGTGACATGTTCTTCTCAGTCTGCTGTAGATGACATGCCCTGTGTGCATGACTTTCGCACAATGACTTTATAACTTATTATGTTCTATCTGGTTAGAAATATGTTCACTAACTCGAGTCAGCAGACACTAGGATTCTCCTCCTCTCTCTCTCCTCCTTCTCCCCGCAGGTTCAGCCCCCCTTTTGTACTCCCGATGAGTTCACCTACTGGGCTACCGACTGTGGGAACTATGCGGGCGCGCTCATGTACTTCTGTTCCTTTTATGTCATCATTGCCTACATCATGCTAAACCTGCTTGTAGGTAGGTGACGTCCATTGAGTATTTTTCATCTACTTCAACTCTGGTTCTTACATAATTAGGTACAATTTTCAAGTAATTATCCTGGATTGCTTGGGGCGGGTGTTTCGTGGAATTAATGATAATTTGTTGCCTCTCAATCCAGAAGCTGAAAAGACCTTTCAAAGGCATGTAAATGACAGTTGATTACAATTTCAAGGATTAGGCTATTTATTATGATCACTAATTTCAAAAGAGCTCTCCCCATGAATTGAGTTGAACAAATAGAAGGAGGCTACTTTCATGGCCTCAAAACATCACATTTTTGTTTTTAAAAATACATGTTGTTCACCTAGCTGTGGGGCCACCCAGACCCCAAAATGGCCTTTAAGAACCACCCTGGAACTCTCAGCTAAGAGAGACAGCCAGCTGGCTCAAAGGTCCACATGCACAGAAGTGTGTTTGTATCCAGGACCCTCGTGTTTTGGAAAGGCAAGAGCTGGATAAATAGCTCAGTCCAAGTATAAAACATGCCAACTTGGAAAACCTTACTAAATTTAAAAGCACTTTCAAATTTTGGCTTTATTATGTGGGTGATAAGATTTTTCTAAAAACCAACATAATGGTGTCATTGTCAAACTTCTGAATTTTTCTTCTTTTCTTTTTTTCTTTTTTTAGCCATAATAGTGGAGAACTTCTCCTTGTTTTATTCCACCGAGGAGGACCAGCTTCTAAGTTATAATGATCTTCGCCACTTTCAAATCATATGGAATATGGTGGATGATAAAAGGGAGGTAGGAGAGTGGGTTTTGACTTCAGGTCCCACCCCAAAGAGACCTGCTGACAAGTCCCGGATGTCGAAGTCCTCCTGTGGTTGGCACTTGACACATGTAGAATTCTGAATGGCCGTTGGCAGCCTGCAGAAAACTGCCATTGACCATTTATCCCAATATGCCAGGAGGGGAGAGGGACAGAATAGTTCCTCCTCATGTCCTTTCCAAGCATGGATCCCCTCTTTAAACTTTCAGAAGGTTGGTAAGGAGAGGATGCCAAAGAACCCCTGAAGGTATCAGCGTTGGGCTTAGGGCAGGAGAAGGGGTGGCACTGAAACCACCAAAAGGACATATATTACAGACTCACAATCACCTGGACCCCCCAGCCACCATCCTGATTAAAAATACAAAGGAGTATTACATGTGGAATCCAGAGGTGTTCTTTTGAGCTACTTCTGAGTTGTTATGTGACTGTTTTAACCATAAAACACAGACAAGGTCTCAGCATTAGCCAAAGTAACAGCAGGTTCTTCTTCCTCCTCTTCCTGGACTGAGCTGAACAAAGATTCTTCTTTCCTTCTTCCTCCTCCCACTTCTCTTCCCTTTTCATCTTAGCAGATGCTTAGGCACAGACCTAGGCACTGATGGAAGGGCCCTGTACTTACAGATATTCTGTTTTCCTAGGGAGAAGCAAAGAAGAAAAGAGGAGCTAAATTATTATTCATAGTATGGGTTGAGCATCCCTAACCCAAAGATCTAAACAAATATATGATGCATTTAGACTTGGGTCTAATTCAAGATATCTTTCTCATTATACAGATTATGCTGATATTTCCAAATCTGAAAAAAATCCAAAATTTGAAATCCTTCTGGTATCAAGCATTTTGGATAAGCAATACTCAATCTGTATCATTTCAGGAAGTCATAAGTACTTTGGAGAAGGTAAAATGGCACAGTGGCAGAGCCAGGGCAGATAATTTAGCAGGGATGGTGATGCAGGCCCATCTGAGGAGCTAAAATATAACCTCTGAAAACCAAGGGATGGAAAAATCTGAGGAAGATACAAAAATAGTTTCAGAAAGAGTTGATGGAGAGCACAGTGACCAAGGAGCCAGAGCAGGCCTTATAAATGAGAGGTTCTGAACTCTAGCCAGGCCTGCCTGGGCAGTGCACAGCCCTCTCCACCCCTCTTTGAAGGAGCCCTAATTAGGAAGGGCTGTTGTAGCTAGCTGGAAGCCATGGGTTCCACCTGATATGTATGTGACGCACCTGTAGGCACCCGCAAACCTGAAGGTATATAACCGGGTGAAAGCGGTCTGAGTTAGGAGAACGGAGAATTCAGTTAGCCGGGCAGTCACTCGGTCGGTCAGAAGAATCAGAGCGGCCAGAACGTAGACAGAGCGGTTACAGAAGAGAAACCAGATAGAAGAAGTAATGACTGGCCAGAGTTAGGCCGAGGCTCCAGAGGACTGGTCAGAGTAAGGCCGAGGCTCCCGAGGAAGACAGAAGACAGAAGAAAGAAGAAGGAAGAAAGAAGAGAGAAGAAAGAAGCTCTAGTCTTTCTCTAAGCTAAGCTCTATCTTTCTTTAAGCTAAGAAGAAAAATCTTTCTTTCCCTCTCTAAGAAAGACTCTAAGCTAAGAAGAAAAATCTTTCTTTCCCTCTCTAAGAAAAATCTTTCTTTCCCTCTCTAAGCTCTAAGAAAGTAGAAGTAAAAGTAGTAAAAGCATAACTCTGCCCCCGAGAGTTTTTATCCCGGTTTACGGTACCAGGCAGCTTACACCTCTTTGTTCTCTCTCTCCCTCCTTGGCAGCACCCCCAGCCTGGCCTCCAGTCCCTTAGGATTTTCTTCTAAGAGAGTGACATATGCATGGGGCACCTGGCCCAGCTCTTTTGTCTCTCTGGGTCCTCTTGTTCCTCCATGACAGCTGGTCACCTACAGAAGCCTGCTTTCATCTAATACACTTAGGGAAGACCACACCCCCATTCACACTGAGAGGCCACTGACAGGAAGCAATGGCTTACCAGTGTTCATCCAGACGGGGCTGGTGTGGTACGGTGTGGAGCCTAGAAGGTAGCCATACCTTTACAGTCTCAGGGAGTATTACATGTGGAATCCAGAGGTGTTCTTTTGAGCTACTTCTGAGTTGTTATGTGACTGTTTTAACCATAAAACACAGACAAGATCTCAGCATTAGCCAAAGTAACAGCAGGTTCTTCTTCCTCCTCCTCTGCCACCCAGATCTTTTCTGACCAGAAGGAGGGCAGAGCTGGGAGCTTCCTTTTCTTGAATATAGGTGTTCCAGTCATGGAGAAGTCCCGATTTCAATGCAAGAACAACTTGTAATAAATGTTAACAAGTTCACAGCATCTCAATCATGCGTGCATGCGCTGCCCCGCTGTTCGGTGGGAGTACGTTACCGGGGGTGTGTTGGGGGGGGGCAGGGCTGGATGAGTCACAAGTCCTAAGTGTTGGCTCCAGGAGAAGAGGGGCGTGCTTTCCACCCTCCTAGGCAGCAAAGGCTGCGATGGGATCCTATAGGACTGGAGAAGCCTCCAGATTTCATCCTGTGTTCTCCTCAGTGCCCCTGCTGCCACCCAGCCTCCAGGGAGGCCCACAGCCTTCTTCCTGCCTGGTGGTAATTATGCCACATTTTGAGGAATAGCTCCTCCCTCTTGCTTTTTGCCATGAAGAGACCCCAGAGGACCCCCGGGGCCTGCCAGTGACTCACCTGTACCATGCTCTGCCACCCAGGGTGTGATCCCCACGTTCCGCGTGAAGTTCCTGCTGCGGCTGCTGCGTGGGAGGCTGGAGGTGGACCTTGACAAGGACAAGCTTCTGTTTAAGCACATGTGCTACGAGATGGAGCGGCTGCACAACGGTGGTGATGTCACTTTCCACGATGTCCTGAGGTACCAGGCGGGTTTCAAAGCACAGGGCCACAGCACTGAGCAGAGTCCAGAGACTCAGCCATGACTCTCAGGGGACTTGTGAATACAACCATCAAGGATGTACAAAGCCTGACACACCACACGGCCATGGTTATAAAGTAGGGTGACACTTCCCAGGCGTGAAGTACACCTCACACGGGAGGGGTGGGAAGCCGTGGCCTGACATCCCAGAAGGGATGAAGGGACCTGGGAGAGTACAGTCCCACCTTTATTCTGCAATGAGGGAGCTGTCCTGAAAGTTATGGGACTTGCTCGTGGTCACCTGGCTCCATGGCAGAGCTGGGGCTAGAATGCAGCTCTTCTCACTCAGAAGGGTCACACCCTCCTGGCCTGCTCCATAATGGTGGCCCCTGGCTGGTGTGCACATTGCCCCTGGCTGATTAAAACACCCCATTTTCCAGGCATTTAATGAGAACCCAGTCAAAAGGCCAAACTGAGATTCTGCTCTTCCTGTTCACTCTCTGGGAGGTGTCCTGTTGCTTTCCTGGGGCTGCTGTAACAATGGACCATCAACCAAGTGGCTTAAAGCATACAGTCTTATGGTTCTACAAGTTGGAAGTCTGAGATCAAGCTATTGGCATGGTTGGTGGGGGAAATCTGTTCCAGAACTTTCCCTGAGCTTCTGGTGGTTTCCTGCTAAGTTTTGGCTTGTGGAAGCAGCACCCGAGTCTCCACCTTCATCTTAATATGGTGTTCTCCGAGTGTGTGTGTGTGTGTGTGTGTGTGTGTGTGTGTGTGTGTGTGTCTTCTTTTATAAGGACATATTATTAAGGGCTCAGCCTGCCCTAGCATAACCTCACCTTAGCTTAGTACATCTGCTGTGACCTCTTTGCAAGAGGCACTAGGACTTAGTACCTCATGAGGTACTAGGGGTTAGGGCCCCAACATACCTATTTTGTGAGAAACAGTCAACCCATAACAGCTTCTTAAACAGGATCCCATAAATAAAAATTCAGAAGTCTACAACTTGCAGGGGAAAGAAAATATGTTTTTATTTTCAATACTCACTCCCTGAAATATAGCATTTTCTTCATGATGAATGTGGGCAACAAATCATAGTAGCATTAACAAGAGCTGCATCTTTGTCATCAGTAGAAATCATAGATATTTTCAGGTCATGTTATGACTGCCTTGGCTGGCTTCTTAAAATATTATTCAAGCTTACCTGTACTTCTAAGTTACAGTAGTCATTTGACCTCAGCTAGGTCTCACTTTTAATGGAAAAAGGAAGACAGATTTATGCTACTATACCACCACCTTTATAAAGAAACTAATTCGAGAAATGTATTTTAGTACAGTTGGTTGCCTTGTAATAATGTTTTGACTAGCAGTAGCTATGTAGGTCATGTTGCAAGTACCTGATGAGCTAGGTGGGTGTGGTGTCACAAATTTGGGGAGTGCCCAGGTATACAGAAATACACCTGTGGCTAGAAGATTCAAAGAGATCAGATCAGAACAGGAAGGGCCTGTGGAAAGTTTTCTCAGTCTTACCATTCACTATTCATATCTTCCAGGAACAAGTTTAAAAGGCAGAAAAGAGGGGGATGGAAAATATGTGTGAATAACAGGTTGTCATCTCTCTCAGAATGTTACTTAGTCTTTCCTCCTACAGACAAATTGTTTTTTAGGTTGAACGTGAAGCGCATAGACATACTGTTGTCGTTAATATTAGCATTCAACTCTGTTAGTCAGCTTTTCATGGCTGAGATAAGATATCTGACTTAAGTTGAGGGAGACAGATTTCTTTTGGCTCATGGGTTCAGAGGTTTCAGTAGACGATGTCACTGCTTTGGGCCTGAGGCAGTGGAGGAAAGATGTTCATTTAGCTCATGGCACTCAGGAAGGAGAGCAAGAGGGGAGTCAGGGGAGCACAAGAGAGCTGGGGACAGGAAATAACTGTCCCGAACATATCCCCAGTGACCTACTTCCTCCAACCATCTACCGCTTGCCGTCCGTTTCCACCACCTCCCAGTAACCCATTCAGCTATCAGTGGGTTAATCCACTGACAAGGACAGAACCTTCCTGATCCAGTTGCTTCCCCACTGAACACTGTTGCACTGGGGACCAAGCCTTCAACACATGAGCCTTTAGGTAGCACAGCCTCTTTGGAATACCGTGGTACATCTAATTAAAAGGGACCACGACAAAATCAGTAGTGGTGGTGCCCTCCTGGTTCCTCCAGCCCAGTGTGTGATGCAGTCAAGCAATGCTGAGATTCTCGAACCTTTCTCCTTGGTGGGAAGAGACTTTGCAAAGAAGAGAAGGCCAATGACCCCGTGCTTGTGAGAACCTCCATTCTGTGATTGGGCTCTGGTGGTGGCCCTGAGCTCACAGCAGGGCAGTGAGTTGCACCATGAGGCACCAGAGCCTGCTGCATGACAGGGCTGTGTTCTCCTTGGGTCGTGGACCCCTCGCTCCTGACACTGTGATTGCCTTCTTGCCCTCAGGCCCCAATGCAACACATCAGCCCTGTTGGCCTCACTTACCACTCTTTGGGCTCATCCAGCCAAGGGCTAAATGGGGGTGAATAGTGCCCTGTTGTGTATCCTCTAAAATCCGTAAGGAAGCTACAGAGGGATGTATGAGATTGATAATGAGGGAAATGGGGTGGGGTGTGCATGCGGCACAGCCAAGCGTATTACCCAGCTCTGATGGGGCTAACTGTGAAGGAGTGTGGAGAGAGCAGGCTTCCTTAGGAAAACATTCTGGAGTCTGTACTTGCATAGCTGAGAAGCCAGGCCATCACCAACCTGCACCTTCATTGCATAAGCTCTTAGATGGCACTTGCTGTTGCAAGGATCACACATTTTAACTCATGACCACACTCAGGAAGGTAGGTACACGACCGTCCTCATTTAGAGACAGGGGAAGGGAGATGCAGAAGGGATATCACCAGCCCAAGCCACCCCCTAGCTGTTAGGGGTGGCATCCAACATGATCCCTGTGGGCTTGGTGACATGCTCTCTGGGTCTGCAGACCCCTGAGAGCCTGAACCCCAGATGAACCAGACCTGAGCTGCTCTGGTGCTCCCCGCCCCCAGCATGCTGTCCTACCGATCCGTGGACATCCGCAAGAGCCTTCAGCTGGAGGAGCTCCTGGCGCGGGAGCAGCTGGAGTACACCATTGAGGAGGAGGTGGCCAAGCAGACCATCCGCATGTGGCTCAAGAAGTGTCTGAAGCGCATCCGGGCGGTGAGTGAGCCACAGCTCCTGGTTGGGGTCCCCACCCTGGCAGAGAAGGAGGGCTCAGAGGAAGGCACTCCTGTGACTAGCCTGACACTCCTTGAGAATGTGTCACTCACAGCCCCCTGAGCTCCAGCCCAAGTTCAGCCTCATTCCCTGCAGTGGGCAATAACACGTTTCAAATGAATCCCATTTTATAATAGAACATGAAGGTTTAAATAGCAGTTTATAGATATTAAAATATTTATAAACTCAACTGCATAAAACTCCAAAATTATCTACTGAGACTGAGTATACAAACGTACTTTCAAATTGCTACTAAAAATTCCGACATACCATTGGTGATGCTGTTGGGTCTGTAAAGATTACTTCTCATGGGCTTTTTACTGATCCATTTGCAGCTGCCCAAACTATAAGCTTATGCACGTCTCTAACTCATAAATGAATGAACATATACTGTGTGGGCATATGCTGTATAAGTTTTTGTTTTTTGCGATACTAGCGATTGAACCTAGGACTGCTCTACCACTGAGCTACATCCACAACTCTTTCATTTTTTTATTTTGAGACAGGGTCTTGCTAAGTTGTTAAGGCTGGCCTCAAACTTATGTGACCCTCTGGTCTCAGACTCCTGAATTGCTGGGATTTCAGGCATGCATCACCACATCTGGCTATATAAGACTTTTTTTTTTAATGCTGCTCTTCAGAACAACATCAACTGCAGAAACATGCATTTCTATTGCAGAGATAAGGTCCCCAGAGAAAAGAAACCATCACCTCCTCTGGCGAGGCCAACTGCCCTCTGCAGCTCAGGCACAGCTGGCCAGTGATATGGGAGGCAGGGGGTCCAGGCTTCAGTGTAGGCCAAGACAGACGCTCCTACAGGATTGCTTACTGGGCAGGCCTGTGAAATCCAGAACCAACACAGGGGCAAAGGTTTCCTCACCCACCTGAGTTCTCAGCTGCTTACAACTCGCAGGAAAAAGAGAGCTGGCATAGGTTTAATGAGCACAGCATAAAATCAGAAGGGAAAAATTGGAACACAAAGAAAACATAAGCTAGTATCAATAAACATAACCAAGTCAATTGTTATACAAAGGAAAAAGGAAGGCAAAAGCATTTCCTCCATCTCAAGCCCTCTTTTCTATTAGTCTAACTGATCCTTGAAACAACTTCATGGTTTGGAAGTTCTTAGGAAGTCACCAACCCTACAGATCTTTGGAGAGGGGAGGAGAGTGTGACTGGCATGGTGGGGCAGGAGATGCTGGGCTCATTTTTCCATTACTGAAGGAACAGTGTCTTCCCATAGAAACAGCAGCAGTCCTGCAGCATCATCCACAGCCTGAGAGAGAGCCAGCAGCAAGAGCTGAGCCGCTTCCTGAACCCTCCCAGCATCGAGACCACCCAGCCAAGTGAGGACACCAACACCAACAGCCAGGATCATAACATGCCACCCAAGGTAGGGCCTGTGGATCCAGATGGTGTTTGTGGCTTTGCCATTCAGGATTCTGTTGTGGTTAGTTCAAAAGGTTCTTTTTCGTCTGATAGGTTAGTTAGATTGCTGTCACTATGACAAAATCCCTGAGATAATCAACTAAGAAAGAGTAAAGGTTGATTTTGACTCACAGGTTTGGAGATTTTAGCCTGCAGGGAAGTTGGCTCTATCCCTTTGGGCAGCCCGTCCTGGTGGAGTACGTGGAGTTCATGGCAGCTAGGAAGGGAAAGAAGAGGAGGCCATGGTCCCAATTCCCTTCAGTGACATACCCACCCCCCATGACCTGACTTCCCTCCACTAGGCCCCACCTCCTCAGGTTCTACCACCTCTGGACAGCACCACAGGCTGGGGACCAAGCCTTCAACAAACACACTGGGGACATTCAAGACCTGAACTATAGCATGGAGATACTAAAAAATGCTACTGCCCTGAATTTAATAATGCTGGGCTTTTCCATTTGTTTTCTGGGTTTGTTTCTATTTTGCCTTAAGAGTTAGCATCATATCTAAGGACTGGATTTGAGCCTGGAGAGATCACATGCCTCAGGGGAGCGTGGTTTTCTGGAGGCTCCAGCCTGAAGGTTTTCTTCCCCTCGTTAAGTCATAGAAACTTGCAGTCCAGTCAGTGTAAATGTTTGCATGTGGCTTTCAACCTCCTTTGCTGATCAGACTCTTTGAGGGTTTGTTCTTCTTAGCTGGGCATCTGAGAAGCACCTGCCATTCAGGAAGATGGCTTGAGGAGCATCTCTACTAACACAGGACATTTTCATTTCTAAACTCAAATCTGCACGTCTATAAAACATCAGAGGCATCATCAGCATCCTGAAAAGTCTTGTCTGTGTGAGACACAGCTGGCAGGGGCTTCCTGCTCCTTTATGAGGTCCCAATTATGATTTGCAGTTAACCACATGGCGTCTATTCAGCCTTCTGCACAGAGACCCCCAGCTTGTGGTGTGTAGCAGCACAGTCATGGGCCAAGTTCTGTCCTGAAGCCTAAGGCCCCAGCACCTGGCAGGAGGCTCCAAGAGGCCCTCTCTTGCCCTAGCTGTATCGTGTGGGTTTCATATTGTTGGCTCCCTGATATATTTCAAAATAATGAGGAGGTCCAAAGTTTCCCAACACATAGAGATGATAAATCCTTGAGCAGATAGATGGAAATGCTGATTACCCTGATTCACCATCACACACTCTACACACATACTGAATTATCATACAAAGACCTGTATATATGTACAAATGTTGTCAATTAAAAATGTTTTAAAAAAGAAGAGCCATAACTTCCTTTTGCACCCCATAAACATGCATGAATATTATATGTCAAGTGAAAGTATTTTTTAGAGAAGAAGAAGAGTCCTGACTGCTGAATTCCTCTCCACACAGACGAGCAGCCAGCAACAGCTCCTCAGCCCCACACTGTCAGACAGAGGAGGAAGTCGGCAGGATGCATCTGAAGCCGAGAAGCCCCAGAGGAAGGTCGGGCAGTGGTGTCGGCCCTCTGGTAGGTACATCAGTCATTTCACCACCATGGGGGCTTCAACAGGCATTTACTTTCTTTGTGTGTTTTGGGTCTTCAATTTCAAAATACAGATCTGTATTAATCAGCTCTTACTATAACCAATAACTGAAATGATCAACTTAAAAAGAAGAAAAATATATTTTGTCTTAGTTTTAGAGATTTCGTTCCATGGCTAGTTGGCCCATTGCTTTGGAGGCTATGGCGAGACCCTGCATCCTGGTGGGAGCATACATGGTAGAGGAAGTCACACACCCTGTCCCAGCCAAGAAACAAAGTGGGAAGGGTTTGGGGTACAGCACTTAGCTAGCATGTGCAAGGCTCTGGGTTTGACTTCCAGCCCTGAAAATTAGAGAGAGAGAGAGAGAGAGAGAGAGAGAGAGAGAGAGAAGAAGAGATCAGTGTCCCACAATCCCCTCCTCCCAGGGAATGCTCCCAGTCACCTAAGAGTCCCACTGGGCCCCACCCTTAAAGATTCCACCACCTTTCAATAGCACCAAGCTGGGGGCCATGAGCCTTTGTGGAACACTGAAGATCCAAACTATAGCAAGGTCTGTGCCTAATTATTTTCAAAGAGTGAAACAATAAAAAATGCATTCCCTTGGGCTATGGCTGTGGCTCAGTGGTAGAGCGCTTGCCTAACATGCATGAGGCACTGGGTTCAATCCCCAGTACCACATAAAAAAATACTAAATACAGTTGTTGTGTCCATCTATAACAACAACAACAAAAAAAAAAAAGTTCTAAAAAAATGCATCCCTTTATCAAAACAGTCTTCTCAAAATAACTTCTCTAAATGTAACTGTCTTGGCTGTCATTTTCACTGCCATGGCTGAGAAGGCAGCTCCTGTTTACAAAGCAAGATGTGTGCAGCCAAGACCCAGAAAAAGGAGGAACAGGTGTCCAAGGGCTTCCCACATCGCCCAAGGCATCTCACAGAGGGCAAATTTCACTTCCTCTAAGAGGGAATGGGCCGATGTGATCGTTCAGAAAATGCCACAAGGTTCTCAAGGACAACACAGGCCCTGCTTTACCTCAGCTTAACTGGGAGGCTATGCAGTTCACCGTCTTCATGCAGTCCTCCTTGCCTCAGCAGTAACAGTGATAATGATGATCACAGCACTCATGTAGTACTTACTGTATGCCTGGCACTGTCCCGGTGTGCTCTTTAGGTTCCTTTCATGGAATCTCACAATTCTATTATTTTCAAATGTTTCACTGATTAAGTGAAAGAGAATTTTCTTTTTAAGGAACATGGGACTTTGGAAAGCCAGGATAATTGATTAAGGACATGAATGTCAGGAGAGCAGTGCTGTGCACAGCCCAGTGTCCTCTGCACATGGCTCTGGCTTTAGAGAACTGAGCCCAGTAAAGTAGGGCTTCCTCCTGCCCTCCAACTGTGCCCAACTTCAGCCCAATCCAGGTGAGGAGATGAATGATGTAGGAAAGGCTTCTCGGCATAGATATCCCACCAAGTGATGACAGTGACATTCACCTTTTGAGGCTAGAGGTATTCAGTGGCTCTTCATTAAAGCCACTGTCCTTTTTCATATCCAGGAGTTTATTATTTAGGGATCAGAGGTGACCTAGCTGTTCAAGGAAAGCCAGGAGTGATGGGACACAAGCCTGAGTAGGTGGTGGGGCCAGGACTGGCAAAGCCTGAAATCACAGGCTGAGTAGTTTCCACTCCATCCTCCAGGCAGTTAGCAGCCAGTGGAGACCTCTGAGCCAGAAGGGACCCCCAAGTCTGTGCTTACGGAGGTTGATGTGGCAGCAGTCCAGAGCAAATTGTCCTGGGCAGCACCCAAAAGCAGGTTACGAGCTGGAGGATGTGACTTTAATCTGGCCATGGTGTGACAGGGCATGGACCATGCTGGAGGTCTGGGCACTTCAGGGACAGAATGGAGAGCAGCTCTGGGGGAGAATGTGCCATCTTCCATATTCACTAAAATGTCAAAAATGCCTCCAGTGGTCTGTGCTCACATAACCCCAAAGACAAATGGTAATGTAAATGCCACTGGGGACATGCTGAGTTTGTGGAGTGCAAGAGAAAGAAAACAAGCAGTTTAAGGGGGCACCAACACCACACGAGGTGTCCTGCTATGCACTTCTAAAGTCAGCCACATCGTCTGTTTGAATCTTCACATAGTAAAGGAGGGAATTTGCATTCTCTTCCTTTTACAAAGGAGGACACTGTTGGAGGTGTGCACCTGCCCAGGGCTACATACCTCAAGGTTACAGAGCAGGACCCATGACAGTGACTGTGGGACCCTAAGTGACATCTCTCTTTGCACACCCTCACCATGTCCCTCCTTACCATCCGCTACACTATCCTTTCTTTTCCTTTATTTATTTTTTCTTCACATGCATATGCTAATGAACACCAGATCACACATTTCTGTGACACTCCTGTTTACTGAGATTGGAACTCTTGGTGATTTTCTGGTTTTCATAATTATCTTGAAGTGACAGGGCAAGCAGCATATTTTTCCAAGTGTGATTATTAGTCGTCCATGAGTACAATATAAAAATAAGGGTATAAGGAATCAAGTGCTGAAAAGGTTTCTCACTCAACATCTGGGGATAGGACTTGGGAGCCAAGAGCATTGGAGATGGGAATGTCATGGTGTTCCAGGAAGGGCTGCCACAGTGAAGCTGCCCCAGGTTGCTCACGGGACTCTTGCTAATTCCACAGACCCCAGTCTACCAAGCCAGCCACCACCTGCTGTCACCTTCCCATGTGGAGAGAGGATCAAAATGAAATCTGTAGTGTGCAAGATGAATCCCGTGACAGACGCAGCCTCCTGTGGCTCCGAGGTGAAGAAGTGGTGGACCAGGCAGCTGACCGTGGAGAGTGACGAGAGTGGAGACGACCTTCTGGATGTCTAGGTGGAAAGCAGTACAGAGGAGCTCTAGCAGTACAAAAGGGGAAGACTGCTTTCTAATATTTTCATGTATTGTCCAGTGGGCAGCTATAATTGATATATAATTTAATTCTAATTGGGCAGAAGATATTTTTAGTTGGTTTTTGTCCTGCCATATGAAGGCATAAAAATCGATCTGTCAAAGATGTGTTTGATGGACTATTATCATATATCCAAGAAAAATTGGGGCTGGGGGTGTAGCTCAGTGGCAGAGAACTTGCCTAGCATTTATGAGGCCTTGGGCTAGATCCCCAGCACCACAAAAATACTAAAAAAAAAAAGAAAGAAAATCTGTATAATGACAGTATTGATAATATTAGAAACTATACCAACAACAGATGTAGATATTCAAAAATGTCATATATTGTCTCTGTAAACTAAGGCGTGTATATTCATGTGTGCTCTTATGCATCATTTCTACCCTCCGAGAGTGCTAAGCCCAACGTGGCTGGTGTTGATGCTACAGGGGCCACGGCTTCCTTCCCTTTTTTCACATTTCCACTAGAAGTACTTCTCTTGGGAGAATTTCTTATCAATGATTGATCTGAAAAGGTCAGCACCAAGCTCATGCCTAAATGATAGTAGTTTCACAAACTACAGATTCTGAATTTTAAAAAGAATCTTCTTTCTCTCATGTTATTTTTGTTTTTAATATGCACAATATGTTTGGAAGTCAGAAAAAAATTGATTTCTGTCTTCAGTTACTCTAAGATACTGTTGTCTGCTTCTGAGAAGACTGCATGTTCAGGTCCCGGGCAAACAAAGTGACTCCGATGCTGAGTGGTTTAAAACAAACCTGTAGACAAATCAGTTTAGGGACACAGGGATGCAGAAATACCATGTTTCTTAAAAAGCCCTTAGAAACTGAGTTTAGCAAAAAAAAAAAAAAAAAAAAAAAAAAAGATGAAACTATGCGATTCAGCTTATTAAGACATGTTTGCATGCATGACATCATCATTGGCTTCACTTCTCTGTTTTGCCATAAATCAACAGGGACATTCTGGTTTGATCCCAACACATCGTTACTACATTAGATTCCAAGTGAGTCCCCTGCTACCAAATCTCCTGTGGAAATAACGGTGCCCTGCAAACTCTTACTCTTAATCCCCAGTTTTGGTACCCCATGAATTAATTGCATTTTTGTTAAGCCATCAGTGGTCCATGTCCTCTGGGAAAACTAGAAATGCAAAACGATCACAAAGTGCTGTTGGGTTCTCGTGCTGGGTCAACTAAGTAGATGTGAATCAGGGCCTTGATATTAATATTGATTGGAGATCTGCTGTTTAGAATAATTTTAACAGTCTGATTATCTAAGAATCCTTTCACTCCCACATTGCTTTATGATCTCTTTTTCTTTGTTGAACACTCTTCATGTAGCCAAGTATCACATTCCTTCTGAACCACAATGTAACTTTGTGGTGACAGTGTATTGTTTATATGGTTCTTGTGTGTGTGAGATAATGAGCAGTTAAGTCAGTGCAGCCACAGGGTTTTATTTGGTTTTACATTTGTTTGGAGTTTCCTTTTTGTACATAAAGAGATAAAATAAATATTGGATTTGTAAAAGAATTTACACTAAATTTATCTTTTTTAAATCCTTTTCTTGGGAGCGCTTGGTAGCTGGCACTTTGCAAACCCTGTATTGAATATTCAGTCCATAATTGGTTGGCAAAACCTCTGCCCTGATAGTCATTTCAGCTCAATTCCCTGAGCCAGAATGTCCCTTTTATGTTTGTGCCAATAAGGCCGAGTGCGTTCCATGGGCCTTCCAAACCCACAGTGATGCTGAGAAGGCAGAACCATGGCCAGGGCACAGGGCTGTACTAGTGCTGGATAAAAACAGCACTAGTACATCGGTTCATCACACTTGAGTGATACAGCTCCATTCTCACAAAACGGCTGAGCCTTCCTGCAACCTCTGTAATTGATGTTCAGGAGAACAACATTCATTCTGCAGAGAATTGAGCACAGAATAGCAACACACTTAAAGCCATAGCACCCTCCACATTCCATTAAATGAAGCAACAAAGGACTTCCTGCACATTTCCTGAAGCAGCAGAGCAAACAGCAAGGCAGAGGAGATAGGTGCCACCCTCTTTTAAAGTTTCTCCCCTCTGCATGTGAACATGTGAATGCCTCAGTGATGCAGATAGGAGAGCGGAGGAGGCCACAATGTTCCCTGGTCCTTAGGGAAGCCACCCACTGATGCCAGTCCTGTCATCTTGCCACCCATTGCCTTTAATTAAGGAAGTGTCAGTTCTAAGGGCACCAAAAAGCCTAAGGGAATGAATTCTTAATGCAGAG
Organism: Tamias sibiricus; assembly: GCA_025594165.1. Classification (NCBI taxonomy): domain Eukaryota; kingdom Metazoa; phylum Chordata; class Mammalia; order Rodentia; family Sciuridae; genus Tamias; species Tamias sibiricus. The sequence continues at coordinate 87,919,949 of CM046663.1, read as the reverse complement.
CCCCCAAGAGAGAAGCGACCACACACGCGGTGCCCATATGGCAATTCAAGGGGACTCAAAGGAATGGGAGGTACCTAATGGCTGGGCTGGTGCCACGCACTCTATTCTTAGTGGTGGTTTCAGACCAATGCCCGTCAGCAGTGACTGGCTCTTTGTGTCCTGAGCATGCTGAATAAGTAAGGGCACGTAGAAGAAAAACTACTATTCGATGCCTCGCACAAAAGCAGTTTCTAAGGCAGTCGAATGATGTGTTTGCCTGTTTCTTTGTTGGAAGTGGCACACTATAGATCCACGCTTTTTTTAAAATTATTATTATTTTAATTTCTTAAATTTGTTTTAATTAGTTGTACATGACAGTAGAATGCATTTATGCACTGTGATATATCATACATAGATGGGATACAATTTCTCATTTTTCTAAGTGTACATGTTGCAGAATCATATTGTTCATGTAGTCACATATATGCATACAGTAATAATGTCTGTTTCATTCCACTATCTTTCCCATCCCCACATCCCCTCCCTCCCCTCCCTTCACTTCCCTCTACCTAATCTAAGGTAACGCTATTTTTCCCTAGTGCCCCCATCCCCACCCTGCCGCCTTATTGTGAATTAGCATCCACATGTGAGAGAAAACATTTAGCCTTTGGTTTTGTGGGATTGGCTTATTTCACTTAGCATGATATTCTCCAACTCCAACCATTTACTGGCAAATGCCATAATTTCACCCTTCTTTAAAGCTGAGTAACATTCCATTGAGTACATATACCACATTTTCTTTATCCATTCATCTATTGAGGATCTTTAATACATTGTCATGCAGTGGCACTCTCTCTCAAAAAAAAAAAACTCTTTCAAAGGATCCCAAAGCTCTAAATGAACCAAAGTAGTTCTAGTGGGAGTTGGGGTAAAGATGAGTACCCCATTCATGTGGCTTCTTCTCACCTACCATTGGAAATAGGGTATTTACGGAGGTGATCGGTCATGTTGTGATTGTGATGAGGTCATAATGGAGTGGTGGGACCTTAATCCAATAATCCTGATGTCCATGTGAGAAGAGAGACACACAGGAAGAGAAGGTGCCAAGAACACTCGCAGGGGAGGCGCTGTGTGAAGACGAGGCAGAGATTGAGTGAGGCCTCTGCAAGCTGAGAAGCTGCTGGAGCTAGCAGGACCTGGAGAAGGCCAAGAAGGGTCTGCCCCACAGGATGCAGAGGGAGCACGGCCCTGCACAGCCTTGATTTTGGACTTAAGACCTACAGAATCATGACAGAATGAATTTCCATGGTTTCAAACCACCCAGTTTTGTGATTCTTTGTACAGTAACCTTAGGAAACTAATGCACACGCCCCAACTCACACCTGTCCTCAAAGATGGCCCAGACCATCCCAGTACTCCAAGGAACACAGTTTGGAAACCACCGGGATAGATCAAAGATCATGAGCTGTGCAGTAGGACAGATTTTTCAAATAACAGATTTACCGGTTACTTTCTTTGTAATCTTGCATGAGTTTCATACCCTCTCTGAGTCAAAATTCAGCAGCTTGCTTAAAAAATAAAAAGGCCAGAGAAGGAATTTACTCCCTTCATTTACTGGAGAGACCCACAAAGTCTGCTGGATGAGCTGGTTCTGAGATGATTGGGCAACATCCTCCAAATCATTAACTAGCTGTCTCTAACCAGAATCATCAGCTGGCCCATTGTCTGCTTTCTCTGCTCAGGTTACAGTCAGGTTTGGAGTCTGCCTCAATCTAATATTTTAAACAATGAGTTGATTTGGGGCCACTTTTTTTTTTTTTTTTTTTAATGCAGTTCAACCTCCATAGAGAGAATTTTTATAAAATGCCTTTTTGGCACACAACTAAGATACACCCCAACATTATCTGTATGAGCTCTCTCTCTCTCTTCTTTCCTTTTCCTCTTCTTCATTCAGCTTCTGCAAAGGGTGACATTGGGTTAAGGGATGGTGGGTTTTTTTAGTTTTGTTTTGTTTCAAAAACAAAGGGTCCTGGAACCTTAGTGTTCAATTTACTGTGTGAGTCGTTCAAGTCTCTCATAGTGAATCTGAGTCAGAAAATGGTTTGGCTTTGATCCCTTCGGGGATGGGAGGAACACTAATGCAGATGACAAAGTCAAGTGCTACAAGAGCCTGTGCTGGAAGGGGCTGCAGGAAGGGGGCTCCTCTTCCCTAGCATTCCCCCTCAACTGGGCCGGTTGATCTTTCAAGGTCCTGCCAACCTTGAGACACACAGTCCTGGACTGGTGGGTTCTGTGTTCACATCCTGCCTAGGCCTTTGCCTTAGAAGTTGCTCTCCATGATGCCAACATGCAGAGGGTATTGGGGCTGCAAAGGAGGACCCCAAATACAGTGAGTGATGTTGGTCGTGATGAGCTGCCTCACTTTCCCTCACCTTCCCATCAATACAGCTCTGCCTTCCCTTCTCCCTGTTATACATCCCCTGACTCAGAGAAGCAGATGTCCCTTCTCATGCAAAACTGCCAGGGCAATTCAGGCTCCATCCTTCCCCACTCCTGTTAGGAACTGCTCCCCCACAGGCTCCTCCCTCCCTGGGCCTTTGCTGAATGCCTCCCTCTTCAGAATCCCTGACCAGGTCTGTTACTCCCTGGACAGGTCCCACTACTCACCACACCCCTTTCTGCTAGGTCCACTCCAAATCCACCAGCTGCCTTTGATCTTCTCCAACTGCAAGTTATTTCTAACCTTGAAGACCTCGTATTTCCTAGATCCCACCCTCCTCACTCCCCCATCTCTGATTAAAAAATGGGTAAGCAGCTTATCAAATGATGTTTGGAATGGTTGAGAAGGAAAAGTGTAGAAGAGGGAGTCAGACTACTAATTCAATGAATTCCAAGTCTCCTGAGCTGGCATTCAAAGGGAAGACAAGTGTAATTGGATTTAGTCAGGGGCATGAAGAAATGACTTCCCACCACTTCACTGGGCTGTAAACAGTACAGTCATCAGAGCTGGGGAGGGAGTGAGATTATCGTAATAATGCAAGAATGGCCTGTGTCTTAGAGGGAGTGCATTGGAGGCAATGTGTAAAATAGAATATAGGAGGGAGAGAGAAGGCAAGATGAACACAGTCAGCCCTCCATATCCACAGGTTCATCCGTAGATTCATCAGAATCATTCAGAAAAAAGGAAAAAAAGATATGTCTGTATTGGATGAAGGCCCAACCACATGACCTCTTTAAAGACTGTGTCTTTGAATAGTCAGTCACATTCTGGGGTGCTGAGTATTGGGGTTTCAATGTATGAATCTGGGGAGAAACAAAATTCAACCCCTAACAGGAACTTTGGCAGTTGTCCTTGGCAAAAGCCATTAGACTGGCCTTTGAGAAAACAGAAAAGTGAGCCTTGGCCTGCCCAAGTCCTAAGGAAGACATTCAACTCTGAGCCCCTTCTGCCTTCCCAGAGCCCAGAAACACAAGATCCACGTTCTCAGAGTTAACAAGGAAGTCCACTCTTCTGAGTCAGTATGTGAAAGGCAAACAGCCATTACCCCCTGGGTTATGGCCTAGATATGAGGTATCTCCCAATGCTCATGTGGGAGACAATGCAAGAAGTTGCAGAGATGAAATGTTGACATTAAGAAAAGTGTAACCTAATCAGTGGATTAATCCACTGATGTGGATTAACTGAATGAAAACTGTAGGCAGGTAGGGTATGGCTGGAGGAAGTAGGTCCTGGGGATATGCCTTTGGGATTTATATTTTGTCTTTGATGAGCAGAGCTCTCTCTTACTTCCTAAATGCCATGTCCTGAGCTGCTTTCCTCCACCACACCCATCCACCATGATGTGCTGCCTCATCTTGTGAGTGTGTGTGTGTGTGTGTGTGAGAGAGAGAGAGAGAGAGAAAGAGAGAGAGAGATTTTAAGGAATTGGCTTATGCCATTTGTGGGAGATGAAAACAAATCCAAAATCTGTAATGCAGGTCAGCAGGCTGGAAATGCAGGCATGGTGTCTGTGTTAGAGCCTCCAGGCAGAATCCCTTCCAGAAGCCCTAATCATACTCTCAAGGTCCTCAGCTGATTGAATAAGGAACACTCCCAGTATGGGTGGTAGCCTTCTTCACTCAAAGCCTATGGATATAAGTGTTAATTATACCTAAAACATACCTTCCCAGCAACAAATGGGAACCGCAGCCTCTCTGAGCTGGCACACAAAATTATCCATCACAATGACTGTCGTTTTGTCCCCTGTAGAGGTTAGTGACTGCAACCTTCAATGCGCTCATTGTTAGCCTCTGGAATCCAGACAACTGTCTTTTGCTAGAAACTGGAAGAAAAGAACAACACCCACTCTAGTCACAGGGCTTCTTGTGTTTCTCCTCTCCAAGAAAGAAGGGAAAGCAGACTGGGAAGAGAGGAGCTCGGCTTCGTCTTTCACTGTATGTCTGTTGTCAAGGGGGTGTCCTGTCCACAAGGCTGTGTCACCGTGGACACTTAAGGGTTGTGTTACCTCCACAAGCCATAGCCCTGAGCTCCTTAGTCTCACTGACCCCAGGAGTGTGAGGACAGTCGTCTTAGGATTCATCAGACTCCAGGAACTCTCTTCTCTTTCAGTCTTCAGTTCACAGGAAAAACACATAGGGGGCTGGGTGTGGTGGTGCACACCTGTAATCCCAGCGGCTCCAGGGGCTGAGGCAGGAGGATCACGAGTTCAAAGGCAGCCTCAGCAACTTAGTGAGGCCCTGTCTCAAAATTTAAAAAATAAAAAAGGGCTGGGGAAATGGCTCAGAGGTTAAGTGCCCCTGGGTTCAATCCCTGGTACCAAACAAGCAAACACATATATATGAACCAATCCAGGAAATGCTGAAAACACAAGAATGAAAGATCAACTGGGAAGCATCAGGACAAGCCCAGTTCTCTGACACCAGGGAACACTCCCTCAAGGGCTCCCTTGGGTCCAGGAGAGAGGAGAGAGTCTCTTTCTATTCCTGTTTGAGCCAAGAAACATGTATGGGAAGGAGTCGTGACACTTGGCTCTCTGGACGCCATTGATGGGACTTGCAGATAACTGGAACTTACTCAGGGACCCACCCCTTGGGGTGCATTGGCCTCTTTCCACAAACTGACTCTTCCTGGCCTTTGTTCAGGGCATCATACTCCCATCTCAAAAGCCTCCATGATGGTGGACACTCTGGGTACCCCACATCCTTTCTGCAGCCATCACTGGCTGCACAGAATGCCTGTTTTTGAGTTCTGCCGGCTTCACGTCAGAGCCAAATCCATGTGGGATGCCAGCATGAGTGTTCTTTTGGATCCATTGACTCTTTTCTTGGGGCAATGGAAAAGGGCCCTGCCTAGGGCCAGGTCAAAAGATAATTGGGAATTTTGTAAAGCCCTAATGAGCACAGCCTGAAGGTCCTGGCCGTGTTCTCACTTCTAACAGCCACCACTCGACAACATGTCACACTACCAGCCCTGATTCTCCTATCCAGGGGTTTCCCAGCCCAGGCAGGGTCTCCACTCCCCTTCTGCAATTGCCTCACACCCTTGTCTAACTGTTAATTAGATGCCTCATTTCTTGGCATGTGTATGGGCTTGAGCCATCTGCTTATTGATCACATCCTTCAGAATATATTGGATTTCAAGGAAGCCAGCCACAAAAGCAGGTTATGTTGCAGGTGGTCCATTGAGAAGGTTTCTCCAGAGTAAACTTGTGAGTGTAAAACGTGGGGCGACCTGTGGCCACGCACATGAATCAATAAGCTACAGATACTCTGCCTGCAAAGCTCATGGATTGTCATCATTTTAAAGTGATGTGAAAACAAAATTCAAAATCTCTACCAGAAATCCTTTCATTAGAGTTGGTACCAAACAAAAGAAAAATATCTGGAGTGGGCCAAAAAGCTACACAGTTACTGAGACCCTGACCCAAGTCTTAAACAGCTGGTTCCCCAGCTTGCTTCACCAAACCAGGTCAGGGGTCTGAATCTTCCAGAAGACCCCAGAGCCTGTGGGCAAGGACATCCCATCTGCCTCTGTTCCTCCAGCATCTCTAAACAGCACATTGCATATGTGTGGCTCTCAGTGCTGCTCTTCAAACTGAAAAGAGTGGAAAGGCTTCTGATTTTTTAAAACTCACACGTGAATAAGAAGATCTGGTATCCCTGGCATCCATGGAAACAAAGCGTTAACCATCGGGAAGATTCCCTGAGTTTCCATCCTGAATTCCTGCTCCATTCCTCTCACTCACTTCTTGGAGGTCCACAGGCACCAACTTCCTTTCTGGATGAGGGAAAACACCAGCACAAACAAAGCAACATACACCTTCCTGAAGCACATTCTGGATTGTTCTTCAGTTCCAGCTTTGTTCCAGAAACTTCAAGAGGTCTCAGTGTTGTGAGAACAGAGAGTGAGTATTGAGCCAACTGGGAACAAGGAGAAGGGCCTGGAGCTGAGGCCACCAGGGCGATGAATTTTGTAGCCCACTTTCTAATCCAGGAAACACCTACACGACCACACATGCCTGGCAGATGTGACCATCAGGCCACGGGGGTGACCATGGCTAGGTGACAGGAGGCCAGCTTGTGCCTCGTGTCAGAGAAAAAGCAAATCCCAAGTGAAGTAAGGAGGGACTTTCTTTGAAAAGTTTACTGCACTATCTTGACGAAAGCAGGACACTTTCAACTTTCCAACAAGTCACATCTTCAGACATTTTGTCCAGGGTGGTTGGTAGGTCCAGACAGTTCAGCTAATCATTCATGAGACAGGAGGGGAAGAGGAGGACCTGCGTCTGGTCCTATCAGAGGTAAGTAAGGGCTCACCCATGAGTTTTTCTCAAGACGTCTGGGGAAGAGCTGGTCTTTGCTGTTTCCATTTCCTGGAACTCAAATAGCCCAGGGATCCATGACCAGTGCTCTTGTCCAGGATCAGGGGACTCAGGAAACACTGAACATCATCCAACTTCCCACCAGTCCCTCCATCTCTCAGAGCTCCTCTTTTCTCTTCTGTAACATGAGATTGGTCATGGCACCTGCTCCACCTGGCATTGTGCATCATATCCACAATGCCAGCTATTCTTGTTATCGCTGACCACAGCTACTGGCCCCAGGTTCACATTGGTTTCAGAGACTATCCTGGCAGTCATTATCTTACAAAATCTCCAGAATTCAAGGTGGAGGCCATGAGTTAGCTGTGAATGAGGCTGTGGTGGGAATCCTGAAGGCTTCTCAGTAAACTTCAGGACAACCAGGTGTGCTATCAAAAACCTGTAATCCCGGCATCATGGGAGGCTGAGGCAGTAGGAGTGCAAGTTCAAGTCAGTCTCAGCAACTTAGTGAGACCCTGTCTCAAAAGCATAAAAAATGCCACTGATGTGGCTCAGTGGTTAAGCACCCCTGGGTTCAATCCCCAGTACCTAAAAAAAAGAAAAAAAAGTAAACCTCAGGACAAGGTGCCATTCACCTCTTAGCCCACTTTCCTGTTTGCAAAACTGGGCTAAAGAGGTTGCCCTGGGCATGTAACAGAACACAGGAAAAGTGCTGTTTCAGCCGGGTGCAGTGGTGCATGCCTGTAATCCCAGTACTTGGGAGGCTGAGGCAGGAGGACCATGAGTTCAAAGCCAGCCTCAGCAAGATGCTCACAAACCAAAATAAAGAGCATAAAATGACTTATTCCTCTGGATTTTCCTTATATTTGCCTCCTTTTTCTGCCTGTGAGAACACAGCAGAGTCAATAAAAAGATGGACAGATAGTGTTTTCTATCAAACTTGCTGCAAATATTCTCCTAGGAAAGACTATTAGAAATGACGGATTGGATATCAACTGTTGTTACCAGCATTTACTATTAACATAATTCACCCATGCAATAGAGAATTCCAAGTTTGTCACCTGCTCTACTGGTTTATCACCCGCTTATCTCTGCAAATCAACTAAATAAGGCAAAGTCGGAGTCTGACCAAAGAAACAGTGGCTTTTAACTCTGCTTTCACTTGGATGTGTCTGTTCATCAACCAGGGGGTTAACCTTCCTCTGGCATTCATTGATACTCAAAGATCTAAAGATTCTTAATAAAATGGACAGGCCCAAGCCTGATTTTTTAAAAATATGATTTGTTTAAATCATAGACTGCATCCCAGATTGTTATAGAACCCCTTACATCTATAAATGATGACAGAGAAACAGGCCTGGGACATTATTGAATTTCTAGCTGTTTTGTATTTGAACAAATGGCCAAGCCATTTTTTAAACATACAGTAACCTCTGAAATGGCAGTGTAAGGATATTTTCTCGCAAGGTAAGACCTTTACCCTGAGAAGAGGGGAAAGGTATTATTATGAGGGGAATCATGACAAGGTCTGATTAGCCAGTCTTCTAGCTGATCTTTCCAGGATCCCTGCCCTCTAGGGGAGTGTAAACTTCTTAATTGCAGGTACATTCTTTAAGCCCTCCACCCCCACTCCTCCACCCCCACTGGTTTTGTATGTTTGTTTGTTTTGCTTTGTTTGCATTAGAAACAATAAAGAGAATAAATTGAAAGACAGTCACTGGCATTAGGAGGTTCCTAGGATCTTTAATTAACTTTCATCTGTGCAAGTGGGCTAACTCCCTAATCTCAAATGTGAGCTATATCCACACATATTTCCTGTCACCTCTAAAAATAATGACATGATGGACTCCTAATTCAGTAAAAAGTGTTTGCTTTATGAATGACTGTTTTCTAAATTACAAGAGTCAATGACTGCTTTCTCTAGGAACAATGATTTTAAAAACCTGAATGGAGTGTTTTTTCCTCTCTGGATTGGCATAAGAGGTTAACCAAGTTTTCTGCCCAGGGCCCAAAGTAGCACTGGGACATTTGCATTCCATCTGTGATTACTGTGCTAGTTCCTTTATTCTACCCTAGTAAATTTGTTTCCCAATTATAAAACAAGAATGACCTAAATGAGAAATTAGGGAATTGTGGGATTTGAAATCAGCAGAACTGTTCTTCAGTCATGAATCTGCTACTTTTTACCTAAAGGATCTTGAGCAAATAACTAAACATTGTCAATCCCAGTCTCATCATGCATCAAAAAAAGAATAATAGTACTTATTAGGTTTTTTTTTTTATGAAGCCAAATAATGCAATAAATACAAAATCTCTTTGATAATTATATAGTTCTCTGTAACATGTTCATTTTTACCATTGACAGACAAGTTTTTTAAATGCATTAATATGTGCTCTGGGGTCAGACAAACCTAGGTTCAAAATCTGGCTGCGAGACCAACATGTGAGCTGTGTGGTCTTGGCATTGAGGTAGACAGAATTCAAAATGGCCCTCAAGGTCTCACTCTTAATCCCCAGAGTGGGAATATTATGGGATATCACACCCAAGGCAAAAGAGATTTTGCAGATGTTGCTAAGGTTACTAATTAGTTGACCCTAAATTAGTAAAAAACTGGGGATTATGGAGATTATTTAACGTAGTAACCCAAGCTCTTTAATACCAAGTTTTCTCTAGCAGGTGGCAGAGGGGAAGCCAGAGAGACCCAAAGCACGAGAAGGATTTGAGACAAGGTTATCTTTTAGGATGAAGGTCAATGTTGAAAAAATAAAAAATATCAGAGTGACCTCTAGAAGCTGAGACAGGAACTTCAATCTGAGAACTGCAAGAAGTTCCATTTGCCTACAGTCTGGATGAGCTTGGAAGTGGATTCACTTCCCCTGCCCCCATCAGCTGCAGGTACTCACTGGGCCTGGCCAAGCCTTGGATTTGGGCCCCTGAGATGCCAGGCAGAAATCCCCACAAGTCTGCAGATTTCCAACCTACAGACCTGTGAGACAGTAAGTGGGTATTGTTTTATGCTACTACAGTTTTGTTAATTTATTAGGGCAGCAGTAGAAAACCTACACAGTTGAGACTGAGTGGTAAGTAGGCCACCCAGTATCTTGACATGCACTAGGAAAAGAGGAACCTATGAATGTGAATCCCACTCCTTCTTTTAGAGCCACTTGAAAATGCGTATTTGGATCACCTGCGGACCTGGTTACAATGAGGATTCTAATTCAGTAGGTGGGGTGGAGGCTGAGATTCTGTTTCTCACAAGCTCCCAGCTGCTGCTGCTGCTGCTGCTGCTGCTGCTGCTGCTGCTGCGCTGCCAACGCCACCACGGCCCAGAAACCACACCTGGAGGGCAGGGTGTGGAGCTCCCATCTCAGTGAATCCCAACCCTGACTCTACAGTACCATGTTTTGCAGAACTTCTGATATGCTCAGAAGCATGGGATCACCTAATCTAATTAATCTCCAGTGGAGCAGAGACACTTTTCTCAAGTGCTGTAGCCAGCCTCCTCTGCGGATGGGGATGCAAAGTATTGACTCTGACTTCTGGTTCTCAACGTATGGTTTCCAGACCAGCAGGACCAACTTCATCTGGCATCAGGGAGCTGTTAGAAATGCAAATCCCCATTCCAGACCTATCAGCTGAATGGAATGCTCAGAAAGTCTAGTACTGAATTTCCAGTTAAAATTCTCACTCCCCACCCCAGCTCCTGTCCATGACTCTAGGACTTCAGGTCTGCTGTGGGAACTCCTGTCTCCTACGTAGGAAGCCCTAGGAGCAAAAACCCTTTCTCCTAGTAACAGTGGAGCAGGCAGAAAGTCTGCTGACCCCTTGTGACCTCCCCATGTGCAACTGAGACCCATTATGTGTCTTTACCTTAAAAAGTACTTACTGCCATGGGTCCTTATATAATCTGAAAACTTTTCAAAGGAATGCATTATAAAGGTAATGTGGAAAATGTAACAACCAATTACTGCAAGAAACTCGGTTCTCTTTTCCCCTTTTGACTTATCTCATTAAACAGGCAACTGATACACAGAATCTTGCAACTTTTAAAAAATTAATTATTATTGCCTGAAGGTATGGAAGGAAGGCTTGAACATTTACGGGACTACATGACCAGACAAAAACAGAAGGCCTGCTGACTTCCCAGCCAGGCAATTTAATTTCCCAATTATCTTTCCTAGGCAAATTATGGATCTAAATATAACATATTGTAACCTTTGTCATTTTTTCCGCAGGGCTGATGCATCGACGCCTTGATCTCTTGTTTTCTCTCTTCTGCTCAAGAAAACAAGGATGGGGAAGGGCAATCTAGTCACTTGTCTGATGTGACACTATTAAATTAAGAGGGAAACCGGCACAACATTACCCAGCTAGCATCAACGAGGGAAAATGGGAGGGCTTCAGCGTCCCTTGCCCCGGACACAGGGAACGAATTAATTAATGGTTCTGATTTTAGACCCTTCGGGCAGCAGCTCCGAGTGAAGTGACTGTGGCTGACTCATAGGAAGTCCTCATTTGTTATTTCAGGGTGATACCAATTGACAGACAGTGGGGACTCCAATTAGCATAATGTTGGTGGTGGCTGATGGGCTTCCATGGAGCAGACCAGAAAGTGGCCCACTTCCCTGCTGGGTGAGGGTGGGATGACTTCTAATCTGTGCCCTGTGGTCACATTCTCTTCGGGCTCCAACTGCTTCTAGGAACTCTCCAGACACAAGTCCTAAAGACACCCATTGCTCTCTTAAGGAAAGCCAGACGGGCCTAGCCTGACTCCTGCTCTGTTGTTCCACGCTCAAATAGTTTTTGACCCTCTGCACTCAGGGCAACCCTTTAGGGTATGATAAAGCTGACTTGTGCACTGCAGCACCCTCCCCCCATCACCTCCGCAGTGCAAGTTCCACATGTTTGCTTCCCTTGGCTAATACTTGGATGGTGTATTTTGGCTTTGAGCCTGTTTTTGCCAACATCATTTGAATTTACGTTCTAGTCTTTGACTCATATTATGATCTGAATGGTGGCCCACCACCTCCACCAACAAAATTTACATGTTGAATTCCTCCCCCTCCCCCGTACCTTAGAAGCTGCCTTTATCTGGAGTAGTGTCTTTAAAGAGGTAATGAAGGTTCACTGAGGTCATTAGCCAGGGCTCTAGTACAACATGACTTGTGTCCATATAAGAAGAGAAATGAGGACACACAGAAGAAGGTGGCCATCTGCAAGCTGTGGAGAGAGAACCAACGCTGCTGACACCTTGAGATCTGATTTCTAGCCTCCAAAACTGTGAGAAAACAAATTCCTGTTGTTTAAAAGTCTCCTGCTCTGTGGTGTTTTGTTACAGCAGCCGAGGCAAACCAGAATACCTCAATGCCTTTTTAGGAGATAACTTCTGTTTTGTTTTTGGGGTTTTTTTTTTTTTTTTTTCTTCCTGTCCTTATATGAGGTACATCATCCCAGAATGCCCTCATCCTTTGGAACCAAAATGATATTCAAAATATTTTGAGACAGCCATAGCATAGAACTGCCCAATCAGACTGGATTCCCTGTTAATGGGATAGAGCCACCACTGCCTGTCTGTTAATAAACAGTGGCAAATCCAGGGATCCAGAGGAGACAATGGGGGTGGGAGATTCAGGGCCAAGACTTGTGATTGAAGTCATTTACCACAGTGATATTTAGCATGTTCATAACCTGTAGACCATGTAGCCAAACCAGCTGAGCATCAACCTCCTTGATTCAGGCCCTGAGCAGCCACGGCTACCCCAATACTCTATTCTCCTCTGATGGGAAAGAGGCATCATTACTCATTTCAGTAGACACCAAAACCCCCATATCACCCTCGGTTCATCCCTCTCCCTCATGCTCTTGGTGACCACTTCTTAGTGAACCTGTTTCTGAACTCTCCCCATCACCCTCATCCAGCTCAGTGCAGTATGTCTTGCCTGGACCATACAATGGCCCACTCACTGCTTCTCTCACCATCCCATCCATCCCATCTTGTCACTCATCATGGAGCTATCATGCCAAAGCACAATTCCAATATAATCACCCCTTTCCCCACCCAAACAACAAATAGTTCCTGTTGCACACCACAGAAGGTGAAAATATACTTATCTATTTTTTCAGGATTATCCATTAGCTGAGCCCAGATCATCTCTTATTCAATTTATTCACTCCATCAATATGTCTCCAACTCTATTGAGTGACACGAACTGAGCTAGTCGCTGAAAATGCAGTCATGAATGAAGCATGGCCTCTGTCCTCAAGTTCTCTGCATGCTAATAGACTAGACAGGAAACCACAATGTGGCATGAGAAGCGCTATATTGGGCAAGCACAGTGTGACGGAGCTCAGGGGTGACACTTGAGCTTGTTCCCAAGGGACCAGAAAAATAGGACACTGGACTAGAGGGAAGTGGGTAACAATCCCAAAAGAAATTCAGAGAGATATGGCTCTATAAAAGAAGAACAACAAAAAAAGTTTATTCAGGAGTGACAGAGACTGAAATCTCAGATACACATACCATACCAAACCATGAGGGTCCATAGGTGCATTCAGAGGGGCAAAAAGAAACTCAGGGTTTTGTAAGGCAAAATGAAGATTATGTAAGTTGTTTTGAAACAGCAGGAACATTGACCACAAGGGCTTATTGCGGGAGTTGACATCAGTTCATTAGTGGAGACTGAGTGTCAGGCAGGGGTTCAGTGGGTATGTTGAGTCTGAATTGAAAATGTCCAGTGGGCAGTCATAGATCTAGAGCCTCAGGGAGAGATGTGAGCTGCAGTTATACTTGAGGAATCTTCAGCAGACAGCAATACCCACCAGCCTCACCCCCTGCTACAACTACTCAAAACCCACCTACACTCCAGCCACAGACCACTGACACATCCCCAGATACAACAGGCACTGCCCGAGGCCCTTCCACCTTCCTGCGTCTTCACTTGCCAAAGTTCTACTCCTCTTTTGAAAGTTGCCTTCTCTGTGAAGCCTTTATAGAATTCCACTGATCACTTCCATATTTTTTCCATATCAGAAAATTATATCTATCTCACTAGGAGTATCTGTTCCCTGAAGATGCTTATTTATCTTTCCATCTCCTCCCAGAACAGAGCAGATGGACAATACATTTTAGTGCAATGCCAGGATAAACCTGTGAAAAGCAATAACTGGTGATGGAGTCAGGATGTGGTCAGAAAAAGCAGAGCCACTCTGGGAGACTCCAGCACAGGGAATTAGTGAAATGAATAAAGAAAAAAATGAGAAACCAAGAGGGGGCAACCCAGAAATTATCTAGAGCAGGAAGTCTCTGTCATTCTTCAGTCTTAGGGACAAAAACAGTGTTTCCTGGTCCCAATAACTGGGCTCAGCTGGGAGATGCTGGAACTATGGAGGACCTTGGAGACCATAGCAGAAGGTGGGCCCAACCAGAGCCACAGAGAAGACACTGATATTGTTGGAGTGGTCACCCAGGCACAGCGAGGAACAGAAATTCCCTGGCTTTTTCCTTTCTCCCACCCTCCTACCACTCACTAATATCTCCCTTTGGCCAAACCAGATGGAAACCAGGTCTGCATAGGACTTGGGAAGCACACCTTGCAGGATCTGCTGAGAGGATAAAGAACAGAGAAGAGAATGAGCAAGGAAAGGACCAGAGATTGCTGGCCAGTCCAGCTGGTAGCCAAATGCTGCCAGTTCATCCTATACGCACAAGGAGTTTAAGGAGCTTGCTGCCTGCTGCCTATTAAGGAAAAGAGATAAGGGCACAAAAGAGTACCGGGGAGATGTTTGCTATGTAAGACTAAGCCGGAGCCCAAGAGGCTGAAGGAGATAAGTCCCATTTTAGTATCTTATGCCCTATAACAGGATGTCCTGTTATAGTGTGGATATAGAAACATGGGGATAAGCAAATGCCTAATGATGAAGAGATATTTGAAACCAGTTTTGAAGATACCCAGGAATTCTCAGGTGGACAAAACACAAGGACCATTAGAAATAAACCAACTGTAGAAGGACTTTAGAAAAAAATAGAAAAGGGGCTGGGGTTGTGGCTCAGCGGTAGAGCACTCACCTCGCACATGCGCAGCCTGGGTTCGATCCTCAGTACCACGTAAAAATAAACGCATTGTGTACAACTAAAGCAAAAAAATAAATATTTAAAAAAAAAATAGAAAAATACTTCTAGCTGGAGAACACAAGAAATAAAAAAAAAACTTCATAAAGGAGTTACAATTTTGATCTAATCTATTTTAAGATTTAGAAAATCAGGTAAAACCTGAAGCAAAAGCTAAGACATAAACAAGAAAGTTTACATTCAGAAAAAATGCTGAGTTGTTCAGTAGAACGAGTGGCCTTCCAACTGAGCAAGCAGCTCTCCTCTAGTCCTGTCTAGAAACAGATCTTTGGGCTTCCTGGTGCGCTTTGCTGAGAAAGTGGTCCCAGCTACTGCAGTTTGGTAAAAACTGTGATATGGAGTCACGGTTGCCTTAACAGAGGGCTCCTTGTCCACCATGCCTTAACTTCTGAATCTAGATTACCTGGGAACAGACCCCAAAACATACCACAATGTCCCCATGAGGGAGTGGTGGGAGGCAGAAGGACGGTGATCAGTGAGGTGTCCCCATCTATCTCCTTAGGGGAAAAGACGAGTGACCCTTGGTATGGGGAAGTGGGTTCAAACAGTTCCCCTATAACTGGGAATGATGGTTTTATTCTTCTGGAAGCTTTGAAACTTGCTTAAGTCCTATCTTCACACATGAAAAACTCCCTAAGTCTAACAGCCAGAGAAAAACAAGGTAGCTATTATGGACACCTTAGCAAAACCATAGCAAGGTGCTTTAAATGCACAAGTGGAGAGAGTTGGACATTCTAGCACACTGGGTCACCATGTTCTGATCAGAAGTCTTCCTCTTCAAATGTGTGTGCTGTGCAGGCTCTTTCCTGGGCCAAAGTAATGATCACAGAGACCCTTTGGTCCCCATGGTCCCTCTGGACTATGGGAAGCAGAGTTTCTCCTTTCAGATTGAGGACAGAGAGGCAACAGAAGGATATGGGTGACAGAAAGTGTTTTGTAATATCCCAGAGAAAACACCAAGATATACACAACTAGCCTGGCAGCTTGCACTGCTGTATTAGGATAGCTTCAATAATAGTTGCTCCTGGTGTTTTCTGTGCACAGGGGATGGGGCTGCTTGAGCAAGTTGACATCCTCCTTTGCTCCAAGCCAGCGTCAATCACACTCTGCAGCAACCAGAGTTAGTCCCTGTTGGAACATGGGCTCCTCCCTTGGAGAGCAGAGCATTATGGTCATTTCCGCCCTACGGGGCAATTTCCCAGCCTTCACCCTACATCCCCATCACACTAATACCTAATTACCAAGATTACATATTATTGCTGTATTCCACCTGCCATCTTCTGGACTATTTTGTATGTTCAGTCACCATTCCCTATTTTAACCCCCAGGACCTAACATTTTCATAAATCTCTCACCTTCCTGAGATGAGAGGAACATCAACCCCCACCCCCTTGCTAAGAGCCAGCCCGCCAGCCAGTTGCTTCTCACTTGCAGGTTCTGGGCAGGGGTGCTGACAGGCAGGGACTCTACCCCAATTTCACATAGGAGACTACTGAGGTCTCACCAAGCTTGAGAAGTTAGTTGCAGAAGGGGTGGGGGAGACAGAGGTGAGAGCTTTTGGTTGTTGTTTTGCTAATTCTCCTTCACCCCCTTGAGAAACAGGACTTTGAATGATCCGAGACATCTGTGAACAAACTAGCTTCCTGCTAGTTAATTGTTGCTTAAGCACAACATGAAATCTACTTTGGAAATGGTATGGGCTTTGGCTACAGCCAGACCCTAGAGTGTTACTTAGAGGAGCACCAACTAATTGGGGAGCATAGTTTTGGTCTTGACATCAACAACTTTAGAGAAAGGAATAATACATTAACATTCTTTTTTCATGAGAGAAGAAAATAAAAAAATTGTTCTGTTTTTATTGCTTTATCTTCACCTTTGAGGGATGGCTACTACTGTTATTCTTCCATTATGATTGTTCCTTCTTAGATTTGTGATTCTGATTTAATACATATCTGTTGACAGTTGATTCCATGATTCTCCAGTGAAACTCACAGGCAGAATTGGTATCTTTGCAAAATACCTCTATGTATTCAGAGATATCATTTGGGAAGAGAGCAGCAGAAAGCCCAAGTTTCCTGATTTTTCTCTGTAACTCTCAGGAATGAAAATTCTATGTCCTGAAAATGTTATTCTGAAGGCTCTGTTGCCATAGCAGCATTATGAATGCAGGCAATAAAAATAATTTTTGAACATTCTACACCTGTCACTCATTTCCTGAGTAACAATACTTTGTTCTTACTCAAGAGCTGCAGTCATGCACCACAAAACCTTTCAGCCAGCCACTGACCACATATACAAGGTGACTCTGTAAGCTCATAGTAGAGCTGAAACATTTCTATCATCTAGTGACATGGTAGCCGTGAAAACACAGCATGACACGTTCTGCATGTGTGCAAGATGCTGGTGTGGGCACACTTATTGCAGTCACATAAAAGCACAGCAATACAGTTTTGTACAGTGTACCACACTAGATAACGTAAACAACTATGTTGCAGGTTTATGTATTTACTGTACCATACTTTTTATTGTTGCTTTAGGGTGTACTCCTTCTACTTGTACATGAAAAAAAACTAACCATAAAATAGCATGCCATATTACTCCTGCAACAGCTTCACACATCCATTTACCAAATTTCTGTGCATCGTTTTCTCTTGTGCTTGATTTAATCTCCTTTCTTCAGTTCATCATGGCCTTAGAAGTCACAGGCTATAACACACACACACAACCTAAATCTGTAGTAGGCCACACCATCTAGGTTTATGGCAAGCACATTTTATGGCATTTGAATAGTGACCAAATCATTAATGACTTATCTCTCAGGATGTGTCCCCATTGCTATTGTAGTGACACCCCCTTTTCCACAGAAAGTCTTTTTTAAAAATTATTTTTAATATTGTTTTTATTAAAGTGGAGTTAACCTTATGTTTGGAGAGGACATTTTCTTTTTCCATCAACAACTGAAAAAGAATTTTTTAAAAAAATCCAATAGTAAGTACTATTACTATCCCAGTTTTAAATTGAGAACACTGATGCTTTATTAAATAACTTCTATATCACTCAGCTAGTAAGCAGCCACACTAAGAATGGATTAGTCTCATTCTCAAACACTACACTAAGTGGCTTGTACAATAGAATCTTGGAATTCATAAGGATACACCAAAATATTAGATATCCCCCTTAAAGTCCTATAAAACCACAGGAAAAATACTTTGAAAATTAAACCAATTAACACGAAAGGCAATATAGTACATTGGGTAGGCACTAGACACAGGAGCCAGATTTTCCAGGTTCAAATCTCAATTCTCTACCATCTACCAGCTATTTGACCTTAGACAAACTGTTCAACACCTCTGAATCTTGGTTTCCTAATTTTTAAAATAGATTTTTTTAAATTTATTTTTATTTATTTACTTTTATTCTAAGTTTTTATAAATAACAGCAGAATGCATTACATTTCATATTATACTTATAGAGCACATTTTTACATATCTCTGGTTGTATACAAAGTATATTCACACCATTCATGTCTTCATACATGCACTTAGAGTAATGATATCTATCTCATTCTACCATCTTATTTTTTTCTTTATCCTTTTGCCCCCTCCCTTCCCCTCCCTCCCCTTTGGCCATTCTAGTGTTCCTCTAATTCTCCTATGCTCCCCATTCCAACCCCACTGTGAATCGGCCTCCTTATATCAAAGAAAACATTCGGCATTTGGATTTTGGGGATTGGCTAACTTCACTTAGCATTATATTCTCCAGCTTCATCCATTTACCTGTGAATGCCATGATTTTATTCTCTTTTATTGCTAGTAATATCCATTGTGTATATATATACCACATTTTCTTTATCCATTCATCTACCGAAGGGCATTTAGGCTGGTTCCACAGTTTAGCTATTGTGAATTGTGCTGCTATAAACATTGATGTGACTGTGTCCCTGTAGTATGCTGTTTTTAAGTCCTTTGGGTATAGACTGAAGAGTGGGATAGCTGAGTCATAAGATAGCTCCATTCCCAATTTTCCAAAGAATCTCCATATTACTTTCCATATTGGCTGCACCATTTTGCAGTCCCACCAACAATGTATGAGTGTGCCTTTTTCCCCACATCCTCTCCAACATTTATCGTTGTTTGTGTTCTTCATAGCTGCATTCTGACTGGTGTGAGAGTGGCTTTGATTTGCATTTCTCTGATAGCCAGAGATGTTGAACACTTTTTCAAGTATTTGTTGATTGACTGTATATCTTCTTCTGAGAAGTGTCTTTTCAGTTCCTTGGCCCATTTATTGGTTGGGTTACTTGTTTTTTTATTTTTTATTTTTTATTTTTTTTTTTGGTGTTAAGATTTTTAAGTTCTTTATATATTCTAGAGATTAGTGCTCTATATGATGTGCATGTGGTAAAAATTTGTTCCCAATTAGTAGGTTCTCTATTCACCTCACTGATTGTTTCTTTTGCTGAGAAGAAGCTTTTTAATTTGAATCTATCCAATTTATTGATTCTTGATATTAATTCTTGTGCTACAGGAGTGTTATCAAGGAACTTGGGGTCTAATCCGACACCACAGAAAATCTTAACTAAGCTTCTTAGAAATCTTCTCTGTGGCTGATTTTACGACTGTCAGCAAAAGAGTCTCTACAGAAGATTTCAATGTAGATAAACTTCCTATTTTCCTGTTGTTCTATTACTTGTCCACCGGCCTAGAAGAAATCAGCACTCCAGATGCTGGATGCCCCTTTACTTGTTTTTCACAATCATGTATCCAGTATGGTAGTTTGTAGAAGTGTGTTTGCAAATGCAAAATGTGATAATAAAAGACAAATTCTTTAAACAAGGCCTCTGGCCTTGAGCTAGAGCTTCACATAGATGTCTACATTTCTAAGATAAGAGAAGTTACCAATTGAGCTCCATGGTCACAGCTAGCAGGGGGAGGAAAGACAGGGGAGAAGAAGCTCTCCACTTCTCAGTTGTTGTCCTTGAAGGGTTAACTTGCCCAGAACAGTGAAAGAAAAAGCTGCTTTTATGTGAACTTCCTTAAACTGTGAACTTCTGAGCCCCTCCCCTTACATGCTGGGTATAAACTTCTGAAACTACCTGAACTCTGGGTTCATGGGATTAATTGATTACAGTGAGAGCTGTACCCTCTGAACCTGGCTGCAGCCAATTAAAACTGTTTCCTGCTATCTTCGGTGCCTTGACTCATCTGTCCCTACAACACTACGATTCCTTTCGTTTCCCAACAGAAAAACATTTGTAGTTCTATTGGTTATGGACCTCAAAAAATGCGCTTGTATATATTTTCTGGAATGCTTACTCTAAGCATAATATTTCAGAGACAACAAAAAGAATCACATGTGAAATGGCAGCAGGAGGAGTCAGGCTTCCAGTGAAGGTAAGGAGTCAGGAGGCAGTTGAAAAAGCAACTGCAGAATATAATGGTGTGGCAACTACCTGCCCAGTGACAATTCCACAGGAAATTAGTTAGGCACATAGAGCTGCACTTCGTATTTAGGCATAGAATGGATTTATATTAAGCAAAGTTACATTAGGATAATATGCAGGGGGGCTGGGGTTGTGGCTCAGCAGTAGAGTGCTTGCCTAGCACATGCGCAGCCTGGGTTCGATCCTCAGCACCACGTAAAAATAAATGCATTGTGTACAACTAAAGCAAATAAATAAATATTTTAAAATAATAATAATAATATGCAGGACTTTTCTCACTGGTGGTGACTAGATTTCTCTTTTTCTTTTTCTTTCTTTCTTTTTTTTTTAAATGAATTTGAAAGTCAACTAAGGAAGGAGCCACAGACACCAAGAAATGCAATCGAGGTAAAAAAAAAATTTAAGAACGTGAAAGGAATTTCAAATGCAGACTAGGATTTTAAAAGTTCCAAAACATTGAACATTTCTTTGCTCCAAAAGAGCTACAGGCTACATCTTTAGAGAATACTTGCTGACCGTAATCAATCTTTGGTTCGATTTTAGTTTGGGAGATGTTGGTCATGGAGGATGGAGTTTGTGTATAAATGAGCCCTGTTCAAGATCAATGTCACAGCAAGTTTTACATACCGCAGAGTTGTCTGTTCGAGCAGATACAGCAGGAAAAACGGATTAAATTATACCCCATACATGCCATTCAGCGGAGACAGGGCTCCCCACGGATGCTGAAAGGAGAATCTTCCTCTTTCTTCATTTTCCCGCTTCCATGGCAAGCTCTTCTCTGGTCTTTCTGTAATTCTTACCCAGATTCTGTCCACGTGAGAGCTGGTTTCTTGAGGTCTCTCTAGAATCACCTTCATGGGAAAAGCTGCAGCCTGCTTATTCTTATCACGTGGAGCTGAGTTTGGCCTAAGCAGAGCTCAAATCCAGTGACCCCACCCAGGGATTTCCTCAGCCCTCTCACTCTACAGTGAAAGTCCCGCACACCCTTCTCATCCTGAGAGAGACCCCCTGCCACCAGAAGCAGGCAATACTCTCTCTTTGCACTCCATGTGGGCTTCCTCCAGCCCTGTGCTATGTAGGAGGCATGAAGGTAAAGCTCTTTAATACTTTGGAAACATGCATTCATATATATTATGCTTAATGAAAAGCAACAATTTGTCAAATGTTTTGTCCTCTGATTTGATCTACTAGGCTGTAACTAGTTTGTAAATGCTCATATAAAACTGTACCCCCACAAGTGACACTATGGTGAGCAGACGAAATGCGTGACCACAGTTTTACATAATATTCATATGCAAGAAGATGGAGGCGCTGCTTACAAACTCATAATTTAACAGTTCTAATAATGCACCAGGGGATTTAAATGTATTACACGAACGAGAGCAATTCCAAATTCAATAAAAAATGAAAAGTGGATACACTCTCTTGAACTAATAAGCAAAATAGAATTTAAAATTCTGAGTGTAGTTTTGTACAAAACAAGACATTTTTTTCTTCATCTTTCACAGTAGGGTCCAAAGAGTGCTAAATTGATTCTGCATAAGATTGTAAATAGAGTATTAGTCCTAGATTAATGTAAAAGACATAATATAAAGGAGCCTGCTGTAGATAAGAGATGGAACTGTGTATGCTTAAGAATTCTGAATACCTGCGTAATGTTAGGGTCACAGAATCCTGAATGGGATGAGAGAGTCATGTTATTTTCCTTTCCTAGTCACATGGGGGAATTTCTCAGGAAATGTTAATATATGGCCCCAAATGGTGTCCAGACATAGCCAACCACCCAATCTTCACTGTTTGGGAATTTATTTCAGCCTTGTTTGCTTTTATTGTGATATATTTCCCCTAGGTATCATTCTTTAAATAATCATTATTGTCATCATTATCAAGGCACAGTGATTATGCAAGTAAGCTACATGATACCATTTTGATATTCATGTGGAAGAAAACATTAATATTGACCCCCAACATCATAAATGAAAATCAATCCCTGTGCAATTGCAGATCCAAATGTGAAAGGGAAAGTTGTAAAGTTCTAGAAGATATCATAAGAGATTATTTCATGATTTGTGGTAACCAAGATCTCCTATACAGGGGCTTAAATCACTACTCAGAAAGAAAAATATTGATCAAATTCAATATATTTAAATTAGGAACCTCTCCACATCAGAACTCCACATTGAATAAATAAAAAGACAGATACAGGTGGGAGAAGACATTTGCAATATGTATAATTGACAAATGACTTAAATCCTGACTATTTAAAAAGTTATTACAAGGAAAGAGATAAATAATAGGAAATTGGATAAAAGACTTAAGTAAGCACTTTACAATAGAAGGGCGCTAAATGAACAACAAACAAAAAAAAGTAAGTGCTCAACCTCACCAGTCATCAAGAAAATTAAAACTATAGTGGTTGAATCTCTGCACACTTGCTAGAATGAGGAAATTCTAAAACACCAAGAACACAAAGTGTGGACCAGAACTCAGAGCCACCGGAGCTGTCCCAGGATGCTGGTGGGAGGCTTGGCTACAGCTGCTTTGGAAAACTTATGGGCAGCATCCACTAGAGCTGTGACTCTGGGACCCAAGGATTGCACTTTAGGTCATCTACCAACAGAAAGGTGTATGCAGTCCCAGAGGCTTGGGAGGCTGAAGCAGGAGGATCATGAGTTCAAAGCCAGCCTCGGCAACTCAGTGAGGCACTTAGCAACTCAGCAAGAACCTGTCTCTAAATAAAATACAAAAAAGGGCTGGGGAAGTGGCTTAATGGCTAAGCACCCCTAGGATCAATTCCCAGTACAAGAAAAAGAAAAGAAAGAATATGCAGGTACATAAATGGCATGTCCCTCAGTATTACAACGAATTTTAAAAACCATGTATCCATGGTAATGAAAACATGCTGCACTTGACTACGTTGATGATCCCAAAACAAAAATAGATGCAAACATACAATCACATCCTGTATGATCCCATCAGATCATTGTGAAAATAAGCCAAGTGATAACTGGTGTTAGAAATCAGAATAATGTTAGCTTTGAGAAAATAGCCACTAAAAGGGAATATGAAGAAAGCTCTGCTTGCTACCATTTTGTTTCTTTATACAAAGTGTGGGCAGAGATGTGTTTGCTTTGTAAAAATTCCTCAAACTATGCTCTTATACCACAGATACTTTTCTGTATATACTCTACACTTAAGAAAAAGTAAACTTTTATTTGAAAGAAATGCTTGGCAACTACTTTCCCATATTTAAAATGAAGAAGATAGTTTTCCACAAATCAGCAGACATTGATTTCAGGGGGAAGAAAAGTAGTAAATTGAAGTGAAAATCACTTCTATATTGCAAAATGCCTTTAACTGAAGCTATGTTCTGATGGAGTTTGTATATATTCCTGTAGACCTCCCCATTTTAACAGTATTATGAAGCCAAAAACTAGCTGATTTTTTCTTTTTTGCAGTGCTGGGAATCAAACCCAGAACCTTGTGCATGCTAGACAAGTGCCCTACTGCTGAGCTATGCCCCAGCCCTACTAGCTAATTTTTAAGAAAAAGAATTAAAATTATTTTAATTAATACAACCAGGTGCAATTAACTCTAAAATCCTATCATCATATCTTAAGTTACTAGAGTCAACACCAGGAGGAAGCCAGATCTGCTGAGGTGTCTACAGGCCAGAGAAATTGGGGCACTCAGAACAGCGCAGCCTGCTCTATGCCCTCAAGTCTGTGTCATTACTAATGAAATGCAAATAGTGTTACTCTGCATATCTGTTACATTCTCTTCACATCTCTTTCTTTTATTAGTTGCAGAATAAGTAATAAAAGAAGGATGCAGGTGTCACATGAAACATCTGATCCCCTTTGTGATGTGAAACTCTCAGGAAGGAAAAATTAAGACACATTACACAGGATAGTTAATTGCCCTAGACTGGAGATAATGGGGCTCCATAACCTCACCCCTCTCTTTCTTACAAAGAAAAAGATCAATAACCAATAGAATGTTGAGCAGGAGACTTAAATAGGCAATTCACAAAAGATGCAGGTGAGGGATGTTGGCTGTACTTCAAATGTTCAAGTATTCCCAGGGGGGACATGAGAGAAAGACCCACTCAGTGGGATCCTTGAGTCTTCACTAGTAGTTAGTCCTGAGAACTCTTGAGTCATACAGGGGACAGGGGGACTTTCCATAATGTAGGACAGAAACTCACATTCAACTGTCCACATAGAAAATGGGAAGAGAGACATGAGGTATACATATGCAAAGAATCTTGCACATAGTAGGTCCTCAAAAGCAAGTAGCTATTATATTTCCTCTAGTTCAAGCTACCTGAATGTCAGAAAAGTCTTCTCAACACCCTTCCAAATGGAATAGTCCATAGGAATGCGCACAGTCTGTTAGAAAAGAACTTGAATTAGAGAAAGGCCTCTTACAGTAAAGAACTTGTGACATCATAACCAAGGAAAGTCACTGCTTGAAAAATAAGACATTACTGCAGAAATAATGACTTCCAAGAAAAGTTTGGAGGATTTTGTCAATAAGGAAAATGGAAAGGGGAGACTGGGGAGAATTTCAGACACAGCTTCACCTCCAAACTGTCAGAGTGGTGGGAAATTATGTGTCACTATGGAGATGCAGCTCTGTGACTTTTCTTTCCTGCTAGTTCTCCTTTGAAAAGGAGGGTGCAGGTGTCAAGTAAAACATCTGGTACCTTTTACAATGCGAAACTGTCAGGAAGGAAAATGTAATATGTGTTGCCAAAGGGCATAACATTCAAGCTTTTCATAGCTTTACTCAATTACCAAATTTCATCCATGCTAATACAGACACCCTATTCCAGCCCTGGTGTCTTGTTGAGCGTTACAGGGTGGAATAGGCTTATTAAGTGAGGCAAGGCCATGGGCACAGTATGCGTAGGAGTACACACAACACACTGCATGATGCTAAGAGGTGAGCTCTGTGTAGCATGCACACCAAGGGTGCAGCGTATGCTGGAGGGACAACCTGGTGAGCGTGCTCCCTGTATTCAGATGAGCTCTACAAGACAGCAATGGCCAAACCAATGAAGGAGCAGAGCTCGTAGGATTGGCAAGATAATGGTGATGCACTTATAATTTGAAAGCACATATGTGAAAGCTTAACATATCTGGGACAGGGCCATGTAAGTGAGTCTAGGGGAGTTGAAGGGAGGTACCATCCAAGTGAGGAACATCTGCCTTAAAAGTGAGCTCTGTTCCTCTCCTCTACTACCTGATCTGTGATAGCATCATGAATTTACAAAGTAAAACACATCCCAACAACCTATTTATATAGCGTGAGTTTTCAGTCTGTGCTATCTGATGCCACTGCAAGCATCATTTTGGAGGTCAGGGGCAATGCTCTGATAGCATGGGTGGTGGGCATTCCCACTAGGTTTGCCCTGATGAGAGGACCCAGGAGAAGTGGAAGTGCAGGCCATGCCATGCCCATGCCACAGATTCCAATGTCTAGCCTGCCCCACGCATGGCCTTCTGTACCTGGAGTTGTTGGCTGTTACCCACTGAGATGCTCCACGGGTGACCAATACTTTCTTTTTTTTTTTTTTTTTTTTTTTTTGTGGTACTGGGGATTGAACTCAGGGCACTCGACCACTGGGCCACATCCCCAGACCTTTTTTGTATTTTATTTAGAGACAGGGTCTCACTGAGTTGCTAAGTGCCTCGCCATTGCTGAGGCTGGCTTTGAACTCGCGATCCTCCTGCCTCAGCCTCCCAAAGTGCTGGGATTACAGGCGTGCGCCACCGCGCCCGGCTGACCAATACTTTCTTTATCAATAGCTTCAGCATCCTGTTTTCCACATTTATATCTGCTCTACCTGCATCCCCAATGGGAGGTCCACCATGGCTCATGGAATCTAGCATCACTCTTTTTGTGAAAAAATGACTTGGGATAAGCCAAGCTCTTGAAATGCTTCCTCATGTAATATGTTCAGTAATTAGCCAGCTAATACAAGTACCTCACTAGCTCATTATTACAATAGTAATTACTGTTGTAATTGCTATGTTATGGCTCTTTAGATAATTTTAGTTGTAATAATTCTATTATAAATATGACTAACACCTGAAAGGATAGATGAAACACACTAGGACCGCCGTGCAGAAAGGGGGGGGGGTGGATTTTATTAATCAGCCGAAGGGACACATGGGGGGAAGGGAGAATCGGCGCGTGTGACAGGAGGAAAAGAAGAAGAAAAAGGGGGAAAGGGAGCCGGTTTCAGTCTGGAGAGCACTTAAGTAGTGCACTGGTAGTCTGAGGGACCCCCCCCCCAGAGGGATCCCCAGTTCCATAGGCCACCAGGGGTCAGAAGGCAAGCCCATATGTCACAATTGGCTCAGTAAGGCACTTGGGGAGTGGTCAGCGGCATGGTCAACCTGAGGCGTGGCCAGCAGTGTAGCCGACCTGGGGTGCTTGGGAGTCTTAAGGCGCCTGGGGGTGTGGCTAGTTGAGCTGCCTGGGAGGCGTGCCTTTCCCTGCCCAGAATCCAACAACACCTAACAATTATCATCATCATTAATGATCATTGCACATAACATCAAGCAGATCTAAAATTTTAAAGACAAACTGAAAACATTCCCTTAAATTGCAAAACAGTCTACATGAAAGAGAGAGAGAGAAAGAATAGGGGGGGGGGGGAGAGAGAGGAGAGAGAGAGAGAGAGAGGCACTTCTGATAGGTTCCCATCCAGAGAAGTGTTTTTGAGTTACACCAAGTTGTGCCTAAAGCCATGAAGAGTTGGAAAGTAGAAGACTCTGCCTACAAGGTAACTATTAAAAAAGGAGTTCTAAAAGTTTGAGATAGAAACAAAGGTAGCACAAGCAGTCATTATTGATAATTAAGAGTTAAAATAGAGAAATGCTGGACTGCTATTTAGACTTTGCTCTGTTTCCTTCAACAAGTATTTTCTGGAAATCTTTGTGTCAGGGATAAGCATGAAGACTTCAAAATGAATAAAGTATAGACCCAACCTCCAGTGACTAACAAGAAGTAGGGGGTGAGGAGGTAGCAGCATGCTCATAGATATGATTGCTGTGTGGGGACCCAGAGTGCATATGTAAAATACTTAGTGTCAATTAAATGTATGCAAAGAGCATAGAGCAAAGAGAAGCAAAATTCCACGGCATCAACTTTGATTCTTATTAAATAGCCGTAACCTATGCTTAATAACAGCATGCTCAAGCTGCAGGATTTAAAATCACCCCATGGTTAAATAGGATTCCACTCAAGATGGCAAACTGACTGTAGACATTTACATCCACAACCTGCCAAGACTCCATGAAGACTTTAATGAAGTAGTGCGGTTTCTTAAGTGTTTACCCAACAAAATAAAAATGGATCAAGGAAAAAGTGCAAAGCAAGAGATTAAGCAAGTTCTGGAAGACAGCAAATGCAAAAATGTTCAGAGAAGGCTCTGGGTAAGCAGGGAGCCAGCCTTCCCATGAACCTCAGGGCAGCCCATGGCAGGAGTGGGCAGGGGTGTTGACTCCCGCTTGGGTGTTAAGTCTGAGATGGTTGAGACCCAATGCCACACGCAGACCGTCCTGCTGGCCAGATAGTCACCCAGAAAGGCAAAAGCACTTGTTCTTCTGTACAGAGTAGACAGACACTCAAGGAATGACTGAAACAGTGAGCCTGGGCTTTGTGGTCCTAGAGCAAAGTCCCCTAAAAAATTCCTGCCATTTGACAAACCCCATCAGGCACACAGAGAACTAGTCAATATAGCCTTAATTTGAAAGGATCCAGAAAGCCAGCGTCCCTGGGCAGGTGAGGGAAGCCACAGGTAGCAGGAGGTAAAATCACCATAACATGCCCTGTAGAAAGCTGGCCCAAGGGAAAAGAAGGTGAGCATAAAAACTCCTCATTAGCATCACAGTTAATACTGACATGAGCATTGATTTGAGAATCTATTGCATCCAGAGAAGAATGAAGAGGAGATGGGGAGGAAAAGAGGAAAGAGAGAAAGCACGGAGGAGAGAAGAAAGGACATTATGAAAAAAGTAGTTGTTTAAACACATGCCACTTTGGGGTGTGCCATGTACTGGGACCTTCTCTACTTCTGTTTTGTTTGCTTTGATAAAGAAGAAAGCAGAATTGATTTGAACATTCTTGCTTAAGAATAAGGATCATGACATCAGAGCCAGAGAGGGAAATGTATCAAAAGATACTTGATTCTCAAATCTCAATAAACAATGCTTTATAATAACAAATTCTGCATATTCTTCCAACATGAATGTTCATTGGGTATTTACTACGTGACAGACCCTTTTAGAAGCCTGGACTACATCAGAGGATGAGATAGGAAACAGACCACACCAGCCTTCCCCCTGCAGGTGAGGTTCTGAGAAGACTCATTGCATTGTGGATAATCTCTGAGTAGGTTGCCTAAGGTTAAGTACCAGGGAAACGATAGACTAGGCAGAGGATACTGTGTGGGTTTTGGAGCAATCTGCATAGAGCCCAGTACAATTCAGTGAGAAGATGTCATTTGGGGAAGACTTAAATCTGGTGAGCAGTTTGTCATCTGAAGGCAAATGAACAGCCCTCCATGTAAAGCCTTTGTTTGCCAAGCAAAAAAGTCAGAGTAGCTGCTCCCGAGCAAATGCAGGGCATGGGAAGGGAGGGAAGGAAGTTGCATGGGGGAGGCGGGTGTGGAGCTTTATAGGTTTTGACAAGAACTTTGGTTTTCACTTTGAATGAATGGAGGCCATTGCAAGGAATGTGGCCGAGGAGTGACATGGTCTTTAACAAGGTCATTCAGGCTGCTGCACTGGGAACAGACTAGAAGGGGCAAAGGTGGCAGCAGAGAAACTCATTAGGAAGTGATTGCAATGCATCATTTTGAATCGTTCTATATCCCAAGCACGGAGATTTAGAGATTGTTAATACCCAGATTGTTGCCGCTAGCAACCCGGTGATATTAAAACAAATGCAGTGGTCCCAAAGTTGACAGTTAGCTGGGGAAGAGAAGTCCGTGATCAAGGACACAGATTTTTATTTTAAGCTTTCATGTACTCCAGTTTTTAAATGGCATATATGGATAATTGACTTTATCTATATATGGAGAACTGATTTAACCTACTGATGTAGGTTAGAGATGCCAACTTCAGTCTAGAAAGTCGATAAGGTAAATGCCATATCACTTACACTCAAATTGCTTCTTTTTAGCATTTGGGGCACAGCTTGTCCCCTACAGTGGCTTTTCAAATGATTTTAAGACATTTGTTTTATCATCTCCTTGCAGCAACAGGAGCATTTTCTGCCATCTTGATCTGCACATCTACAATACCCAGTATTAAACAGCTGACATTATAAAGTAAGGAGATTGCCAGATGCCACCAGGCAACATGACATGGCAGGAAAAACACAGGGGATTAAGTACTGCCACTTCAGAACAACAGGTTTTGGAATGCCTGCCTAAATATCCCTGAGCACTGGGGAAATGGGCATAAGATAAATGTCAAACCTGAGGGTTGCTTTGAGTATTCAGTAAGCTAATACATGCAAAACGCTTTGAAAAGGAAAAGGATGCTAAACACTTTCTATGTTTATACCGTTGCTCTTTCACATGCCACTGATTGTTAATGCATTGCACAGTGCTTCATAAATTCTATATGTTGCTCTTCCTTAATTCTCTCAAAGAATAACTGGTGAAGCTATGCTGTTAAGTAAAAGAGCAATTACCCTGAAATTTGAGTCAGGCATTAGAGGCAGCTGGTCCCTCTGTCACTTTGTGATACTTCAAATCCAATTCCATCCTCTTCTAGTTTTAGGTAAATATAATTTCTATAATGAGTTCTTCATAGTCAAAGGAAACATTTGAAAGGAATTCATCCTGATTCCATGCAAAATCAGTCTTATGAAAATGACTTTACTTTTATTGTATGATTTGGGTGTTGGGCTTTATGAAATGATATTTTGACATATAGTTAAAGTTTCAAGGAAATCATATCAATCATCATGAAACTTTTCTGCATACATTTTATATAAGACATTCCCTAACTGTCAGAATGTATTATGAGGAGAATGATTCCATTTTCCAGCCATTCAGGTCACTGAATGTTTAGAAACTAAGCTTTTACTAACTTGCAATCATATAATCTTTGACTTGTCCAACAATAAGACTTTTAACTGCACATGCTTGCAAGAAAACAAGAAAGATGGCCTCCTGTATTCTCTGAAACTTTGCTATGGTGCTAACTTTGCAACAAGGAATGGCATTTTAGAAATGCCACATGCATTTTAACTCTTGTTCCAGTTACTAATGGCAAAGATGACCTATCAATGAAGAAAAGGGATGAAGAGTTTCCTCATTAACCACATGATAACTTCAGTCCTTCAGGGTCATTGTGACCCCATTTTTCACCCAGGTCAGTGCCACTTCATTTGCTAATTCACTTCAAGAAACATTACTTTCCATCAGTGTCACAGTGTCCTGGGAGTCTTACAGTTATGAAGTCCTACAGAGACCTCACTGCCAGTATCTTCCTGTCTCTTTTCTTAAACTTGCTCTTGTTGGGTTAAGCAGCAGCAACTGCTATGATCATCATTTTCCAAGCCCAAATTCACATACCAGAAAGTGAAGGATGGAGAAGTTTTTTTTTTTTTTTTTTTTTTCCTTATCCACAAACATCTCTTCAATACATTTTCAGAGATTCTAAAAAGATAGCAAATCTTCTTGTCTATTCTCCTCTGAAGAACAGTACTCCAGGCAGGATAATCCACCCTGTTGGACCGAAATGAATAGGGCAAAGAATAGGTAAGAAAGTTTCCAGCTGAATCATGCATATTAGCCAGTCGATCTTGATCACTAAACCAGTGAGAGTTGAAGCTTCCAGGGAGGTTAATAGGTAGAACTTCCAGATGCTCAAGTCCAAGGAATCAATTTTTATAAATACACAAACACATCCACTTTTCTTTATTCATCAGATATCGATTAAGACATAAATATTTATATCACAACAACCTCAGGGGGTAGGAACAGCAGTAACAAGAAACCAAGTCATTGCCTTCACAAACTCCTCCTCCTGACAGGGCCTAGGGATAATGAGAGTGAGAAGGCTTGGCAGTGCCTGGTGTTGGGGGATGTTGCCATTTGATATGGCAGTCTCTGATAAAATGACATCTTAGTAAAGACAAAAAGCCAGGGGTGTCAGCCATGTGCATGATGAATTCAGAGCAGACCTTGTGGCTCCTCATGGCTCCTCACTGGCCTTTCAAATTAAATTTTCTGTCATACGTTTTGCTTTGGAAAGTAGAGGTTAAGCAAAATTAATTACTGTTTTCCATGTATAACATCAATTTCTAATTTTCAGAGACTGGTTAGATGATGTGTGCCTTCTCACTTCTGTGGTCTGAGTCACCTCATCGTTCATCATAGGAAGAAAAAGTAGCCAGCAGAGTCAGCCCTGAAGAACATGCAATCCAAGCCAACTGGGGATTCTACTGTGCCGTGACTGGAAGGGGTGGTGAGGAGTGGGGGACTAGAGATGAGTCATGATGAGACACCAGTCCATGATGACCAGGAGCAGAAGCCCCAGAGCGCATGGGCACTATAGAAGGACGACAGCCCACAGTCCTCCTAGAGGCCAACAAAATGTTTTAACTTTAAAAAAAAAAAATTGGAAGACAATGAAGCTTTAGTTTGAAGAATATTAATATGTAAAATTGATATATTTGTCTTTGTACTAATATGGTGGTAAGATATAATTTTTAATATTTTTGTGGAGGAAGAAGCTAATGAAAACAAAAGCACCTACAACCCATGAATGTCAGAATCTTACTCCAAAGGCCAGCCTCATGGGTATAGTCCACACAGGGTTCACCCTCAGAAGGAACCATGCTTGGTTTAACCCTTGCAATGGACAAAGCATTAGCAGAAGTCATAATGTTTATTAATGACAAACAAGGAACAAATCCTGTCACCCACCTGGGAAGGTGGGTCTCAGGGTGCTGGGTAATGGGTAGGGAGCTTTTTTCTACTGATAAATCAACTGTGCACTTTGAAAATAAATGAACTTTACCTCATTTGTGTGACTTCTAATTTGTGGCTCTAATCTCCACACACTTCTTTGGGAATGGAAGGACCATTTATTAAATGCCTATAAAATTTAATACCAGGAACCATGGTAGGTGCCTGACCTACAAGTCTTGCAACAGTCATGAGAGAGAACTCCTCGTGCCCCTATTTCATGAGGAGAATATCTCAATGACAGGAGGCCAGGTAGCACTAACAGTAGATGACAGAGTTCTAATTCAGAGGGATGCCAAAGTTTATCATTTTTGTGCTTTTTCCCTCAAATAACAAAAGGGAAAGAATCTGCTATGATGACACTAATCAAACCCCTCCCTCATCAGCCATGGTCTCTGCCATCACCCGCCATTGCCTGGTGCATTGGCTTACCTCGTGACCGTCCCCCAGTACCTGTTTACTGCAGATAGAGTGGCAGCTGTTGACCCGAGCCTGAGGCCCAGCTTACCTGGCCCTGCCACGGGTGATTTCTCCTCCTGCCATGCATGCTCAGCTCACTTATTCTGTTTATGGCACCCTGGCCTTTTTTTTTTTTTTTTTTTTAAATTCTAGATGGACACTTTATTTATTTATTTTTATGTGGTGCTGAGGATTAAACCCAGTGCCTCACACATGCTAGGCAAGCACTCTACCACTGAGCTACAGCCCCAGACCCCACCCTGGTCTTCTTGCTGTGCTCAAAGGGAAGGAAGATGGCTTTCTCCATCCCTGGGCTTTACCCTATCTGGAGCATCCACCCCCATACCTCTGAGTGGCCCATTTCCTCTCTTGATTTGGGTTTCCACCCTAATGCCATCTTCTCAGAAAGACCTTCCCCCAGGCCCACCCTTGAAGAGAGCCAGCGCAGGTATTTGCAGCACATTTCACTGCTATCCTTCTTCTAGCACTTGCCCCCATCTGATAGCAAAATATAAATGTTTGTTCTCACCCACAAGCAGAAGCCCCAGGAAGGCAGGGCCTGGCTTCTGTGGTCCACAGCTGTCCCTGGACCTGGGAGGTGCAGTGAGTGTCTGCTGGCTTCACACCTGCTGTCCAGGGAGTGTCAGGATGAGCTCTTGTGGACTCGCACTTCTACCTCAGCGCTGTTTTTCCCAAGGAGGTTGTTAATTCTTTTATGTGCTACCAGGATCTTGAGGCTTTAAAGAAGAAAAAAAAAAAAAAAAAAAAAAAAAAAAAACGCCAGCCAGCATCTGCTTTGTGTCTTCTCCTTCTTGTGGCTGTCACCGCTCACGGAGGCCACCTCCCTGAGGATGTGCACTTTGACTGAAGTATTACTTTAGCATTCTTTTTCAAGTTCACCAGGCACTCACAGAATCTTGTTATTTCTGGATCAAAGGAGGAGACGTTTGGGGGTTTTCTGATGCTGTTTCACATTCAGGTTTTCGACACTATTCATCCCACAATTAACTTTTTTGAAAAACTAAATAGCAATTGATTCTCAGGTTCATTACTTACTCTTAAAGTTGTTTCAGAATGGCACACAGGACCTGAAGAAACCCATGAAGTTATCACTTTGTCTTTAAATCATCCTTATCGGAATGATGGAGAACATAAAAACTGGGCACAGAAACCAAGATCATGAGCTTAGGGATTAGACTGCTTGGAAACATTTCTCAAGCTCAGCACCATTGACTTTTGTTCCAGATGATTCTTTATTGTAGCACAGTATCCAGGTTATTTTAGGATGATCAGCAACCTCCTGGGAATCTACTTATGAGATGCCAGTAGCACATGCATCCCCAACCCCAAGTTGTGACAACCAGAACTATCTCCAGGCATTGCCAAATGCTCCTGCAAAAGAGGGGAGAACATCACCAGTCAGACCCACCGGAGAAGCAGAAATCCCAGGCCCACTATGACCTCACTATGCCTCAGTTTTCTCATTGGTAACATTAGAATAACAACACTTCCTCTTTATGTGGTTATTGTGAAGATTTAGTGAATAATACATATTATAATGAACAATACAAAGAATAGCCAGGCACGGTGGCACACACCTGTAATCCCAGCACTTGGGAGGCTGAGGTAGGAGGATCGCGAGTTCAAAGCCAGCCTCAGCAATGACGAGGCACTTAGCGACTCAGTGAGACCCTGTCTCTAATTAAAAAAAAAAACAAAGAGCTGGGGATGTGGTCCAGTGGTCAAATGCCCCCGAGTTCAATCCCCAGTACCAAAAAAAAAAAAAAGAATAGTTCCTGGGTTACCATACCACAGCTGTTCCCTGAAACAAGTACACCAAGATGCACTTGGGGCTGCCTGGCTGTGTCTGATGAAGAAGTGAACTCCCCACTAGAGCTGAGACTGTAGCATCTCTGTGTTCACAGTGCATCACACAAAGGAACTAAGCAGATACAGAGTAGAAGAACCATGTGAGTCTACAAATGGAATCATGATAGGGAACACAGTTTTTGAGTTCCAAATACTCTGCTAAAGGCATCAAGCTTATTTTCTCATTTTATCCTGAAAACAAAGTAGAAAGTAGATCATTTTGGCCCCATTTTACAATAGGAAGAACTGGGTTTCATGAAGATAGAGCCACTTGCCCAAATTTGCTCAGCCTGAGAGTGGCAGAGCCAGCACTTTAACCCAAGTCTGTCTGATGTCAAAGCCATGATTTTGGACATGATTTTATAGAACCTTTAAGTGGGATGAGAGCACATTTTGAGAAGTGGAAACTGAGGCCTAGAAAAATTAGTGACATGTCCAAGTTGCACAACTCATCAGGGGCCTCCAAGCTAATGGTGATGTTCCAAGTTAATGGTGATCTATCATCACCTGTCGTGCTACTTTTTGACATGTGTTCACTTCCTAGTAACTGTGCCAGAACCATCACATTAATATGCCTCCCTGGTCTGTCTGTTATGGGTTGTCACAACTGTATGGTCATAGAATTTAGTGTTCTGTTCATATGCATAAATCGCCAAGGGGCAGAGAGACCCTGTGGTTTCCCTCTAGTTACTCACATTGTAAGGACAAGACTAGGTGTCCCCTTCTTTATGTGCACAATTATTGTTCTCAAAGATTTCCTAAAGCAGGCACATTTGTGGGACTTGCACAAAATATGAAACACAAAAAGAATGGTCACAATTCTGAATTTGCAAACCATTTCAAGGGAACCTGTTCAATTCCAGATCTCAAAGCAGGAAAGAACAAACTATAATGCAAAGATTTTCACTGCCATTTTATTGAACTTAGTCATAACAAGCTGCCCAAGGCAGGATCCATTCAGCTCATACTAGCTGACACTGCATTCGTATGTTGAATGTGCCCACCCCCCCAAGCTTGATCCTGGTGATATATGTCCCAATGCATTGGAAACTTGTAGGACAACATAAAAATCACTAGCCAAGTTTCTGAAAAACTTGCTCAACCATGTGTCCTGAGATAACATAAGCTACCACTGAAGACTGAAAAGTAATATTGTAAATAATATTGCTTCATGAGATACATGCTATTGTAGAAAATACATATTTGTAGGTTGCCTCTGGACTGCACAGGAGAGGGTAAAGCAAGAACTCAGCCCTGGTACACTCTGCTATTTGCCATTCCAATGTCCATTCTTTCTTTTTTTTTTTCCCTTGCTATCCAAACTCAAATTTTATCAGGTTTGCAAGGATCCTAGCTAAAAATGTTGCCATATTCCTGGCCATGGAGACATAAACTGAGGGTTCTGGAAGGCTGATGCTGATCTGGTCTAGGCACCATTTTTATTCTTTCCCCTCCCATCTTTCTTATTACCTGGAATGCTGACACCATGACTGGAGCAGCAGTAGTCACTATGTGTCCAGAAAGACCAAACCACACACTAAAAATGAGGATTTAAAAAGATAGCAGGAGACCAGCCCTCCTGGCCACCAGCTCACGCCGCCACGACCTCCGGGGCTGGGAACAGCAGGTCCCCACTGCAGAGAGGGCCCGACTAGAGGAAGGGCCCAGTCCATTCCCTGGGGAACTGTGACCTGCCCAGCTGCGACCAGAACAAGTGGTAGACACCTGCCAGAAGGAGCGGCCCAGCCACCCAGCCACCACCCACGTCTGTCCAGAGAGACACACTGTACTGGGATTTCATAGCTGCTCAACCCAACACCAATATAATTATAGGCCTGAGGCTGCCACTGCCACAAAACTGAGTTAGCTATGCTCCTATCAAGGAACAACAAAAAGGTCCAGGTAAGACATCACTAAGGTCCCGGGGGACCAGGATGCACCAAAAGGTGCAACCAGTTATGCTGTTGTGAACTGACAGGGAATCTTACACGGGGATGCCTATCTCTTGCTTCTTCTGCTAACAGCCAAATTCTAATGTTTACACTCTCACTAGTCAAATAATCTAATACCTGTATTTTCTCACATCTTACTTCATAAATGTTTAAGCCAACCTTAAATGTTTAAGTCCTCCCTTCTACCATTAAATACTGCAAACCACCACACAAACATAGAGACTACATGGTATAAGATAACTGATCTCATCATTTCTGTTTATAGCAACAAAAATGTAAATATAAAAATAGAAACTAACTGATATATGGACACACATTGGGTACATTGAAAGCTCTAATATTGACATTTCCCTAAAAAGTGAGGTTTTGGGTAACCTGGAGGGACCTTATGAGACAAAAGGGCAGAAGCTGTAATACCTCAGGCTTACCTTGCAAGAGAGGAAAATACATAGACATCATGAAGAAACAAGGGAGGAAAATGCCCCAAACAAACCAAGATACTACAACAATAGAAACCATAGAAAGCACAGTAGGTTAAAGGAAGGAGAAGGAGTTCCAGATATACATAATTTAAATGATAATGGATTTTAAAAATGACCTAAGTGAACAGATACAGGCAAAAATTGATCTCTCCAACAAAGAGATAAGAGATCAAATACAGGCAACCATCAATCACACCAACAAAAAAATAAGAAAACAAATCCAGGGAGCAAAAGACTACTTCAAGAAAGAGATAGTTTGAGAAAAAAACAAACAGAAATCCTTGAAATGAAAGAAACAGTAAGCCACTTAAAAATTCAATAGAAAGCATCACCAACAGATTGGACCACTTTGAAGATAAGACCTCAGACAATGAGGACAAAATATATAATCTTGAAAATCAAGTTGGCCTTACAGTGGAGATGGTAAGAAACCATGAACAGAATATCCAAGAACTATGGGATACCATCAAAAGATCAAATATAAAATTTATTGGAATAGAGGAAGGTGCAGAGATTCAAACCAAAGGAATGCACAATCTCTTCAATGAAATAATATCAGAAAATTTCCCAAGCAGGAAGAATGAATTTGAAAATCAAATACAAGAGGCTTTAGAAGATGGAAAGATCTACCTTGTTCATGGATAGGTAGAACTAATATTGTCAAAATGACCATTCGCCCAAAAGCACTATACAGATTCAATGCAATACCAATCCAAATCCCAATATCATTTCTCATAGAAGTAGAAAAAGCAGTCATGAAATTCATCTAGAAAAATAAGAGACCCAGAATAGACAAAGCAATTCTTAGCAAGAAGAATGAAGCGGGTGGCATTACTATTCCAGACCTTAAATTGTGCTACAAAGCAATAGTAACAAAAACAGCATGGTATTGGCATCAAAATAGAACAGTTGACCAATGGTACAGAATAGAAGACTCAGAGATGAACCCACATACCTACAGTTATCTTATATTAGACAAAGGTGCCAAAAACGTTCACTGGAGAAAAGACAGCCTCTTCAACAAATGGTGTTGGGAAAACTGGAAATCCTCATGTAATAGAATGAAATTAAATCTCTTTCTCTCACCATGCACAAAACTTAACTCAAAGTGGATCAAGGTCCTAGGAATTAAATCAGAGACTTTGCACCTAATAGAAGAAAAAGTAGGCCCAAATCTCCATCATGTTGGTTTAGGCCCCAACTTCCTCAGTAAGACCCCTATAGCGCAAGAACTAAAACCAAGAATCAATAAATGGGATGGATTCAAACTAAAAAGCTTCTTCTCAGCAAAAGAAACAATCAGTGAGGTGAATAGAGGACCTACAGAATGGGAGCAAATCTTTACCACAAGCACATCAGATAGAACACTAACCTGAAGGATTTATAAAGCTCTTAAAAGCCTTAACACCAAAAAACCAAATAACCCAATCTATAAATGGGCCAAGGAACTAAACAGACACTTCTCAGAAGATGATATACAAACAATCAACAAATATATGAAAAAATGTTCAACATCTCTAGCGATTAGAGAAATGCAAATCAAAACAACTCTAAGATTTCAACTTACTCCAGTCAGAATAGAATGGCAGCTATCAAAACAAACAAACAAACAAACAACAATAAATGCTGGCGAGGATGTGGGGGAAAAGGCACACTCTTACGTTGCTGGTGGAACTGCAAATTGGTGAAGCCAATGTGGAAAGTAGTATGGAGATTCCTAGGAAAACTTGGAATGGAACCACCATTTGACCCAGCTATCCCACTCCTTGGCCTATTCCCAAAGGACTTAAAAACAGCTTACTACAGTGACACAGCCACATCAATGTTTATAGCAGCACAATTCACAATAGCTAGATTGTGGAACCAACCCCGATGCCCATCAGCAGATGAATGGATAGGGAAACTTTGGTATATATACACAATGGAACACTACTCATCACTAAAAGAGAATAAAATGATGGAATTTGCAGGTAAATGGATGGAGTTGGAGAAAATAATGCTAAGTGAAGTTAGCCAATCCTAAAAAAACAAAGGTCAAATGATCTCTTTGATAGGAAGATACTAACTTATAAAGGCAAGAGAGAGGGGATGAGAGGAATGAAAGAGCTTTAAATAGAACAAAGAGGGGGGAGGCTGGGGAAGGGGCAAGGGGATAGGAATAATGGCAGACTGAGTTATCCATGATTACCCTAAATACATGTATGAAGACACAATTGTTGTAAAAATACTTTATATAAAACCAGCAACTTGAAAAATTGTGCTTTTTATGTCTAATATGAAATGAAATGTACTCTGCAAACATGTATAACAAATTAGAATAATAAAAATTTTTAAAAACATCATCACAAAAAAAAAGATAGAAGGAAGTTACAGCAAAGGACAAAAAAAAAAAAAAAAGAAAAGAAAAAGAAATCAGCCTACCACCTGTGTTTATGTAGCCTGCAAGTAAAATAGTTTTACATTTTAAAATAGTTAAGAGACAAATCAAAAGAACAATATTTCATAACACATAGAAATTACATGAAACTCAAATTGTATTGTACATAAATGAAGTGAAGTTTCCCTGCACACAATCACATTTATTGGTTTACATGTTGTCTGTGGCTGTTTGGGGGCTACAAGGGAGAATTGAACAGCTATCACAGAATCTGTGTGTCCCACAAAGCCTAAAATATTTATCCTGTCTTTTTACAAAGTTAGCCAACTCTTATCAAATAATATCCTTGAACACCCAACTTCAGACATTTTGTTGTGTGAGAAAAATAAACCCTTTGCTTATCTAATCTACTATCCTCCAGGTTTTACGTCTCTCAGAGCTTAGCTGGTGCACAGCTGAATGAGACGTGATGAACCGAAGAACCAAGGGTGGGAATAAGGACCATGGGGCGCATTCTGCAAATGTCAGGGTTCTTAATCTATTTTTATCCAACTTCCCAGAAATGTTAAAGCTTTCACTGGAATAAGCTGAGGCTATAGGCTAGAGAGGGAAACTTGGAAGGGCACACCTCTGAAGGACTCCTTGGTCAAGTGATGGACAGAACAGGGAAGCAGGTGCTGCAGGGAACAGGGCCTCCTGTGCTCTCCACTGCTGCAGAACCACTGCTCCCCAACATTTATCTCCTCCCATTGCTTGTAATTCAAGAAGCTGGGCATGGTTTAGCTGGGTCCTCTGCTTTAGGCCTTGTATGAGCTAAAATCAAGGTAAAGGAAATCATGGCATTCGCAGGTAAATGGATGAGGTTGGAGAATATAATGCTAAGTGAAGTTAGCCAATCCCAAAAATCCAAATGCCGAATGTTTTTCTGATATAAGGAGGTCGATCCACAGTGGGGTTGGGAAGGGGAGCATAGAGGATTAGAGGAACATTAGAATGGCCAATGGGGAGGGAAGGGAAGGGAGGAGACAAAAGGGTGAAGAAAAATAAAATATGATGGTAGAATGAGATGGATATCATTACTCTAAGTGCATGTATGAAGACACAAATGGTGTGAATATACTTTGTATACAACCAGAGATATGTAAAAATGTGCTCTATAAGTATAATAAGAAATGTAATGCATTCTGATGTCATTTATAACAACTTAGAATAAAAAATAAATAAATTTTTTTAAAAAGATGAAGGAAAAAAAAATCAAGGTGAAGGTGGGCTGCAGCCTTCCGCAGACCCAGCAGGAAGAGGAGCCACTCAGGAAGGAGTCAGTGCTTTGCAGCCTGTTGGCCTGAGAGCCTTTGGCCCTTGCTGGCTGTTGGCCAGAGACTGCCCTCAGTTCCTTGCCAATGTAGGGCAGCTCGTGACATGGCAAAGCCTTCACCAATGCAGGCAAGCAAGAGGATAGGAGGCACATGTGGGTCAGTAGGAAGTCCCAGTCTCTGTCACATACTCCAGAAGTGACAGTCCCCCACTCTTGACATATTCTGTTTATTAGACGTGAATCCCTAAGTCCAGCCCACACTTAAGGGTGTGGGTACCAGAAGAGGGGATCACTGGCTGCCCAGTGCACTTGACACAGTCCTCAGGGATTACGATCATGTGGCTCACCATTGCTGTTGGTCTTGGGATCTGCAGTAAAAAGCAAAGGAAGTGAACCCCGGGCCACAGCAGAACACTCAGATGGCTGGTTCTCCCCTCATGGAGATTCTCCTTCCAGCTGCTCCCACCTCCCTGGATGCCAGCCTAACCCACCACACCCTCTTTCTTCCCACCTTCAGAGTTCCTTGTCTTAGCAATGCTAAACCTGTCTCCTATAATCTGGATTCCTTAGGAAAAGTGCTTCCCCGTAGATCACATAGCCTTTGTCTTACATGTTGGATTGAGTTTGGAGACCTCCCTGCCAATAATAGCCACCTGAGCCTTTGCTGGCTTGCATCTTCTTGACCTGTGGGCCTTCTCCCTCTCCCTCACTCTCCTCCCTAGCTTTCCTTCTCCAAGAGAGG
Source organism: Tamias sibiricus (assembly GCA_025594165.1). NCBI lineage: Eukaryota > Metazoa > Chordata > Mammalia > Rodentia > Sciuridae > Tamias > Tamias sibiricus. The sequence continues at coordinate 87,878,380 of CM046663.1, read as the reverse complement.
GCTCCCTCACTTCACATTCCCTTATCCCAGTGGGAAGTGCTTTCTGAAACAAAGAAGCCCTTGCTCAGCCAGAGACTGAGACGGCTCAAGTGGCCACTTCTGATCAAATGGGCTTCAAGTTGGTGCTACAGCAATGGAGGGTCTTCGAATTAGACTTTTAAAATGTGCATCGTTGTTCTGATCTTGGCAGACAACAGGCTTCCTGTGAATGCCCCTAACTATTCTGGGCAGACTCTTTAGCTTCTCTTTGCAGAGATGAACCAAAGAGTTAATCAAACTCCTGAAATGAGTCGCAGGGAGCTGGAAAAGTGGCATTGTGCCCTGCCTGCCTGTTTTGCAAATTTAACAACACTGGGCATCCGAAGAGCTGGTACTTGAAGGTCTATTAAAGGCTTAGAATGCTAAACAGGCTCAGGATATCCTGTCATTGGCTAGAGCAGCTGAAAGGGGAACATGAGAAGGAAATGTAATATACTTGATTTCTGCTTTTTGGACAGATCCATTTCAATTTTAAAAATGACCAAAAGAAAGGCAATAAATTCAAAAGGAAAATATGAATGCACTTACACTCTAAGGTGCACCCAATTATTTGCAGAGCTTTTTATTTAATTCATCTTTTTTTTTTTTTTTTAGTGCAACACAATGGGAACCCTATCCTTCCTGGCCACTGAGGAGCAGGACACAGGGGCTAGTTACCAACTTTCATGAGGACACCAAAGCTACCAGCAAAAACAGAAATAGGGGGAAAGATTTTGAGAACCCATACAATTAAGACTTTCAGGGGGGTGGGATAATGTAGAGACAAAATTTGCTCCCAAGTTTCTTGCAAAGATGGCCAAGGAGGGGCTGGAGTTGTGGCTCAGCAGTAAAGCGCTCACTTAGCATGTGCGAGGCACTGGGTTTGATCCTCAGCACCACATAAAAGTAAATAAAAATAAATAAATAAAGATATTGTGTCCAACTACAAAATATATATATATAAAATATATATATACAAATATATATATAAAAAAAATATATATATATATATACATATATATATATATAAAGGTAGCCAAGGAGGGCAGAGGCCTTGTTTCTGGGTAGGAAGGATGTCACCTTTCCTCACACCCATCCTCAGTGCCAAGTTAAAGCAAAGAAGGATTTTTAATATGATGGGGTGGGGGGACAGCCAGCTCTCACTAAAATAAATGAATGAGAGAAGGAATATGTAAATGGACTATGGCCAAACCACATATAAAAAAAGACTTGGAACCCACATTGTGCAGCCACCTGTAAGCATGGGGACATGGACATGTCTTAGAGTCTCTGCCAAATGCAAGTGATGGTGGCCAACCTCATGCTCCAGCAAGTTCTGAATCAGTAGCCTTTGCTTTTCTCGTTTGGGTGGTCTTTGATTATTTCCAGACAAGCAACCTCAAAGGGCTAAGGTGTACTTCAGGAAGCTAAGATCTTTATCTGAGAATCTCTGGATAAGACCTTGTACATAAAACACCATCTCATTGTCACTGTGATGCATGTCCTTGTCCATGTCCTCAAGCCCAAGGCAGCCTTCAAAGGAAACGGAAATCAATGCACACTCAGGAGCTCCAGTGCTGGTCCTTCACCTTCAGGTAACTCAGCTCCTAGTGCATCTTTGCCAAGTCTCCAAGCTACTTAGCCCTTCTCCAATGGCTCTTTTGAGGTCTAAACATTTACCTACACAGTTCATTCACGGATCTTTTGTGGTGTTTTAGTATCATAGTCTTACTGGTTTATTCCTCCATGTCCATCCATCTTTGTCTGTGACTGCCATCCCTACTTAATAATTTGGTGATTGCTCTTACATTAAAGTCTCCTGTTCACTAATATTAACCAACTTTTGGGAATCTCTTGTCTTTCAAGGATTTGAAATAAATGACTCTTGCAAATGCACTGACCTTCATTTTTAAAAAGGTAAGTTGGAAACTGCTTGCCACAGTGGATCAAAATATTTTCAATATGTATTAAATTTAAGAATATGCTGCTTTGATGTTTACATTAAGGAAGAACTAACTAAGGATATAAAAGATAAAATGCTAAATCTCAGGAGCTTCAGAGAGTAGATATTTATTTTGTTCACATCAAGATTATTCCCAATATGAGGGCAGATCTCTTCCAAGCAGTGACTCAAGGGACCCAGGCTCCATCTATTTTGTGGCTCTATCATCTTCAAGGCTAGATTCCCCATGTTTACCTGCATCAGGCTCTGGGGAAGACCATGGAGGATCATATGTGGGAGTTTTTATGGGCCAGATCTGTGACATCTTCCTTGTGACAAGTGAGCAAAGCTCCTTGTCTGATAAAATAGGGAGAGAAAGTAAGGCATCTTTCCCTCTTCTAAGGAATGATGTAACACAAAATGATGTAACACATGGCGCCGCGATGGTTAATTCTATCTCCCTATTCTTACTGTGTTTCTGTGTGACCACTAGGGGCTCATAAGTTAGATATTAAGCATAAATCTGACACTGTGGAGTCTGAGCCAGGAGCTCTATAGCAAATTCTTTAGTACACAAGTAAAACAGGTTTATTTATTTATTTATTTATTTATTTATTTATTTATTTGTGGTACCAGGGATTGAACTCAGGGGCACTTGTCCACTGGGTCACATCCCCAGCCCTTTTTTGTATTTTATTTAGAGACAGGGTCTCACTGAGTTGCTAAGTGCCTCTCCATTGCTGAGGCTGGCTTTGAACTTGCGATCCTCCTGCCTCAGCCTCCCAAAGTGCTGGGATTACAGGCATGCGCCACCGCGCCCGGCGGGTAAAACAGGTTTATAATTAGACATTAGGCTTATAAGTAATGATTAAACTTGTGGCTCTTGCTGTGCCCCATAGTTCAGACTTTTCTAAGTTATAGTTATAAGGTTTTAAGTTATAATTATAAGGCTTTCTTGTGATTGATAAGGATTCTTTTATTTTAAGTAAGTTCAGGATATTAGTTTAAGATATATTGATATAGTTTTTCATGGTAGAGACCCTTTAGATCTGACACTTGATCAAGGGAAAAACACCTGTTAGCCTGATTTCTGAATAATAACTATACTTCCTTCTTTCTAGTTCAAAACAAAGTTATTATAGGAAACAATAGTAAGTTGAGTTCAGTTAAGGTTTAGCTATGATATATTGGAGGAATCTAGCTGTGAGAAATTATGAGTGGACTTAAGGGGTTACAGAAATAAGTTTAGGTAAAAGCATGTTTTGAGCCGGGCGCGGTGGCGCACGCCTGTAATCCCAGCACTTTGGGAGGCTGAGGCAGGAGGATCGTGAGTTCAAAGCCAGCCTCAGCAATGGCGAGGCACTTAGCAACTCAGTGAGACCCTGTCTCTAAATAAAATACAAAAAAGGGCTGGGGATGTGACCCAGTGGTCGAGTGCCCCTGAGTTCAATCCCCAGTACCACAAAAAAAAAAAAAAAAAAAAAGCATGTTTTGTATTACTATACGATTGTTCTTGACATTTAAGATTGATCAATGTATGCTTTTTCCTACATCTTTGGATAAGTTTAATCAGTAATATGTACTTAGAACAATATCCTGTTTCCCTCAGAATGTATAACTCTGAAATTCTTTAATGTAACCTCAAAAGCTGTAATGTAAATGACTGTGCTGTCTGGGCTATAAAAACTCAGGTAAAAAAGTAAAGTTAGAGTTAAGCCTCCAGACTTGTGTGCTGCGTGGCTTATCTCTCACCCTTTCGCCGACTTCTTCCCCCTCCTTACCGGAGCTGGACTCCGGCAAAGATCTACATTCCTACAGAGGTGTGAATGTGACTTCCAGCACATTCCATGGGCCTAGATTTCAGTCATGTGACCACTTGGAAGATCAAAGGACCTAGAAAATGTGATCTAACCCTGATCTTGGGGATAAAGGAAAATGAGTTCCATTAAAAGCTAACCAGTTCCTTCCCTTCCTGTTGCCCCCTGCAGCTATTGCCGCCTGCAGCAACGATACTGAGGGAAAGAATTCGGAGGCAGACTGGAAATGAATAGGTTCTTTATTCTTCCTTCTTCTAACTTCTCTCTCCGGCTCCAACAACCTCTCCAACTCCAACCACACCCTCTAGCCAACCTCACCTGGTTAAATACTTTTTGCCTTAACAAGTAGACACGTGTTAACAGCTCAAACTTACAGGTGCATCACATAGTATTCATGGGCATAGAAAGATTCTTAGATAAATGCATGAATATCAGGTGAAAATACTTAAACAACTCTTATGGCTCTCAGCTAGCCACCATCTCTTAGCTATCTCCTTATTAGGGCTCTTATACCTTCCCTTCTGTGAATTCTTCCTTGCAAATACCACTCCCCTGCCCTAAATGCCTGGCTCAGTCTCTGGAAAATGTGCACAGACTAAGTCCTAAATTAGATTCTTCATACATCAAAAGGTACAGTAAAGCTCCTGATAGCCCTGGTTTCCCATACATGAAGGACACTGAACAAGGGCGGCAGCAACACCACCAAGTCCTGCCAACTGTCCCTGCCTCTTAAAAACGAATGCTGTGCTTTATTTGCGGTGCTTCTAAGAGCATCGAAGCTTTCATGAACCAGTGAACTAGCTAATTGGCTACTGAAATAACTGGGTTTTGGAAGGTGGCACTTAACCAAACAAATATGAAGAAACTGATTCTCCAGAGTAGAAGCCTTCAAGGGCAAAGGGTCTGTCATGGGTAGACATGATGTCACATGTGACAGTTAGGGGAGAAATGGGATTGGGGAAAGGGGAAAATTCTATGGGAATGCTTACATTCGTCTCGCATTCAGAATCAGTAAAGCTATAAATTCCTATATAGCTAATTATTTGACTACAAAGAAAGAGATTTTTTTATTGGACATTAAGTGTCTGCCCTCTTTTCCCACATATTTATGTACAGCTCAAGCAAATCTGATACAAAAAAGGAATGGAGATTTCAGTTTTAATGCAGATCTTGATTTATTCTGACTTGTTCCCAGGGGCCAGCAAAATGATCCACGCCTTCCTACAGAAATGAGATGTCAAGATGCAAAGAGTGCCATGTCCCATCGACAGCCTGACACGGCCTGTCTCCCAGCAACCTCAAGGGCATCCTTCAAGAGCAGGTGAGATCCAAGCCCCCTCCATCAGACTGACATCTGCCAAGTCTCATGTCCCTTGCTAGCGTAAACGTTGAGAGCCATGCTGATTTGGAGTCTTTCCTGGAGCTCAGCAAAAAAGACAGATCTACTTTTAGATGATTCATAGAAAAAAGTAAGTTGTAGAATTAAATGTGGCAATTTTGCAAATGAGAAAATGAACAAGATATGTGAACCTGGCTCAGATAGACCCGTCTATTCTCAATTGTAAGTGACGACAAATCAGCTCACAATTTTCTGCTTGTTGGGTTTCCTAATGCAGCTTTCTTGCATCCGCCAGAGACCAATAAGTACACCGTTCCCAGGTAATCTTGTTAAACAACTTTCCCTGCCCCAGGCCACGGGATATTCTGGTTGAATTGCAAAATTATTAGGGCAAATCATTTTTCTAATATCTAAAAAATATGTATGAATATGTTGTCTTTTTCCTATATTTATCCTTCATTATTTGCTATCTTGTATTGCCAGTAACTCTTCTCCCCACCATTAGCACTGATAAATTACAGTTGATTATGGTTCAGTTCCTTTTCTAGTGGGTTAAGTGAAGTAAAATGAGCAGAAAAGTCACAAACAAGGCCTTGGCGTGACATCAACACCCCATAATAGCTGATTTTTACCTCTGATGTTTTCACAGATGATTCTGCCTGAAATTCTCCAATTTTGAGTAATGGCGCTGAAAGTGTGTAATAGTAGAATTTGGGGTAGAAGCAACAGATGATGATGATGGTGGTGACTGGAAGGTTATGTGTGGTTACAAAAGCAGCTCTGTGTGACAGACTGGTCAGGGCTAATAGCCCAAGCACTGGGATCCATCCCAACTTAGTGGTTCCATTAGTAAAGAGAATAAGTTTTGAAGTTTACTTTTTAAAGGGTAAAAAAAGCATCTCCAACAGTGTCTTTAGGAACAAGGGAGCTGGCATCTGGGTCAAGAACACCTTCCTACCCGTGGCTCTCAGTGACACAGGGGTCTGTCACTGTGCTGGAGTCATCAACCTTTTTAAGAGTCCCCCTATCTTTTGAGAGGCATTCAAATATTAGACCCGATGTCTCAAACCTCTTGCGACTAAAGGGAGTCCTGCCTGAATGTGACTCCTTGTGTCTACCTTGAGTACCACACTGTAGAGTAGGAGGAGTTCATCTCTTTATTGAAAAAAAAAAAAGTTTACCCCAAATTTTTGCTTCTTAAGGAGGTTTATGTAGAGAAATTAAGGCCACAATGAAATGCTCACTCTGGGATGAGAGGAGAGGACAGTTGGAACTTAAGAAGGACCTGAATTCTACACCAAGAGCCACAGGGAGCTTGGCCTGACATCTGTTCTGTCCTCTGTACACACAAATGTGGTCCCCACTGACACCAGACCTTAGTCCTTTGGACTATCTGCCATCCCAATCTCCCCTGGACCATGCTCACTTCAGTTACTGCCTGCCAATGACTCTGGACCCTGGGCAGAGCCGTTGTGTCAAGATCCTTTGCCACCCTGGAGCCCCCCACCCTGGCAGCTCCACTGTGCCCAGCCTGTTTGCCCACCCCACTTTCCTTCCATTTCACCCTGCACCCAGAAGCCTTGCACCATGACACCTGCCAAGGGCGCCTCCCACAGACTGAGGCCCATCGTTGTTCCTCTGTCTCCCCGCTATGGTCCCTGGGAACCTCACTGCTCATTTTTCACTCTTTTCAAGACCCAGCAGTAGAGCCACACTTTAACCTCCTAGATAGACTTGGACACTCACAAGAGCCTCCTCTCCCTCCTTCCCACTCACCCCTGCACTTCTAAGGAAGGGAGCTTGGTCCTCTTCTGACCTTTGCCCCTGACCCCATCCTCAATTTTTCTCTTAGACTTGGCTTCATCCTTCCTCTCCCTCCTTGATGCTATGCAGCCTTGGATGTATTCCCTGCCTTAAACCAAAGGGGACAAAGTGAAATGAAATACTAGCTCTTTTCCTGACCCAGGTGTGCTTAACTGTGTGTGTGTGTGTGTGTGTGTGTGTGTGTGTGTGTGTGTGTTTTTAAATTTCTCCTGCAAAGCCAGAAGCAAACCCTCATCTCTCCTCCCCCATCCCACTAGAGTTTTCCTTTGTGCTGAAATTGTCTGTCAAACATCTATACTTTAAAAAAAAATGTCTACTTTGGATTGTCAGGATATTATTTCATGCCATTCCTTCACTGAATTTTGATCGTGTTTTAGAATTTGTACTGAGAAACAATGTACATACAGCACAAGAATTAAAATCTAGAATTAATGAATGGGATGGATTCAAAATAAAAAGCTTCTCAGCAAAAGAAACAATCAGTGAGGTGAATAGAGAACCTACTAATTGAGAACTAATCTTTACTACACACACATCAGATAGAGCACTGATCTCTAGAATATATAAAGAACTTAAAAATCTTAAACACACACACACACACACACACACACACACACACAAAAAAAAAAAACAATCAATAAATGGGCCAAGGAACTGAACAGACATTTCTCAGAAGAAGATATACAATCAATCAACAAATACATAAAAAATGTTCAACATCTCAGGCAATTAGAGAAATGCAAATCAAAACTACTCTAAGATTTCACTTCACTCCAGTCAGAATGGCAGCTATCAAGAACACAAACAACAATAAATGTTGGAGAGGATGTGGGGAAAAAGGCACACTCATACATTGCTGGTGGGACCGCAAAATGGTGCAGCCAATATGGAAAGCAGTATGGAGATTCCTTGGAAAACTGGGAATGGAACCACCTTGTGACCTAGCCATCCCACTACTGGGTCTATACCCAAAGGACTTAAAAACAGCATACTACAGGGACACAGCCACATCAATGTTTATAGCAGCACAATTCACAATAGCTAGGTTGTGGAACCAACCTAGATGCCCCTCAGTCAATGAGTGAATAAAGAAAATGTGGTATATATACACAATGGAATATTACTCAGCAATAAAAGAGAATAAAATAATGGCATTCACTGGTAAATGGATGAAGTTGGAGAATATAATGCTAAGTGGAGTTAGCCAATCTCAAAAATTCAAATGCCAAATGTTTTCTCTGATATAAGGAGGCTGATTCACAGTGGGGTTGGGACGAGGAGCATAGGAGGATTAGAGGAACACTATAAAGGTCAATGGGGAAGGAGGGGAAGGGAAAGGGCAAGGGATATAAAGAAAAAAAGATGGTAGAATGAGATGGATATCATTACCCTAAGTGCATGTATGAAGACGTGAATAATATGAATATACTTTCTATACAAAGTAAAAATGTAAAAATGTTCTCTATATGTGTATGACAAATTGTAATGCATTCTACTGTTATATACAACAACTTCGAATAAAAAAAAGCAATGTGCATACAGCAAAGCGGATGAGTTATCAGTGAAAGGCTCAGTGAAGGTGTGCAAACTGAGCACTGCTCTGTGCCAGCTCCTACACCAAGAAAAGGGACCTTCCCCAAATTCTAGATTCCTTGAAGCACACCCCCATCCACACCCACCATGGGCTCACTGCTATCCTGACTTCTGAAATCATAACTCAGTGCTGTTTGTTTGTAAGCTTCCCAAATTGGAAGCATACAACATATTCTTTTTGCGTGTCTGTCTTCTTCCGTCAAACATTGTGACCAGGTTTATTCATGTTGCTGTGGACTTTTGTAGGTCATTCATTCTTGCTCCTGTAAGTTTTCTATCGTGTGAATATACTACAATTTATTTATCTATTCACTGTTAATGGCATCTGAATAGCTTCCAGCCCAGTGGTTTTATTAATAGTGGTGCTATAAACACACAAACACACACACACACACACATGCAACCTTTCAATAAAAAATATGTGTACATTTCTGTTGGCATGCATCTGGAGGTGAAATTTAGGAAGACCATAGAGTATTCACATCTTTAGCTTTCATATTATAGATACCTCCAGTTTCCAGACCTGTGTCAATTTACACTCCTGCTGGTGGTGTATGAGAATTGTGATTGCTCCAGAGCCTCACCAACACTTTTTTTTTTTTTTTATCTTTTCACTTTTGTCATCCTGGTGATTATGCATCAACAATTTTAATGCAGTGAATCCAAATGCCTCATTCTCCAGATTTCACACTAGGGCTCTCTGACCTTATGCCAGAAACTCCCTCCCTCCTCAGGTGGGATGGACACTGATCTCCATCTCTCCTTCCATGCCTCTGCTTTCTTTACCCTTCCTAGTCTGCAGCAGTTTTCTTCTTTTTTCTTTGCAAACACTCTCTCCCCAATCATGTCATTTGCTACAGCTTCGCTTGCCAACTCTCTGAATATCTTCCCTGAAGTCCTGGTTCCTTCAAGATTTCATAATTAGAGCAGGCTGCTGTCATTTTATTCATTTATTCACCTAATTGTTGTTTGATCTTTAATATGTGTGTGACTGTCTAGGGTTGCAAGCACTTCAGTAGGAAGGCAGAGATCTGAACTCTAGTAAGAAATTGTCAAAAAGCTCACTGTCTCAGGAAGACAATGATGAATGAATCAAAATGGACAGTATTTGTGAAACACACCATGATGGTGGTGAGCAGAGATAACAGGAGGCATGGGAGAGGCACCGAGATCAAAGGCAAGGGTAAGAAGTGAGGTAAGAAGTCTTCCCTTCACCCTTGGTATCTAAGGTGAGTCTACAAGAAATAGCAGAGGTTGTCTGGGCAGAGTGCAGGGAAGGGTGTTCCACGGGAAGAGAGCTCCATGTGCCCGAGGACGGAGTGCACAGCGTGTAAGTGAAACTGAGTAGTTCAGAATGGATAAAAGTAGGCTGTGGGGAGCAAAGAATAAGAGGGGGCTGGAAACCCACCCTGATGGGCTCCAATACCTTGCCAGGAAGTGACTGAACCCACAAATCAAGGATGCCATGAATGTACTGGGATGATGCCGTTTCATAGACTGAAAAGATCATGTCTGAGTAAGAGATCTTATTTTAGTACCCAAACTAAGGCAGCCATATGTCCTGGCTTTTCTAGGACTCTACTGATTTAAAATATTTTGCCTTATCAGAACATGTGTCAGAACACAACCCAATTTGGGATCCTGAAATTCTGTTACTATAACCTCATCCCAGCCCACACACCATATTGTTTTTCCAAACAAAGGGTGACATTATTTCTGGTTGGTGTTCTAGACATAAAATCGTCCTGATTTGTGAGCTTGCGATTTGTTCTTATGAATATTCAAATGCACAATTCCAATTAAAACAAGAGCTGAAAGCCTGGGCTACAGGCGATGAAAACATTACATTCACTTTACTAACAAGTTGCAGCCGAAAGGCCTGAGAAGAAACAATTAATATTTTTTTATTACCTTGCTATCTTGCCTCTAATTAAGCATTTTGCTTTTGATTTTCATTTACTGAAATGTTAGGGACTCAGCTAATACAGTTGCAGGAGTTACAGCTGCTTTGGCCAGTTGGGACGTAGCTGTCCTTCACTCAGGGTCTCTGTAGGGAGTCAAATGCCCGGAAGCCCATCCAATGGAGAAGTCTAAGAGGAATTCCGAACTTCAGGTTTACCTAAGAACAACTCGCAGGTCCCCATCACAGCCCACAGCAACAACCCCGTGAAGCCCTCTGTCCTGCACCCCTGCCGGCCTTACAACTGCTCCAGCACCTCTTCCTGGCCACCCTCAGTCTTCTCCTCAGCCCTGCCCCAGCTCTTCATTAGGAGGATTATGCAGCCCTTGACCTCATTCCCACTTGTCTTCACCCATTACCTGAATTGTCCACTACAACAGACGCCTAGAGTTGAACAGACACCTGGAAGCCTTTTCCATTTCCTTCCCACCCTTGTGGTCTTTCCTCTACCTGTTCTACCTAAGACATGCTACCCCAAAATATTGCACCACAGCATATGAGAAGACAGAAGAGGCCATAGACACCAGAAAGAAGTCTTCCCCTCGCTCCTCCTCTCCTGAAGCAGGCCATAAAACCTAGCTAAGCTTCCCCTCAAACTGGGTCATAAAGACCCTCATCTCAGGGGACACACAGGACTTGCTAAATTCGCCACTGTCACCCTTAGCACATACACTTTTGTCCTACAAGCAGTTTGTCCTATTTTTTTAAGTCTTCATTTTGGTATGAGGAGCTGCTTCATAAAACATTCCAAGACCAAATTTAAAACAAATTAGGGAGCTTTATTACCTGGCCAGGGGCTGCCGCCCACAGAGCCTGAAGCTCTATGGGAGAACAGCAGCCTTTCCTGGCTTTCCTTGGGAATTTAAGAACTAAAACCACAACTTTCTCAGAGTCATGCAAGCAAGCCAATCACAGAAGGTAAAAGAGCATTTGGCAGGTCTAGTTAGCAAGCAAGTAGATTACAGAAGCTAAAAAAAAAAAAAAAAAAAAAAAAATGTAGGGCAACTCAGACAACCGCATCTTGGGTCCAAGCAGGTATTAGACCACCACATCCTGGGCTTGAGCAGGTGGTTAGTGGGGGCGAGAATCTACTTCAAGGTCATATAGGTCATCAAGACCACCATCTCTTGGATCAAGTACAATTTATGGGGTACAAAGTACAGAAATATAATATATTATAAGAGAACAGCTTCCATTTCAGTTTCTCAGAAGTAGCTCTTTTTTTTTTTTTTTTTTTTTTTTTGTGGTACCGGGGATTGAACTCAGGGGCACTCGACCACTGGGTCACATCCCCAGCCCTTTTTTGTATTTTATTTAGAGACAGGGTCTCACTGAGTTGCTAAGTGCCTCGCCATTGCTGAGGCTGGCTTTGAACTCGCGGTCCTCCTGCCTCAGCCTCCCAAAGTGCTGCGATTACAGGCTTGCGCCATTGCGCCCGGCTCAGAAGTAGCTCTTGTAACAGTTTTTTTTTTTTTTTTTTTTTAATAGAAGGCAACAAAATGGAGTCTTAGGTCTCTCTATAACAGTTCTTGCTTTATAATTGTCTTATCTTACCTCATTTATCAAAATCTTATATCTATAATCTATATCTTACACTCTTATTGATTTTATTGATTAGTTCATACCACAACAATTTCTGAAGTCTCCTTGTCACATAAAACATATGAAATGCATCTGTATGCTTTTCTCGTATTAATCTGTCTTTTGTTCCAGGGATCTCAGCCATGAACCTAGGGATGGTTAAGGGAAAAAAAATGTTTTTTTCTCCCCTATATCTACTTCTACTTAATAATCAATCTGGAAATAGGGAAAGCAAAATCCCAGCTCTCCATAGAGGATGAGAAAAGGTGAGCAATGATGAAACTTTACTTAAAACCTAGGGGAAAGTATGACACTTGCCTCAAAAAAAAAAAAAAACAATTACGCATCAAATTACAACATGATTCAGCAATTCCACTTCCAGATATATGCCTGAAAGACTTGAAAGTAGAATCTCAAACACATATTTGTACTCCAATATTCATCACTATTCCCAGTAGCTAAAAAGTGGAAATGACTCAAACAGGTACTGATAAATGAACATATTAAACAAAATGCAGTATATACAATGGAATACTATTCAGCCATCAAAAAAATGACATTCTGAGACATGCTAAAGCAAGGCTGAACCTCACAGACATCATGCTGAGAGAAGGAAGCCATTTGCAAAAGGACAAATATAGTATAATCTCACATGTGGAAGCTGGACTAGACAAATTCATAGAGACAAAAGTTGAATAGTGGTTACTAGGACTGTGGGAAGGAGGGAATGGGGACTTATTGTTTAATGAGTACGGAATTTTAATTTTAGTTGATGAAAATTTCTGCAGGTGGATAATGGGTTGCTCAATACTGTAAGTATACTCAATGTTGCCAAACTAAACTTTTTTACTCTTGTGGTGCTGGGGATTGCACCCAGAGCCTTGCGCATCTGACTCCAGCACTCTGCCACTGAGCTCCCTGACTTATACCCTTATAAAATGTCTAAAATGGTAAAACTTATGTACACACAAAATAAAAATTTTCCTTACAGAAAAAACTTATGAGAGAAAAAGATGATGCTTTAGTCAGTTTTTTCACTGTTGTGACTAAAGCCCCAACCAGAATAATTGTAGGGGAGAAAGAGCTTATTTGAGAGCTCACAGTTTCAGAGGTCTCAGTCCATAGATAGCAGATTGCATTCCTCCAGGTTCAAGGTGAAACTGAACATCATGGTGGAAGAATGTGGCAGAGGGAAGCCGCTCACATGATGATCAGGAAGCAGAGAGAGAGAGACTCACATATACAAAATATATACCCCAAAGCCACGCCCCCAATGTCCCACCTCCTCCAGACACACCCCACCTGCCTTCAGTTACCACTCATTTAATCCCATCAGGTGATTAATTCAGACATCATGTTGAGAGAAGGAAGGGTTAAGGCTCTCACAACCCAATCATTTCTTCCCTGAACGTTCACTTCTTGTGTTGTCTCCTACGTGAGCTTTTGGTGGACACTTCCCATCAAACCACAATAGATCATTAATATCATACTCATGATACAGAAAAATTTTAGGTTGGAGGTAAATGAGCTATCAATAGTAAATTTCTTATATTTGTTCAAAGTAATAATTGCACTTAGCTACCCCCTATGTCACCTTGCATAATTCGTTTTTCACCTGTGACATGTTATCCTCTTCTTGTGCACAGGCACCTTATTGCTGATTGTGTTCATGTTGGCATGTTTTAAGGTGCTTGTTGTTTGTGTTTATAATACGCGCTCCCCAAATACAACATTCTGGGAGAAAATTAGAGAGGCAATATAAATAGGATATTTTTTCTCCATATTCACCCACAACTGCAGAATTCTCCACCCCACTAAAAACACGTTGCCTGATGGTCCTAGGCCTGCCACCTTTTTCCTCCTTCTGTATTCTGGCTCCTGGGATGATATCACCTATTGCCATAGAAGCTACCAGTGATCGAGTCCACACATTTATTGGATGCAAGATTTCGTTTCCCATTTCATTGTCCCGTAGGAAAGATGGCTCAGCATGTTGCTCATGCTGAGTTATCAAACATTTTGTGTTTCCTGAGACAATGCTTGGAATCACCAAGATGGTCATTTTGTAGGAGATGCTGGATTATCCATTAAGTGAATCTTGTCATTCTCGGCCCTCAAACATAGTCTGTCAAAAGCTGGACTTAATTATGAAAAGAACATTGAGAGGGGCTGGGGCTGGGGCTCAGTGGTAGAGCCCTCGCCTAGCACGTGCATGGCCCAGGTTCGATCCTCAGCACCACGTAAATGCATTGTGTACAACTAAAGTAAATAAATAAATATTTTTTTAAAAAAAAAAAAAAGAAAAGAACATTGGGAGATTTTCTTTTCATGCATTTTCTTAAGTAGAGCCTTGTTTTAAAAACTACTTGTTAAACCAAGCTTCCCCAAAAAATGTTTATTTTTATTGTATACATTGTATACAATACATTTTATTGTATACATTATTTTTATATGTATACATTCTATTAATCATAATAACTATGAAGCTCCATGTGAATGTGAATAGGTTAAAAATCTTTTCCTGGAAAGAAAAATTAGAAAGAAATAATTTACATCAACTTTTAATTCCTTGATTTGACAGCTTTGTCTCCTAGAAGGTTCCACATTTACAGGATTATTTCCAAATACTACAAAAGAAAATGTCTATTCATTATTTTTTAAACACTATGTTGTAACCTCTTCTAGACTTGTTTAGCAGGGAATCACTCTAAATAAGTTCAGCCTGACAGTAACACCTTCTTCTTTCGTTCTAATTAACAATTTAAAAAGCAGTTTTTTAAATTAAATTATTTATTTATTCTAATTTGATATACATGATGGCAGAATGAAATTCATTTCATATTACACATATAGAGCACAATTTTTCAAGTCACTGGTTGTACACAAAGTATTTTCATACCATTTGTGTCTTCATAAATGTACTTAAGGTAATGATATCTAATTCATTTCACCGTCTTTCCTACCCCCTAGCACCCTCCCTTCCCCTCCCCCACTTTGCCCTATTTAAAGTTCCTCCATTCCTCCCATGCTCCCCCCACCCCATCGCCATTATGAGTCAGCATCCTCATATCAAAGAAAACATTCGGCCTTTGGTTTTTGGGGATTGGCTTACTTCACTTAGCATTATATTCTCCAACTCCATCCATTTACCTTCAAATGCCATGATTTTATGCTCTTTTAATGCTGAATAATGTTCCATTATATATATATATATATATATATATATACCAAAGTTTCCTAATCCATTCATCTACTGAAGGGCATTTGGGTTGGTTCCACAATTTAGCTATTGTGAATTGTGCTGCTATAAACATTGATATGGCTGTGTCCCTGTAGTAAGTTGTTTTTAAAATTTTTGTAAAAACATGATACACACTTAGGTATTAAATCTTATAGATATGTGAGGGAGAAAGAGAACAGGGGAAGGGTGGCAGATTCCATGAGAACATGACAGAGCCTTTGAAAGCATCTTTTCAGAATGAGAAGAGGGCATTTAAAAATATAATGTAGCAAATAGGAAGTAGAGGGAAAGGAAAGGGAATTGGTAAGTAAAGTTTTAATAGTTAAAACTCCAGGTGGCTTCAGGTTTAAACATGAGGAGGATGAGGAAAAGAAGTCACTTGCCCACTGGGACATAATGAGAAGGAAAGGGATGTTTGTTTGTTTTCAGGAATAATAATGTGTGGGATAACACACTATTAGAACAAGAGGAAGCAAAAGGCAGGAGGAAAGTATAAAACATATACAAAGTAGCCAATGAATAACTAAGTAGACTGGAAAGCTCTGCTTCCTTCATCTGCCGGGATCCCCATCAGCAAATCCTGTCCATTCTACCAACTTTCTAGCTTTTGTCAGGGTTTCAACTCCCTTAATCACTATTGCTCCTAACTTACAGTATATTTTTGAATTTTTGAATAGCCCTGTTTATCTATGCAACAGTCCTGCCAATACTTCTTTCAAAGTGATTATCAAGTGCAGTCCATTTCTTTTTCCCAACTATCACTTCCCACTTTCAGTCCCTTATACTGTTACTCCTGGTTACTCCAATAGCTACCTTATTTTTCTTTATTAATATTTTTGCTAATTTCAGAGTAATTTTTTACTAATTTTTGAACACAATTAATATAACAAGTATTGCATGTATTTAGATACATAATTTAGTGAGTTTTGGCATATACACCCAGAGATAACTCAAGCAGAACATGGAACCTTTTGGCTCCCACCCACCCTGGAAAGATATTTTTGCAATCAATACATATGTATATACATGTATATATATGCTTTAATATTTTTATAATTTTATGTAAATGGAACTACACGGTATATACTCAGCATAATGATTGTAGGACTTACCCATGTTATGTATGCAGTGTCATTTTTATTGCTGAATGATATTCCCCTGTATGGATATACCGCATTGTTTATCCATTTTCCTATCGATGAACATATGGACCATTTTCAAATAAAGCTGCAATGACATTCATATGCAAGTCTTTGCCTAGAAATGGCTTTCATTTTTCTTGGGCACCAAGAGAGTGGAATAGGGTTGAGTTAACCATCTGTGTATGTTCAACTTTCTTAAAAAGTACCAAACTGTTTCCAACTTGGCTCTTCCACTTTACATTTCCATAAATCACCAGGAGCATTCTAGTTGCTCCATCCTGGCCAATGATGGGCATTTTCAGTCTTTTTAATCATAGATATTTATTGAGTCTGCAGAGTATCTCTTTTTGGTTTTAATTTTGGAGTGCCTGGTTAACAAGGCTGAGTGTCTTTTTTAGGGCTCATCAGTCATCTCCGCATCTTCTCTTGTGAACTTTCTGTCCAAGTCTTTTCCCCATTTTGTTTGAGGCTGAGCAGTTGTTTTATTTTTTAGCCATAGGGTTTTTGGTTTGGTTTTGTATAATCCTGATACAAGTCTTTTATTTGATGTTTGTGCAGCAAATATTTTCTCTCAGACTTATATGTGGGCTGTCACCAGTCTCTACAGCAAATATTTGTTCTTTTCTCTTAAGTCTTTCAAGAGGGTACAAACTCATGGTAGTCACTGGAGTAATGCAGAGAGAGAGTGTAGAACATTTGGCCAAGCTCAGGAGCTCCAGAGAGCTCAAGGCCAACATCTCCAGTGCTTTTGTGGATCAATGTAAACTTCAGGAGCGTTGGAACCAATGCTGTTGGAGGGATCATTTTCCACTAGGCTATGATAATGTCTCTTTTTGAGACTGCATGTGTGGGAAGATGGGAAGGATCCAGTGGATAGTTTTGAGTCAGCTGTTGTCACTATGGGGGGGGGGAGGCACTGTGAAGAGGTGAAGGTGGGTGGGTGGAAGGTGAAGAGATGTTGATAGATTTAGAAGAGAGAGTCTTCAAAAGACAAATGGATTAGAAACTTACCTGCTCCCAGAAAGGAAACAGAATAGCAACAATCAAAATGCCATTGGAGGATAAAATCAATCTCTCTCTCTCTCTCTCTCTCTCTCTCTCTCTCTCTCTCACACACACACACACACACACACACACACACACACACACAGAGAATGAACTGCAATGTGCTTTGTTTTTTCTACTGAAATCACACATGTCCTATTGGTAGATGTTATAGTTTGGATGTGAGCTATCCCCTGAAAGCTCAAATGTGAGACAATGCAAGAAAGTTCAGGGAAGAAATGATTGGGTTGTGAGAGCCTTAACTCAATCAGTCGATAGGAATAATTGAGTGGTAACTGAAGGCAGGTGGGGTGTGGCTGGCGGAGGTGGAGCATTGGGGGCATGGCTTTGGGTATATATTTGTATCTGGCAAGTGGCATATCTCTCTCTCTCTCTCTCTCTCTCTCTCTCTCTCTCTCTCTTTCTGCTTCCTGATCATCATGTGAGCTGCTTCCCTCTGCACGCTCTTCTGCCATGACATTCAGCCTCACCTGGAGCCCTGAGGAGTGGAGCCCCTGTCTATGGACACAGACCTCTGAAACTGTGAGCACTCAAATAAACTTTTCCTCTCCTAAAATTGTTCTGGGTGGGTCTTTTCATCACAGCAGTGAAAAAGCTGACTAAAACAGTAGATATCAGTATTCTAGATATTTGAATACACACACTTCTTTTGAAGAAGCTAGAGAATATGTCCAAGAATGAAAACTTTGGGGAAGATGACAGACACAAAATCAGCAGTCAGTGAGAAGTCAACCTAAAAAGTTCCTACATCTTAAGGCAAAGTGAGTAAAACCAAAATCTTTTTAAAAAATCATAACTTGGGTCTTGGCCAATTTATGTTGTTATATTGTGTGCAAGTATGAATATGTAACATCAAATCCCACCATTATGTACACCTATAATGTGCCAATAAAAAATATGGAAAACAATAGTAATGTGGGCTTAACTAGACATTTCTTAGTCTCATCACTTAATGCTCTGTGGTAACCAAGGTAAGTGGGTGTTGGCCTAGAAAGACCATGAGCTTTGGCATCAGACAGACCTGGATTCTAATTCTGGACCTAAATGAGTAAATAACTTTGTGAATTTAATTTAAATTTCTTAAATTAATTTAGGCATCCATAAGTGGAAGATAAATAACATTTACTTAAAAGAATTATTGAAAGTTTTAAATGAAACCCAGTATACTCATTTCCTAAAATAGGTCTCAGGATGAAGTAGACACACATTATACCCATTTTATTTAGTCCTTCCCTCCACAGTGGCTTCTCAAAGGAATGTTATTGGGAATTCCATGCCTTTTTGGAACCTCATAACTTCTTAGGGTTGCAATGTGGCAAGCAAGTGAGATTTGGCCAGTGAAAGGCCACATTTCATAAAACTTTAGAGAATGTCTAATTTAACACACCCATAGTGAACGATTTGAAAAAGAAATTAAGAAAGCAATTCTACCTACAATAACATCCAAAGAATAAAATACCCAGAAAGAAATTTAACCAATGAGATGAAAGACTTGTCCACTGAACATAAAAATTATTACTGAAAGAAATTAAAGAAGTTTTAATTATATTGAAAGACATCCCATGTTCATGGATTAAAAGGCTTAACTCATTTTGTCCCACTGCTTCCAAACAACTATGAACACTTAGAATATATAATATATAGTATAATTATATAATTAAGATAAATATAGGCTCTAGATTATGATTTCCAACCTGTGTTGGAATGCACCTGGGTCAATGTCATTAAAATATCCACACAATTGGAAACTTGGGACTTAATGTACTAATAATTGTAAATTATTGATACTCTCCAAAGGGATCTACAGATTCAATGCAATTCTGATCAAAATTTCAAGTCTTTTTTGCATAATGAAGAAAGTAATCTTCAAATTCATATGGAATTTTAAAACCCTGAATAGCCAAATAGTCTCCATAAAAAAGGTGGAATGTGTGCTGGGGTTGTGGCTCAGCAATAGAACGCTTGCCTAGCACGTGCATGGCCTGGGTTCATGTTGCCGCCGGAAAGGGATTGCAGCCTGGAATGGCAGCGCCGCGGGAAGGTGTCCGGAGACAGGATGGAGACGAAAATATTCTTTAATCTTACAAGAAACTACAATATATCTACCATGCGCCCGAGCAGCAATGGCGCTCGCTCGATCTGCTGAGTCACCATTCAAATCTCTCGAGATCCTCGACCAAGTCCCGCAAGATCCCAGACCAAGTCTCGTGAGACTACGGAAGCCGGAAATGCCCAAAAATGTCTATGGCCCAATAGTCAACCGCAATCTTAGCTATCTCTCCCCAAACAGGGCTCCTGCAGGTTCAATCCTCAGCACCATGTAAAAATAAACACATTGTGTACAACTAAAGCAAATGAATAAATTTTTTTTTTAAAAAAAAGGTGGAATACTCATACTTGCTAACTTCAAAACTTATTACAAAGTCATGGTAATCAAAATGGTGTGATACTGGCATATGAATAGAGGAAACAATAGAATCATTGTTAATCCAGAGATAAACCCTATATCTATGGCCAATTCATTTTTGACAAGAATGCCAAAAAGCATTCAATAGGTAAGAGTAGTCTCTTCAACAAATGATTCTGTGGTAACTGTACAACCGTATGCAAAACAATCAAGTTTTGCTACTGCCACAACCCATAGACAAAAATTAACTCCCAAATGGATCAACAAGCTAAAATATAAAAAGCTAAGCCAGGTGTGCTGGCACACACCTGTGATCCCTATGACTTGGGAAACTAAGGCAGGAGGATAGCAAATTCAAAGCTAGCCTCATCAAAACCCTGTTTCAAAATTAAAAATTTACAAAAGGACTAGGGATTAAACTCAGTGATTAAGCACCCCTGGGTTCAATCCCCAGTGTCAAAAAAAAAATAAAAATAAAAATAAAACAAAAGCTAAAGTTATTAGAAGAAAACACAAGGGTAAATCTTTATGATCTCAGATTTGGCAATAATTCTTAGATTTGAGTCGTAAGTAAAACAACAACCAAATAAAAGTAGAAAGTACAAAAAGAAATGATATTTGCGTATCAGAAGATAACTGTATGCCCATGTTTATTACTACATTACTCACAATAGCTAAGATAGGAAATCCACCTAGATGCCCATCGACAGATGAATGAATAAAGAAAATGTGGCATATATACAAAACAGAATATTATTTAACTATAAAAATTTATATCTAATAGATTAAAAATGTGCAACTGATGCAAGTAACATTTCTCCAAAAAGTTATATAAATGGCCACAGGCACATGAAAAGATGTTCAACTTAATTGGTCATTAAGGAAAATCAAAACAACAATGAGCTACCACTTGACCCACACAGAGATGGTTTGTATTAAAACAAACAGAAAATAAGTCTTGGCAAAAATGTTCAGAAACAGATACCTTTTCGTGCTGCAAGTGAGAATGGAAACTGGTGCAGCCATTGTGGAAAACAGTTTAACAGTTTCTCAATAAGGTAAACAGAATTATATAGGATCTCATTATCCTAAATGCATGATTGAAGATCTGAATGGTACTTATATACTTTGTATACAAGCAGTTGTATGTAAAAGAGATATTATACTTGTGCATGATGAATAAGTAAATAAATAATAAAAAAATTAAAAAAAAAAAAAAGAAATATATAGGATCCTGCAATCCCTCTCCTAAGCATTTACCCTAGAGAAATGAAAATCACAGCAACAAGAGCCAGGCAACAAGCAACAAGAGCCAAGAGGTGAACATCATTCAAATGTCTATCAACAGATGAATGGACCAAAAATAAAAAAATTATAATACATACATATGATGGAACACTATTCAGTCCTCAAAAGGAACAGAGTACTAATGCTTTGGAGATGCATTAGTGCTCTGGAAACATTGCACTAAATGAAAGAAACCAGGCACATAAGGTTACATGTTGCATAATTCATTTCATATGAAATACACAGAATAAGCAAATCTATAAAGACAGAAAACAGACTAGCAGTTTCTAGGGGTTGGAGGGAGGAGAAAATGAGGGTCTGTGATTTTTTAGAGGGTAGGAGCATTCTCCTGGACTGGTAGTTTTGAGACTACCTGACACTGAATGCAAGGCCTGCCCCTGACCTGCATACTTAAAAAAGGCTAATTGTAGTTTGTATGAATTTAACCTTGATAAAAAATACTGATGGGTTTGGATATGGTATTAAGGTCATGTCATTACAGAGATGAAGGCATCTCTAAAAACTGCTAAGAGATACAGAGAGGCAGCCTGGAGACTAGGACATGTGGGGAGGAGAAATCTATGGTAAGAGACTACAGCTTCTTATTGTAAATTTCCATTCGATGTCTCTTGTTTTAGTTTAGGTGCATGTATTACTCTTACGAGAAAGTGTCAACTTATTTTTATTTTTTTATAAAGATCAATGTTCCAGGACGCTGGAGGTGTTTGCAGTTCTCTCTGGATTCTCTGGGAACAAAGAATGAGCCCATTTTGACACAGAGGAGAGAAACACTCTGCAGACACAATCCAAGGGTGGCAGTGGGCAGGCAGGGGTATGTAGCCACCACCTCATGAGATGGACAGCAAGTGACCCATGCAGTTAGATCTCAGGCCTCTGTTGTATGGTGAACACGCAGCTCCGGATGCTGAGTTCATGACCATTGCTGTCTAGGCCTGAGTCTGGACTCCTTCCTGGTGCTCCTTCAGGTGTCCATGTAAAGAGTCTTTTGACAACTGTTCCAAAAGTCGGCTCAACACCTTCTGAATGACACACATCAGCCCATCAGCAAGGCTGGTCAGTTCTACTTCCAAAATATGTGTCCAGTGAGTTCTTTTCTCAACTCGTTCACTACCAGTAAGACCATCACAAATTAACACTCATTTATGTCTGGACAGGGGCGGGAACCTCCCAACAGCCACCACGCATCCCCACCCTCCTCCAGCCAGGTGATTTTAATCAGGACCAATCATGTCACTCTCTTGCTTGAACAGTTTCAATGGAGTCTTCTTATTCTTGAAATGTTCCAGAACTCCTCACGCATCCTCAAGTCCTCTGAAGATCTGGCCCACTACAGTTTATTGTTCTTCTACTTCTTGGTCTTCTCCTCAATCCTTCTCTCTCCAGATCTTCACATATACTCTCTGATCGTCCACAGTACTCATCCCGCCCACAATCACCCACCCCTGCCTGGATGACTCCTTTGGGTCCCAGGTGAGAGGGGACCTCTCTTGGAAGGACCTGCAGCCCCTCCCCTTACCAGCCAGACGTCTGCTTTTCCTGCATAACATGTAGCCCCCTTTCAAGTCCACTGTGTTTGATGTCTGTTTGATCTCTCTCTCCCCCTAGTTTGTCCACTCCACCAGTAAGGAGAGAGAGGCCTGCAGGCATCTGTGAGCTGCCATTGCTCCATCTCTTAGCACAGGCTTCAG
Organism: Tamias sibiricus; assembly: GCA_025594165.1. Taxonomy (NCBI): domain Eukaryota; kingdom Metazoa; phylum Chordata; class Mammalia; order Rodentia; family Sciuridae; genus Tamias; species Tamias sibiricus. The sequence goes on along the minus strand of CM046663.1, from coordinate 87,855,455 downwards.
CACAGAGTAGACACGCATCACAGCTGTTGAATGAAAGAATGAGGAAAAATCACTTCTCTCTCTTCTAAAAAAAAGCTTATACTTACAGCTGCATGTCTACTACTATTGCAAGTGAAATTAAAAGTGTCTCCCTGTGCAGCATTCAAATCTTAATTAGGATGAATAAAGGCATATATGATAATGCCTAAAGGTAGGACACTTGTTAAAAAGGAGAAAGGACACTTTAAAATAGAAGTCTCACAATTCCCTGCATCAGCGTGTCTGCTCCAATCACAAGTCACCAGCTTAAGAAATTGACAAGTGATTCTGATGCAAGTATCATTAATAAAAAAGCTTATGTAAAAATTTCAGATCCTGAGGTAGTGATTTTTTTTAACTCGGGAGCATGATCACATAATCGACATATGATGGAGTGACAGCACCCACAATGATCTGAGGTGTGATTTTTAAACAGCTCAAGGAGTCAGCTGCATCCTTCTGGTCAGTCCCTCCCAGGATGCTGCTCATTAAAGCAGAGTGGAGAGTTTCCATAGCAATGGCTGTTTACCAAGAGAGTTTTCTATTGCAGGTCCCCAGGTCTTCCCGGGTCCTTGTCATTCCTGGCTCCATCAGACTGCAGCTACAGGTAGACCCAAGCTAGCTGCAGTGATGGTTTCTCAAAGGAATAATCCTGAGCACATGGGGTGGCTGCCAGGGCACTGCAGGGCTGGCACGAGCCCTTAGGGCCACCCATGACCTCTGCTGGGTGTGCCCCTTATCACATTTACACTGGCATAGTGACCTCTATTTCCTGGCATGTTTTCATGATAGTCTTAGAGTCACCCCCAAGTCAAGAAGCAGGAGATGAAGACTCCATCTCTCCACATATGAAGAAACCAGACTTCAGGAAATCCGAGTGTCTTTGAAAACGTCCAATCCAGGTCTAGAACCAGGACTTTGTAGCTTCTTTGTTCCTTAAACTAATTTATGAAGATTGCCTACTATTGCCAGGCATGAAGTTCTTGGGAATATGTCACTTTACAAAAAGAAAAATAATTCTGCTTTCCTGGAGCTTACATTCTAATAGAAAAGCATGCAAGTTGTCATTTAAAATAGGGTGGTCAAGGTCGGCCTCTGGAGAAGAGGGTGTGCGAGTGAAGAGGTGAGAGAACTGCTAGGCAGATGTCTTCGGTGGGTGTCCCAGGCAGAGCTGTAAGGCGCTGGCTCGGTGACCCACTGGGAAGGGAGGAAATGTGACATTGAGGATGGTGGTGAAAGAACCTGTCAGGCACAGTCTTTGGAAGAGGGACTGACTTGCCTCACTGACTGATTGGATGGTTCACTCTTTGTCCAGAAGGTGTTGAGATGATTTTTGAAAAAGGGTCAGTAGATATTAGATGAGGACAGCTAAGAGGATGTAGGTAAGGAACCCAGACTCAGACTGATGTCCAACTGTTTGTGGCTGCGAGGAAGATCAAGAAAGGTGTGGGGCCAGACTGGAGGGAGAGAGGGAGAGGGGAGCAACAGAGGAGACAAGAGAGGGGCTAAGTTGCAGGGCCTGTGGATCATTGGAGAGACCAGTGGCTTTCATTCAGAGGGAGATGAGCCAGGGGAGAGTTCTGACAGAGGAGGACCATGATCTGCCCTATTGTAACCAGGCTCCCAGGTTAATGATGGCCCATCTAGGATGGGATGGTGCAGGAGCTCCAATAGGGTGCTCTGCAGAAATCAAGGCTTTTGATGGTAGTTCCCTGGGCCAACGTGTCGGCAATGGCGGTGAGAAGTGATCTGAATCAGGGTGCTTGTAGACTGTGAGGTCAAAGCCAACAGAACATGCTTATGGGTGTAATGCGAGAGGAGAGGAATCAGGTTCTGGCCCGAGAAACTGGAAGCTTGGCCTTGCCGAGCTCCAGGGGAGATAAACTGGGTAGACAGTTTGGAAAGGAGGAAGAGGAGGTCAGTTTTAGACAAGTTTAAGTTGTCTACTTAAGAGGAAATGTCAAGGTCACACAAGTGGGCTCAGCAGACATTCTTTGGCTGAGATATAAGCTCCTGGTAGAGTGTTCATCCCAGCACTCTGGACCTCTCCGCAGAATGAGAAACTCCGTGAAGCTAGATTCTCCTGCTGGTCCTATTTCCAAGAAAAATAACCAGTCATCCTACATTTTACCTAAAAGGCCCTCAGTCAAGGACTCCCTGTTCATCTTACCATGGCAGAAATCCTAGTTGTGAACATCAGATGGCAGGCAAGACAGAATCTGATAAACTGGGATTGTGATTGATTAAGTATGGAGTCGTGTCTCCAATAGCTACAGTATATTTAATGATTCTTTCTACTTTATCACAAGGATGAATTTTTTTTCCCCTTTCTTCACTGGAGGAAAAGCCTGGAGAAGATCTTAAGCAGCTGAGATGTTCCACAAGAGCCATGCTCAATGCATCTAAATAACCCTGTGCTTGAATCGATGCCAGGGGAATGATCATATTTAAAAACTCTCCCTATAAGTGTGACATATGCATCCCCATGTGTCAGCATCATCTCTGCTGAAAACAGTTCCATGAATGACAAGCTGATTGGCCCCAATTTGAAAAGCATAGTGTATAAAAACATGATTTCAGGGTGGCCAACATTGTGACAGATTCTATATTCTGCTCATACACAGAACTAGTTTGAACTGTTTGGGGAATTGTGATAGTCTGCAAATGCTTACTGCAATGAAAATTGGCCAGATAGGCGAAGAAGGAAAGGGGAGGAATGAAATTAACAACTGTTTGGGAAACTATTATCAGCCAGGCATTGTCTGAGAGAAAATGGAGGGACAGGGCACTGATTGATAATCATTGTTTTTACTAACAAGTGAACAGCATGAGGGAGATGGAAAGAATATGGGTTTTGCAACTGGAGACCCTCGGTGCATGTCCCAGCTCTGTCACTGAATGTCAAACAAATACAGGCACTTCTCGCACCTTCAGCTTTTACATCCATGAGGAAGAATAACAGTAGGTATCAATAAGAATTGAACTAGGTTTTATTTTTGTACACACACACACACACACACACACACACACACGCGTGATGAGCTTGACTTTTCTCTCATTTTACTCCATTACAAATGGTGTATTGAAAAGTCTGCAATTTTCTGTGCAAAGCTTCTGAAGCACTCAGGCTGAGACACACCACTGTTTTAGACAGCCCAGGAAACATGCTGGTCATTTCCACAAAGATCCCACATGGAGTCTTGTTGATTCAGCAGCTTGGAGATTTGAAAGGATAAACGGAACCCAGAACAGGTGCCTCTCACCTGCCCACTGTGTAACATCAGCCATGGTGGGACGGTCTCTTGCAGTCTCCTCATGCATTTTAATGAGTTTATCTCAAAAACTGTGGCCTCGTCAGTTGAAATCCTCCGACAGAAATTCTAGAAAATAAGATAGAGTAGTGAAAAAGTTTCTGAGTTATTTTGGGAAGAACGGAGCATAAAGAAATTTTTAAACATTCCTCCAGAGGGTTCTGTCAATATCCATCTTGCCCTGTGTCGAGGAGAAGCATCCACAACAGAAGCTTGGCTCTGAATTGTTTTGTTGTTGTTTTCATTTTCTTTGACCTGCTATGAATAACAGTAAGGATGAGGGGACAATTCCAAATCCTGGATCACAAGCAGAAAATCCAGAAAAATGGAAGGATGTGGAGGTTGGGTTTAAGAGGGAGGGTGAGATGGCAACCAGACAAGAAAAGCCTCGGGTAAGGGAAAGGAGGTGGGGCAGAGAGAAGGAAGCTTGGCTTTCCAGTCCAGCCCCAAGGGGCCTCTAACTTTCAGAGGAGAATGGTGTCTCTAATTCGCTCTTTCAGCAAATATTGATTGGGTTTTTCAGACTGGCTCTAATGTGAGAAATTCTGCGGCTCTGTTAGAAGCAAGAGTGGATAGATCAGCTCTTTTTCAATTGAATTTGTCATCAAGCCAGACGAAGATATAAACGATAACAAGTGGGGGGACGATAGCAATTGCATGACTTTTCTTCATTTTTTTTTTAACATTAGTCTTCTCTTGCATACCAAAATCATCTCAAGAAACAGCATCTGCTGGGGAAGAATTGAAGCTACTCCCCAAATGCCGAACTACAGCACGCTCGCTGAATAGGAAGCGCTTTCGTCTGCAATTTCTGTGCTGCACAAGGTACACTCCACTGGGAAAGATGGGACAGATCACATAGGACAGGGACAGGCTCCTCTGTGACCCAAGTGGCTCAAGGTGAGCACAGTGAGGGCAAAGGCTCATGCAGGCACACCCAGGACAGGATGAGGTGTGTGCAAGGAGCAAGGTCAAGGACAGAGAGCAGCTGTTCTGGGTGCTGCAGCTTAAGACTGGACCAGAGATGTGCAAAACCTGTGCGGGGAAAGGTCTCTGTCCCTGGACGAGGCTTCAAGCTGCCTCCAGCCCCGGGGAGAGACAGAGAGGCCAAGGCTAGCTCTGCTGGGGGTCTTGGCAGACAAGACTCACCCTTGGTATGCTTTCTTGGGCTCATTTTTTTCCAAGTCAAAGGGCTAAAAGTCAAGGGTAAGATGTGTGTGAACTGGAGCAAGGGGCACACTTAGTCTAGGTTCTATGTCAGAGGTAAGAGTAATCTCTGTGACTCCTGCATTCTCCAGCCCAGCTCTCCAGGACTCCATGCACACGGACAACCCATGAGGGAAATGGGAGAGGCTGAGTCCGAGGAGGACTTCTCTTAGTAACAATGGGATGCGGACTTCTCTCCTAACAAGCTGGGAGCGTGCATGCGCACACACTTGTGCTTCCATGGTTCCTACCCAAAACATGATTTTGACATCATAAAACTACAATAAGTGCCATGCAGTGAAGATTATGACCCCAAACACTTAGAACCTAAAGTATACTTACTCAAATAACCACACTCCACAATTTTTCAGATTATTCTCTCACCTGCTGCTTCAGAGGTTTGAACTGAATGGTTCAATAAATATTGCTCAGAGTTCATTATGAAATATAGTCACTTATTACAATGAATAAATGTGTTCTCTCCACAACCCCTCTTAATATCAGTAATTGATCCCTTACTGTGGATCAATTGAAAAACCCTTTACTTGCTTTTGTCACATTCCACTTAAACATTCTTCGAGCCAGTATCAAAAACTATTGTTTTCAACTTAAACAGATACAGATGAACCAAAAATATTTGAAAGCAAGTTTTTTAAAGAGATATTTTATAAACATGAAAATATCAGCACTATTCGCAAAAACCAAAAGGTGGAAACAACTCAAGTGTCCATCAAATAGTGAATAATTTGGTATGTATATATATATACAATGCAAATTATTAAGCTTCACAGAGGAAAGAATTCTGAGATATGCCATGGGTCATTTCCATTATGTCCAGAGGAAAGGCCATTCACAAAAAGACAAACACATGATTCCTCTCATTTGAGGTCCTTTGGTTTGGGGTGATTTCTCTGCCAGGGCTCATGTGCTGCAAACCTGGTCCCCAGTATGGTAGTATTGAGGTGGTGGAGCCTTTAAAAGGTGGGGCTTCATGGAAAAGAATTAGGTCATGGAAGCCCCACCTCAAGAATAGACCAATATTCTCCCATGGGTATGAACTCTCATGACAGCAGCCTGTCATGTGAAGAGACATCCTGATACTCCTGCAGTCCTGGCTTCCTGACTCCCCATCCAATCTCTTCCACAACCACTCCCACCATCATGATGCTATTCACCATGTGGCCCTCACCAGAGCCAGGAAGATGCTGGCACCATGCTCTCGAACCTCCAGAACTGTGAGCTAAATAAACTTTTTTTCTTCATAAGGTTCCAAGCCCAGGTATTTTGTTATAGCTACACAAAACAGACTAACTCATGAGGTACAAAGAGTAATGAAATTCATAGACACCAAAGGCAGAATGGTGGTTGCCAGGGGCTGGGCAGAGGGATCAGGAGATTTGTATAATGGGGACAGAGTTTCAGTTTTACAAGAGGAGAAACAGTTCTGGAGGTGAGTTTCACAGGAATGTCAAGGTGCTTAACACTACTTAAAACATTTAATATATCAAATGTAATATGCTTGTCACCACCTTTAAAAGTTTAACACTTAATTCACAGAATACAATGTATCGTTCTGCTAAATGAAAAAGGCTGTGGAGATTTCCTCAGGCAATCCTTGAAGAATGGAGCTGGGAGCCTGGAAGACCTGGGAAGGCATTTGGAGGCAGAGAACACCTCCAGAAACCCAACTGGAGGTTGTTATTATTTTCCCATGGGTTCCTGAAGGCCTGGAGACCTCGTGGCTGGGGACATCAACCTCATGTGAAGCAGAATGTTGAGTTGGGGGAGATGGGGAAGACTCCAGAGAGAAGCAAGGTTTTGAACCCAGGGGCATGGCTCAGAGGATGGCTAGTGGTGTCGCTGCCTGAAGCGATGGCCGCTTGGAGCAACGACGCCATGGGAATAAGTTCAGAGGCAGACTGGAAACGAACAGTCTCTTTATTTTGCTAGCTTCTCTCTCTGGCTCCAACAACAACTCCAACACCATCCACACTCCTCCAACCACCACCACAAAATGGCGCCGACCCCATCCACAATGTCCCGGGCCAAGTCTCACAAGACCATGGAAGGTGGTAATGTTTGAACATCTTTATGGCTCACAGCTAACCACAATCTTAGCTATCTCCTTAATTAGGGCTCCTACATTTCCCCCCTTTTGTTTTAAAAGAGGGGATGCTCTAGGACATCCATGTGCAACCAACATTCTTACCCATCATCGGATAATCAAGGCTGTGCCCTTGACTCCTGTCTTAGGTTGATATGTCGGCCACATGAGACTGTCCCGTGCAACTGTGCCTGTCTTAGGTTGTCCCCCTCTGGGGATCTTACCCGTCATTGGCTACCAGCCATCCAATAGAGCCCTTCAGGATCGACTGGGTATGATGACTAACAGCTGTCCAATTGTGAGGAGATGCTGCAGCTTTAAGGCGATAAGCCTTCTGCTGACGAGCCAAGTTGCATAACATATCAAATTCTTTAAACAAATCAGCTGCCCTGAGTTCTATCAAGTAACACACTGAGTTCTCTAGACAAATACGCGCAAGGCATTGTCCTGTAAAGTCCCAAACAATGAAAGATCAAAATGTCCAGTTGTTATAACATGTTGATCTAGGAGGCCCCATGCATGCAGAGCAGAGGCCACACTGCTGGTGAGGTTGTTTGATGCTTGAGCAGCAGGGATGTTTGCAGTGACCGCGATCATTGCAGCTGTAGCAACAGCCGTCTTTTTTATGTCTAGATGATGCCACTGGCAAATCTTCAGGGCCCGCTACCTAGAAACTCAAGCATCAATTATTAAAGGAAAGGCAGTGCTATTCCAGCACTGAGTCAAGAGGCGAGTTGTCAAACTAAAAAATATAATTATTAGATTAGAAAATTAAAGTTGATTTATGCTCACACACATTGCTGCTTGAGCTCCCACAAACATAAGCTGGCAAAATATCATATTCAGAACAAAACAAAGAAAGACTGAGGGTATTTACTGCATTAAAGATAGAGTAAAGAAAAGCTAAAGGCACTTTGGAAAAATAATTTGTTAGCTGGAACCCTCGAGTCTCTGTAAACTTCCATGAGGTTATCTGTTGAAATAATTCAAATTAATCAGCTATAAAACAAATAAAGTTGATTACAAATAAACATTCCTATGTCAAAACACCAAAATATCAGGTTATACAGCACTAGTCATATTCTTCACTAAAGAGAAGTCCCTGGGACAGCTATAAATCAAAATTGAAGGTACCTTCACTTATTAAATTATTTACCCAAATTGAATACTCTTAAACTTAAATCAATTAAAGTTATTTGGATCCATCCATATATATATATATTTTCATAAGTGCTTTGTTATTTGTGACGTCACACTGGACAGACGTACAAACCTACAAACATATATTTGTGACGTCACATTTACATGAAATTTAGACAAATGCACAGACATAAAGACATATATAAAAAGAAAGAAAAAGAAATACAATTGTGTGCTCACTGAAGAGAGATCTCCTCGTCCCAGCCGGGAGGAATAACACTTAAGTTGTGAAATATTTTGAAGGACTCTTTTAAGGGAATCATTCCATACCTTCATCTTGGACCTCTTGATTTTGTACCTTTTTTATTAATCTTGATTCCTCAAAAACTTCATCTTGATCCTTATGATTTGGTACCTGCTTTATTAATCTAGATGGTATCCATATTGGAGAGGATTCGTGTTGCTGCCTGAAGCGGAAGCCGCTTGGAGCAATGAACGCCGCAGGAAAATTTGGAGGCAGGATGAAAATGAAAAAAGGTCTTTTATTCTTCGCCCTCCAGCTCCAGCAATCACTCCAAACACTCTAACTCCAACCACCACCTTCTTCTTCTTCCCTCACACTCTAACCAACCTCACCCAGTTACATACATATAGCTTTAACAAGGACAAGTGCTTACAGCTCGAGCTTACACACATGTCACAGAGTGTTCACAGGCATACAAAGATTTTTTGGATAATGCATTAATATCAGGTGGAAACTAGAACATCTTTTAGGGCTCTCAGCTAACCGTAATCTTTAGCTATCTCCTTGATTATAGGCTCCTTCAGATTCGTGCTTTGGAAAAACACAAACAGATCCTCTCCCCCAAATTAATACTGGATCTGGACCCTTCCATGTACCTGAAAGAACATCCTTCCAGTAAACCAAAGGTTTATGTTGTTGGTGTGGGTTCCAATGTCTGTCTCCAGCAGAATAACCATTAGAGTCTAAAGTTAAAAAATATAAGGTAAACAGGGCAACTGCCAATCTGTCCCTAGGACTTTTCCAATTTCCTTCTTTTTGTTTTAATAACATAATTTTCAGTGTGCAGTTTGATCTTTCAATAATGCCCTGACCCTGAGGATTGTATAGGATGCCTGTTTTATGGGATATATTGAATTTTGTGCAAAACTGTTTGAAAGATGAGGACGTATATGCAGGGCCGTTATCTGTTTTAAGCATTTTGGGGATGCCCAATGCAGCAAAAGCTTGCAAAGAATGAGATGTAACATCTTTAACTTTTTCTCCAGAATGTAAGGAAGCAAAAATCATGCCTGAGCATGTATCTATGGTCACATGGATAAATCACAATTTTCCAAAACTTGGCTCATGAGTAACATCCATCTGCCACAAATGATTGAGCATTAATCCTCTAGGGTTAACACCATAATGAGGATTGGGCAAATGTGTAATACAAGATTTACAATCTTTTGCAATTGTTCTGGCTTGCTCCTTTGTGATTTTAAACATACGCTGCAAGGTGGTGCTATTGACGTGAAACTGGGAGTGAAATAAAGTAGCTTGCTGGAGTGTTGAAAGTATAAAGATTGTTTGGGTAAGGGCATCAGCCTTTTGATTACCTTCATGGAGGGGACCAGGCAAGTTGATATGTGCTCTAATATGCCCTACGAATAGAGGTTCTTTTCTTGCCCACAAAAGTTTTTGTATTTGATAAAACAATTTAAAGGCTGGAGTATGAGGTGCTATTGGTCCTGCTAGCTCTAATTTTGGGACAGTATGTACAATATAGTGGCTATCTGAAAAAATGTTCATGGGCTGCTCTCTAAAATTTTCCAGAGCTCTTACCACAGCTTCCAGTTCCACTAGTTGAGCTGATTTGTGTGCAGTTATGTAAGTTATATTTTCTTTTTTAGTGACTACTGCAGCAGTACCATTTGAGGACCCATCTGTGAATGCATTTAATGCCTTAGGAATAGGTTGATTTTTTATTACCTGTGGAAATATAATAGGATTGATATAATTGATACAAAAAGATAATATAGGAGACTTAAGAAGATGATTATCAAAATTTGCAGAAGTAGAGCATCTAGCTATAGCCCAGTCATTATCATTGAAGCATAAATACTCAATCTGTGACGATGAATAGGGAGTAATAATAGTAGCAGGGTGAATGCCAAATATTTTAGTAGAAGTCTTAAGTCCTTGAAGAATAAGTTTAGCCACCATGGAGGTATAAGACTCAATTATACTTTTAGGAGAGATGGGCAAATGTATCCATAATAAAGGCCCTTGTTGCCAAAACACTCCTGTGGGTGTATATTGTGAAGAAATAATAATCAATATCAGCCGTTGAGTTAAATCAAATCTATCACAATGAGCTCCTTCGATGGCTTTTTCTACTAAATTTAAAGCTTTCCTAGCATCAGGAGTCAATGTTTGCGGTGAAGATGGATCAGGGTTCCCGCAAAGGATGTCAAATAAAGTTTTTATTTGGCCAGTAGTGAGGTTTAGTGTAGGGCGAAGCCAATTAATATCTCCTAGCAATTTTTGAAAGTCATTGAGAGTGACCAAATGCTCCTTATTAATTAATATTTTTTGAGGCTTAATAAAAGTGTCCATAATTTGGAATCCTAGATATAATATTAGAGATCTAATTTGAACCTTTTCCTTAGCAATGTTTAGTCCATATCTTTTCAAGTTTTCTGATATATAACTAAATATGGTGAATAAGACTTCTTGATTAGGATGAGCAAGCAAAACATCATCCATATAATGGAGGCACATAAGCTCTGGGTATTTATTTTTGATAGGCTGAATAACTTTATCTACATAGATTTGAGACATAGTGGGGCTATTAGCCATTCCCTGCGGTCAAACTTTCCATTGATATCTCTGATCAGGGCCATTATTGTTAATAGAAGGAACTGAAAAAGCAAACCTGGGGGTATCCAGAGGGTGTAGAGGAATAGAAAAGAAACAATCCTTTATATCAAGAGTAATAAGATGGAAATTTTTTGGAATAGCAAAGGATTAGGAAGTCCAGGTTGAGTAGGGCCCATGATTTGCATGGTTTTATTAATTTCTCTAAGATCATGTACAATCGCCATGTTCCTGATTTTTTTCTTGATCACACATATGGGGGAATTCCAGGAAGAGGTGGAAGGTTCTATATGTCCTGCTTCTAGTTGTTCCTGAACTAGTAGGTGGGCCTTTTGTAATTTCTCTTTAGATAGGGGCTACTGAGGGACCCACACTGGCTTATCAGAAAGCCATGGTATTTTCAAAATTATTTTCTCAGTGGCTCCGAAAAAAAATATCTTTTTCCTTTATGATAATGATATTTCTTTTAGGGTTAAGATTACCCTGTACCTTTTGATAATGATTTCTTATAGGGTTAAGATTACCCTGTACTTTTTGATAATGATTTCTTTTAGGGTTAAGATTACTCTGTAGATTTTCACATTTAACACCTGCAGGCTTGGTTGCAATGTGTACTCCCATTTGTTGCAAAATATCTCTTCCCCATAAAGTAACCGGTAGGTTACGTAAAACATAAGGCTGAAATGTTCCTTTATGCCCTTCATCATCCTCCCATTTTAAAATTACCCCACTTTTCTCTGGGAGGTTATTATATCCCAAGCCTCTTAAGTTGGTTGAAGCTTTTTGCAGAGGCCAGTGCTTGGGCCATTGCCATAGATTAATGATGGAAGAGTCAGCTTCAGTATCTATCAGTCCCTCCATCTCTATTCCTTGGATTTTTATTTTACACTTAGGCCTCCTTGAACAATCCCGAACCCAGCAAGCCATGGGTCTCGAGTCAGTGGAACAAAATCCTCTATTGTTCCTTTTATGAGGCATACTCAGTTTAAATGAATTATGTAAATTGGGAAGGAGAAGCAACTGAGCAATTCTATCTCCTTGATTAACAGAACTTATACTTTGGGATGAGCTAAGCATTATTTTATTTCCCTTTGTAGTCTGAGTTTATTACACCTGGGGTCACTTGCAAACCTAATAAGCTTTTAGGACTTCACCCAAGAATAAGTCCTACAGTCCCTGAGGGAAAAGGTCCCCTGACCCCTGTGGGAATCAGTTGAACCCCCATTTCAGGTGTTAACACTATTTGGGTGGTGGAACAGAGGTCTAATCCTGCATTTCCTCCTGTTCCTCTGGGGAGGGAGTGGATGGGTAGTAAGGATTGTGTCGGGGAAGCATCTGAGTGGATGCTTGAGGATACTCCTCCTCCAATGCCTCATACATTTGTGGGCCCCAGGGCATTGGGCCCCGAGCCCCAGTTTTTTGAATTCCTGGACAAATGATTTCCATAGATGTCAAATTTTGAATGGCATTTATTGGCCCAATGATTTCCCTTTTTACACCTGGAGTAGCGGCCTGGGGCACGGTTTGAGCTTGGTCTTATTTCTCTTTGGGGATTTTGCCCAGAATAGCCTGACTGATTATGATAATTTTTCCTGGAATATCCTGATTGATTATAATGTCTAGGTTGAGCCCTTGTGAAATTTTGAGGGGAAGCACCTCTCATTGCAGCTGCAATCACATTTCCTGTGACAAAGGCGTCATTTATATCTTTACATAGTTGTATATATATGGAAAGATCCTTTTTATTTCTCCATGGCCTGATGGCTTCCTGGCAGTATTTATTAGCATTTTCATATGCTAATTGAACAACTAGTGGCATAGCTTGATCAATGTCTCCAAACACTCTACCTGCAGTTCTCAAAAGTCGATCAGCAAAGTCAGCATATGGTTCATTAGGTCCTTGAATCACTTTTGACAAGCTACCTTGTAGATCCCCAGGTCCTTGTAAAGTTTTCCATGCCTTTAAGGCAGCTGCATTTATCTGAGCATATACACCTGGGTCATAATCTTTTTGAGCCTGTAAGTCTGCGAATTGCCCTTCTCCTGTGAGCATTTCAATATTATGGTCTCCAAATCCTGCAGCTACATTTCTTTTAGCTGTTTCTATACAAAGTTCTTGAAATTGCGATCGCCAAACCAAGGATTGCCCCCCACTTAATGCTGCTTTATATAGATTTTTCCAGTCTGAGGGGGTTAAGCTAAAGGTGTTAAGGGACTCCAGCATACTCAATGTGAAAGGAGCTTGGGGCCCATATGTCATTACTGCCTCTTTGAGATTTTTTATTGTTTTGAAATCTACTGACTGGTGGATCCTCTGTCCATTTTCATTTTCAAATACTGGCAGTTCCCAATGTATCTGTGAGTTACTCTCGAGAGCGCATAAGCGCTCAGAAAGACTTTTTATCTCTGTTTCTAGGGTATGCAAACGCCTAGTGATACCCTTCATATTTTCTGTAATGGATTCCACCCATGGGGGAGTGGGACACAAGTGGTTCCTCTACTTGACGGTCCTTTTTCTTTTTAAATTTCTTTTTGTTCTTTTTACTGGAGACTGTGCTCCCTGAATCACCTTTTGATTCCTCTTCACTACTATCACTTCTACTATCACTTTTACTGGTATCCTGAATTTCAGCTTCTAAGGAGAGTACATATTCTTCAGCTAATTTCAATAAGTTTCTGATGGCTTTTGCAGCTCTTACTTTTGAATTTACACCACTACTCTTCTCACCGGTATTAATTACTCAGAGTCTATGCTTTCTTGATCACTTTCCTCACTATCCACTGAGTCCGCGATATCAAAAAAAAACTCATCCATGGCTTTTATTATCAGACCGTTTGTTATTTTCGCTCCCATTTTTTAAATTTTCTTATTTCTTACCTGCTGACCGAACTCCCTGTATGGGCCACTACTTGTCGCTGCCTGAAGCGATCGCCGCTTGGAGCAACGATGCCGTGGGAATATGTTCAGAGGCAGACTGGAAATGAACAGGCTCTTTATTCTGCTAGCTTCTCTCTCTGGCTCCAACAACAACTCCAACACCATCCACACTCCTCCAACCACCACCAAAAAAATGGCGCCTACCCCATTCGCAATGTCCCGGGCCAAGTCTCGCAAGACCATGGAAGGTGGTAATGTTTGAACATCTTTATGGCTCACAGCTAACCACAATCTTAGCTATCTCCTTAATTAGGGCTCCTACATAGTGGACCGCCGTGGGGGTTGATGGGAGGGGTGACACTGTCTGAGCAACAGGAAGAAGGATGAGTTTGGTAGCTGCATGGAGGATCAGCTGCAGGGGAGCCACACTAGGCACAGCAAGGCCGGTGACGAATGGGCTGTGATAACTGGTCTTGGAATAGAGCATTTTCTTCCCATCACATTGATCTTACCACAATGCATCCCAGTATTTACCCAGTCTTATAATAAAATGGCCCAGTGTTTTACAGTAATAGGTCTCCAAGGGAATCCCAATATTAAAGTCCCAACAGTTGCAAAAGTAAAATATTGAAGGAAGGCCAGAAAGAGGGGGCTAGGAAGAGAAGTATAAAGGCTAATACATTAAGGAGAGAAATTACGACACTGAGTGGTTTTTGTAGGAGAGCCAGCATTCCTTTCTTCAAAAATAGCTGACTACGCCAGGCGCGGTGGTGCACACCTGTAATCCCAGCACTTGGGAGGCTGAGGCAGGAGGATCGCTAGTTCAAAGCCAGCCTCAGCAATGGCAAGGCACTTAACAACTCAGTGAGACCCTGTCTCTAATAAAAATACAAGAAAGGGCTTGGGATGTGGCCCAGTGGTCAAGTGCCCCTGAGTTCAATCCCCGGTACCAAAAAAACAAAAAAAAAAAAAAAAAAAAAAAAAAAAAACAAAGCTGACTATGTGATAGCAGCCAAAGGTGATTTATTAACATTTCACACACTGATGAGTGCTTCTTTTTTATTAATTTTATTTTTTATTGGTGCATTATAATTATACAGAACAGTGGGATACATTATGCATATTTGTACATGCACATAACATAAACCAGTACCTTCAATTTCTACTTTATCATTTGTATAAAAACAGGATTCAGCCAGGCTTGGTGGAGCGCTCCTATAATCTCAGGGGCTCAGGAGGCTGAGGCAGGAGGATTGCAAATCCGAGGCCAATCTCAGCAACTTAATGAGACCCTAAGCAACTTAGGGAGACCCTATCTCAAAATAAAACAAATAAATAAAAAGAGGGGAATGTTGCTTGGTGGTTAAGCACCTCTGGGTTCAATCCCCAGCACCAACAAAACAAACAAAAAACAAAATCAGGATTCACTGTAGGACACAGCATAATTTGGTGGATTTTGTTTTCCTGTGCTTCCCCAGGTCCCCTCTCTGCTCCTTTAATCCCCTTCTTCTACTTTATTGGTCTGCCTTTGACTTTCATGAAATTCCCTCTTTATTATTCCTTTTTCTCTCTTTTCACATAGATGAAACTTTCTTAAGATCATTGAATAACCAAAAACTAGATTAAGAGAGAACAGCGCACACATGCACGCATGTGCACACACACGCACACGCACACGCACACACACACACAGAGCTCAGAAGAAAGAAGGACCCAGACATCTTACCAAATAGTGAGGTCGCATTCCCAGTGGAGCATGGAGCACAAGTAAGGGAGAGATTGAAGGGAGTGTGAGTGTGTGTGTGTGTGTGTGTGTGTGTGTGTGTGCACCTGTGTGCGCGCACGCATACACTTGTGTGGGCTGGTGGTGCTTCTGGCATAAAGCATAGAGGAGCACCAGGGGGTGTGCAGCTGCTGACTCACCTGTGGACATCTTTGTCAGAGATCTTTGCTGGCTAGAAGGAGTTCGTGAAAGAGCATGTACGTGTCTAAAAATGAACACATTTATAAACCCCAGGTAAGGACAGTTTTGGTGTGTCTTGGACAGGAACTACCTCACAAAGTCTGGATAAATACAAGTCTAAAACAGGATGGGTACCGTTCATGAAAGCATTGAGAGGATTAGAAACAGGGTGTGTGGAATTCCTGCAACGGTGCCTGACACAGTGTAGGTACCCCAACACTCCAGTAACTGCAATGAAATAATATTACATTATTTTTTCATGTGTGCATAAACAATTATTGCTATGTATGGTTTCAAGGAAATTCCTCTATTCACACACCTATAAAATAACATGTCTACTAATCATTTATTACAAGCTGGGTATTAGGTACCGAAAGAATATAGAAATGTCTCTGTCAAGCTTAGAACTGCCTGACCAGATTAGTGTATGAACTTCCCAGAGCCTCCTATGTGGATACCAAGGTCAAGTGCATGGGTGCAAATCTCAGGTGATGGAGTTGGGGAGCACCCTGGTCACTGTCCAGGCCAAGGTGCCAGTCATCCTTGGAAGCGCAGCACCGCCCCCTCCTGGATGGAGGACTTGAAGACCAAGAGCCAGAGGTACCTCCTCCCTAAGATGGCACAGTCCAGATGCTGCAGAGGTGGAAAAGAAGAAGAGCAATGTGGGAAAGTATCATCAGATGAGGTCAGGGGCAGCCCACTGACCCACAGAGGAAGGATGTCCACTAGGTGTCCCCTGGCAGCAGGCATACCCCAGACCTGCAGGGATTCTTGGCCAGAGCAAAGGGCTAGAGCCCTGAGCATGCCCTTACTAGAAAGGGGGTCAGTGTGTGGAGGAAGAGCCTCCCACCCCCCCAACTCTGCCCACATCACCACGACCTTGCTCTTTTTCTGTGAGCACATCAGCAACCTCCAGCGACCTCCTGCATGCACCACTTCTCGATCTTTCTCTTTTCACATCCACCCCATCCTGCTGGACCGCCCCACGTCAGTGAGGGAAGGAGACGTGCACAGAGCACTACAGGCGACGCCACATGCGTGCTTGGGCATTCACGTGAAGTGGGGTACACGGGAAGTCCAGTAAGGAGGGTGAGGCTTGAAATAGGCCTCTATGAGGGGGATGAGAGGAGAGGGCAGGGAGACCACCGGGGTGTGCGGAGAAGGAGGAGGAGACAGGCCAGGAGAGCAGGTCAAGCGAGCTCTCAAAAGACAGAAAATGTGGGGTTGTTTGGGGGGGTTAAGATCTGTCATGAAGAAAGTAGAATTTGAGGTGTGTTTGGCAATTCCAACTCGAGGTGCCCCCGCGGGATTCTTCTTGGCCCTCATTCCAGACCCCTCTGCTTCCTGAATCTCTATCTATCCTAACACCAGCATCTTCTGCCAGCTCCCGCCAGGGACTCCCAGGAGTCCTCCTTCACTCCTCGCTGATGCTGATCTCCTGCAGCGGTGCAGATTCGTTCTGTCTACACTGCTTCTCTAGACCGTTCTCAAAATTCATCCTCTCACCCTACGCCACCACCACAATCCAGGTCCCCTCCTCCCTTGGTCATTTTGCCTCTGACAGTAATGCCCTCTGGTTTGATGTCTGCATTGCTGCCAAGCTGATGGCTGTCAACCCCACTAACACCCACTCAGTTTTGCCAACTCATCATTTTCCTTTAGGAATCCATACCCCCCACCAATCAGCTTTATCCAACTGTCTGCTGTCCCTGCACCTTAGAATGGGCCAGGTCGTTACCCACCTCAGCACCTTTGCACATACTGCTCTGTCTTCTTGGGAGGCCATTCCATTCCCTCCATGAGCTGCCCCACCCACCTAAGCAATCATCACTTATTTCTAGGACACACACACTGCCACTTGTGTGAGTCTCCTGACAGCTCAGGCTGACTGGGTCCCCTCTTCTCTCTCTGCATGCACCCTAGGACCTTTGTCATAGCACAAATCACACTGTGAACCTGTGGACTCGGGTGCCTATTTCCCCTGCAGGGCTGGGAAGGTCCTGAGAGCAGGGACTGTTTTATCTAGCCCTGTGTCCCCTGCACTTATCAGAGTGCTTGATTCATGCTGGTTGCTAAAAAATTGTGTTGTGTTTAACATAAAAGTGACAAAAATATGTGTCAGAGGGCAAATGCTTGAGGTCTTAAGACCTGAGCTTCCCTCTGAATGGAAACTTTCAGAAGCAAAATGACCTATAACCTGAAGAGAAGTTTCACTAAAGCCCAGGTGCCTTGGCTGTGGTATATAACCACTTTTAGGGTCAGTAGAAAGGTGGAAATCTGTGCCCACACGTCAATGCGAGTTGCTTTTATTCTAATCTCACTCAGTATTACTGGGGTGGTATGGTCCCAAGGATTTCACTTTGACATATCTGAAGCTGTCTTTCAAGTAGCACCATGTGACTTCTAGCATCTTTCATCTGGCCACACGGGCACCAGGGGACTCTCAAGCGCACTTCCCCTCCTTGGATGTGGAAAAACACCAGAACGTGGGGGCAGATCTCTGCCATGCCAGGCGCCCAGCGGACCTGCAGTCCTCACAGAGCCACAGGGCTCCCTGGATTGCCTCAAGTGCTTCCAAATGAGCCCAGAAAGACGCGTGGAGGACAAACCTCCCCAAACGTGCACCTGCAAAAATAGCCCTGGACTAACAGCCGCCCACGAGCAAGGTGGAAGCAGGAGCAGATGGCCACGTCTGTCTGACTGCGCAGTCCCCGGGGTTGCGCCTCTCTGCTTCCCTTCCGTCTCTTCTCCTGGAGCACAGTTTTGGCAGGCAGTGGGTCCCTTGGAATCAACAGTATCCTTCAAAGTCATTCCAGAACAGCACAGCCAGTCTCCATGCCATGCAGCACTGGAAACCCGGAGCTATGAACAGGATCCACGTCCAAAACAAGCCCGTGACCTTGTTAGGCTGTTCTTGAATCTTAACAAAGTACCATCGTCAATGACCAACATCCCCTCCAACCTAAAGACCGGAAATTGGACTCAGTTGAAAGTCAAGACATACTTAGGCAATGTCATTTGCAGATTGCCAGCCGAGCAACTCGGCTGCATCCGGGTGCTGTGCTAATTAAAGCTGCGGCTCGGACACGTGTGTGACCCCCACCTGTGGCCTCACCTGTGTGCCCGTCAGTCTCTTCACCTGGAAAACAGTCTGAACCTCAGATAAGCATTGACTAAAGCTGCTCTTCCTAATTAGCGCTTCTCAGAACAGACGCCCAGTGTCCTGGGTGTTGTTAATGTTTGTAAATATTTTATAGAGGTTAAAAAAGGATACGGTGCAATGATTTCAAAATCACTTAAACTTACTTTGAATTTGATTTTTTATAGCTTCCTCCATAAACCTCCTGGACTTACTAATTTGAAGAGATGGTGTTTTAAAGTAATATACAAAATATTTTCATGTGTTTCTCAATCTTACTTTCCTTGTTATAATCACATAACATAAAGAAAAGGCATTTCACATTTTCCACTAAGCCCCACATATGCCTCAGATCCCCTTCAGATGATCCCTGGATTTTATACAAATATTACTGCTTTCATGAGCTCTAGGAGGTGAGCAAATCTGGGAGATGATACGTTGAGGAAATTGGATTTAATTGACTGAACTTTTATTAAGCACTCACTGATCTTGTGTGAGGCTCTTTAGGAGCATATTATATTAACAAGGGCACAGTCCTGTCCTCATAGTGCTTTCCACCTAACAAGGGAGAGAAATAACCAGCTGTGATGTCCAGCAGGATGCAGGGATGTGTGCATGGTCTTAAGGGGACTGCATGGACACAAAAACATTTGATATTCTTCTACTCAATCCTCACCACAGCCTTCTAATTAAGATATTATCACTATCCCAAAACTGGGGAAATTGAAACTCAGAGAGGTTAAGTGACTCAGCCAAGGTCACACACACAACCTAACTCATATTTTACACAAGCCCCAGTCTGTTTGATTCTATACTGCCCATGTTAGCACTCTTAACTAAGTGAATCATGCCATTTCTGAATAAAAATATAAATAAAATGCTGGGGGAGCTAAGCAAGAAGGAGAAACCCACCCCAGTAGGGTTGTTGGTGTGGGTATCAGAGAAGGCTTCATGGAGGAGGTGGCATTCGAGTTGAAACTTGAACAGGTATAAGTTCAATGGGGAACCCATGAGGAAGAGAATTTCAGGCTAAGGAACCTAGAGGGATGTGAAGTCAGTGATCTGGCACAGTGAATGCTGTGGCTTTGGAATGTAAGGGACCTGGGGAGATGGAGCAGCAGACAGCAAAACCATGGTGCTAGCAAAAGGCGCCATGTCCCAACCATGGTGCTTTTTCATGGGAACCGGGCAAGGCATGCCCACCCTGCACCCTGGGCTTTCCTCCAGCTCTCTACTCCTTCCTCTTTGTCAAATGTTCACCTCTGGTTCTTTCTTCCATTCTAAGCAGATTTGATGAATGTGAAAATCTGAAACCTTTGAAAAAGAAACCTTTGAGCTTACACAGTGTTTTTATCTCTCAGCTCCTTGGAAACATCTATCCGTCCCTCACCATCTGCAGAAGCTCAGTCCAAACTCCTAGAGTAGCAGCTTGGGACCTGTGGCCTTCGCTCTTTGGAGGAGACACCCACAGAGCCCAGACTACCTGGGACACCCACCCAAGAGGTAAGATCCGAAGTTGGCTATACAGTTACACAGAACACATGGATCCAGGCACCAGAGGAAACTGCCCTCCTCAGGGCACAGCTTAGTGGGAATCCCGGGGTTGGGGGGGGTGGGGGGGAGGGACACGCCCACCTGCTCCCTCTCCTAGGTCTCTGCTGACATCTAGATCACCCCCATGGGACAAGTTCAGCAAACCACGCGGTGTGCTTCAGATGAAAGCAGCCAAGAGAAGAGAGGAGCCTGTGTAGAAATAAAAGGCATCTATTGACAGTGACATTGGCCATAAAAGTACAAGAGTCCAGGAGGAAATAGGAGTCACTTGCTGGCCTTGGAGAACTCCGGGTCTTTATTCATATCACTCAGTTCTTAGGAGAAACCTCATGGCACAAATACACTAAGAGGCGACTTGTCCATCCCACCACACACAGAGTGGGGCTGGGAGCTGTGGCCATGGCCCACACTGACTGGAGCCCAGGCCAAAAATCACCCAGCTCTAGAAGGACCTAAAGAAGAGGGGCTCTTTTTGCAGTGGGGTGGGATGAGATTGTAGAGGCCACGGCATGGGTGAGGAAAATGGAATTCAATGAAAAATGTGTAGAAAACAGAAACAAATGAGGTAAGACAGAATCTAAAAGAAACTTAGGTGAGAGATGGGTTTGGAGGTTGGCTTTGCTTTTTTTCTTTCAATACTGGAGAGATTTTATTAGTTTATTTTAAACACTGATAAAGAGCCCGCAAGAGGAAAAGATGCTGAAGCTGCAGTAGCAAGGCTGAAGGAGAGAGGAGGCCCCTGAGGAGGTGGAAGAGGGCAGCGAGGTTGAGCTCATGCAGGAGAAGGGAAGGGAGGCCTGCGCCATATTGAAGTGGATCAGGAATAAACCAAGGCAGGTGTTAGGGGACAGGACGGTTGAGACAGTTCTATTGACCAAGACTGTGCCATTTTTGTGGGTGGATGGGAAAGAAGTTGGAAGGCAAGGATGTCAAGGGTAAGGACAAAAGTTTATCCATTCATTTCAAGCAAGATAATGTATCCACTCATCCAACAAATATTTGCTGAGCACCTGATGTATGTTGAGCATTATTCTAAGCATGAGACTGTGGTGAACAAAACAGGCAGGGATCGCTGGTGGTAGAGGCAAACCAGAGTCAAGCAGGTAAATGAGATGGTGAGTGTGGACTATTAAAGACATGGTGTCATTAAGAGGTGCCTGTGTGTTTGGAGTGGACAACTCTCTGGAGGATGGTGGGAGTGATCACCCTAAGGTCTAGGCAGGGCAGGCAGTAGAAGAAGACCCAGAAGCCAGCAGGTAAGGAGGCTCATCACCTGGAAAGGGTCAAAGAAAGCAACAATTCTGGAGGACAGGAGAGCTGGGGCCAGAGCAGTGTGTCAGCCATCTGGCTTCAGAGGTCCAGCAGTTCCTGGCCATCACTGAGTTGAAAGATGGTGCTGTTGCTCCACGAGCCTTTTTTTTGCTTTTCTTGGGATTGCAACTGCGGTCCAGAGCTGGGTCCCATGTTTAAGAGCCCCACATCTGAAGTTCAGAGAAACTTCTAGTTACTGGACAGCCACCCTCATCGGGCTTGCTGAGAGGTGTTTTGCCCTTAGGAGGATAACAGGGCACAGAGATGCCCACAACATTAATACCCCCTGGCGATCCTGCAGGAAACTGCCTTTCCACCCTCATGGGAGAGCACCATCTGTCCCCTGCCCTGTGGTGGAGACAGAGAGAACAGCCCCCTCTGTTCCAAATGAGAGAGGCACCAACTGGCCTGTCCTAGGTAAGAAGGAGGCTGTTAAACCAGACACAAAAGTATAGCAAGGATAGGCCTGGAATGAGCCTACTCTGGACCCAAGAGGGACTCCATGTTATGAAAATCATGCTGAGGAGAAGCAGAAGAAGTCCCCTCTTCTGGGTGTGCTGTGTTATTCTCTGTCTGCCCTCCCAGAGCTGAGGCTTGACGTCATCTCGTTCTAAGATTTTAAGACACAGTAACTGGGGAAGTTAGCCAGGGACTTGTACCTTGCTTCATCCCACACGTTTACTTTGTACCCTGGATGTGCGCAGCTCAGCCCCAGGTGCCAGGCTATGGCAGTGAGCAACCAGTGAGCAACGCAGGCACACCCCTGCCTTCGTGGCACCCAGTGCAGGAAGGGACACTGAGGACCCTGACTCTGGTACTACAGTATGCTCAGCATCAGGATGGAGCTTGGCATGGGGGACAGGGAAGAAAGGGACCTTTGTAGATAAAGTGACCCAGGAGGGCTCTCTCGGGAGGTCACATCTGAGCAGGAAGCTGAATGGATTGAGGCACAGGCTGTGTGCATACCTGGGAGGGAAGCTCTTGACCATGAGCTGGGGTGGAATGGGGGAGGCTGGTGTGCCAGGGGCAGCCCGGCAAGGTGGACACCACAGGACAGGCATCAGAGAAGTGGGCAGAGGCAACCCCAGAGGGACCCTGTCATGGTAGGGCTCTGGATCTCAGTCTCAGTGTGATGAGGCATCCCAACGGGGTTGTTTGGAGGGGGGACAGGCCATGTGTGCTGTTTTTAAAAGACTCCTTTGGTGGCCATGTGGAAGATTGGTGCAGGGCAAGAGGAGAAATGGAAAGTTGCTCTATGAGGCAGGAACAGACCAGGTAAAAGACTGGTGGCCCAGGCCAGGTGGAAGCTGGTGGCAGTAGGCAGTGATGAGGTTGGCATCTATTGGGAGGTAGGACCAGGTTCCTGGTCTTGATACTGCCGGTTATCGGTGGCAAGTTCTGCTCCCTCACATGTTGAAGTTTGAACATTAGAGAAGCACGCCGAGGTGAGCATATGAAGCAGGTTTTATTTAAAAGGGAGTCACATAGACTTCTCCCAGGAAGGAGAAGGGGGCCATGGCTGGTATCCTGGTATCTCCAGAAGAGAGGGTGTTCTGCCTTTCTATATGTCCTAGGCTTCCTTTGTTCTCCTGCCCTCTTCCCCTTCTCTCTCTCCTTCCTGTGTACATACGTGACCAGGCCCAGGAATGCTGGTTGGGATGGCCTAAAGGTTGAAAACAGGTGGGAGCAGGATGGAGCAGCCCAGGACACATTAATTAACAACCTTATAGCTCCCTGTAGGGAGGGACAGTTCCTGGGACAGGTTACTTTAGCAACAGGTTGGAGCAGGGGCAGGTTCTTGATAGGAGTGTAGGAAGGGCTATGCAGGAATTTCAGTCCCTCAGGGGACAGTCACCAACTTCCCAGACTCACTCAAAATTGGCCGCCTTGATCCCACCTGACTTATTTACCTATCTATCCCAACTCCTGTCTAATTCTGGCTTCAGTCTGTTGAGGAAAAAGAGAAGCTAAGAGCCTAATTGAGATGAAGAGGATGGAACTTAGTCCTAGGGCTCCCTGAAAGAGGGGGTGACCAGAACGTGCTGTGGGCAGTAAGATCTGCAAATGACCTTGAGAACAAGGTCCCCAACCCAAATGACAGTGTCCACTCGAGAGGTTTCAGTGAGAGCCAGGAAATGGGTGGAGGACGTTGGGTCGTGAGGTTAAGGCTGGGTGTGAAGGGGTTCACCATCAAGGAGCAGAGCATGGGGGAGCTCAGGAAGGCAGCATCGCATCTGGTCAGGGAGGAGGAAGCAGAGCCACTTGGAGAGGGTGACAAAAAAAGAAACTTCTGTCAATTTGGATGGAAAAACATGGATGAGCCCCAGGGAAAAGAACAGCCTGGAAATTTCCACAGAACTGGACCCAAAAGCCTCTGGTGATTGGAGGACATGGGCCTCTCTGGAAGAAGCCAGCTGCTCCTGGAAACCCTAGGCCAGGTGGGCTGGCAGCAGGGCTGGTTGGTCCCCAGGAGCCATGCCGAGCGCTGGAAGTGACGTTAGCTCCAGATGGTTAGGGGGCCTTTCTGCTCAGAATCCTTCACAGCCTGTCTGAACTGACTCTGAGGGAATCAGTGGAAAATCACCACCAAGTCTAGGCAAGGTAGCTGTCTCAATGACTCCCTTTTCAGCCCACAGAGACCTGATTTCTGTCCACTTCATTGCACCAAAATTGTCCTCAAGTTTCACGTGTGGCCTCCTGATTGCTTGCTCCAATTGACATCTCAGGCCAGTGGCCACATCCTTCTCTGTGACACACTTCCCTCCCTGGGTTTCCCTGGCACCACCTCCCTCCCCTGATTCAGTTCCTACCTCTCTGGCTACTCAGATGCTCTGTCTCCAATAGCTGCACTTACGTAGCCTGCTAGTGTTGGGGTGCCTTAGTCCTCAACTTTAGGACCTCTGCCCCATATCTTGTCTGCAGCCTGCTCATTCAGACCTGGGCTTTCTCCTGCTTACCATAACACAGGCATGTTAGCACCACTGCCGGGGGCGGGGATTCAGGGTGCATGACAACAGCATGTGGGAGGCTGCTTGAGTCAGGTCATTGCTACCGAAATGGTAAATGTAGCCATAGGTAGGGTGGATGGAGAGTGAAGTCTAAGGAGACTACGTGAGAGGAAGAAAAGAGACTGCAGGTGGGAAAACTCTTCGTTGGATTGGAAGATGAATAGGCACCAATATATTCAAAGCAATCGCTCTTATCATTCATCACACTTACCATTACTTCACAAGCTCATTGCCTATCTGCACATTTCCAGCTCCATGTTTCCTATGAGTTAACTTATATTAGCATCTCCTACTTTCCATCCATTCCCTTTATCCAAAATATTCTCTTCTTGCCTACCTTTCACTCAATATACCAGCAGGCTTTGGTTCATCAATTTACATCCATCCTCTAATTTTTATTGATTGCTTTTAGGATGTATGGGAATGTTTAAAGCACTGTAATCCATCTCTATCCTCAGAGATGTTGGTTTGAAGCTGTAATAACACCACTACTTATTGTTGTCAGCTTTTCCATCAGTGTCAATTAGAAGAGGCACAAAGGAACCATATGTTTATCAATTATTTTATCAAGGGAGCAAGTACAGAAGTATTACTTGCAAGTGATCAACCATCATTATTGTATGCAACTAAAAGGAGTATCTTCTACTTATTTTTAAATCCACAGCATAACCAGCTCTCATGTATACACAAAACAGTCATCCCTGTTGTATAGCTTATTGATCTGCCCTAATGAATTACCTGCTCTGTGGACATCTGTACTCTGCAATAGCAGTCAATCCTGCCTTGTTGCCCATGTCCCCATTTCCATTTATTTTGCATACTGTCTGCAGAAACAATCAGCTGTAAAGGAGGGAGACCCCCACCTCAGCATCAGAAGTCCTGGTTCCAAATTTTGACTTGTAATTCTTTCAGTCATGCATAAAATCTTATTGTCCTCATTTCTACATCTGTGAATAATCCTATACCTCCTGTGCCTCACCCCAAAATAAAGCAGGTAGGAAAAGTTTGGGAAAGCCAGACACTCACCAGTGCCCTAGCTGAGTGGGAAGTTTAAGAGTGGTCAGTTCTCAGTAGCATGGGCTGCAAGGAACGGCCCTTAGAAGCCACCAGTAACTTATCATAGCATCTTTACAGAATCTTGTCTGCTCCCAGGTTCAGGTCTAACTGAAGACACATTCTCTCCATCAGATCCTCAGAATTACCCTGTGAGATGAGTAGCCGGGGCTATGGCTTCCACTTGGTAAATGAGGAAAGGGAAGCTCAAAGTTTAACAAAATGACCAAGACACACTGCTAGAAAACTGCAAAACCTGGAATCACTTTCTGGAACTTTCTAATTCCTCCTTCCATACCTTTCAGTGCCTCCAAAGGGAGGGGAGGAGGCCATGCTCATGTCCCTTCTAGTGCGAGGAAGGGCCTAGAGAGTCCCTGTGCCTCCTGAAAGACATGTCTCTCCCCCGCTCACACCCAGTGTCAGGTTTATCTGAAATTTTCACAAATTGATTTATAATCATTAAGGGAATGCTGATTAAGCTTATTTATGTGACAGAAATTATAATACTGGGCATTCACTGGAACCTCATAGTTTGTAATTATTAGCAGTAAGCAAGTAAGAATTTATTTCATAGATGTTTTTGGATGGTTATTATGATCATTTTAAAATACAGAACACCTAATAGGTTTGCTTTTCATTGAATAGAGATGTTTTAAAAACCTATTTAACATCACTGTGAATGTGTAGTGTTCTCACCTTCTTTTTTTTTTTTTTTTTTTTAGTACTGGGGACTGAACTCACTGGCTTTTTTCCACTTAGTCACACCCCCAGCCCTTTTAATTTTTTTAATTTTGAGACAGGATCTCACTAAGTTGCTTAGGGCCTCACTAAGTTGTTGAGGCTGGCCTCGAACTTGTGATCCTCCTGCCTCAGCCTCCTAAGTCCTGGGATTACAGGCATGTGCCACCAAACCCGGATCCTTACTTCTTTGAAAAGGGATGCCTTCTCAAAGTCTTGCCCATTTAACATATACCAAGCTTCAATAAATTCTCTTTAAATGACTCATGTGACTAGAGGTCACATACACATGCTGCAGCCTAACCAACCACACAGTGTGTTTGCCAGCCTGAGGCACAGAAGGCTCCAAACTCATGATTGGAAAAGCTGAAAAGTCTCTCTGGCCCAGTGAAGTGAGATGCTGTGGATCCCAGTTTAAATTCTCCACGAGTTTTCAGAGGGAGAAAGCAATTCCAGCGCAGCCTCTTGCAGGTGTTTGCCTGCCTAGGAAAGACCTTAGACAGCCTGACACTCATGCTTACAAGGGGAAGGGTGGATTTCAGACAAGAGGATTCTGTGCTTGCAAAAAGAGCCACAAATGTGAGTTCTTTACACGTGGCTTCTCAGATCCTTGCTTGGCTGCAGAGAGCAGATTTTTATGAATGTTAAATGCATCCACAAATGAATACAAGATCCAAGCCCACCTTTTTAATTACAAAATGCTTCTCTCTTCCCCACAATCAGATTCATTTCATCCCTGAAAAAAAAAAAAAGTCATCGTAATTTCTAGTAGCTTGCTTCTGTTTCCGCTTCAATGGATCCCCTGTAGATTGGAAGTCACATAACAGCTCTGTCCTATCAAGTTGCCTCCACCCAAAAACAGCTGCAATGCTTATCTAATTAAACCTCAGCACCAAACTGTGAGCTTCAGCATCAATCATTAATATTGCATTTTGGATCACTTTAAATTCTGACTGGGGGTAGGTGGCTTCCTGCACACTGGTCTCTGAAGGAGATTTTTCAAATAATCTTTAAGCAGCACTGAAAAAATAAAGCAAGCTGCCTGCTGTTCGTCAAGGGCTCCACTATCCTGCTGCACCCTGATTAGCTGTTAACACTAATTGAGAGATGGATATTATTTATTCCAAAAATGATAAAAAAAATTTATTATTATAAAAAAAAAAACATGCATAGTCCTTCTCACCTCAAAAATATGTCTGTGGCTTCTTGCCCACATTGTAAACATTGCTGGAAGAATGGTGGCTTCTGGGTCTCTTGTCTCCAGTTTGCAGAGTCATTATTCAGAATCATTGCTTTCCTCCCGGCGGCCATCTACAAGTCTGCAAACTGTGATCTCCACGTGGGCACAATACAAGCATGCCCTGCATCTGGAACACAGAAGGGCTCTTCCCCAAGCTCGGATGGCCCAGAAATGTTTATGCCAACCTCCATCTTGGTTTAATCTCATAAACCAAGAGGAAGGATTTTCTACATCTCCATTCTAATAGATGAAAGCCAAGAGGCCGAGCCAAATGGGACAATTTAGACAAAGAAAAACTAGCCAACACCAAATGAATGTGTGCTTTCTTCCAACATTCTAGGAAGACACCAAGCATCTGTGCCAAAGCACACTGCTCTTCTTTGTTAGGAAAGTACTCAGATGGGCTCGAAATCAGGAGCATCAGTCAGCACCAGCTTCACAAGAGATGTGTACAAGACAGACTCCCCACCGACGCACCATCGACTGCAGAAACACAGCATGCAACCAGCTCGGCACAAATGCAGCTTAAAAATCACAAAGAAACAGAACAAAGCATCTGAACCATGAGGTTCTTCTTCTCGTAAGCCAAAATCGTCTGAGCCTTTGCCAGGGGACTGCCTGGCATTTAGCCACATCAGCTTTTAAAGAGAGATGGGAAACCCAAGAGAATACAAATAAGAGAAAAGGATTATTCAAGAGGAGCAAAATAAGGGGCAGATAGAGGTACAGAGTGGCCTACTGCAGAGCAGAGAGGCTCAAAGGTTTAGAAACAGTTGGAAAGCCCACGTGAGGGATCGTTGCTCAGGAAGGAAGTAGTGAGAGGCATCTCCAGAGTCCACTGAAGAGTTCAAAGTAGATCAGGATGTGGGGATTTGGAAGGCACCACCCTAGCTTAGCAGAAACTACATTTCCCAGAATTCTTTGCCTATATCATCCGGGGACACTGTGTGGGCAATTTAGAAGGTGAAACCAAGTGGCAGCCATATTGCTTTCCAGGTTTGAAGGTTGGGGCAGGAAAGGAGCCTGGTGTTCATCTTCCTTGCTTACCTGGCTGGCCTGCAGCAACTTCAGCTCCTGCTGAATCCTCTCCATCACCTCCTCTGACTGCAAGGTCAGGAGAGTGTTCACCTTCAAACAAAAAGTACCAGCTTCTGGTAGTGAAGCTGGAGGTGAGGAGGCCATGAGAGGCCGAGGCAGATTCCAGCCCATCCCCACAGATGCCAGTTAGTATCCTGGGCTCCAGTTTGTCCTGGTTTCCTCATTTCACATTCATCTTCCCTCCAAGCCCCTAGGCCCACACTCATTCTGATCGGTGGGTGTTTTCTTGACCATACTTGGAAAGGAGAGCAATCTTCCTTAGACTGTAATGATTTAATTATGGCATTCCATGGAACTCATTACGGCATTCTTGATAACTCATTCTGTAGATCTCTGGGACTGGGGCTGGAAAGCGGTGATGAGATGCTCCATGAGTAATAAAAAGTTTCTGACCCAGAGACCTAATGTTGGTTTCCTATTGGAACACAGACAGGTGCACACATAACTATATGTAAATGGGGTGCACATACACATTCCTACATATAAATAACAGGCATATGGATAATATATAGCCATGCTTTGACAATAGAGATACATTCTGAGAAATGCTTAGTTAGGCAATTTCACCACTGTGGTAAAATCATAGAGGGAATATCATTTACTTATATAATCTTATGGTGATATAGTCTTATGGAACCACTGTTGTATATGTAATCTGTCCTTGATCAAAATGCAATTATATGATTGTACACACATACACATACACACACACGTATATACAATATTGTGGCAGGCTAACTTGTTACCTGGTGAAGTGAGGAAATATCTCACTTCTTCACACTTTCAAACTTAATACCTTCTACTTGAATTCCCATTGTGTCTGTATCCTCAACCCATTCTTGAATAATTGTATTAAATCTAATGGAGGAGTTGACCCCTATACCTTGGTCCCCTACTTGCTAAACAAAGCAAAACAAAACTGTGTCAAATTCTCTGCTTTCTCTAGAACAAGTTTTCTAGAGTCATCTGAAAAGGTAAAGACTCCCATTAGGGCTTTACTTTCCCTCCAGGCCTTTTCCACCATTTGTATGAGGAAGGACCCATGTGTTCTTTCAGGGAAGGTCTCACAGCACCCTGCCAATGACATCACTCTTCATTAGGTACAGGGATCACGAGAGAGGAAGTCTGGATTCTGGCTCCAGAGTTATCACCCACCAGCTCATCAACCTCAGACAAGTAACATAACATTTCTGAACACTCCCTTCTTCTTTTTTTTTTTTTTTTCATATGAAATTTGAGATAATAACACTTGCTCCACCTACCTTACCAGGAGCATCAAATGAAATTATATGTGAAAATATTTCATAAATTTAAGGGACTTTAGGACCCAGTTCACTCCAATTATTGAAAAAAAAAATGATTTAGTTAAGCCGTAGATTGGGAGCCTCTACCCCATCATCACTGGTAAGCCTGGCACCTGTATGCCAGAGATGAGCTTCTCAGCTGGGCTAGTCCCTGCCTTCTGCCTCCTAATTTCAAGAATCCACTTATTTCCCAGTATTCTCATTTCCCCCCACCTTGAACTCTAATTTGCATGACGAGGACCTTAAGACCTGACTAGCTCTTGTCTGTCCTTTCTCTAGAAACTGAGTTCTACCCTTAATCTCCTGTCTCTACAGAATAAACTATTTTCCATGAAGAGATGAATTACCCAGAATCGTGACAACACATACCTCCTTACTTCCATGCTGCTGTCTGGCCTGTGCCCATTGTAGATGGGAATTCAATTCTTACTTTCTCTTCTGATATCAAAAGCCAGAGATCTGAGGAGGAAGGAAGGAAGGAAGGGAGGAGAGAAGAAAGGAAGGAAGGAGGAAAGGAAGAAAGGGAGGGAGGGAGGAGAGAAGAAAGGAAGGAAGGAAGGAAGGAAGGAAGAAGGAAGGAAAGAAGGAAGGAAGGGAGGGAGGGAAGGAAGGAAGGAAGAGGGATAGGAGGGAGGGAGAAAGAAAAGAAAAAGTAATGACAATGAGAAGAACAAGATTGGTAAGTCTACAACAGGAAGAAATCCACACCTAATTTATTATTCTTGGAATTAAGGAAAATTTGTAATATTTGGCAACAAGTCTGATAATATTCCTGGAATTTAATAGCCTTAGGAGATGTAATATGAACGGCCTTGCTTGTAAGGGATCATTTTCTGGGAATAAGGGATTTTGCCTCTGGGTTGTTTTTCCCCACCACTAATAATTGAAACTCTGAAGTTAGCAAACAATTCCTTGCTACCAAGCATTGCTCTTTTATTCAATTGTTCTATCAACCAAAACATCCCTTGCTCTGTGTCTAGGTGCCAGGCATTGTGCACTGTTTGCCAGGCACGCAGGCAGAGCCAGACAGTCTGGATCTGAGTTTCTAAGGCCAAGAATCAAATGCTTAAGTCTGGCATTTTCTAATTAGGTAAAACATTTTTGCACAATAATTTCAGGGTTTCAGATACAATGCACTTGGTGACAAGCTGATGGAACTCAAAGAGAAGTCTCTGTGGGATTTCCACAGTGGTGTTAGAGGAGATGGTTCCCCAGGCTGAGTTTTTCAGTCTGGTGAGACAAAACACCCACGCACAGCCTGACCCACAGCAGGCTGTTAGCTCTCCCCCTGGTATGCATTTTGAATCTCCCAGGGAACTCTTAAAACAGAGGTGCCCATTACCCCTTCTCCTCAGAGATGTTCCTACAGTAGGTGGGAGTAAGAAACAGTTGTCTATGTTTTTTAAAACTCCACAGTTGATTCTTATACATAGGCAGAAGTAAGAAACACTCAGTGTGAGCTCTGTGCATAGTTTTCAATGTATGAAAAATGACTGAACAAATATTAGTAAAGTAAATGGGTGCCATACTTTTAAAAACCGTTTGGTACACTGCTGGGAATAAATTCTAAAGCAAGAAAAGGATAACAGGAAGTGCTAGGTTAAGATTACATGTAAGGATAACAACACATACTAAAATAAATAGGGTAAAAATCTTTCTAGATGAGGGAAGTAACATGGAACCTTTTAGGCTGAAATGAGGGCCCTCTTGACACTTTTTCCCATTAAAATGCTTCTTAAATCTTTAAACACAGTATCTATACACTTATAAATCTTCTTACTAAGTTGGTTTTGTTCAGTGCTGGGGTTGTGTGTGTTGAGAAAGCACCCTACCACTGAGCTATATCCCTGCCCTCATCTTACCAAGAAAATACATTAAAAATACACTAGTACTGGGGCACACTTGTAATCCCAGAAACTTAGGAGGCTGAGACAAGGAGATCCCAAGTTCAAGTTCAGCCTCAGTAACTTATTGAGGCCCTCAGCAACTTAGTGAGACCTTGTCACAAAATAATAATAATGAAAATAATAATAATAATGGCTGGGGATGTAGCTCAGTGTTAAAGCACCCCTGGGTTAAATCTCATTACAAAAAAAAAA
The DNA here is from genome assembly GCA_025594165.1 of Tamias sibiricus. Classification (NCBI taxonomy): domain Eukaryota; kingdom Metazoa; phylum Chordata; class Mammalia; order Rodentia; family Sciuridae; genus Tamias; species Tamias sibiricus. The sequence goes on along the minus strand of CM046663.1, from coordinate 87,823,410 downwards.
AAAAAAAGAAGAAGAAGAAAAGAAAAGAAAGAAAGAAACCACACTACTAGGTATTTGATAATGCTTTCAAGTAGTTTCAATGTTAATAATCTTCAGTGTCTAGTTATGTTTTAAAAATGTTAATCGACACATGTGTTTCAGCCTAGAGACAATGTTGAGTGGACATGTGGACTCAGGAAGTTAACTCAGTGACTCACTGGAGCTTATGGCCTGCACATCATTGGCCACAACATAAGACCATCTAACTAGTAATCAGACTAGAAGGAAACATTGAATCAAACTGAGTACATGAAAAAATTAGACCATGATTTTCCATGTAGTGGCAAATTAATTCACAAGGACAAAATGCAAAAACCTGTCTTGGTTACAAGTTATCCTTCCATCTAACAAGCACTTTTAGAATACAAAAGTAAAAGAAAGAAATTGGACTAGACTCTGAGACATACAAAATGAAGCACAGAAAATCTGAGTTAGAACAACTCTAACATTTTCTCAGAATAAGATAAAATTTAACATAATAACATCTGGAGGAACATAACCAGGGAGAGAAAAATTATTTGATTATTCAATTTGGGGAGAAATACTCCAGGTTGTGTATCCCTTATCCAAAATGCTTGGGACAGAAGTGCTTCAGATTTCAGATTTTTTCAGAAGTTGGAATATTTACATATACATAATGAGACATCTTGGAAATGGGACTCATGTCTAAACACAATTTTTTTACAGCTTATACACATAATCTGGTAGTAATTTTATACAGTACTTTTAACAATTTTGTGCATAAAATAAACTTTCATGGTGTAGAATTTTCCAGAGGGGAGTCATGTCAGCGCATAAACATTTGAGATGGTAGAGAATTTTGGATTTTAGACTTTGGAATTACTGATATTCAACCTGGATTATAAAACAATGGCATTGGTTAGGGAAGTAATAATATCAAATAGTGGAAAATGTAAAAAATCTATTAGTCAAAATACTATTCTTTAAAAAACTAATTAGAAGTTCAGGAGGAAGATGTACACCCAAGATCAAAATCAAACACATTCTTCAGTAGAAGCCACTTGTGATTCATAGTAAAAGAGTCTATCACTGAAAAATAAAGGACATCTTAGTATGGGATAGATATGCTCCTGATACGTGGAGGTCATAGGTCAAGAGGTAGGAACAGAACTGTGGCTTGGACTTCCTGCTGCCCCATGCTTTGTGATAAAGCCTTGGGCTGTTCTGGGGAAATGACAAGACCAGAGAAATGATCAGCTGCAAGCAGCCACTCTGTGGACACCAAAATTGTTCTCCCAGCAACCAAGGGTTATACACACAACAGGACACCAGAAAATGACCACAGCAGCACCGAAGGCTCTCATATCCCAGTGACACCACTTCCACACACACCTCACAATATTATTGGCCATTTAGCATGGACTACCTCAGCTAAGGGTGCATATAAAATCTCCTGTAACATATTCCTCTTTATACAGACTCCAAATCACCGAAAAATCCCATGCAACCAGAGTTGTCTTCCTTGTCTATTCAGCAACATTTTCTGAAGTCTGTTCCTCTGAATGTTAATCAAGATGTTTCTCAATAAAAGAAGTGGGTAGGGGGAGCTATGTGATCAAATAATTAGCATCTTAAAAAAAAAAAAAAAGAGCATCCTGATTCTAAACTTTCTGTCTAGCTTTCTATATCTCGTTATTTCACACATTTATTTGACCACTGCCTCTTTATCATGTAGTACTTGTTAAGATTCCAAAGAAATAATTTTTCATGGCATGAGGATGGAAAACATTACTGGTCAGGAAGCTAAGACACTGGAAAAAAAAATCATTCTTCAAGGAAACCAATGGAGTCGTGTGTGGCTCAAGAATAAAGACATTCTGAGAAATGCACACCAGGCTATTGTAATTGTAGAACATCACAGAGCATATGTACTTGAGCTGAGAGAGCATAGCCTGCTGCACCTCCAGGTTGCATGGTAGATACTGTCCTACATACAGTGTGTCATCAGCAGAGAGTGTTGTTAGCAGCACGTGACTGTATATACATACCAAGCTCTACTTTCTGCCAGGAATTGGTCTAGCTGCTGAGATACAACAGCGATCAAGACAGGCCGAGTCCCCGGGGCCCCCACAGGCTCACTTTCTAGCATGCAATGGAATAAGTCCACAAGATAGTTTTAGATGGTGTTTTGAACAGAACGATTCAAATGCAGGTAGAAGTTCCTTTCAGAGAGATTGGGAAGGCTTCTTCCAGATGTGATGTGTGAGATCAGATCTGGATTATCACTACTGTCATTTAATAGCAACTACATTTTTCTAATGGTTTGAAAATTAATGATTAAAAAATAGTAAGGCAAGATTCATGTTTTAGTAATTTTCTGTTAATGAAAAAAGAAAATCAAACAAAATGCTCATTGTCCATCCATTCTACATACAAGCATGTACTACCCCTGGGTTAAAAATTCATGTCTATTGGGATGGAACATTCAGTTCTCAAAGTTGTACTGAGAACATCTCTGAGTGACAGTCTTAAGTGGTGACACTGGGTTTCTGACACAAGCCAGTAGTCTTGGTGTGGACACTGCAACAATTCTCCCCCAACTCTTCTCTGAGTGGATACGCCACACAGTTGACCCCAGGAAACTTGTATGTGCCAAGTGGACACAGGAATCATCTTCAGGGCTTGGATCTGGGGAGAGTGACAGGCCAGGAAGTTAACTTTGGTTGTACTTAGCCCTGAAACTCTGCACTGGCTTCAATTCCTGGGGATTGCTTATTAAAATGACACCCCAAAACTCTTGGGAAAGCAACATAAAAGGTTGTGTAAATGCTTTCTATTGTTAACTGAAAGATTTCTTTCCCACAGCTATGGACCTTTCTCTACAATCTTGGAAGATTCTTCTAATAAAAATTTTGGTAATTTGCTTTATAATGATAATTGCTTTGGTGGTTAAAATGGTGTTGAATGATGAAAGCTTCCCCAACAGGCTCCAAAAGTCAAGGCACTGATTCAAAAGGAGATTGTTATTGTCTTAATTCCAACATGTTTCCAAGAAATCTACTTATATATCCACAATAACTGCCGAAAATCTTTCAGCAGATGAATGAAAATTTTCTTCTTATTGTGTTTTGAGTAGTCAAATTGCACCCAGTATTGTAAAATCAGAGTGCTCTGTTGCTAGGCAATTTCATGAATCATCCCAAGTCAGGTTTTAACCAGATTGATAAAAGTGTTCCCTCTTGATTTGTTTCTTCACTGGAACACAGTGTTTGTTTGAGCCACAAAATATCTGAACTGATCATATGGGAACAGTGTTTTACATAGTAATAAATAAATCTTTCCTTAACACTAGTACTTAATACTATATATAATTATTGTTGTAACACACAGCAATCAAATAGGAGTGACAGAAAGTGCAGGCAATGATTGCACTTGGCATTATGCTAACACTACAGAGGGAAGCAGCCACGAGATCAGCAGGAAGAAGAGAATGGAAAAATGCTGCTCTGAACTGCCTCCAAAGACGCCTGCTCTCCTCCAAGACACCAGCTGTTGGGTCTCCCTGATTTGAAAAATGGCATCGCTATTGGCCCTGTGTCTCCCAAGGAGACTCCATGGAAAAAGGCAACACCCATTTGATTTGTAAATTCCAACATATATGTTAAAGGTGAATCATTTCATTGATAGTTGGATCTAATAATAAGAAATTCACATCTGTCATGTTATTTAACAAAAGAAAAGATAGGTACTTAATCACACCGAATTCAAAGGAAATGAAATATAAATCTAACTAAAATATTAATAGCTGATGAGTGTTTGTAGATGTTTAGTGTTTTTCACTACCTATCTGCAAAGTTAATGTATTTATTTGAGGATGTAAACATAGGGATTCCCACAAACAAGTAAAGAGTTATGTATAAAACAATAGATTCCAATCTTTGAAGTATAAAGTTCTTTTAAATTTATGGCATAATATAATTCCTATCACTTATGTGTTTATGTCAAATATCTCCCATAAGCTACCCATGGGTCAGAAATTCCCTTTTTTAAAGATACATGCTTGGTGACAATACAAACAAAAACAACATGGACTATTTTGCCATTCTATTAAAAATGGGCTGTCTCACTGGATTTTAGGTAGATTTGGGTTTTAACCAAAATCTAGGAGTGATAAAGGAAAACTAAAGCAGAACATTTCCAAAGACAGTAGGGGATTTACCAAACAAGAAGAGCATTCTAAGGGAAGAGGGGCAAAGAGGAACAAAAATGAACTTTCCTGTGCTTTTCCCTGTAAGAAGTACTCTTGTAATTATGCATGCATCTTAATTAAAATCACATTTCTTGTTTCTCATTTTCAGTTGGCCTTGTATCATTAAAACTGCACTGCATTTGATGTATTTATAATTATAGCTAAAAGGTTATGTTAATGTTCTTCTCTTCCATGCTGAACAAAAAGCCATTGCTTTCCAGAAATTCAGTCTTCAGATATAAAATTCAATACCTGTGTATCTCGAAAATAAAATATCTTTGAGATCAATAGTCACAGTTTTAAGTGGAGATCCAAAATCCCTGATGCTAGCAAAAACACAAACGTAAACTGCTTTTAAAAATAAATCTATAGCTGTGAAAAATAGAATGGCTCATAGGTCTAATTAAGGTCTCATAGAAGATACTCACTACTCTAGATGAATTAATAGAAGACAATCATATCTCTTCAGGCTATAATTATTGAACTTTAAATCCTCAAATCTTCCTTTTATAAGAAAAAACAATAATAAAGCTTATGTTACAGGATCAAAGCTTTCTCTTCTGAATGTAAAAATGGTGGCCAAATCGAATGCCCATTATTCAATCTTTACTGAGAAACTCTTTCCTGACTTTTTCCAATAAGAGAATCAAAAAAATGAAAACACGGTGCAATATAAAAGTTGTGCTGGAAATAGTAACCTGTGGCTCTGGGTCTATGGCTTAGCTGTTTCGGGACATTTCAGTTGGGAAATTTATTAGACAAATGTTTAGTATTTAGATATTGCTGTGGTTGAATTGTTTTCCCCAAAAACACATGTTAAAGTTCCTACCCTTGAAATCTCAGAGTGTGTTTTGCTATTCTCACGCCAACACAACACAGAACCTTCTGCTACCAGAATGTACGGGGGTCTCCCCAACACCAAGCAATTCTCCTGCAGACGCCAACTGGGTGTCTGGCAATTTGATTCAGTTCTGAGACCATGAACCCAGAGATGATCATCAAACCCACAGGTGGAGGGCTCTGTTCCACAAAGCTGCCTTCTATCTCTTATGAACCACAAGTCCCAGGGTGTGACCCACCCTTCTGACCAACTGGTTATAATTTAGGGTTCCCAGGACCCCCAATTAGGATTTAATTATTCACTAAGAGAACTCACACTCATTTATTATAAAGGAGATTATGAAGAAGACAAGTAAATAGCTAGATGTTAAAAACGCTGGGACAAGATATAGGAGAGGGATACAGAGGCTATAGCCCCTCCTAGCACCTACCAGCACTCCCCAGCACCTCCACATGTGCAGCATCCTGGAAGCCCTCCAAACCCTGACCTTTGGGTCCTTACACAAGCTTCATTATACAGGTATGATTGATTATGTCATTAGCCATTGCTGATCAACTTGACTGTCAGCCCTTCTCCTCTCCTGGAAGGCCAGGTGGGAATGAAAGTTCCTACGCTCTAGTAACAGGGTCGGCTCTCCTGAAGCCAGCCTCCAAACCTGGCCATCCAGAAGTCCCAATCATCAGTCATCTCATGAGCATACAAAAGGATATTTATCACTTTGGATATTCTGAAAGGCTTTAGGTACTATGTACCAGGAATGGTACCAGACCAAATGTCTAGCTCTTATTTTAAATCAAAATTTCATTGTCATTGGAAATGTTCATGTAATGTGTTTAATTAAGATGAAGTCAGGCTGGGGTAGATAGACTGCTGCATGACTGGCATCCTGATGAAAAGAGGGAAATGTGGGCACAGAGACACACAAGGAGGACACCGTGTGAGGACAGGGACAGCTCAAGGAATACCAAGGCATCCCAGTGACACCACAGCTGGGATGACAGGCACAGATGGACCCTCCCAGAGCTTTCAGAGGAGTGCCACAGCCCGCCAACCTCTTGCTGTCAGATGTCAAGCCTCCAAGGCACCCAGGTTGTGGTACTGTGTTATACCAGCCTCAAAAAGTAATCCAGAAGTCTATGGAACTTGGAAATTTGTGGCCCCAGAATTTCAACTTATACCTACCTTCATACTACAAGCTGTGTTAACCAATGCCTTGATTTTTGGTCTTCTCTCCCCTCCCCCATCTCTCCCTCTCTCTCTCTCTTTCTCGTTGGCATTGAACCCAGGGTCTTCCACATGCTCAGTATATGCTCCACCACTGAGCTGCACCTCCAGTTATGTCTTGATTTTTATAAAATTCAAGCAAGAAACTTGGGTTCTGGAAACTTTTTGAAGGCTGCACTTCTTTCCTTTGTTCTCAAAGAAACAGGCAAAGGACCACACTGTCCTTGCAGGGCTCTGGGTTGGAGTGAGAGTCACTCATGGCACCTGCCTACCAGGGCTCTAGTCCGAGCGGCAGGAGGCTGGAGGTGGAATTCAGACAGCAGAGCCCAGGTTCACTGCCCTCTTCTATGGGATGGGCCGGAGGCACAGCTTCTCAAAGTCACAGATGTATGTGTCTGGCTGCCTTTTCATACTTACACTCAAATTCTGAGGAAAACTGGCTTGTGAACTTGCAAAGAGAAAAAGGAAAAGAAAATCTTAAAAAAAGGATACCTGTTCTCAGGCATGAGGGTAAAAAAATACACAGACTGAGCATGATTTTAAGACACGAATCCCAAAGAACCACGCCAGTTGTACTTGATGACTGCTCACAGATCAGTATGCTGGCTCCTCAGCTGGCCATCGGCACCTGTCATGTTTAAGACCTTGTTAATAAACACCGTGCTGCAGGTAAAAAGAGGGACTACAGGCTCAAGGTCACTTTTCCACACAACCCTAAACCTTGGACAGAAAGTGGTATGAATCATAGCTTAGATTCTATAGCATTTTTTATTCTACAAAGCCCTTTTATAGTCATTTCTTGGTCTAGTTCTCGTGTTATAACAGACTTAGAAGCTGCTTCTGCTGAAAGCATTGACTCTTCACCTTGGCCTTATTATGGCTTCCATCTGGAAAGTTTCCCCAAGGCTCATGTACAGAAACCACAGTCCCCAGTGCAACAAGGTACACAGATGGGGCTTATAGGCAATTTTTGGATCTTGAGGGCTCTGACCTTATCAGCGGATTAATGATTAATCCATTTGATGGATTAATCCATTGATAGGTAGATGGGCTACTGGGAGGTAGGACCTAGTTGGAGAAAGTAAGTCACTGAAGGCGTGCCCTGAGAGCTTATCTTCTCCCCAGCTCCTCTTTCTGTCTCTCTGTCCCCACATCCCACTCCCGCACCACCACCACTGTCTGCTTCCCGAGCAGCTTTTCTATGCCATGCCTTTCTACCATGATGCTTTTACCTGGGAGCCAGGTGATAGTGGACATAATCCTCTGAAAACATGAGCCGAAATAAATCTTCTGGTCACAGTGACAAAAAGCTGACTAACAGAAAACTGGTAGCACAGGCCTGCAGATGTTCAATGGGTATCTAAAAGCAGGAGAAACTTAGCATCTCTGCCTTCATTTTGTATCTGTATTCAGATTCCTGCTCAGTTCTGCAAGTACACATGGCAATCATTGAAGAAGCGTTCATCGAAAAACTGGTACTACAAGGTTTATTAGCCCTAAATTTACCTAATCTATCTTGTCCCCCCTTCAAGACAGAGGACACCAAGATAAGAATAACTAAGACATTTCAAGATTTGCAGGCACATTCACCTGCCAGCTTTTATGGGATCCTGTTCCAGACCCTGGAGTGACACTCAGAAGTCTCCAGTCCCTGCCCCACACCTTTCAGGAACAGAGAGTCTTGCAGGGTGATCACCCCAGGGTGAGACTCTGCCCTGTCCCCCACAAGCAGGAGTAATCATTTCATGGGAACCGAAATGTCCCCACAAGTGATAAGGACTTCTCCAGAGCCACCTTGCAGAACCAGAAATGAGATAATGGTCAAGCAGGCCACAGCTTGACCAACACTGCTTGTTATGCAGACCTTTCACCCCTGGCGCTGATTTTTCCTCTGTTTAAATGACTAAAGCTCCTGTCAGGACCCTGAAGACAGAGCAGACATACTTGGTCTTGGTCCCACTCTGCCTTCCCAACGTGGCCACTGTGATGAAAGAGTCTTTCCCGCTTTCACCATCACTTTTTTGGCTGGGTTTTGGAGGCAAGTGGCCAGACCTGATTTGTCAGGACCCCCAGAGATGAGCTTATGGACTGGGACTCCAGTAACAACAGAGCCTTGTTAATTTCACTACTTTAAGATGTAGATAGAAAAACTAAGTGCCTCCCCACACACCACCCACTGGGCACACAGAATGTGCAACCAAGCGAGTTCTTCTGACTCCAAGTGCCCTGCCACTAATTCTCAGGAGAGAGATTTTCCTTATTCCAGTCCACCCAGTGTCTACCCCTGGTCCCTGCTTGCAGCACACTCTGCTGGCGTGAGCTTGGTTAGAGCAGACAAAGAGACTGGCACACTCACTACCAGTTTTCCTATTGCTATCCTCTAAATGTTTGTCCCCAAGAGTTTATATGTTGACACATAATCCCCAATGCGATCTTATCAAGAGGTGGCCCTCTAGCAGGTGATTAGAACCTCAAGTGGGATCAATGCCGTTAGAAAAGAGGCCTTCGAGAACTCCATCCCACTGAGCCACGTGAGGACCAGCAAGATGATGCCATCTAGCAGCAGAGCCTCACCAGACACTGAATCTGCAGGCGGCCTTGATATGAACCTCCCAGCCTCTGTGATCAGTACCTTTCTATTGTTTATAAATCACCCAGGCTAGGGCCTGGGGCTACAGCTCAATGGTAGAGTGCTCCTCTCGCATGTATGAGGCCCTGGGTTCTATCCTCAGCACCACAAAAATAAAATAAAGGTATTGTGTCCACCTACAACTAAAAAAAATATATATTAAAAAATAAAATTAAAAAATAATAATAAATCACCCAGTCTAGGTATCTTGTTACAGACTAAGACACTTGTCTTCCTGAACATTATGATATAGCACTGTTACTGATCCACGCTGGTCACAGCCTTTGTGGAGAAATTTATCATTCAGATCATTAACAAATAGTACTTTTCCTTAAATGAGAAGTTTTATATCAAATTATTTTCTTCTCAAAGTAATATTTTGAGGAAACATTGTTGTCTTAATCCATCCAGGCTACTACAACAAACTGCCATGGACCAGGTAAGTTTATCAATGACTGAATTTATTTCTCACAGTTCTGGAGGCTGTGAAGCCCAAGATTGAGGCACCATCAAAGTCAGGGTCTGGTGAGGCCCTTCCTGGTTTATAAATGGCTGTTTTCTCACTATGTCCTCACATGGCAAAGGGACAAGAGATTTCTTTGGGGTATCTTCTATAGAGACACTAATCCTATGTGTGAAGCCTAACCTAAATCTTAGGTTAACCTAATCATCTCCCAAAGCCCCCACTTCCTAAATCTGTCACCTTGGGGGTTAGGATTTCAATGTTTGAATTTGGCTTTTCACATTAACAATCAGCAAAGTGCATATGTATTAGTTAGCATTCTCTAGCAAAATAACCAATATGATGGCTATATATATAAAGAAAAGAGGGGGAGAGAGAGAGAGAGAGAGAATGAATAAGGGATTGACTCACAGTTATGGAGGCAGAAAAGTCCCACAACCTGGCCATCTGCAAACTGGAGTCTCAGGAGAGCTGGAGATGTAGTTTGGAAACCTGAGAGCCAGAAAGTCAAAAATTCTAGTCCAAGTTTGAAGACCTCAAGAGCAGGCACAAAAGGCAGGAGATCATTGTCCCAGCTCCACCACCAAGAAGAGAGTAAATTCAACCTTCCTCACTGTTTTGTTCTACTCAGGTCCTCAACAGATTGGATGATATCCATTCCCATCATAAAGAGCAATCCTCTCACTCAATCTGCCAATTCAAATATTAGTCTCTTTTGGCAGCACCCTCACAGGCACACCCAAAAACAATGTTTCACCAGCTATCTGGGCATCCCATGACCCAGTCAAGTAACACATGAAACTATCACAACCACTCATAGAACTCTTCCTAGAAGAAGGGGATGGGGGTCATGGCTGCCCCCAGCCCTGTGGTGATGCCAGATATCACAAGGAACACCAGAAAAGATGAAGTCTGCATGCTTCTATTTGAATGTCCTAGAAGCCATGATCTAAGCCAAGACCATCCTATAAACCAAGAGTCTTTAGACATCCTTGTTCACATATCCTCTAAAATTATTTTGAAAAAATATTTACCCCTTGTGCACTTTTAAAACTTCTTCTTCATATGCTTAAGTAGTTGTGAAGAAAGTGATTGCTAGCCAGTTGTAAATATTGAAATTTAAAAACGAAGATTATATTATTCCTTTAGCGTATGCAATGGAATCTAAGTTACATAGTAGTTTGAAAACCACCTTCTTGTTGTTTCTGCCCCAGGACAAAGGTGTCCTGCAAAAGTTAGTATCCTTCATATAGAGAAGAACACCCATGCTTGGCCCAAGGTCAAACAATGGCCCAGAGGGCAGGGAACTACTTCAAGTGCAGTTGGCGTCTCATACCAACAAGTGAACCAGTGGGTCAGGAGCAATGTATGAGCCTCACAATGGCTTCCACTCCCCTTCAGCCCTGTACATTTCCCATCCTAACCAGAAACATACAAGAATGGGAATTCTGGGAAACATTGCTCAGCCTAGACAAGTAGACACATTGGAAAGTTATCACACCTTGACAGGCATGAGAGACCAACCCCAAACTTGAAACTCATGCTGCCCTTTGTACCCTGAATAGTGAAGTCATTTGTCTGTGACCCAGGAATCTAGTGTCTTCTACCAGCTTCCATGAAACTACTGTAGGCCAACTAGCTACTGAAGGGCGGGTAAACTCTCAGATTCCTCACAGTTCTTGAAACCAGAATTAGCCATTTAGTAGTACACAAACAATATTTCTTAACTTTAAAAATGTTTACATTTGTCTCTTTCATTTATTTGTATTTTCATTACTCTTTCTTCAGACTTGTCTCCTAATATATTTTAATGCTTGGAAGTCTCCTATTGATCTAGCCACCACTATACCAATAAAAATGTTTATGGAAATTAAAATGTTTAAATTTGCTTTATTTCCTCCCACCATAATGTTCTACATATTCAAAATAGTTCATATTGTATAATCATTATAATTGTTATTGGTAAGCAACAGATCAGAAATGTAAATGTGTTTCAAATTTTGAATAAATAATTAGTATTAAAGGAAAAAAATTGTATTGGAAATAAATCATCTCAGTGCAATACTGCTCAAAAATAAATTCATTTAAAAGTTACCACATAAAATTTCATGTTAACAAGAAGTTGAAGATATTAAATATTTAATAATGTGAAGATTGACCAGCATACTTGAAATAAATATTTTATTATATGATATGATAAAGTAATTTTTCACTATGTAATTAGACAACATGTCCTGAATCTAAAAGAAATCACATGCAAATTTTAGTCAAGGATTTTATATAATGTATCCTGAAAATTCAAGTTATAATTAAAAGACTCTGAAGCACTAAACTACTGTCAGGTTGTTCAAAAGTCACTTCTCTGCAGTTAACAAAACAGACTAAAGATGAATCCTAAAAATAGCTAAAAAGGGCTGCTTACATTAATATACAGGAAAAAATGTCATTTTCTGGCTTCAATATTTCTTAAAGTATGCTTTGCTTTGTGCTCACAGAATTTTACATTCTTTGGCAAGAAGAAAGGTATAGAAGAGATATAGTCATTCAACAAAATCTGTCACTAACTCTCACTATTCCTGTGTATGAACCAGAACATTCCAACCCAAGCCCAAATCCACAAATTTCACCCTGAACAGAGTAAAGATTAAAGCCTGTGAGGCTCATTGTAACCTCTTTAATGGCTTAAGGGGTCTTCTTTATTGGAAACCCAAGAGGTTTCCACACTTCCAACCCAGAGGTAGGTTTGGAATGGGTTGGAGATCTAACCCACCCTTTTGGAAGAAGGATTCTTATGAACTCAGGCAAAATTTTTTTGAATGAGTTTTAGAAAAGAGGATCTACAGATCTTAAGGACCTGGCTCCTTTACAGATCTCCTGGTTTTTCATCCCCTGAAAAGCACATCCAAGTGGAGACCCCTGCTATAAACCACTTTGAGCCTCCACTAAGGGGAAGCTCCTTTGATCTTCACATGACTTCTGTCCTCCAGGTGCAGTTTCAATGGTTCCCTGCAGCTACACGTACATACATAAGTGCAAAGAGTCTAGAAGGATATGTGCAAAAACCAATAATTGTGGTAGAGACTAGAATTGGGAAGATTTGCCACAAGAAAATACTTATGTGTTGTCTGATTTTAAATAAATAATTTTAAAGGAAATATGAAAGAAATTCACAACTGGAAAAATGTTAGGGGTGAGGGATTGGGGCTGGGTAAAATGCAATGTATAAATAAATAAGAGAATGAAAGCTCAGGGGATTTGTGGATCCCCCAAGTTTAGACTACACAAGCCAAGCATCAGGAGAATTATTTCTTCAGGGCATTCTTCCAACGTTTTTTCAAAAATCTATTATCCACAGTCACTGATTTCATATAGTTAAAAAAAAAAATTGAGTGCTTGCATTTTATGTGCAGCAATTGGTTACCTTAATCCTGTATGTTTCCTAAAAATAAAATAAAATAAAATGCCAATATAACCGGCATAGGGAAGAGCTACACTATTTAAGCAACCAGAAAAGCAACTATTGAGTAAATTGAAGTGAAAATATCAGCCCTGCTGGTCTTTGTGTCCTGTTTATACAAGGAAGAAAAGAAGGTATGTGTTCTGTTTTCACAAAGGCCTTTGGATGAGTCTTTCTCTAAAACATTAATTGTGGCAAGCCAAGTGTCCTGATGTTGTTTTCAGCTGTATTTGCAAATGTTGATGGATGTCCATTTCCCAGGTTGGGCCTCTACAGAGCTACATCAAGTTGAAACCCCAGGGCCCTCTGGTAACGTGTCAGAAAGATCTTTGTTAAAGGATCAGAAAGGAAAAAGTCCAGCTCAGCGTGACCCCTTCTTTCAGGAATCCTATCTGCAATACAGGGGCTACAGGACAAAATCATCAGTCCTGTTTTGAAGGTACTCGGGAATCCTGCGGAAGGAGCAAAGGAGAAACAATTCTGCTCCCGGAAGCCAGCTACATCAGGTGAGTCAGGACAAAGAACGAGGGTGTCATGAATGATGTAAGAACCAAATAAATCACAACAGACTGACTTATTTTAAAGTCCAAGAAAATTTTAAATCATGATGTAAATCTGGTACCCCTGCTGATTGCTTAAAGGTGGATGGCCCTTTTGAATCACTGGCATCAAATGACAGTCACAAAACAGAATGAAGAGTAGGATATGCAGTTTCTGGAAGGATACATGCCCGACAGTTCATCTACTCTACCACAGACTGGTCTTGGGAAACCTTATCTTTTTGTGTGATAAGGGAAAGGAAAGAAATGGCAATTTTTGGAGGGGGGACTGATGTGAATGTCTTCTGTTTTCATGTTATGGAGTGAAACCAAGAAAAATGATGTCCCCATGTTTTCTTCCCTGTCAGCATACCCTTGAGACTCCCTGGATTCCCTTCTTGACCATAGCACCCTTATACCCCTAGACTTTATGCCCCTTTGGGGCTCCTTGATATGTTGTCTGATTCATTTATTTGATAGGCATGGAACTCCTTTTAAGTGGTGCCTTTCTTCAAAAGCAGAGCTGGAGAAGAGCATTCATTTGAGTGACATATTGGGTGACAGATCTCAGGAGGAAGAGAAGAGGAATAGTGGAATAGGACACAAGAACAAAGCTAGCCTGAAGGCTGTCATCTGAAGGGGGTGGAGGGCAGGCAGCTGTGAGCTGTGAGCACCAAGGCTGGCAGCAGTGGGGATAGGGGCACTGGCTCAGCGAAGGGAACCAAGCGGCCCCAACAGCACCCACTGCACAACCATGCCCTGGGCTTAGTGCCAGGGATGCCAACCTGAGACTCAGCTCATGCCTTCCAGATGCACTCAAGGAAAGGATGGATATGAAACACAAGGTTTTGTAAAACAGTGCTTTTTGAGAGCAGAAAGCACATCCTTTTATTTCATTCAGTATATTTGTCCACCCACTGTTAGCTGGGCACTCTACTCAGAGTGAGAAAAGGATCATAAAGGAAGCAGGTATCAGAGAGGAAAAGGAATTAAGAGAGCATTCTATACTGTTCTGCAAGGAGTCTTTACTGTTCCCTACAATCCTGGTGTGGTGTTCCATGCCTAACTGACATGTATTAATCCTTATTTACTTTCTAATGGAAAACATGTCATGGTAAAACACATATAACATAAATTTACCACTTTAACCATTTTGGGGTGTGCAATTCCTGCTTACTTCCTAAGCAGTGTTCTCTTCTACCAAGAGCGGGGTATGTAACAGTAATGGAAGTCATTTGACCCCTATCTTTGACCTTTGGGGGTGTGGAAAAACCCTAAGGATCCAAGTCCTTCCTATATAACACACTTTCTGCAATGGTTCTCGATACGATATTTGCTGTGACTCTCAGACATTCGGCATTTCCATATCCATAGGTGGGGAGATTATACGGCCCCTCCCTGAGCTAACAAACTTGGCACTACATTTTGATCCTCCAATCTCTGCACATGTTATCATCAAGTAAGGATGGGGGTTCTGTTTGCTGAGAGAATATAAATAATTAAAATCCTGCAGGGAGCAGATTTTTATTTACAGGGCTCCATTGTTACTCCTGTACCTGGTGGGAGTAGGGCAGAATTACACGAGTTTATTAAAAAAACAAAAATTGATGGTTCCGGCTCCGTTCCTCTACCCCATGGAATGAGATCAAATAGCAGCTGCACAGAAGCAAGGCTGTCAGTATTTACAGAGCTATGGGGGGGGAGGAAGGGGAGGAGAGAGCTGACTAACATTTGGGGGAATGGGTTCTTGGATGCCAGAGTTCCCCACGGCGCGTAGGGCCTCCAGGACATCGCCACATCTTGGAATTCAGATGTTCACACTCTGAAATGTTTCCAAGCCCAACCTTCGCCCTTGCTGGATGTTCTGTTTCATCATTCCCTTTTTATTTACAATTCCCGCATTTCTAAGATAGAAGCTTACACTGCAGAAACAGTCTAAAGCATACCCCCTACATACAAACTGATCTCCAGATTTCCAGTGAAATTGCTGCCTTTGTGTACTTACGGACTGACGTGATAACTGAAAATAACTTCCATTAGCACTATAAAAACTCCAGCTGATACCAAATGAATTTCATTTGATACCAGCAGAGAAAAATATTGGCTACTGAGATACTCTTTGTTCATGGTTATTTACAGTTAGCTAGAAGCCATGTGCAACTCAGCCAGGCAGAAGGCACCGGGCGATTTCCTTTCTTCCACGACCTGTCTGGAAGGTCTTCTCTAAAAGACCAGCCACCTTCATTTGCTGAAATCCTATGACCACTCTTGTCATACCTGGTCCACCTCAATACATGGAAGTGTCTAGTGACTACATTCCTCAAAGTAAGAACCATACAAATAGGTGTTTGAGTGACATGTGGTACTGGACTCCATTCCCCTCCTCTCCAGCCTCCAACATATCACCATTTTATTTTGTAAATTTTGGAAACTGTCAACTACATGATCAGAAAATTCCTCAATCCCCGTGATTTTTTTAAATGCAGATATTTCAAATGCACATGTATGTATCACCACAAAGAAATGTGTAGATATTTTGTCATATTTCCCCCACCCCCGGAACTGTCAGTTTTTGAGAAAAGTCACAGATACAGCTGGAGGTCCCTGTTTTGCTCCCTCCCTTGTCAGGGGAAACAGCTGTCTTGAAACTGTTTGTATCAGGTCCATTCAGGATCTGTGCTTTTAATTCACCTACAGGGATGGGAAATGATTTTAAGTGTCCTTACATAGCATACATATATGCCTAGCTTGTTCTACAAATTGCTTTCTTCAGTCAACATTATGGATTTTTAAAATTTGTATTGCCTAAGATGTACCATTGAACTATTTTTACATTTACAGTTCAGTGACATTAAGGGTATTCACAGCATTGTATAGCCATTACTACTTCCAGAACTTTCTATTGTTCTAGGTAGAAATTCTGTACCCATTAAACATTACTCTTCATCTCTTCCCTCTCCCAGCCCCTGGCAATTTCTGTTTTTTGCCTCCATCAATTTCATTGCTCCAGGTACCTCCTGCAAGTAGATCATATAACATCTGTTTTTTCACATCTGGTTTTATTGCACTTTGCATATCAATGGTATGGTTTTTTCATATCTACTCATACATATTGATCCAGGTCATTCATCTTAAATATTACATAGTATTCTGGCATATTATAGATTAATTTATCCATAACTCTATTGACATTTACCTTTCAATTCATTGCTACAAAAAATAAATAAATTTTTAGTGAACATTGGAGTACCCACCTAGAAGTAGAAATGCTGGTTATGTCCATCTTCAGACTTACCAGAGAGCTGTCAAATTGTCCATGACATCATACCAACAATTTACATTCCTACCAGCAGTGAATCTAAGTTCCTGCCACCCCATGTCCTTGTTTGTATTCACAGATTTTTATTTTTAAGTTTTGATAGCTTGGGTATGAAATGGTATCTCAATATTGTTTTGCTTGGTGTTTTCCTAATGAGTAGTGAGGCTGAGCATCTTTTCATGTTTATTAATCACTTAAGTTTCTTTTCATTTGAAATGCCTGCTCATGATTTTTACCCTAATATTATTTTTGCTTTTTTATTAATTTCTGGGATATATACATAGATAGATGCACAATTAATCATTTGACTGGTGTGTGTGTGTAAATTTCAAATAACTTTGTTAACATTTTTATCATTTCTTTGTTTTCTAATTCATTAATTTCTGAATCGATCCATATTACGTTTTCCTTTCTATTTGGTTTCCTCTTGGACACTTGTCTTCAGTTTGACTTGCTTTCTAGTTGATGTGTAAGGCTATAAATTCCATCCTAGGTAACTATTTCCACTCACTGCACAGGCCTATAAGATTGTGCAGTATCCTTTGGGCTGAAGTCTGTCTTGTGTGTGTTAGTTCAACAGAGACCTAGAGATACTACAATTTCTTCTCCTTTGTAGATATGAACATGCCTGATTTTGCCTTGACTCTTGAAGGGTAAGTGTGGTGTGTGCTTTCCTCCAGCCTCTTGAAGACAGCTTTCAGCACCTTTTGTCACTGGGGGACAGCAGGTGCCAGATCAGTACCTTTCTAAGTCATCAGTCTTTGCTGTCAGGCAGAGTGTAAGATGTTGTCTTTGTCTTTGATGTTTTATGTTTTGTTGTATCTGAGGGCACTGTTTTGTTTTCTTTAACTTTTAGGACTGTGTGTTCCTTTAATTTGAGAATTGTGTCTTTCCTCAAAATGGAAATATTTGCCATTGTGTTGTTTCTCTGTTCTTTCTATTCTGTCACTCAGGAATGTTCATTAGGCATGTATTAGAGCTTGTTACTCATCCCATGCCTCATAAATTATCTCAAATAATTTCTCAAATATCTCTTTTGATCTATTGATGATAGATAAATAGATAGATATCAGCCTATATCTGATTTCACTACCTTGTAAATCATCTTAATCCAAGTTTTCCTAATTTCTCCTAATTTTATCTTTAATTTTGGCACCCATAGATTCCTTTCTTGGCAGTGTAGTAAAATATGTGCAAAATAAAATTTACCATTTTAACCATTTTAAGTGTACAATTCAGTGACATTAAGAAAATCACAATGTATGCAACCATGACCACTGTCCATAGCTGGAAGGTTTTCATCATCCTGACACTCTACCCACTGAACAAGAGCTCACCATGCTCCCCTCCTCTTGGCCCCAGATAACCTCTAAGATGCCTTTCATCTATGAATTTGATAATTCTAGTCACTTCATATAAGTGGAATCATAGAAGTACTTATCTTTTTATGACTGGTTTATTCCACTTAGCAAAATGTCTTCAAGGCTAATCTAGTTATGATATGTGTCAGAATTTCATTTATTTTTAAGAGTAACTATTTTGTTGCATGGATATATCATATTTTGTTTATCCATTCATCTGTTGGTGAACATTTGGATTGTTTCTACCATTTGGCTATTTCGAGTAATGCTACTATAAATACTGTTGTACAAGTATCTGCTTAACTATTTGCTTTCAATCCTTTAGGAGTTGCTGGGTCATATGGTAATTCTCTGTTTAACTTTTTCTTTTTTTATTTATTTGTTCTAATTAGGTACATATGACAGCAGAATGCATTTCGATTCATTGTATACAAATAGAGCAAGACTTTTCATTTCTCTGGTTGCACATGCTGTAGAGTCATACCATATGTGCAGTCATACATGTACCTAGGGTAATGATGTCCATCTTATTCCACCGTCTTTCCTGCCCCCATTCCCCCTCCCTCCCCTTCCTCCCCTTTGCCCAGTTGAAGTTCCTCCATTCTTCCCCATGACCTCCCCACAACATTATGGATCAGCATCCACTTATCAGAGAGAACATTTGGACTTTGGATTTTTTGGGATTGGCTTACTTCACTTAGCATGATATTCTCCAACCCCATTCATTTACCTGCAAATGCTATAATTTTATTTTCTTTTAATATTAAGTAATATTCCATTGTGTATATATACCACAGTTTCTTTATTTATTCATCTATTGAAGGGCATCTAGGTTGGTTCGATAGTTTAGCTATTGTGAATTGAGCTACTACAAACATTGATGCAGCTGCTTCAGTATGGTATGCTGATTTTAAGTCATTTGGGTATAAACCAAGGAGTGGGATAGCTGGGTCAAATGGTGGTTCCATTCCAAGTTTTCTAAGGAATCTCCATACTGCTTTCCAGAGTGGTTGCACCAGTATGCAGTCCCACCAGCAATGCATGAGTGTACCATTTTCCCCACATCCTCGCTAACACTTATTATTGCTTGTATTCTTGATAATTGCCATTCTGATTGGTATGAGATAAAATTTTAGAGTAGTTTTGATTTTCATTTCTCTAATTACTAGAGAAGTTGAGCATTTTTTCATGTTTTTGTTGATTGATTGTATATCTTCTTCTGAGAAGTGTCTATTCAGTTCCTTAGCCCTATGTTTTGAAGAAACTCCAAACTTCTTTCCACAATAGCTCCACAATTTTACATTTCCACCAGCAACACAAGAACACAAGGGGGCTACAATTTTTTCACCAATGCTTATTTTCCTTTTTTAAAATAATAGCCATCCTACTTGGTATGAAGTGATTAGTTATTTTTTAACTGCTACCATGCTTTATCCTGAATCCTTATGTGTGGCAGGAAGGAGGCAGGTCATCCCAGTCCTCCCTGTTAGACAGAAGACCACCTTGAGCTTTTGAGTTAAAATAACAGGAATCACTTTACTTGAAGACCTCTGCTACAGGTGAAAAAGCCATTAATTACATCTCACTTTCTTTGAAGACTCCAAATGGCCATTTTAAGGTAAATAGAAAGTGGATCAAAGGACATGAATTATTCTAGAAGTTAACAGCAATTAATTGCATGCATCATAAATAAGTAAATGTATAAATAAAATGTAATTTTAAATTGTGACATATCAACATGATACTAACAAGATGGCACCCTCATCACAAGGTGTTCCTAGAGAGGGTCTGTGCATGGAGGCCTGGGCCAGGCAAGAGAAAAGCCATAGCAAACCGTGCAGAAACCTGGTGTTAATAACTCCAGCACAATTACCATACCTAGCCAAAGGGATTAGTGGACAAACTAGTTACATACACCCAGAAAAATATTATGTTAAGGAGGACATCTTGGAATGAGCAATGTTCTTCTGTTAATAGACACAGCCAGCCTGAAGCGACTCACAAGTATTTAAAAACTATGAAGACCTCATTTTCCTTCCCCAACCTCCAGTGTCCTGCCAAGGTCTTCATTGGTTGGCAGAGGGCAAGAAGGCTCTAGATGTTGTAGTTAGAAGTCAGTTATCTAAGACAGAGAGGGTGTGGCTAAGAAGACAGAAGACCTGGAAGAACAGGTGGAAACCGTGCTTCAGTATTGTGACTTTATCTCCTTGAAATCAACAAAGTTCCCAATGGATATTTGATAAGCGTCCACTTTCTGTGAACCTACAATTATGACAAACTAACAGCAAACTGCCCAGTCTATACTCTTCATCCCTGGGCATACATGAACCTTGTTCATAGCTTATCACTTCAAAAAGATGCCACTGTGCTTGGTTGGACCTATTCTTCCCTGGTCTCAACAACCTTTATAAGAGGGGATTAAGAGACTTTTAGATATTTCACAAGATAGTAGTGTCAGTTTCCAGGAAATTATTTCCAAAGATTAGTCTTTGACCACCCCCTCAATCATCATAACATAAGCAGATTCTATCTTCAGCTTTTGTCTTTGGAATTATGGTATATTATCAATTGGTTTTGATTAATGGACAGATAATCTAAAATTTTCTGACATTCCTTTTACTCTCCCAATGGACCATTCCAGATACCCTGGAATTCAAGTATGGCCATACAGGAAGTGCATCCCAAGGAACCACAAAGATGCATTACCTATTAAAGGATTTTTGTTATTACTGTTGTAGTGGATGAGAGAAAAAAAATTCCAGTCTTATAAATAGATTGTAAATTTTCCAAGGAGACAATATTTCTCCTTGTTAGAAGAAGAAATTTCTCTTAGATTGTCCATTCTCCAAAAAATCAGTAAGATTCTCTCCAAAATGTTGTTGTCTGGCTAATTTATATGAGGTATCCATGTGGCATCTAGGAACCTGATGCAGCATTCTTGGACACTTGACACTAATAATTAAAAGGTGAAACAGAAATTATGTTTTCCTCCTCATTACTCACCCCAAATTTATTATAGTGATATTCTGGAAACTGATTTTGAAAGTATGCAATTTTTTCATTTCCCTGAAGCTGGGAAATTATGGTCTAATATTCTTTATTCATAAAAGGTGATCTGCACTTCCAATTCTGTGCATACACAATGAACTATTTGGAACTGTAAAATTAAAAGTCTTCACGGACTGGCAGAAAAACTGTGCAAATGTACAAAATGGACTCAACTTCTCACTTAAAATGGAAGAAAGAAATGGCAAACCACCAACTGTACCAGGCTAAGAAGCTGAAAGAGGAGCTTCCCTTGAGTTTCCAGACAGAAGATCCCTACACTGAAATCTTCATATAGGTAGGGTTTCAAGGGTGCATGCACAATAGTCCTTCCATTAGAGTAAGGGGAAAAATATGACATGTCCCCTGCGCTCAAGGAGATCATAATCAGTGAGTAAGGTTCTACTTATGGGGATAGAGCACGAATCCAAAGGACATGTCTGATGGCACATATAGGCAAGTGTGGTAAAGTACAAATGCCACTGCCACTCATCAGGACAAGAGACCAACCACCCAGTGAGCAGGCAGAGCCCAGGGGAAGGCATGGAGTGCCAAAGGTAAAGTCATTCACTGTGCTTATTGAGGGATGGGGAGGCAGACTTCATCCAGATCAGTTGCAATTGACGTGAGGAGCCCTGCAACAATGTTGAGGTGGGAGAAAGATGGAGCTTGACTCTGATTATAAGGAGAAATAGGAATTTCTAGCCAAGGAGAAGTGGAAGGGCAGGGGCGGAAATTACCAAGAGGAAGCCTCAGGGGTCAGAGGGACTGGCTAAGCCACCCCAATGGGACATATGCTGATGCAGGCCAGGCAGCAGCACATGAGCAAAGATGGTGAATGAGGACTCCACCAGATACAGAGGACACTCAGCTGTCAAGGGTGAGGGGCTCTGGCGACACTGACTTTGCAGGGTTCTTGATGAAGTTGGACAATGCAGAGGTAAACATGAAAACCCCCCAAGTCAGGGTCTAGATGAAAGGAGAGTTCAGGGGAACCTAATCAGATTCTGGTCAAGGAGACACTGGTCAGGTGTGAGCACAGCACCTTGTGAAGCTGGGGAGGAGGCAGTTCAGCGTGAGCAGATATGGAGGAGTGGGTGGGTGGGGGTGAAGACACAACAGCCCTGGGCCTGAGAGTTCATAGCTTTGTCCACAGACATTAGGGCACAACTGGAAGTGTGTGAGCAGGGAAACAGGCAAACTGCCAGCTAGGAGGAAATGTTTCCACATGTATATCAGACAAGTCTTCTATCCCAAACGCATAACGATTCCTGCAACTCGATAACAAAAAGACAACACAATTCTTTTAACTCACAGAACACTTGAGCTGGTACCTCACACGAGAAATACACACATGGAAAAATGGCCAACGGTCACCTGAAGAAGTGGTTGCCATCATTAGTCATTAGGGAAATGCAACTAGAAAGGATGATGAGATGCCACTTGGCATGTGCAGAATGGTTAACGAGTTCAGACTGATAATACCAAGTGCAGACAAACCTGGGGAAGCAACTGGACAACTTATACATTGTGATGGGAATGAAAGATAGAAAATCCACTTTGGAAAACAGTTTTGTGTTTCCCCTCTAGAGTCAACAGAGCTGACCTGTTCATTTCAGGCCCTCAGGATGCTCATCTCTGCATGGAGCAGCCCACTCTCCACAACCACAGCAGAGCCGTGGACGCTCACTGCAGCAGATGCCTTGTTTACAAACAAAATACACTGACTGGCATAGAGCATCTGCGATTAAGTTAATGACTCGTGCTGTTGTACAATGGCAAGTAGCTGAACCCCACATCTCCTGCGTACTATTATTTGGTTCCATAAATGTTTAGACAGCTGGTGGAAGTTTGCCCTGACACTTGGCATTAAAATGCTCTCCAAAGAAGGTGAACCAACATCCCTGGTGAGTAAGATTCTTCTTCCTCTTGTGTATGAGACTCCAGTCTGCTGTTAGGAGGCCACCCAGGGTGCAAGCCCCTATGCTTCAAGAGCCATAGTTTATGTCCCATATAATGAAAAGACTATGTTAATTTCCACTCCCTTAGGGCCTCATGAGAAAGAGCATGGAGACATTGAGGTGAAAGGAGCTTTAATAATCTCTCAGGTCAGTGATGTTAAACTCCTGTTAGCATAACCCTGTTTTCAATGAAATATTCCACAAGTTCCAGTAACTAAAAGAGATAAAAAGTAGTGCTGCTTTGCTAACGCACAGATGCAGGCAGGGGATTAACCCCCAGGGAGGCCCTAAGTGTCTTTGCAATAAATAGCCTAGCTTTCCAAAAAGCCTGGTTTGGAGAATTTTTCTGAGAATTCTTGAGCCTCTTTTGACTCTTTGTGCATCTTGGGAAATAGAATGAGGTCAACTCTTGACACCTGCCAGTTTTTAGAATCAAGAGTCTAGGAGGAAGACTGTACAGAAGAATTAAGACCAAAAACTTCCCTTCCTAGCTGAAATGAGCTGTGAAATCTGTGTGCTAAAATAGTTGAAGGGAAAGTAGAATCTGTCCATTTAAAAAATTAAAATAAAATCAGTATCAACAGATTATTGGTTGATGTGGGCCAGATGCAAATCCAGGGAGGTGCCCTGGCTGACAGGAGGTTGGAGTAAGAAGCCTGGGACCCTATTCACAAATCTGTTGATGGGCAAGACTCATGGCAAGTGACCCGGCGACAGGGTCTGGGTGCTGTCATGTCCAATTTGGGGGTACTCCTTCTTTTGTAGGTCTCAAGTGAGGGGCTGATTCGTTCAGTGGTCTGGTGTACACGATAAGCTCACAGGCCTGGTTTTTCCGATATGATTTTGATATGCTAATGCATCCATGTGTCTCTGACTAATTCGATAAGTCCACAGGTGGTCATTATTATTAGCACAACTTATTTTATCAGTTTGTGCCTTATGATTGTGCTAGGCAGACAGTGGTTGTTTACTTGTACAAACAAGGTGTAGAGTCCTTTTACCTCAGCACTCCAACTCACAATGGAATAGTTTCTGGCAAAGAATTGCTGTATAAAGTGGAGTACCTCCAGGTTAGGCCCAGTCTATACATCATGGAGTAACTCAGAGCAAGACACAGCCTGTTCTCCACGGCCAAGCACAGCAATGCAAACCACGCCTGTCTCCAGCACCCTTCACTCCCTGCCAAGGAGGAAAGCCACCAGCTCAACTCAGTCCTGCTAAGGTATGGGGCAGGCACATGAGACTCCCCCTCAAATGTCGATGCTAGAGAGAGAGAGGGAAGAAGGGAAAGCTTCAAACAAGGAAGTAAAGGGTCTATGGAGACACAGAAAACATCAGGGAGCAGACAACGTCACAGTTCCAATTAACTCACAAGGAGATGGGAGACCTCCTCACCCATGCATAAGGTGGAATTTACGAAGCTGGCACGAAGCAGCCTCAGGAGACTCTGTGCAAGGAGATCTCTGGGCACCTACAGTTTAGTCAGCTGTTCAGGAGACATTTATGGAGCAACTACTAGATGTAAAGCACTTCTGTCAGCATTAGGGAGACAGAAGGAAACTGGGTTCTTCCTTAAAGGAATTTCAAATCCACTGAAAGAAAGGACAAATGGATGTGATATGTCCACCAAGAGAGCCTGTGTTGACACAGCAAAGTTTAGAAGTCCAATGATTAGATTATGAGAGCTATGATGGATTAATAATTTGAATGAACTACCTGGGTGGTAACTGCAGGTAGATGGGGTGTACGTGACTGGAGGATAGGGTTTATATATTTTGTCCCTGGCTCTCTCTCTCTCTCTCTCTCTCTCTCTCTCCCTCTCTCCTTTCTTGCTACCATGAACTGTGCAGCAGTTTTCTTCCACCAGGGCAGAATGGCTCTGCCTCACCTCAGGGCCACAGCAATGGAGTTAGCTGACCATGGACTACACCTCTGAAACTGTGAGCTTAATGGAAACTTTTCCTACTTCAAGTTTTTCTGGTCAGGTATTTTTGTCATAGCAACAAAACATAACTAATATAGTTGTATTTCTAAAGAGGGACCAACTGACTCAGATGGGGAGAGAATAAAGTGAGATATGTCTTCCCAAAGGAGTAATGTTCGAAGCAAGCTTTAAATGAGAAATAAAGGTTTTTCCACTGACTAGGAAAGAAAGTTCACTGCAGAGCCAAACACATGCACAACTGGGAAGCTTTTGTAAGCAGGAGTGGCATGTTATAATTCATCTAGATCTGTCATCCCAGTGGAATGCAGAAGATGTATTTGGGAGAGGGAAAGCAAAAATGGGTGCAGAGGACTTTGTTAGGAAGGTGATTGGATAGTATAGCAACATACGGTGGAAATCTGGCCTGAGGCAGAAGCAGGGGAAATGGCTTTAAAATTAACCAAGAGATGAGAGGGAGAAAAAGCAATGACTTCAAGGGTAGAGTGGAATAAAAATCAGAAGCCTTCCATCGGCATCTCCATCTTCCCATCACACTGAATGGCTTTTTTTTTTTTTTTTTTTTTTTCCTGCCATTGTCTTCATTTATAAACTATCCGTCACACAGCCCCAAGCCAGAGATTTTGGAGACATTCTTAATTCTTCTATTTTCCTTATCCTGACATTCAATCTATCAGCAAAAGCTTTAAAGCCTACTGCTGATTATTTCTTAAACATGTTTACTCTTTCCAACCCTCTTGACAAAACTGAATTTTACTTGAGCCTGTGCTCTTAGAAAATAGTGACAGTTAAGAAATGCCCTGCTCTTTTATGTGACAGAAAATGGCTTACTTCAAAGAATTCCCCTCCCCATATAACTAGATAGGACTCATGGATATCCCCCTCTTCACCTGTGACAAGACCAGGCACAGCCCTCCAGCCCCCATTCTTAGCTTCATAAAATATTGGATGAACTGTCCCCACTGATAAATTAGTACAAAATGATGACTAATCTGACTTGGTCAAACTTTAGTTACGTTTCTTTCCTTCCTCCAGGTCCCTGAACTTTGAATTGCCCTCAGCCTGAGCGGCACAGGGCCCCTGCTTCATGGCTTTCCTGGGAACAGGCTGGACTCAGGTGAAAGGTGCTCTGATATCATGTCTGACCACTCCACCTCCATCCCCCTTTATCACACTCTGTTCTTCCTTCCTCCACCAACCTTGGACACACTTGAGGATCTCATGGTTGAGAGCTGTTCCTATTACAACAGACCTCCTCCGCCCCTATTGTAATGATCCTTTCCAGTGAAGACTTTCCTTGCCTAACTTGGATTTATATTATTTGGCACACTTTGGCCATGCCACCATTAAATCTTACCCAAAGTTCCAGGATAGATGCCATACTTCAGTCACTCCTTTTTCCCCCAACTTCAAAAACACACCCCACACAAAGCCACACAACAACACTCCTGCCTACTTCTCCAGTCTCATCTCCTTCCACACTTCCTATTGCCCAGGAAGCCAAGCCAGTCTTTACTCCTTAAACATAACACACTCTCTTGCCCCTGGGCCTTTGAGCAACCCAAAGCAATCATCAGACACAGACTCACATGTTCACAGTATTTTTTCCATGCAATTGGTTGTGTTGACATTTGGGGCATAAATGTTTACTACTGTTATATCTTCTTGTTGAATTATACCCTTTATTAGGATGTAATGGCCTTTTTTTGTCTCATCTGATTAATTTTTGCTTGAAATCTGTTTTGTCTGAAATGAGAATAGCTACTCCTGCTTCTTTTCTTGGACCATATGCCTGAAATATTTTTTGCAATCCTTTTACCTTCATCCTGTGGATGGCTTTGTCTAAAACATGAGTCTCTTGTAAATGGCATATAGTTGGATCTTGTTTTTTGATCCATTCCACTAATCTGTGTCTTATAATGGGGGAGTTGAGACCTATTAACATTTAGTGTTAGTATGGATATGTGTTTGTGGTTTCCTGCTATATTTTATCCTGTCATGATTCTCATTTAGTGGATTATTCCTCTATTGAACTTTTGATCTTTGGGAAATTTTTAGTTCCTCTATGTGGAGTTTATCTTTGAGTATTCTTTGTAATACTGGCTTGGAGCTCATCAATTCTTTTAGTGTATTCTTGTCATGGAAAGTTTTTATTCCCACCTCAAATTTAAAACTGAGCTTTTGCAAACATAGATTTGTTTTCTTTTAGGGCTTAGAATATCTCATTCTAGGTCTTCCTTGATTTTAGGGTCTGAGATAAGTCAGAAGTGAGTCTTATGGATCTGCCTCTAAATGTGCCTGCTGTTTCTCTCTCTGAAGCATATTCTTTATATTCCAAATAAATTCCAAATAAGTTTAGTTTTTTTTTTCAAAATTTTTTGACACTAGGTATTAAACCCAAGGGTATTTTACCACTGAGCCAAGCCACATTCCCAGCCATTTTATTTTATTTTTTTTTAAATTTTGAGTCAGCCTGTAGCACAAGAATTAATATTGAGAATCAATAAATGGGATAGATTCACATTATAAAGCTTCTTCTCAGCAAAAGAAACAATCAGTGAGGTGAATAGAGAGCCTACTATTTGGGAACAAATTTCAGATAGAGCA
The DNA here is from genome assembly GCA_025594165.1 of Tamias sibiricus. Lineage (NCBI taxonomy): Eukaryota > Metazoa > Chordata > Mammalia > Rodentia > Sciuridae > Tamias > Tamias sibiricus. The sequence goes on along the minus strand of CM046663.1, from coordinate 87,795,773 downwards.
CTAATCTCTAGGATATATAAAGAACTCAAAACTCTTAACACCAAAAAAAAAAAAAAAAAAAAAAACAAATAACCCAATCAACACATGGGCCAAGGAACTGAACAGACACTTCTCAGAAGAAGATATACAATCAATCAACAAATACATGAAAAAATGTTCAACATATCTGGCTATTAGAGAAATTCAAATCAAAACCACTCTAAGATTTCATCTCACACCAGTCAGAATGGCAGCTATTAAGAACACAAACAACAATAAATGTTGGCGAGGATGTGGAGAAAAAGGCACACTCATACATTGTTGGTGGGACTGCAAAATGGTGCAGCCAATATGGAAAGCAGTATGGAGATTCCTTGGAAAACTTGGAATGGAACCACCTTATGACCCAGCTATCCCACTCTTCGGTCTATACCCAAAGGACTTAAAAACAGCATACTACAGGGACACAGCCACATCAATGTTAATAGCAGCACAATTCACAATAGCTAAACTGTGGAACCAACCTAGATGCCCTTCAGTAGATGAATGGATAAGGAAAATGTGGTATATATACACAATGGAGTAGTACTCAGCAATAAGAGAGAATAAAATCATGACATTTGCAGGTAAATGGAATTAATTGGAGAATATAATGCTAAGTGAAGCTAGCCAATTCCAAAAAGCCAAATGCCAAATGTTTTTTCTGATATAAGGAGGCCGATTCACAGTGGGTTTGGAATGGGGAGCATAGGAGGATTAGAGGAACACTAGAATGGCCAATGGGAAGGGAGGGGATGGGAGGGGACAAAAGGGTGGAGAAAAAAAGAAAGATGGTAGAATGAGATGGATATCATTACCCTAATTGCATGTATGAAGTCATGAATAGTGTGAATATACTTTGCATACAACCAGAGATATGTAAAAATGTGCTCTATGAGTATAATATGAAATGTAATACATTCTGCTGTCATTTCTAACAACTTAGAATAAAAAGTAAATAAATTTGAAAAAAAAAAATTTTTTTGAGTCAGGGTCTTGCTAGTTGCTTAGGGCTTCATTAAGTTGCTGAGGCTGGCCTCAAACTTGGAATCTTCCTGCCTCAGCTTCCTGAGTTCCTGGGATCATAGGTGTACACAACTACACTGAGCTTCTTTGCAATTTTAATTAAAAATAGTTTCAGGTTCACAAAAATGTTGCAGAGTATGGACAATCCCCATATTCTCCACATAGTTTCCCCTCTTATTAACATCTTAAATTATTATGGTGCATTTATCACAATTAAGCCAATATCAGTTTATTATTAACAGATAATAAACTGAAACTTCATTCAGACCTCCTTAATTTATCTTCAATGGCCTTTTTCTCTCCAAGGATCTCATCCAGAATATAACTACATTTAGTTGCAACATGTCCTTAGCCTCCAATTGACTGACAGCTTCTTACACTTCCCTGGTTTTTTAGGATCGTGACAGCTTTAAGGAATGCTGGTCAACAGTTGTCAGAACAGCCTGTACTGGGCACTCATCTGATGTCTTTCTCATGATTGATCTGGGGTGATGGGATGTTGGGGGGGGATGATCATGAAGGTCAAATGCCTCTCTTTTCCTTTCTTTGCTGAGACATCTTATGATTCTTGGTGTCTTTTCTTGGTGTGATGGGCCAATGAACTTTGTTTTGTCAGACTCCAAGTGCTGTGGTTTGCTTATGGTTTGTCCCTGCCAAAACTCATGGTCAAATTTGGTTGCTAGTCACAGTGTGTGGGGGTAGTAGGGTGAGGGAGCAGTTTAGGAGGTGACTGGGTCAACTGTCCTATGAATGGATTAATCTTTTTCTGGAAAGACTAGGTTAGTTCTCTCAGACTGGACTGGATTAGTTCTCATGAGAGCAGGTGGTTACAAAGTGAGCCTGGCACCTCCCCTTACCCTCTTGAACATGTGCTCTCTCACATACCACTTGCCCTTCTGCACTTCTGCCATGTGTTGACACAGCTTGAAGCCCTCACTCAATGTGACTGCTTGGTCTTGGACTTCCAGCATCCAGAACCATAAGCCAAAATCAACCTCTTTTCTTTTTTTTTTTTTACCCAGTCTCAAACATTTTGTCATGGCAGCATGAAATGTACTACAACAACAGGAAGCTTCTAAGGTGCTGTGTTCACATTATTGTTATTCTTTATCTGTACATAATGTTTTATTATACCCTCACATTGACGCATATTGAATTATGTTGTCTTCACAAAGAGAGGTCAAGATTAGCATAAGCTTGTCTCTAAAGTAGATACTCAAACATGGTGACATCTCCAAAGTTTCTGCTGAATTCATGGATTGTGTGATGCTCCCAAAGAGAAATGCCTTCTTCTTTTGCTGACATCATCTGACTGTCAGCAGCCAAATCAGAGCTTTCCATTCAGCTGAAGGGATGGCAATGTCCTCGAGTGGGTGACACCTTCCCTGAAGCAGGGGACAAGGCTGTGGAACCTGGCCCCATCCCTCATTCCTGCTCTATGGTGTCCTTGCCAGACGTTTCCACCAGATCAATAAGGCTTCAGGGTCTTGTCTCATATTTCTTCAGTAGTCATTACACTGAGCTGTCTACTTTTTGAGAAAAAAAAAATCTCCATCATTAAGACCCCAGATATTGTGTACTTATTAGACACAAAGGAGTCTCAAAGATAAATTAGGCACATTAGGTTTTTTTTTTTTTTTCCTTGACTGGTTTATTGAGTCTAGGTGAGATATAGTGACACCACAATCAGGCAATCTTTTAAATGAGTCACAGATTTGCCAAACATCTGTTGAGTTTTAGTTGGAATCCATCATTTGCTGTCCTAGAGTGGTTAATAATATTTCTTCCTGTTTTCATCAGGGCTTGCTGACATGGTTCAAGGAGAGAATTTCAAGGAGGTTCTTTCCCCTGTAAAATGAAAAGCTATTTGTCCTTCGGGAAAGATTAAAAGTTTCCTAAATGTTACTTAGCTTATGAAAATTTTCGATGGGTCCCTGATCTCGGGCTGTGTTAGGCAAAACCCTGTTTAGACAGTGACATTAGGTTCTTTTCAGCAGTGATTATCAGTACGGCAATAACAGTGATGTATCTGACATTTACTGTGTATTTACTATGCACCATCTAACTTCTATGCTTTTGTTGTTTCATTTATCATGCATGACAGCCCTATAAATTTAACATCTTTATCCATATCTGAGGGAAGGGAAACAGTGCCTGAGAGAGCCTGCAGGACTTGTTCAAGGGCACCAACCTGAGTCAGAACCTGGACTCACATTGGTCTAGTCCAAAGTCTGTGTATCTTTCATTACACTAAGGTCCAGTTAGGGAGCCTTGGCCTCCCTACATAGAAAAAGACTCCACTTTCATTATTTTCAGTCAGTAGGACATTCTTCAACATGAGACATGCTAGGACTTCTGAACTATGAGTTAGAAAGGAGAAGAAACCAGGACCACACTGGACCAGTCCTCCAGAAGATACTGGGAGATCTGGAGAACTCATGGGGAAAGTGAAGGAGGCTGGTTTTGTGGATGGATCTGTCTCTGACTGGGACTGCAGTGAGGTTGCAGCTCCCTTCCTCCATCCAGAGCTGACTCAGGCAGCAGGTACAACTAGAGCCACAGGCAAAGGACACCTGTGACTTGAGCCAGGAGGGTGAGGGAGGTTAACAATTGTCTTTTGGTAGGAGTGCATGAGCAGTTCTTTTTTCATTTAGTATTTTGGAGGAGGAAAGTCTTTGAAACTTCATGTATCAAGAAAACACTTCAAAAGGCAGTAGGGGAGGGCTCACATCAACCACGACCTCCTGCAACCTCAATATGGGCCCCAGCAGTCTACAGTGTGGGTTTCAGGGGAATGTGGCACCAATTCTAAAGGAAGCCATTGCCCTGGGAATTATTTGAATGCACAGAGACGCCCATGACAGAGATCTCCATTGACTCCTCTATCCTTCTCACCCCCACCTGCACCCAAAAGAACTTCAGAAGTATTAATGAAAATAATATTAACAATTCCAATGTGATATAAATCCTAAGGCTGGGAAAAAAGACAAAAATATTGTGTTGTAAATATTAACACTAAAAGTCCAACTCCAAGCCATCCGGAGGCCGCTCCCTCGAATTCTCCAGGAATCACTGCAGTAACTGCCCTGCACTTATGCTTCCCGATGCTCTTCCATTTAATTGCCATGTTTTATGAAAACTCCTTCATTTACCCATCACATCCTGGGAATTGGTTTAATTATTGTTCCTGTTTACAGATAAGAAAAGCCATCTCTAGAGATGCCAACTGACTTGCCCAAGGACGCACACCGGGAAGGCCAGGGCTGGCTGTCAATCCCTATCCCCTGACCCTATAGCTATGTCCTACTCCTTTTCACCTCACTCCACTACCTCCACCCTGTAAGAATCTCCCTTCGAAGCTCTGAGCCCACTGTAAGGCTACTTTTTAAGATGTGACTGTTTGCTCTGCATGAAGCCACTACCAGCCCCCAACTCTGGTACAATTGTACAACCTTGTTTATGGAGAAATAGAAACACTAATAAAGCCCGATGGGTTGGTTAAGACCTGGGAATGACATATAAGCCTTTGGGGTTCTGTGGTGCCTCAAAACGAAGCATCCTCAGTCTCCACTGAGGCGCATCCATTCTGAGATCGCACCTTCTGGTCTGCTGTGTCGGTCCTCTTTAATCCCCACATAAATCGCAATGTCACGAACCAGAAAAACTGTGAAATTCTGAGCCTGCCATGGAAATACAACTTCTGATGCATGTCAAAAGAAAGCAGGCAAATCCAACAGAATTTCCAAGGGAAGCTTTGCGCTTCTCAGCCCTCCACTTTCACCTCCCTGTGAACTACAATGAATGTGACATCATGGAGTAATGGGGACTCTGCTTCTATCCATTAAAGATGCGCTGCTTTTCTATCTGCACACAATTCTAGGTAAACTTCTTTATTCACAATTCTTTATTCAAGAGTCTCTTTCTTTTACACGTGACAGATTGTAAAATTTGTCATTTTTGCCATGAGCAGACCATAAAATCTATTGTCTTTTCCATGATGTCCATCTTTCCTTTCTACTTTGCAAATAAGACAGAATTTTCATAGTAATATCAGTGGGGTTAGATCAGCAGCATAACTCATAATTTCATAACTTTGGATAAGGAAAAAAAATCTAAGACTTGGATATGAAAATATTTCTCTTCCCATTAAGGTGAGCTGGTTTGGGGTAAGGAAAAGAAATGCTTGATTTACAAGATATATGCCCAGATTCAACCTCAGAGTTCCCAGGAAGTTCTAGGAGCCATTGGCCAAAGACTATGGAATAGTTCAGAGCCCCATCTGCTACAGCAGCTGAGAGCAACTTGTCTTCAACATACACTGCACACTCAAGACCTCAGCTTCCCTCATCTCAGTTCACCATGAGGGGTGATTTCCATGATGTTATTTCCTTGTCCAGAGCAGTTATGGCACCAACATGAACCTTAGCCGGGAAGGAACCCTACAGCTTTCAGTGATTGATTACCCAAAGGTATTGATTCTGAGATGAGGACCTAGGTCTCTTTGTAACTATTGTGATAAACACTCAGGGTAAATTGTCATTTCTGCCATATCTTTTATTTACAAAATAGTTTGAAACCAAATAGAATCTTTCTTCCCATCACCATAGGACATGAGTTGTTTACTTTCATTTACAGAAGAAGGAAATTTCCTTTAAGTTTCATGGGGAAAGGAAAATGGAAACTCAGCGGGGAGGGTAGTTTTCAAAGGCAGCGCTGGGGCTTAGCTTAGGACTCAGTTGGTCACCCACACAATCATTGGTTGATCAGTACTCCAGCTACCCAGTGTTCCCAGAGGCTGCTCAAATTCAGACTAACTCTGGAATGGCAGAAAAGGCCAATTTCCAGGAAAAACAGGGCATTGTCTCACCTTCCTCTGATCTGACAAATCAGGTACCTGTGACCCAGACAGGAGGAAGATGGTTGCAGAGGAAGGTAAATCTCACTGCTACCCATCTTAGGTCATTGTGAGACCCCTGTAACAATATACAGACTAACAAGAGAAAAACAGACAAGCTTATTAGGGCATGCAATATGCATGCCAAAGAAACCTCGATGAAAAGGAGGTCAAAGCAGAGACTTGGATCCCTGATTTGAAATGCATCTTCAAAGAAGAACAATAAATTTGTGGAGAAATTAGAAGAAACTAACGAAATAAGGTGCTTGTAGATTCCTCCAGTGATGTCTGGGTGGCTAAGAGCCTAGAGTCGTCTCCAGTGAAGGAGAATTTATATTCTGTAGTTAGTTACAGAGAATTCCATTTTTTCCTCTGTATGCTGCTTCTTAATTGCTTTTAGCTCAAAAATCATTTAGGATGAAGAGTAACATGTTTGGGTAATATTCTGGTTTCCTGCAGGGTTCTGGCAGTTTTCTGGCCTGGGATTTCTAAGTCTGCCCCAAAGCAGAGGTCCCTGTAGTCATTGTGGGGCAGGCTTAGACCTTGGATGCTTTCCTGAGGATGCTCGGGCCACAGGATCCCCATACATCCCAGCTGCCTGGGAGAGTCTTCCTTCACACCCATCATTAATAGTACCCCTTTCATTCTCAAAAGTGAACGTTGTCAAAATATTTAGACAATCTCTTATAGAACCACCCTAATAATTATAGAGACACTAATTCTACCTGGGTTGTCCTAGGAGAGCTTCAAAGTCCTTAAGCTATTATAAAAAACCTGAAAAACCATTCACTGTAACAAAGAAAAAAATGCAAATGCTCTGCTTCATGCACACAACATATATTTATAAGGTACAGTAATGAGGCTTAAAGGGAATATGAAGGTGTGTAAGAATATGTTGCTGTCTTTTTCATGAGTTTAGCAAAATTTATCTTAATTCTCAAGAGCTTGTTGTCTCATATCTGTCCCTCCCAACTGCGTTCGTTCAAAGCCTAGGTTTCTGTGAACTTAGTTTTCTTATTGGGCTTTGAATTCCCTTATTTCTGCTCATGTGGCCTGATCTCTGCTATTGCTGTCTTGTTCCGCCTTGATATAGTGGGAGTCCCCCAAGATGGCTCTGATAATATTGTCTCCTAGGACTCATACACTTCTATGGATGGCTATCAACAGCTTTGTCTAGGACTAACCTGGGATAAGGAACCAGAGTCTCTAGAATCATTTATGATCGTTAGGTGAAAGACATTCAATTCCCAAAACGGAATCTTATTTTCTTCTCTGTCATTCTGCTTTTACATAAGAGAATCAAAGGTTATTCTTCTTCTTGAAGAACATTCTGTGTTGTGATCTCTGTCTAAGGTGGTTGAGTTTGGGATGTGGTGAGATTTCAGCTTTTCCCTCTATTGTAGACAGGCTTTGCAGAACAAGACATTAATCGATGCAGGAACACTTATAGGGTTGGTAAAGAATTGTTTTAGTAAGGAGGACAAGATTCAATGATCATGACAGAACTTGGTCTAGACTGTAGTATGAAACCCACCAACCTTGGAAAATACAAAACCAAGGACTTTAGGAGGATACCATTGTTTCCATTCAGGGGTTAATTTTAAAAAATAATAATAAATAAAAGTGCTCAAGGACCTCCATAACAAGGAGAAAACAGTGAACTGCAGAGAGACAGCACCTTAAGAAGAGCATGGCCAGAAGGTGTAGGCATTTATGTTACTGGCATTTCAGGGTTGGTGAAGCTATTGATAGCCATCCATAAGAGTGAGAAGATAAGGGCTCTAAAATTGGTGTGGGACAAAATTTTTCCATCCCTGGCACTGCATTCTCATGAGATAGCTAGGGCAACTCTGTCCTCAACAAGGTGATCATTTTGTGACTATTGTCAGACATGATGTTTTATGGGAACACAAAGGGCAACTGAGTCAACTGAGAAACAGCCAGCCAGATTGTCCTGGACCACAGGTCCAGAGGGTGGAGCAAAGCTGATACAGCCCTGTCCACAGTGCAAGGCCATTTCTACAACAGGCACAGAGGACAGATGAGCCACTCACCTCCAGCTCTGTTTTGCAAGACCTGAGACTGGCAGGAAGCAGGACCCAGGCCTCAGAATATTTCAAATTTCCATCCTTAGGAAAAATGAAGGGGAAGAAGCCAATTTGAGACCCTGGTCTTCTATGAGCCTGTCTCTGAGATCTCTGAGGTAAACGAGGCCAACAAAGATGGCCTTTGGAGTTCCTTTAATGAGGGGTCTTTTCCCACCCAAATAAGGCTTGATATTCCTCAGAACCCATTTATTACCTGTGTTTTGTGACAACAAATCTGTATTAGGCAGCATTCTCCAGAGAAATGTAACCAATAGAATATATGTAATTATGGAGGGGATTTATTAGATTGGCTCATATGATCAGAGGCTGCATAGTCCCACCATGGCTGTCTGCAGGCTGAGAGCCAGGGAAACCAGCGGCTGTTCAGTCCAAGAAACTGGAAGCCTCAGGACAAGAGGGACCAATGATCTGGCCTCAGTCTGAGGTTGAAGGCCTGGGTGCTCCCTGGAGATTCACTGGTACAAGAACAAGTTCAAAGGCTGAAGAGCCTGGAGTCACATCCACAGACAATGGCAACATACTCACTCAAGAAGACTTGAACAAACGTACACGTGAGCTTTCCCTTCTTTTGTTTTTTGTTCCACCAAGGTCCCCGGCCCACTGGACAGTGCCACCCTACGGTGGGTCTTTCCCACTCAGTTGCTGACCCACTTTTTTTTTTTTTTTTCTCAGAGAGGTCAGTCCTCTCTGAGAACACACTCACAAACATGCCCAGAGGTGTGTGATGCCAATTTTCTAGGCATGTCTCCATCTAGTCAAGTTGGCCACCTGGATTAGCATTGAACCATCTCAAACGTGTTCTTCCCACTGCCACCAAACAGACACATACTCACACACAGACCCCACAGTCTGCTCCAGATCCTTTACTCTTTCCATGCAAACCTACTCAAAATCAATGTGAATCCCTCCTCCAATTCCCAACCACCCAATCGTATTAAAATTCTCAAGGATTTTAATTAATTAAATAATTAGTTAGTTAACTTCAATTAACCTCTAAATAGTCCTTTGAGGCAGGAAAGAGCAGAGACCAGAAAGTCCATAAACTAAAATACCCCAGATCTCTCTCTCTTTTTTTTTTTTTTTTTTTTTTTTTTTTTTGTCCCCAGTATTTATATCATGTGTCTTGGTCTGTTTCACACAAGAATTTAAAAGGCCAACACATTCTCCAGTATGAAGTCAAACAAGGCCCTTCACCTTCCTGAGACCAGTTTCTTCCCCTGTCAAGTGTGGATAGTCATGCCGGTCTCCAAGAGCTCTTGAGAGGATTAAGTGAGGTGGTGCGCATGGAGCGATAGGCACTTCACAGCACACGCTAAGTGCTCAAGGAAAGACTCGGCACTGATGTCTGCATAAGCCTCTGACCTTGACAGAACATGAATAGGAACAGTAATGACACCACAGAAATAACTTCCCTGGGTGCTGTAGATGTCAACTCTTGTAGTTCATAAGCATTTAACATCACAGGAACACCAGGCATCACATGTTGAAGGAATCCTGGATGCATCAATAGTGGATCTGATGATGATAGACTCATAAGTCAAATATGATGCTTTCAGGAATAAATTAGTGTGACTGATTCAGTAAATGGTTACAACGTCTCCAAGAGGTGTTGAAAATCAAGAGATAGCCCTTGAACCACAAAACCATTTAGGTCCTAGACCCATAGCATCTAAACCAGCTATCATGACTTCTTGGATTCTGGCTCACAGTTGAATGGATAAAATTAGATTTCTTTTTGGCTTCCTCTACCAAAGATGGGGAATTCTTTCTCCTCTCAAAGGGGAAATTCTTGTCCAGGACTTTTTCTTTATGTTATGGATTGTCTGGCCCTGTTCTCTTTTTGCTACCCTACATGACGCAGTCCAGCACACAAGACGATCAAAAGGTAGGAGTGCATGTAGCTACAGAAAAGAAGGAACGTAAGGGCGCGACCTTTCTTTATGTAAAACCGTCAGGGGCATTGGCCAGGTGCAGGTGCCCCACCTTTCTTTGGATGTGCTCAATTACACCCAGCAGAGAGGGCAGCTCCTGAGTGCAACGGCAGTCACACCAGGTCTCTCTGGTTAAGGTTATACTAGATGCTTGGCCCACACTTCCCTGTTTCTGGTCCCTGGAGCCACATGGATAGGGCAAGAAATTGCCTGTCTGACCTCTTGCTTAATGCAGAGATGAGGGGCAGCAAGCAGGGTTGATGCAAGGAGCTCATGGTACAATGCACAGGAATGGACTTTTATTGGAGGCTCAGATGGAGAAGACTGCACAACAAGAACGTCAAAACTCACCTGGGATGGGATTCAGTAAAGTCTGTCCCAGGTCTGCTCAGATCCTTTTAAATGCCTGAACTGCTGTCTTCTGATAGGATTTCCAGATCAGTGAGCCCTAAAGAAACACACGTGCTTGGTTACTACCAGGGAGTGTGCAGCCAGATGTTGCTATGTACAGTGAGGAGCTGAGCAGCCAGGCGATGCTTCAGTCTCTCCTCTGTGTATGCGTGACACCACGTGTCAGATGGGATCCTGATTTCCCTCCTCCGGGGCTGAGTGTCAATCAAAGACTATGTCAGCATCGGAGGCCTGCTTCCCAGCCCAGACCTACAGCATGACAAACACAGGGTTAGTGGCCCCTACAGGTGATCCTGACATTCACTGAAGTTCAGGACACACTGCCCCAGAGCAATGGTTTAAACAGGAGACTTTCTCAGAAGGTCCACAGATGTCTAGGTCTCACCCAGAGAGTACAGCCAGTCTAATGGAGCTTTTAAACACCACCCAGATCGTTTTAATATGCAGCCCCAGTTGAGAAGCTCTGCCTTTTAAAATTGATACAAATGAACTCTTCATTTACAAACCCCTTGAAATTTCATGTAAAATTGGATATATCTGTATATGTGTGCATTTCTGGGAGCTTTCAACAGATTCTCAAAGGGTCTCTTATCCCCAAAGTAGTTAATGAAATGCAAAGGTTTGAGGGAGAGAGTGAATTTCCTCCTATGTTTCCTCACTAACCAGGAGATTTCATGGAGAAGGTGGTACAAATATTAATGAATGCCAAAGATGCCAACATGATATTAATTAAACTTTCCTAACTACTATATTCAACAGTGGTTTTATGTATCTTAGAGTAGATAGGGAAAGGAAGGATAGTTGCACTATTTTCTTTTATTTCTTGTCCCTCTAGCTTTTACCATTGTCACTGTTAAGAGTTTATCTAAGCACAAAAACCCTAGGGAACAGGCTACCACTTTGGGGATGTATTTTTCTCATCTGATGCCCATGCAACCCCATGAGCTAGGCCAGTCTGGGCACACAGCTTTTTTCTCTAACACCAATAATCCAGGAAACTAAATGACAAGCTTTTCTTCTTCTTATAATAATCTTAGAGAAAGATTAGAGTCTCAAATGGCCAGGTCTTACTTAAGACCTGACAGCTTACCTAATTTTTGTTTCTGGCTTCCAGCTACTTTCAATTTAAGACCAACCAGAAAAAAGTCAAATGTGGTCCCCTACAGCCAATCACATTTAGTAGTCAAATGTGGTCCCCTAACCAATCACATCCTGTTTTAGTTAGCCTCCCCTAACTTCCCCACACCAACAGCCTCAAATACATAAAGCTACTTCTTCTTACCACTACAAAGCTTTCCCATTTCTTTGCCTGCCTTTGAGTTTCTATATAAAAGCAGAAACTTGGCTTTTATCACGGCTGCTGACTCTCTTGCTACATAAAACTCAGAATAAATAGTCTTTGCTTTTCTCATTGGTTGGTCTTCCTTTATATCTACAGCTATTGTTATAAGCTTGCCTTTGTGATTTCAAAAGCAATGAGTATCACTAGCAGCTAAACACTGCACATATCTTCACACTAATACACTGAGAGGATGATCTCTTTTCAAGTTATTTCAGGTTAGGTTTTCCCCAGAGAACTTTCTATAGGTTATTCCAATATATTAGTCAGTTTTGCATTACTGCAACAAAATACTTGAGACAGCTAACATATAAAGATTATTTAGCTCACAGTTTTGGAGGTTCAGAATCTAAAATCAAAAAGCCCACTACTCTGGCCTCTGGTGAGGGTAGCAGATGGTAGTACACCATGGTGGAGCCGAGAGTAGAGCAGAAAGAAAAACAGTGTTCCAAGCTACAGTTGGTCTTTTTTAAACAGTCTTCTTACTAGAATTTAGGGGTTCACACCAGAACTACAAAGGGGTCACACACAAACTACCTTCTGAAAGCATGCCCCTGAGGGCCTAAGGATCTCCCACTAGTCCTCAACTCCCAAAGGTCCCACTACCTCCCAATATGGCCACCTGGGGACCACACTTTTAACCTATGAATCTTTGGGGGACACTCAGCATCTAAGCAATAGCAACTAATATGTGAGTCAAGACAATAGTGAGATCCATAGAGTGCATCTTCATCCCAAAGTGGCCACCAGACCAAGAATCTAAATCAGATCTAGGATGAATATCTTAATGTCTCCCTTCCCCCACTCAAATTAAATCCAAGTCTGATTTACCCTTGGACTGGCACTAGAGTAATGGTGAATTCTTAATTAGGTATAGGGTGTTTCATTGTTACTATTGTTTGTTTGTTTCTGAATTTGCAAAACACTATTGTCATATCCTCTTATTGCATGTGAGGTCATGGGACAGAGAAATAAGAAAACACTGACCTTCAGAGAGGTGACATGGCTTACTCAAGGTCACATGGCTTACTCAAGGTCACATAACCACAGTCTGGCATTCCAACTCGACATACTATTATCCCCAAAGGCAGGATCCTGGGACATTGAGGTCATCACACTGCCAACTGGGATGCTTTGGATATGTTTTTCCCCCCAACAGGTCCATGTGCAAGAAACTTGGCCCCAGTGTAACGGTATTGAAAGCCTAGTAGGGCGTGACTGGGTCATGACCACCCTCATGTAGGGGTTAAGGATGGTCTGGCACAGTCAGTTCTCAGAGGAGTGGATTAGATCCAAAGAGAGTGAACCTGGCCCCCTTGCTCTCTTGCATCCCCTCTCTCCACGTGACCTCATTTCCACCCTGTGACGCCATCTGCTGGGAGGCCCTTGCCAGATGATGGTTCCATGATGTTTGGACTTCCCAGCCATCAGAATTGTGAGACAAATAAACCTCTTTTCTTTATACATTGCCCAGAGTTTGAGTCACCCTTATGTTGCTATGACCAAAATACCTGACAAGAAGAACTTAGAGAAGGAAAAGTTCATTTGGGGCTCGCAATTCCAGAGGCCTCAGTTCATAGATGGCTGACTCCATTGCTCTGAGCCTGAGGTGAGGCAGTGCATCATGGTGGAAGAGCATGGTGGAGGGAAGCTACTCCTCTCCTGGCAGCCAGGAAGCAGAGAGGGGTGAGGGAAGGGGCCACATGGCAGATGCACCCTTCCAGGACACACCTCCAGTGACCCACCTACCCTAGCCATGCCCCACCTGCCTACAGTCACCACCTAGTCAGTCCACTCAAACTAGATGGACTGATTAGGTTACAGTTCTCACAATCTAATATTTTTCACCTCTGCACATTACTGCATTAACACAAGAGATGTTGGGGGACAACTCATACCCAAACTATAACGCCCAGCATCAGATATTCTGTGATAGCAAAGCAAAACAGACTTAGACACCAGCCCACATCTCACTCATTGTTAGGTAGAACTTGACACAGGCAATGCGATTTTGAAACATATCCTCCTTCTTAGAACCAGAGTCACCTCAAGGTCACTCTGACTCAGCCTGACCTAAACCCCAGACAATACTTCATCATCATACAAAGAAACTCCAGATACCCCCATCATCAGAAAAGGAAATTGTAATCTGGGACTGAAATCCAGAAAACATCTATAGTTCCTTATGAAGGTGACACCACCAGGACACTTGCCTGACAACCCCCTAACAAAGGCCTAATTCCGCCCCCCATCCCCCTATATCTACTCAGGCTATAAGCAGAGATTGGTTTCAGTCTCTACTGGGCCCCCTCCATGGGTTTGTCCAGAACAAACTTGTGTTATTCTTGAGCCACCTCTCCTCTCTCCTCCATTGGTTTCTTCCTTTACACTCATGGAGCCCTCTTGTCCTTAAGGAAGGGCATTCTCTACTCTCTGTACCTGCTCACTTTAACCCCAAAGAACCTTCAGTAAGTTTTCTGCACAGCCTCTTGCTGACATGGTAGGGTTGGAAGAGAACGTCACTGAGTCATTTCCAGCCAAGGGAAAGTGATATTTATAGCCATCTTCACAAACCAACTTTGGTGTTTACTGAAATGTCTTCCTCTGGCCCAGGAGAAGCAGCACCCTAATTCTCACCAGCACCTTTTAATATGGCTCACTGGGGATGTGCAATTGCCTGCCCTGAGTTCCTCATCTCCCCAACTGGACATGGGTTCCTTAGCCTCTGTCCAGTGTGTTGCATCCAATACAACTTCAGAGGGCTCTTCTTTCAATGTAGCTTCAACCAGTCCTGTGCATTCTTGGCAAAGCCTGATATGGCAGGAAATGTGAAACTTATGCAGTAAGTTCCATCAGCTCAAGGTCTGTATTTACTTTTTCCACCAGTCTCTAGAGAGGCCCCCTTTCCTTTGCTCATGGTTCTCCACTGAACTCCCCGACTCTTTCATCTTTCCTGTGTACCACACTAATGCTGGCCACCTGGAACATGGGGCTCATTTCCTATTCTCACACTTTATACTAAAGACTTTCACTGAGGATGGGTGAAAATTGAGAAACAACAAAATAGATTTACTATGTCCCTCAGGTGAGTTCTAATTACATCTTGTCTTGCATTTTGTGTTGTGACCCTAATTAGATTTATATACCCAAGAGACCATAATCTTAGACACTATCATATCTTCCATTTATATTGTGGCCTTTTTAGTCCTTGCCACGTCAGGACTAAAAGAATTTGGTTGAATTCAACCAAAGAATTTGGTTGAATCAATGTCTTTCAAACACATTCTCAGAATATGAAAACAACCCTGCATGATTTTTTTCTGAAAGTTCAAATGAAATCTTTCATCACCTACATTTTCTTACTTTGTTCCTGGATAGAAGAGTAAAGAGTAAGTTTAAATCTTCTCTCACATTTAACTCTTTCTGATAAGAAATAGCATCACAATTCTTGTCTTTGAAATTTTGTACCTGTATATACAGGAGCAAAACTGCTTGAGTTGTGTGTTTGAAATATTTGAAACTCCCATTTCTACACTTGTAACTACAGAAATTATTCAACACAAATAACTACAGAAATTATTCAGCAAGTAGGACTGTTCATCTTTAACAAGAACAACAAAAACACACAACTGGAGATGATCATTGTAGTGAGAGTTCACATTGGCAGTGGGATAGATTAATATCTGAGGTCTTAAAATGATGAGATTATGCGTTAAATGGGAGTAGATTGATGCTAATAGGACAGTACATTTTTCTATAACACACACAAACACACATGTGTGTGCTTGTACATACAGATTATGACTGACTTTGCAGTTTCATTGTTTTCTAAAATTTTACCTTGACTATGAACTATATTTTATAGTAAAAGTACTAGTTGAAAAATTATCAATCTCTTAATAGAATATTCAAGATGACAGTCTTATATATGTGCCAAAAGTTAGGTAGCTCTGAATTGGCAGGACTAGTATCCTTATGCCTTATGGGTTCTGGTCCATTGACCATTGGTCTAGACCAGGGTTGACAAGTTTTTTTCCTCAAGGGATAGATCTTAAATATTTTAGGCTTTGTAAATGAGAATATTTGCTACTATGCAAATCTGCTGTGGTAGTTCAAAAGCAGCATAAACTATGAAAACAAATGGACATAGATATGTTCAAATAAATGTTCTTTATGAAAACAAGCAACAGGCCTAATTTGGCCTATGGATCATAATGGATCAACCCCAGATCTAGTATTATGGCCATAAATCTTACATGTCCTTTTAATTTTAAATTAAAAGTAAATGAATTTTTTTTTTTTTTTTTTTTTTTTTTTTTTTTGTGGTACCGGGGATTGAACTCAGGGGCACTCAACCACTGGGCCACATACCCAGCCCTTTTTTGTATTTTATTTGGAGACAAGGTCTCACTGAGTTGCTAAGTGCCTCGCCATTGCTGAGGCTGGCTTTGAACTCGCGATCCTCCTGCCTCAGCCTCCCAAAGTGCTGGGATTACAGGCGTGCGCCACCGCGCCAGGCAAAAGTAAATGAAATTTTAAACTCAATTCCTCAGTGGCAAAATTTCAGGTGCTCATCTAATGGCTACCACGTGAGACAGCACAAACCCAGGACATTTCCATCATCCCAGAACACTTAAACTCATCCCTCAAGATCTCCAGACTACATTAAAATTCTTTGGATGAAGAGTGGGTAAAAAACATTTTATTCCCTAAGCTACTAAATCCTAGTCGTTTTTGACACTTACTCAATATGAATGATTTATAATAGCATCAAGTAGTGTGAAAGTTTCATATTCTGCACAAAATTGCCATGGTGTGATTTTTAAGCTACATTTTAATTTTCACCAGAGATGAGGTGTTAAAAAGTATGTAGGAAATTTTATTTAGAAGACTTAAGAATGGAAAACTAACAATCTCCATATAGTAAAGATTATGAGCTAGGCCTTAATTTATCTTTCTTTTAAAGTATGAAACTGAAGGCCTAGTACAATAATTTTAAATGTACCCAAAAACAATGGGTAAGGGTGAAAAGGCAAGACATAAATATATTTAATGCAACCATGTCTAAGAAATGCATGATTTAAAACACCATCTAGTCTCAGAAGTATTTGAGAGGGACTTTTTCCACTATGACTTCCCAGAATATGACCACACTTCTACCTCAAGAACTTTCTCCCCACTTGGAGCTCAGGAGTCAGAGGCAGATGCAAGATGGGGAAAGATGTTTCCTTTCTATTTTACTATATTTGATTGATTGGGCTCAAGCAATCCTCCTATCTCAGCCTTCTGAATGTTGAAACTAAAGGAACATGCTACCATGCCCAGCTTGACATAAAATCATGAGCTATCAGAACCACCAAATAAGGACAAGGAAGCTTGCAAAACTAGACAAAACATGAAAAATAAGGAGTAGGAGTTTGTTATGGTTTAGATGTGAGATGTCCCCTAAAAGCTCATATGTAAGACAATACAAAATTTTTCAGAGGCGAAATGATTATATTGTGAGAGTTGTAACCTAATCTACTGACTAGGGTGGTAACTTCAGCAAGTAAGGTATGATTGCAGGAGTCACTTCACTGGGGGCAGGCCTTTGTGTATTTTGTCCCTAGTGAGGGAAGCTCTTTTTCTACATACTAGTTGTGGAGTCCTGAGCTGTTTTCCTCCTCTATTCTCTTTTGCCATGATGTTCTGCCTCACCTTGGACCCAGAGCTATGGAGTCAACTGACCACAGACTGAATCTCTGAAACCATGAGTCAGAATAGACTTTTCCTCCTCTAATTGTTTTTGTCAAGTTTTTTCTTTTTTTGGTCACAGCAACGCAAAGGTGACCTACCAATACCTAAATCCTGCATGCAGCCTGAAAACACATCCAGAAACTTCCTTCCCCAACAGCTCAGATCAGAACCCTGTTATCAGCCAGGCGCGGTGGCACACGCCTGTAATCCCAGCACTTTGGGGGGCTGAGGCAGGAGGATCGTGAGTTCAAAGCCAGCCTCAGCAATGGTGAGGCACTTAGCAACTCAGTGAGACCCTGTCTCTAATAAAAACAAAAAAGGGCTGGGGATGTGACCCAGTGGTTGAGTGCCGCTGAGTTCAATCCCCGGTACCAAAAAAAAAAAAAAAAAAAAAAGAACCCTGTTATCAAAGAGTACCACATTAATACCTCTAATAGCTAAGAGTGTCTCCATTTTAAAAAGTTGCCTCCTGAGATCATGCTCATTAGAATACCTGCTATCCAAACAAACACAGCACCCTCCAAAAATAAAACAATAAAATTGTAAAATAATAAGCATTGGCAAGAATGTAACATTAACCAAGTCTTTAAAATACTAGAGTACAAATCAATCTACCTCATTCCAAAGAAATTTCAACAATTTCCAAAGGATATCAGGTGGGCAAATGACACACTCTGTTATAACTGTTTTATTAACTCTCATATGAAAAGGCAGATGAGGCTTCCATGGAGTCCAACATTACACATGAGAGCTGCCTCAACATGACTGGGGCCTATCCTATGCAACGGTCACTGTCCCCAGTCCTGCAGCAAGCCCCTTGTATTCTTCAGCTCTTCCCCTATATAAATGGTCAAAATGGGAGGCTTTTCATGGGAATCTTACAGGATTTGATGTGGCTTCTATTAGACACACTTTGAAGATGAAGGCAGTTAATTTAATACAAACAAAAGTGAATTGTGTTTTTTTTTCCTAGAACAGTGATTCTCAAATTTTAATGGGATATGCATTCTCTAGGGATAATTTAAAATTAGGACTCAGGATGTCTGGGTGAGACCTGAGATTCTGCACTTCTAACTAGCTCCCAAGTGCTGGTAATAATGCTGTTCCACGAACCACACTTTGCAGTGACAAAGCTAGTCGCATATTTGATGCTCCTTGAGCAAAGAATGTCTTCAGGCTTAGAAGTGATGGAAGAAAGTGTTCTCTAAGTGCTGAGTTGTAAAGTGTTGGCATGACATGAAGCCTAAGAGATTGTCAAGAATCCATCTCTGTCATTTCTAAGAACGTTTGAGGGATTCACCCCGAGAAGTGGCAGTTCCTGAGTCTGGCTTCCTTTTGACAGCAACTCTAGCACATATCTCAAGTCCCTCACAGTAGGGAAAGTATGTTCACTGTGAAAGAGAAGGTGGGATAAGGACATTAAAGGGGGATGGGTTTCTCACATATTTGCATGACTGAGTTAGACAAAAAACCTAATCTACAACTTCAAAAGAGTGATGGGGTCAACAACGATCCAATAAAATTAATTAGCCCTGCAGAGATTTTCTCATTCTTGTTCACACTTTTTCTTGTAATCAATACTATCACATTCTAAAAAGCCAGGTAAGATGGCTTGGATCCCATCTTTGCTGTGTAGCTAAAGTTTTATTTTTCTGTTCCCAGGAGAAGAGATGCAAACTTTAAATAGCACCTGCTCTGTACCTGACACATGGCTAGTTTTCTCATGTTCACTTTCAGTTCTTGTAATAAACCTGTAAAATGGATAGGGTTAGCCCTGTTTCTTAGATGAGAAAATGAATTTGAGAATGATTCAGTACCAAGCTATTGGTCATAGAGCTGGTTAGCAGCTCAGCTAAGATTCAGAGTCCTGGCTGCCAACCCCAATCCCTGAACAATTTCTTTGTTTTCCAGCCTAAAATCATATCAGGCCCCAAACATTAATCAATCGTAATTTATTTCCAAATATTACGTGTGTTCCATTCTTGAGTGCTAGAGCTATTTCTAAAAGATGTTTCCTGACCCACGTTTTTTTAAAAATATTTATTTATTTGCTTTAGTTGTACACAATGCGTTTATTTTTACGTGGTGCTGAGGATCGAACCCGGACCACGCACGTGCTAGGTGAGTGCTCTACCACTAAGCCACAGCCCTCCTGACCCACATTTTAACCCACTGTTTATCAGCTTGTAGATCTAGGATTTTTAAAAGGCAAGGAGTAGCCCAAGTTCACCTTTCAAACTCTCTGTCCACAAGTTTCCTCGCACTTGAAGTATAAGTAACTTTTTTGAGGTAGTTGGAAAATTTAAACTCACCAGAGTCACCATCAGATGAATATGTGATGACTGAATCTATTTCTAGAAATCGTGTAGACCAAGACGGGCTAGCTTTCTCCTACTTTTCACCCAGAAAGGAGAAAGTATGTATGTGTGAAAACACAGGGCCCTTGATGAGAAAACTTGGATGGGCAAATTCAGAGTCATGGGTTTAATGAAAACAGTGGCAGATATGTGTTAGCTTGCATTACCTGAGAGCCTACGTGGGTCATTCCGCTGAAATCCAATGCACAGAATGACACTTATTTCCTATCCTGCCCTTTCCAACACTTCCTGGTGCAAGTACTGAGTAGAAGTACTCAGCAGAACTACTGAGACAACAGAAAGGATTCAGTCATGTGCACAATTTCAGTGAGATCAGAACTCCGAATCTTAGGTGGGGTCTCAGTAGAACAGGAGGGGAGGGGGGATGCTGCTCAAGGTCATTCATTAACTTTTTTTTAATTTAGGACCAGGACCTTAAGTACAGAGATTTGAATTAATTCTACCTCTGGACATAGGGCATATATTATAATAATCATTTTGTGTAAGGACCTGCTCTTGTTTTCTTTTCTTCCATCCCCCACCACTCTTATTCCTATTTTGCTTCTCTCCACAGGCTCCCACTGTGAAGTGTTGGATATGCATCTCTGGATAATTTTATGGATATATGCAAATTGTCATTTGCATGAATGATTCTGTTCTACTTTATTATACAAATGCATGGAGACAAAGAAGATGCCCCACTTAATATTGCAAATGCTCCTAGCAAGTTTTAGCCAGTCTAATTGGGCAGAGTGTTACCTGAAAGGAAGCAGAGAAAGGAGGCATTTGGGACTGAAGAACAATAGGGCTAAAGGGGAATTAATGGTCCTCAATACCCAGTTCTGCCTGGTCCTCAATGTCTTGTCAAGACCTCTACAGATGGCCATGACATAGACAAGCCAATGGAAAACCAGAGAGATATGGATAGGTGAAAATTTTGCCCATAATCCATGTTCATAATAATATAAGTCAAGCATGACAAATTATTATAACAAATTGATTTTACTCAATGTATTTCTTCTTTTCTCAATTTTTACACTCCTAATAGCCACAGCATGAGAGCTACTTATTATTTTATCTCTTTTTGCCTAAATAAAATCCAATTATAAAGACTCAGGTCAAATTAAACAGAAAAATGTCATTCTGATCTAAGACCTCGAGTACCAGGCCAGAGCTTCCCCATGAAGCCAACTATCTTGGAAATTACGAAATAGAAATTAAAACAACTTGTGAACATTTCTTTCTTTGTTGCCTGGAGGACTTCCAAACTGAGAAAACCAGGTGGGCTTCTGAGGTTTGACCTGTGCCAGGGGTCCTCACACTAGAGCAGGCACTGGAAGTCCCTACAAAGGCCTTTTAGGGCTGGTCCCACCCCATGTTGCAGACTCAGTAAGCCCAGAACCGGCACCCACACATCTGCATTTCTACAAAGTTCCCCATGGGATTTTGAAGCGACTAACCCAAGTCTTTTACAATGAGAACTGCTGTTCTGTGCAATGTCAGGATTTAGATGTTTGGAAAGATCGGAAAATGGACTGGGTTTCTCAGGTCGCTCCTCATGTTTAGATGGCATATAAACAATGTGTGATTGTTTTTACATCCTTGCTTTTGTCTCCTTGTTTTTAAAATCCTCCTGAGCTTCTAGATAAATATTTGGAGCACAATTTTCACCCAGTGTCCAAGAAAACCTGCTATACGTATTCAAATACTCTCTTTCCTCATTTTTTTAATTTTTTTTTTTTTTTTTTTTTTTTAGTTTTAAGTGGACATAATACCTTTATTCTATTTATGTGGCACTGAGGATGGAACCCAGGGCCTCACACATGCGAGACGAGCGCTCTACCGCTGAGCCATAGCCCCAGCCCCTCTGTCCTCATTTTTCAACCTGGTCTATCAATTTTTGAGAAAGAGTGTTAAATCTCTGGCCATGAATGTAGATTTTCAATTTATTCTTATATTTTTATATGTGAAAGCTATTTTCAATTTATTCTTATATTTTATATGTGAAAGCTATGATAAAAAATTCCAAATCGCTTTATTATTAATGTAATGCATCTTTTCTTTTTCCTTACCTAATGCCTTTACCCTTGTGTTATATTTTGTCATTTTAGCATTATTGTAGCTGTTTCCTTTGTATTAAGATTTGCCTAGTATATAATTTTCTTTTTTTATTTTCAACCTCCCCATATTATTTGATTTCATATTTGTCTCTTGTAAACAGCACATAACTGGGATTTTTTAAAAATTCCATCTGAGAGTCATTTCATTCACATAGATTGTGATTCCTGACATGTTTTCCTCTCTGCTGTTCTGTTTTGGTTTTCAGTTCATTGTTCACCCTTTTTACTTTTATTTTTTTCCTGTCTCTTATTGGTAAAATTCTTTTTTTTCCATTTTTATTCTGATTACTTGGAATTTACATCTATTGCTTGTACTCTTGAAATAGTTACCTTTCAATTTTTAACATGCCTCTTTAAAGATAAATGCAAAGCTGAAAATAAATTTGTATGATTATTTAAAGATATTCAAGGCTGCCTACCCTGTGTGAGACACTGTACTAAAGCAGGATTCCACCAGGCAGGAGGCAGACAATAACCTCATGTGATTTCCATCCTGGTAGGGGAAGAAAAGCAGTGAGCACAGTAAGGACCATCTGCAGGTGTCTACGGGAGAGCAAAGAGGATGGATAGTGGGGGGTGAAGTCAGGGAGATAACAGAAGCCATGCGGGTCACCAAGAGCCACTGAGGTTTGAGGGTGGAGTTTGGTTTTTGCACTGAGTGAACTGAGGATCAGTGGAGAGTTTTAACCAGAGGAGAGAACCCACCTGACTTGAGCTGAAGCAGGATCACTATACCTACAGTGCTGAGATCTCATGAGAAGAAGCAAAGGCAGATACAGGATGCTACTGCAAACATCCAGGTGACGTAGAATGGTGGCTTGGATCAGTGCAGCAGCAGTGGCAGTGGAAAGGTCACATGATGGGTATTTTTAAAGGTAGAGCCAAATACACACACACACACACACACACACACACACACACACACTAGGAGACCAGATTGCTAGGATAACACCAGGACGTCTGTCTCGTCTGAACAGTTGGAAGACGGGAGCTGCCATTAAGGAGAGGAAGAGCTGTCCCTGCAAAGTACCAGGAATCAGGCTCAGGACACGTTTAATTTTGTGATATCTATTATACACCCAAGGGGATGAAAGGTGTGCAGCTACAATAAGGTAGTAGGACTGAAGATGAACACTCAGGAGTCCTCAGCACAGTGATAGTACACAAAGACAGGGATGTGGATGAATTCACATAAGCAGTGTTGACAACCAACGAGAGCAAAGGAGGGAGGCTTGGTGCAGAGAACATGTAGAGATCAGGAAGAGGGAGAGAGACCAGGAAAAAAATCTCGTAAGAATGAAAGAGAAAACAACCAGAAGGACAGCAGGAAAATCAGGTGAAGGCATGTCCTGGAAGTACATTGAAAACAGGGCTTCCTGAAGGACACGTTCATTTCTGCTGGTACCCCTAGGAGGAGGCTGGAGATTGACCAGGGATCTCTAATATCAACAAAACGCCTCATATGATAGTTTCAATAGAAAAAAAAAATACTGTTTCGAATTGTTTTCTAGAGAAAACGACAAGTTAGAGGCCATTATAGTCAATACTTTGGAAGAGTTTATCTGCAAAGAGCAGCAAAGAAGGGAGCCCATTGGTAGCCTCGGTCAGGCTAGGAGGATTTTTTTTTTTTTAATGGGAAAAATAATAATGTATTTGTATGTCCATGACAAAGAAAATTTGAGAGAAAATAACTGACTTTTGCAGAAGAGAAATAAAATTACTGATGGGGAGAAGATAGAATACACAAGCACATCTCTTTCACCCTTGCAATGCATTTGTTGGAGAAACCACATCATTTATCCTTCAGGTTTCCACAGTCTGGTTGTTACTCACTGAATATCTCTGGTACAGTTTAGAATGTCCCCTAACATTTTAATAACCAAGCTCTTTCTTTAAATAAAATAGTATGTAAAAAGCACAATAGATAAAACCCAGGAAGATGTTGGAGTGGGGCCAGTTAGAAGAGCCCAAACAAGAACCAGAGGCTACACGCACCATAGCCATAGGGCCTAGGGTCTGGACAATTCCAGGGTGGAGAAATTGTAGAGAAGTGTGGATTTCTATTAAAGTTGAGCTTTTGAACAGCTGCACTTGTTATAGCACAGAGTTTGAATGAAACCAAAATATTATTTCTTGATGCACATTTCCATTTCAAGCTATTGCTGTGACCAGAGATTATTTTTACAGAGAGAAACCATAGGTAGCCATACTGTCTTGGGTTTGTACAGATGTTTGCATCTCAAGCGTTTTCAGACACAATATCATTAAATCCTAACTGCTGACCTCCTAATAACAAAGTGAGGTTCCGAAGGCCAAAGTCAAAGGTCAGTTTCCATATAGATAGTCAATGGACCCTCTCTGTATGATTCTCTCTTTGACTATCAAGATAATGGTACAGACCACAGACAGCCCTTTGGCCAGAAGTGGCAATGCTCCTGCACTCAGATTCCCTAATGATTAAGAGGACGTGTGTTCCCAGCTGCACAGATGACTTTGCAGAGCCAGTGGCACATGCTGTGTCTACCCATCTCAGCAAAATTAACTGGCCCGTAGGAGGGTCAGATGTGGCCTCATCAGGGACTCTAACTCAGCTAATCAGCATGGGGAGCCTTCTAGTTCTAATTAAAATTACAAAGGGGTGCTTTTCTTGCTTGTTGTCCTTCCCTGTGGGATTTAGAAACCGTTTTTTACTATGTATCCCATTGTCCCTGATGAGAGAGCAAAAGAGTTCAGTAGAAGCACAGCTTTGGAATTTATTAGAAAAGTAATGAAACCAAAGGAAGTCAAGCATGTCAAAGAGAGGAGAGAGAATTAATAGGAACTAAGAAGCTAAAGCCTGTTTTGGGGACTGGGGGTCTCTTGTCTTCTAATCCAGGTTCATATTATTCGTTAATATGCAATCAGGAGTTATTTTCTCACCTTCATATTAAGAAGTGGAAAATTCATAAATATTTACCAGATTGTTGCATGTGACATATAATTTCTTCTCTCTCCATAAATTATGAACACATTTGACACATTGCTAGCAGGGGGAAGAGTGTAGGAAGTCAATAAATAAAAGGGATTGCTGAAATGGCTGTCTCCACGTTGGTGGCCTCTCAGATGCTTTTTCCCCACAAAAGTCCACAGTGGAGAAAGATTCTTCCAGCTCTGAAAGACAGTAGCCTCCATTAAATTTCCACATTCCAAGAGGAAGCTGATTGATTGGTGGTGTCCTAACTCAGGTTCTCACACTCACAAAGGTTCCAATCATCACCCATTAAATACTGTTCCCTATGGTATGCTTTTAAATGGGTAAAAACCTACATATCCTAGCTTCTCCTCTAATACAGAAACCTTCACACTGACTTTCCTCTTCTCCTCAGTCCTAAGCCCAACATCTCAAACTCATTGTGACCATGCCAAATAATCCATATTAATCTTGAATAAGAAATAATAATCAAGTAACGAACCAAATTCTAATCTATAAAGGATGCATTGTCAGGATGCAATACCATAAGAGATTAAGAAACACATAGGATAAAAACCAGTAGCCTACTGTTCCAACCTAGCCTACAGACAGATATTGTCTATTCTGTACAGTGTTAAAAAATTTTTAGTTGATTGCTAACATTTATAAATTGAAAGGTGCTAACATTTACAAATTGGGAAGGTTCCTATAAATTTTCTGGCTTAACTTAAAACTTTAGAAAATCTGGAAAAACTGGGTTCACTAAGTCTTTTGGAGTGTTGATATTGCCAGAGTCCCTGCCACTCCCTATTGTCCTCAGCTGAATTTGCAATCCCTTTCCAAATGTAATTCCTAGACAAATTAATCCCCTCAGATAACAAAGGAACCTCAGAGACACAAATGGTAAAGTCCCATTTCCTTGTTCTATATAGTTTATTCATTGACCCATTCCAATAATGACCTGTCCATGCTCTATGGCAGTCACTGAGTCCCATAAAGGTGATTGGAACCTTTGAAGACACTATTGTATGTCTATTGGAATGGCTAACATCTAACTGACCATGCCAAATGCTGGCAAGGATGTGGAGCAGGAGAAACGCTCACTTCTTGATGGTGGAAATTCAAAATGATACAGTCACTTTGGAAGCCAGTTTGACAGTTTCCTATTAAGGTAAACAGCATCACCTAGCAGATACCTAGCTGCTGGCCTATATTGATGCACAATAAATACTTTTGGAAAGAAAGGAGGAAGGAAGGAGATAAGAGGGAAGTCAGAGAGGAAGGGAAGAGATTGAGGAAGATGGGAAGAAATAAAGAGATGAAAGGGGGAAGAGGGGAATACAGCAACTATTATAGGCTGAGGAGGACCCAAGAATGCAAGTTCACATCCTCAGAAAAAAGTTACATCAGAGCTTAAACTAGAAAAACAGGAATCAGCTGAGTGAGTAAAGTGTACCCAGCAGTCTCCCTTGGTACTCACTGAACACTCTTTTCCTTGGCGCTCAGCAGGGCACACTCACTTGCAGTTAATAACTGAGTCACATGACTGAGTGGGCGTGGCTCCTGGTTTGAGCCACCACCTGGTTTGCCCAGGAATTTCCTGACTCTCGTGAAAGTCCTGTTTCCAGGAAACCTCTGTCCAGAACACACAAAGTCCTGGTCTTTGGCAATGAGTACAGAAATAAGGAGAAGAAAAGAGCAAACCCTCTCTATTGAGCCAAAGAATGGGGCCGAAAGCAGCACCATTTAATGCCAAATGGAAAAGGCACCATTTATCACCATCCATGGCTACTGTCACTGTCTTCCCTAGACCACCTGACAGCTTGATTCCTGTCATCCCTCTTCTCAAGACTTCCAGTGACATGCTCCAGTGTGCAGTTTGAGTTGTAGGAGCCCTGTTTGGGGATTGGCTTGAATTGCGGTTGACTATGAGCCGTGGAGATTTGGCCTTTGTCGCCACCCGTAGTCTCACGGGATTGTTGCGGGATCTCGAGTGACTTGGCCGAAATTGCTGATCGGGTCAGCGCCATTTTAGGGTGTGTTTTTGGCGTGTGTTAGTCGTCATTAGAACCAGAGAGAAAAGTTATCAGAATAAAAAGCTGTTTGTCTCCAGTTTGCTTCTGAAGTTTTTCCCGCGGCTCCGTTGCTCCAAGCGCTTCAGGCAGCAACATTGAGTGTCTTGTAACTGTGAGCCTTCACAGTCCCACTTGCCTCTGGGTTACACTAGGCCTTGATTCAAGATGACTCTGGTTTAATATTTAACATAATTTTTACTAGAATCGGCTGTCCTATGTTGTAACCATGTTTACTAAGAGTTCAGATAATGAAGTTATTCCAGTACCCACACTGACAGAAGCTGAACAGACTGTCAGTTTAACAGCAGTTGGAGAGACCCATGCAACTGGATTAAAGAGAAAAATAACCAGAAGACAGCATGATGCTCAGCCTGTAGAAAGAGTTTGGCACTGGACCTGGCAGAGGAGGGGACATGAACCCATATGTGGAGACTGAATCTCACTCCTTTGGAGCAAGATGGGCTAGAATTTTTAAATCAATCACAAGTTTGCTCATCCTCCCCAAAGACACCAATGCTCAGTGGAAATTGCAGTCACTAAACAAGCTTGGACTTCCTGTTGGAAGGAACACATATCTCTATACAGTTCCCTGTGCTCTATGAAACTGGGTACATGATTTTGCAACCACAGTGTTCCATGGATGGGCCAAGTGGAGAATTTTGATAACAGATGTGTTGGCATCTTATGGCGAGGAGTCGATGATTACATATTTCCAGCTGTCATATTTACTACAGTAAATCAAGTGATGTGTGGAATCACAACAACACAAAAATGTCCTCTTACGTCTTAGATATTTTTATTTCAAAAACAGAGCTTCAAATAGACTTCCTGATTCCTATGAAAATGTTAATGAAATTGCAAGAAATATAAAACAGCAGGTCACTGATATCTTGCCCAAATACACACTAGACTTTGCTCTCATCTGCATTTTCAGGAGACAGTACAAATGTAAAATTTGGGAAATCTCATCTAGTCTACAAACTTATTATCCAAAAAAAAAAAAAAAATCCAGGAAAGATCTTACTACAAAGTTCCTGCATACCTGTACATAGCCTTGCTGGAAGGAGGAGGGGGTTGCTTCCCTTGATGTTGAGTTATTCATAATAAAAGTTTTTGGTCCCTTTTCAACGGACTCAAAATGTACAGAAGAAACATTTCATACAATTTTTAACTTGGTGGAAGTGGAGGAGCACCTCCTAAAATATGTCTGACAAGATGGTTGTCACTGATGGCAGTCATAAAAAAGATGTTAAGATGCTGGTCCACTATAAAAGCCTATTTTCAAAGAGTGAAAGTAACTTTTGTCTAACTTGGAAATATGTTAAGGATGAGAGTGCTCATCTGATGGCCTGATGGCCTTGGAAGAGGCCATTGCAGCCTAGAAAGGGGTGGACTGTCTGTGTCCAAGTTGTTAACTGTTCTGTGTAGGTTTGAACAAAAGTCACTGTTATAGTTTGGATATGAAGTATCCCCCACAAGCTCCTGTGTTAATTCAGGAGTGTTCAGAGGTGAAATTACTAGATTATGTGAGCTATAACCCAATCAGTGGATTAATCCACTTTATGTATTAATAATTTGGAAGAACTACTGTACTGGATGGTAAATGTAGGCAGGTAGGGTGTGGCTGGAAGAAGTAGGTCAGTGGAAGCATGCCTTAGGGATTATATTTTGTCCCTGGAGTTCTCTCTCCCCTCCTGCCTCCAGCTGCCATGAGCTGAGCTACTTGCCTCTGCCACATCTTCCACCATGATGTTCTGCCTCTTCTCAGGCCTAGAGCATTGGAGTTAGCTGACCATGGGCTGAATCTCTGAAACCATAAGCCAAAATAAATTTTTTATCCTTTAACTTGTTCTACTCAGGTATTTTGTCACAGCAATTGTTGCTGCCTGAAGCGGAAGTCGCCTGGAGCAACGAACGCCACAGGAAAATTCGGAGGCAGGATGAAAATGAAAAAAGGTCTTTTATTCTTCTTCTTTCTCCGGCTCCAGCAATCACTCCAAATGCTCTAACTCCAACCACCACCTTCTTCTTCTTCCCACACACTCTAACGAACCTCACCCAGTTATATACATATAGCTTTAACAAGGACACGTGCTTACAGCTCGAGCTTACAGGTGCGTCACGCAGTGTTCACGGGCATACAAAGATTCTTTGAATAATGTATTAATATCAGGTGGAAACTAGAACATCTTTTATGGCTCTCAGCTAACCGCAATCTTTAGCTATCTCCTTGATTATAGGCTCCTTCAAGCAATGAAAAACTGACTAACACAATCATCAAGAAAAACAGACCTTTTTTTTTTTTTCCAAATAAGACTATTTCATGATTCAAAAGGTCACCAGAAAAGAGTAGCTAAGTTAAAAAGTTGAGACTTTCTCATTTACATTACTATAACTATTTGGAATTTAACTTTGATTTCACAAGTTCAAATCGCCTCTGTGCTATAAAAAGCCTGAGTGACAAAAAACTATTCTACCAAAACAACTCTGTAAACACAAAGGAATGGCCATTTGGGATAAACACAAAGGAATGGCCATTTGGGAAGAGCTAAAAATTGATTCTAAATCTCAAATCCACCATTTCTAGCAAATAAAATCCTAAGTATTTTATGCTCAAATGCTTCTATTAAGATTCTTAACTCAATGTCACCACATCAAATTGACACCAGAAATTGGTGTCACGTAGGCCCATTAAGTGCCAAGCCATAAGTCAGTGAGATTGATACTTGCCTGTGTGCCATTTTACCACAGCATCAAAGGCAGGAAGGATGTCCTAAAGGCTGCAGGCAGATCAGAAAAACATGTCTTTTTTTGTTGTTGTTGTTGTTAAATATTGGTAATAACTATTTGATTTATCCTATTATATTTTATTTTTTGAAGTCTTACATTTTTTCAATGTTATTTTTTTTTCTCACATATATTTATTTAGTCAGCACAACTATTAAATACTAATTGCCACTATTCTTTTAACATATATTACTTGACAAATTAATGGGTTCACTGTGACTTTTCCATACTTGCCTATACCGTGCCCTCATAGTGTCCATCCTCCCTACTTCCCTCCCCTCCACTCCCCTCTCCCTGTCTCCCTCTAACCTCCTTTCCAAACTCTCTGATACTCCCTTTTCTATGTTCAGGCTTCTGTTTTGTCTTGTTTTAGTTTCCACTTACGAGAGAAAACATGGGAAACTTGCCTATCTGTGTCTGACTTACTTCACTCAACATGATGTCCTCCAATTCCGTCCATTTTCCTGAAAAGGACAGGATTTCATTCTTCTCTGTGCCTGCATGACACTCCACTGTGTATACAGACCATATTTTCTTATCCATTCATTGTTGATGGGCACCTGGGCTGATTCCATAGCATGGCTATTGTGAATTCTGCTGTAATAAACATGGGTGTGCAGGTGCTTCTTTTGTATGCTGATTTCATTTTCTTTGGATAAATACTCAAAAGTGGTATATCTGAATCATATGGTAGTTCCACGTTTTTTGTTTTTTGAGGAACATCCATACTATTTTCCATAGTGGCTATACTAATTTACATTCCCATCACCAGTATATAAATGTTCCTTTTTCTCCACATCCTTATCAGTATTTGTTATTTTTTGTTTTTATGAAAAGCTTTTCAGTTTTTTGTTGGCCATGGATTTGTCATAGACAGCTTTATTATGTTGAGGTATATCCTTTTATGCTTAATTTATTCAGGACTTTTATCATGAAGGATACCAAATTTTTTTATTAAAATTTTTAAACTTTATTTTATTTATTTGTTTTTATGTAGTGCTGAGGATCGAACCCAGTGCCTCACACATGCTAGGCAAGTGCTCTACCACTGAGCCATAACCCCAACCCAAGATACTAAATTTTTATCAAAGGCTTTTTCTGCATCTACTGAGTTGATATGTGATTTTTATCCTTAATTTTATTTATTTGCTGAATTATATTTATTGATTTATGTCTGTTGAACTATCCTTCCATCTCTAGAATGAAACCACACACACAGACAAAAATTCTGTAAATGTAATACAATTCTTTAAAGTATACAAAATCTCCTTCTCAAAAGATCACCATTGGACTGAGATGGCGTTGCTTCTATGTTTTGTTTCCTTTTGTTTACCTTTTACTCTCTAAAATCAACACAGTCAGCTCCAGATCCAGCGCTTTTCCTGGAATCCATACTTTGCCCAAAATGCAGTGTTTCATTTCAAAGCATACCCATTTTTATTTTTTTTTTAGTATGTTGCCAATCATTTTACGTATTTCCCAGGCATCTCTGAATCCATATTTTATGCCACATGGCAATTAAATCTTCTCAACAGATACAGTTCAGCAACATCCAGGGGCAGGAAGGGACACAGTGACTGGGAGGCGATAAAAATTCACAGTGGAGCTGCAGATGTAGCAGAGTGAGAATTACTGCACCAGCAGGAACTGCAGATAAAAGGGGATTACACGGGATGAAATGCAGTAATTGACTAGAAGTCACCGAAAAATACCAGATGGATGTCACTGCTCTATATAACTCTAATGTGCCTGTAGACTTTATTGAGCATCACTAGAGGTTCACTTTTAGTATTTTCTTGAGTGTAATTGAAGTTTATTGATATGCTATTATTGCCCAGTTTAGATGTGACCATATAAAAAATACAGTTTGATGTACTTGTATCTCCATAGAAATCTTGGGCTCTGCCGCTTAAAATAAAAGCTCATAGTAATAATTGCCATAATATTTATTCCTCTTCCTCCATTAGTCCTTTACACGGAATATGGATAGTAACTGCTCCCAACAGCACTGAATTGCAGAGATATTTTCAGGACTGATTGGTACATAAAAGATCAGACATGCAATTTTGGATACTACCAAGGGAGACTTACAAAGGATTTTTATGTCGAAGGTAAAAGAAAACAAATTTATATGCTGAAATGAGTTGCCATAGGTGGTGCAGTTGCCTATTAGTTTTCATGGGTTTATTTCCCATTTAGTTCTCAGGATAGGAATGGGATAAAAATAACTGGCTACCCAAGCTAGAATATTCATTCTGTAAACACAGACATCTCAGATCTCAGCAAAAGGCTTCCCAGCATAAGCAAAGGCTATTTCCCTCAGCAACAAACATTTTAAATTAAGCTGGAAATAATGGGTGTGAAAACGATTGCTTCTCAAAGCAGGGAGGGAAAAAAAACAAAACAAAACAAAAACACCTTCCAGGTGCAGCTCGAATCTTATCACTGAGGAGTTAGTCCACATCAGTAAGAAGCTGCTGTAAAGCCCAAGTCAAAGGCCGTGCAACATGATTATGTTTTCACAAGCTGAAATCAAATTCCATTATCAAAGAAAACAATTTAATTCTGAACTCTGGTGAACTATGCTGGGGAGAGTAAAGCCAAGGAGGAAAGAGGCTTGTGGCCTGGCCTTTGGAACCCAAAACTTGTCAGGCAAACAAAACAAAAGCAGGCAAGGCAGGTTCCAGGTGAAGGAGGTCCCTTGCATCCCTGCTGTCCCAGGAACACCCCCACCCCCAGGTCCCACTCCAAGCACATTTCTTGGCTGCCCAATTGCAGTTTTAAGAGCAATGTGCTAACAAGACCAAAGTAAGGACAGCTTTGTCAACCTGCTCTTCCAGCCCCACAGTAGATCACTCAAAGAGCATTCATCGTGGACTACGCGGAATATCCGTTAAAAATTCTAGGCCCCACACCAGAACATGGACTAAGACTCTCTGGGAATAATGAACAAGCAAGCTACATTTTTAATAAGCAACCAAGGCAAATCTCATATACACCAAATTAGAAAAGCATTGACTTAGAGTTTACCAAGACCTGCTTCTAGACAGAAGGAAACCAAATTAAAGGAAGAGTTGGTACAATGTTAGAGGAAGGACAAATCTTAGGGACATATGGGGCCTAACTTCTGGCCTGGCACGAAGCAGGCTCCGGATATGTTGAATGCGCGCATACATGAAAGAAAAAATTGTAAGAATAAAGAATTCAATTCTTTCACGTAGACATTAGCATATTTTCATCAATTATTCCAAACATATCTACACCTACTTCTTATCTATTTGTGGAAAAATGAATACAAATTTGTAAGTAATTTGCTATTCTAAGAGTGAAATAGATGGCCGCATGCTGGTCCAGCATCTCTGTACACCTGGGTGGGCTGGGACACTAGCAACAGAGTGGGCAGAAGAAGCAACAGAGATGTGCTGAAGCTCAGCTTCAAATAACACAGCACAGCTGGGGCCGTTCGGAGACAGCAGCGGACAGCAACTCCCAGGCAGGCCCATGTCTTCACCCTTTTTTTCCTATCACCTCCTGGTCTTGATTATGAAACAAGAATCACAGCACTTACGTGGGCACATTTCCATTTTGGAACTCTGATATAGTTAAGAGAATTACTCTAAGAACAACAACTAAAAGCCATATGGCCTTACCAGTATTGTTCTGCACCAGTGTACCTTTTCCCATCTGTCACATCTGTCTCTTTTCCCAGCTTACCCTTCTCTTCCTGTGTATGCATTTCACATGGAGTCTGGATTTCAGTTTGGGACTCGGGTCCATGTACAGCAAGTGCAGAAGCCAAAACCAGATTTGTCTTTGTTTGCTTTCCCCTCGAGAATCTGTGTGTTCGTTCAACAAGAGTTCTGAGAGACAACTTTGGATCAGGTTCTTTATCTTAGACTCTGGAGCGTAGTCAGTTCACTCCCTGAAGGAATGCAGCCTGGTCCGGGGCACTGCTGTGGGCTGAATTAGTCCCTGACCCCCAGTGATATGTGAGAGTCCTGACCCCCAGTAGCTCAGCATGTGACGATTTTGGGAGATAGGGACTTGCAAGAGGCAGTCAAGGTAAAACAAGATCATAGGGATGGACACTGGTCCAATAGGAGTAGTAGCCTTTTAAGGCAATCTCCAGGCCAAGGACAGAGGCCTCAAAAAACAACCCTTCTCACTCCTTGATCATGGACTTCTCCAGAAGTACAAGAAAATTAATTTCTGTTGTTTACCCTCCCCATCTGCGGAGCTTTGTTCTGAAGACCTTAGCAGACTAACTAACACAGGGTCTCACAGTCTACTCAGAGCCTCAAGGAAGAGCCTGCAGAGGTGGCTTTCCAGAGCTGAGGGTTTCTCTATTGCTTTCCTAGAGCTGACATAACAAAGGGTCATCAACCAGGTGAATTAACAGCAATGGAAATCCATTCTCTTCTACTCCATGGGCTGGAGTCAGAAATCAGATGTCAGCAGGGTCAAGCTGCCCCTGAGACGCTAGGTGGGATCCTCTGTGCTCCTCCTACTTTCTGGTGGTGACCAGCAGTCCCTAGCGTTCCTCGTCTTGCTCTGCATCACCCCAGTTCTCCACCACCCCTGGCATTATCCCTGTGTGTCTCCATCTTCCCGTGGCCATCTTCCTATGAGGACACCAGGCATCTTGGAGCAGAGCTTCCAGGATGGTCTTATCACAACATACATCTCCAACTACACTGTTTCCAAACAGGCTCACATTCCAAGGAACTGGGACTTTGGACTTCAGTGTATCTTTCAGGTGAACACAATTCAACCCCCAACAGCTTGTTATAAACATGCTCAGTAAGTTCAGGTACAACAGGAAACTGCCTTATCCATAGAACGGTCACATTAGATCCCAGTGTTCCTGAATCTTAGACACAAGCAAGCAGGGAAGTGGCTCATTTATCAACGGTGATGGCAGTGGGCTGGAGCTAACCCAGAGTGCCTGGAATTGTTCTCCAGTTGCTCCTCCACGATGAGACTGCCACCAAGTCAATTTCATATCCCCCGGAGCACAGAGGCACCCTCTGAGGCAGTGCCTCCCCTTCAGAAGTGATCGAACCACCTGGCCACTTTGCTCTCTCACCTGCATTAAAACAAAACCTAACTAGAATTGCTCCAAAAGGTGACTCCATGGGCGACCTGCATGACAGCATCAAAGTTGTTAAACGTGTCATCTCATTTAACCATGAGATTTTTGTCCAGAGACTGAGAAAGAAAAATGGTATGATCTACCAAAATTTATTTCTAGAAATATCTGTGTGTGCGTGCGTGTGTGCGTGTGTGTGTTGGAGGGGGTGCTTTTGGAAATGAGGAAGCCTAACTGATACACTGAGATGCACAAAGGAGAAAGCTTTATCTTTTCAATAAACTTCTTTAAAAACTGAAATGGTCTTCATCACACCTCCAGGCACCAAATTAATGCTAATTAATTGTATCAAATCCCCCTCCTATTCAGGAAAACTACAGAATCCACTTTAGGCACTTGGAGCCAAGGCTAATTATCTCCTACCATGGCACCAGCCCCTGGATGGCAAGTCTGCACGTGGTTAATTAGGCTTTAGCAAGTGGGAGGAGAGGCTGAGTGAGCCACCCAGGCCCTCTGCCGCGGCTGCCTCACACACGGCCTCACCCAGCAGCATGTGGTCCCTGTCGCTGGCCAGCCACTGTCCAGATCCACATAGCACCAGGAACACACAGACTGGCTAGTTTTTGCCTGCCACAGTCGCCAAAGTCAAAATCCACATTCCTCCCCAGAGCACCAGGCTCTGTGGGTCCTCGTTCTTGAGCACTGTGGAAGAATGCAGACTGTGACCATAACCAAAGTATTATTGCTATTATCCCTTATACTTTTCCTCAGTGTTTAATTGTTGCTTGAAGCACTTAAGTGTTGATTGAATCTATGAGTAATTATGGGGCCCCTGCTCTTTTGCAGGGCCTAGAACTTGAAGGTATCTTTCCACACTGCTTTAGGGGTACTTCCAAATGCCAGGTGCCATGGCCAGTGCTGGCCACAAATGGGAACTGAAGGCATGGCTTTGGACTGTGGAGCTTGCAGTCTGTGGGGACATGTGTTTTCTTGCTTCTGCTTTCCATGAGGAAACTGTACCCCAAGACTCCTGGACTCCCATCCCCCACTGACTCCTCACACAGGTGGAATTAATTACCTGGGCAGTTGGGCTCAAATCTCCATTGTGTGGAGCTAAACAACCAAAGATTTTCTACAGAGGAGGTAGGACCTGCCCCACCGCCACTTCTTCCTCCTGGACCCGTGGAAAGAGACTTCTGGTTAGGTGTGGACACCCGTAGACCCCAACGTGTTCCCCAAGGCCTTTTCCAAGGAGAAAGGAGAAAGGATGGCCACACACACACCTAGGCTCACACACACCTCCCAGTCCTCCAGTGCCCCCTTCACCACTGGCAAAGGGGATGGTTGGTTTTCCCAGCACCAACTCTTATTTTCCAACCAGCTGAAAATGTAAATGGAGAAGAGGGTGTCACCTAACAGGCTGCTCTGGAAGGCGCAGGCAGAGTCTGGATAGAGGAGGTGGGGGGAAGGTCAACCCCTAATTAACTAGTTACAGCAGCAGCATTTGGCACTGTCCTGCCTTCAAGGCCTTCCAATCTATTAAGAAAAATAAGGCATGAGTCCACATGGTGTCCACACACAGTGGACTTGGCATTACAGCAAGGACATGGGACTGTGACACAGAAAGGAAGTCAGACACAAATTCACACCCAAACCAAATCATGAGATCAGTCCCCTTTTGGTGTGCTTCCTTGGCAAGGCCTCTACACCCTCCAAAACAATGTCACTCAGGATTTATGACAATGGAGATGTCAGAATAATTCCAAGTTCCTTTATGAATCCTGGCACTATGATAGCTTCTTGTTTTTTTCTTGTTTCTTGAGTTAGACAGAAATTTATGTTTTGATTATTCCCTGATAATTCATGTCATAATAGCAATAATTAAAACTTCACAGTTACAGCTTTTCTCTTCTTCAGCTTTTAATTTTGCACTTAAAAAATGTTTATATCTTTTGAGAATTGCAGGATAATTTGGTGCAAAAACTATAGAAGATGGAACTTTGTTATAACATGTTGGAATTCTGAAGAAAAGGCAAAGTGGTTGAACTAACAGGACAAAGCAAAAACTAGAATTTAGGAGATTGCAGAGAGTCACAGAGAAATCTGTGGCCCTGTGTATTGTCCATTTTGAGTTGCTGCAGAGAAATACTTGAGACTGGGCAGTTTTTAAAGAAAAGAGATTTATTTAGCTCACTGTTTTGGAGACTTAAAATCCAAACAACACCGGCTCTGGCAAGTGACCTCTGTCTGCATCATGTCATGGTGGATGGCATCACAGCAAAAACATATGCAAGAAGGAAATATCACATGGTGAGATGAGATGACAAAACTGGGGAGGGGCTGGTCCTGCTCTTTCATTACAACTCACTGTCAAGGGGACCAACTAGAGTCTCACTATCACCACCTAACCCTTTCCAAAGGCAATGTCCCCCTTGACCTAACCACCTCCCTCCAGGCCCCATCTCTGGAAGCTCCCACCACCTCAACATTGCCACACTAAGGACTGAGCCTCTAACACACTTTTCCCTGGGGAACAAGCCACCTAAACCACAGCACTCTGCTTATAATAGCTCCAATCAGAATGTCTTCCTGCAGACCACGCCCTTTCTGATAGTGAGATTCCAGAGTCCTCCAGGCCCAATCCTTCTCTGATGTAGAGAGGAAAGGTGTGTTGGCAGGGATCCTGCTCTCAGAAGCATCTCAGACTCAGCCAGAGCTACCATGACCCCTTTCTGTTTCCTCCCAGCTTGTTGACTCTGGTGCCAGGCTCAGTCACACTCTCGCTCTCCTCAGTGACTCAGGAGAAAAGCACATCGGAGCTCCCGTACATTAAGAAAGCTGCAAAATCACCAAGATCTTCCCGCCTCGACCTTTGTTTTTGTGATCATCTGCCTGATTAGGAAAATGTCTACATGAAGTTGTCGTGTCTCACCAAGGAGGAAGAGATGAGGGTACCTGGGGTGTCATCAGCTGTCCCACAGGTCCACGGTCCTGTTTGTCAACCTATCCTGCTCCACATGCACATTCTGTCTCCTGTTCTCCCTCTTACTATCCCCACCCCAGACCGCAGGGGACTGGACCAGGGTTAGGCAATAGATCTAGGCTGAGCCATGGTCCCTTCCCTGGAAATATGGAACTGAAAGCAGAAGCGTGACAGTGACAGGCATGCTTTGAGGCAGGATTAGTACTTGGAAGGTCTCATGGTCTCCACACTGCCTGCCCTGAGCAGTCTGCCAAGAGAACAAAGCTCAAATGACAGAGAGAAATAGAGGCCAAGAGATAGGCGGAACGTTCCCTGGGCACCTGCCAAGAAATTCCCAGTTTTTGCAATGACCCTGGCGGAATTCCAGCCCCATCCCTGCCCTTGAGTTCTATGAGTTCTACCTGTGCCCCTATTATACACCTCTTTGTTTTGTTTATATCATTTTTGTTACTTATAACTAAAAGGAAACTAATACAGAGCCATTATAAAAGTCCCTGGGGGACTAGGGTTGTGGCCTAGTGGTAGAACATTTGCCTAGCATGTGTGAGGCACTGGGTTGGAGTCTCAGCACCGCAAATGAATAAATGAATAGAATAAGGGTCCATCAACAATTCAAAAAAATATTTAAAAATAAATAAATTTTTCAAAAAGTCCCTGGGGAAGCAAGTGTGGCAAATGTCAAAATGACCAATAATGCCCTGTATATATCCAATGTCACCTTCCCATTTAATTCCCTTGGACACATGAATGGTGCCTGCATGTCACTCATTTTACATCAACAAAGATATTCTCCAATCCCAACTCTAGTGCCCTGGACCCCTCCTGGAAATGGAGCTGGTTGACACCAGCTTGGATGTGCCCAGTGTCTGCCACGAAGATAATGGATAGAGACCAAGGAACGCACATCAAAAGCGAGAGCTTCAGCACGTCCAGCCCAGATCATCAAAACATAATGGCAGTCATTTATATCAGCCACAAGTAGCTCTACTTAACAGCTTTTTCTGAAGAAAAACAGGGAGAGCATTCTTGTTGCCTCATTGAAAAGTGTGAAAATGATCATTTGTGTACGCAGCTTCTGTCTGGAGCACTGATATGCCCACCGTGTAGACGGAGATCAAAATAACTAGCGCCGACACATAATGCAGACACGTCTCAAGAAGGACACCCAGGGTTTCGTTTTCTGATGCATTTGAAAGGCTCACAGGTTGCATGCATCGTCCTTTTCTTATTTCCAAAGCCAGGGTTTGTCATGCCTGTCCCGGGCCAGCGCGAGCAAGCTGGATCTCCGTGGTCCTCTTTGAAAGTGTGCATAAAGCTGAGGCGCCCAGAGCTGGCCCAGGGCACCAAGACCCAGCTGCTACACTCCTGGAATGCGGGCCACTGAGGGCGGGGTGATGAAAGCCCCGGATCAAGCATCTCCAAGGCTTTGATTTACAAGAACAGCTTGACATCCATAGCAACGTGGGTAACGTGAAAAACACAAGATAAAAACATTCCATTTAATTAAAAGCCCACAGTTCAATGGTAGTATAATTATTACAAGTGCATTTTATGGCTGTCTGCATTCATTTTGGGTACATAAATTAATATGCAAATTACCAGCCCCTCTACCATTCTTAAGAAGTTCCCCTATCAATCTTTTCTCCAACATGTCAATTGTGTGAAGTGTGGCTTTTTAAATGCAAAATAAAATTCACATTTATGGTCCTTCTGAAATCTC
This sequence comes from Tamias sibiricus, assembly GCA_025594165.1. Taxonomy (NCBI): domain Eukaryota; kingdom Metazoa; phylum Chordata; class Mammalia; order Rodentia; family Sciuridae; genus Tamias; species Tamias sibiricus. The sequence goes on along the minus strand of CM046663.1, from coordinate 87,756,229 downwards.
CCTGGGCTGGCAAGCTTTGTTTTAGATGAAGAGTGTTTAATTAACAGAACTCACCTCTCTCCAAGGGCCTTGGGGACAACAGAGAGAAGGCCAAGACTGTCCGTGGTCTCCAGGCTGGTCAGGATTAGACTATTTTCCATCTCAAGGACCACCTATCAAGGTATTTGTGATTCTCCATTCAGCCCAGCAAGAACATTATTATGGGGAAATATTGTTCTGATTTACAGAAAAGCAAATTCCCAACCCATAGCCAGATGAAGTTGATATTATTCACCAGGGAAATGCTATAAGGAACCACTTGACAGATGGTTTGTAGGTATTCAGAAACTACTTTGCATACGGGCAGCAGACTCTGAGAAGTGGCATAATAAGAATGGGATATGCCAGCTTGATCTCATCTCTTTTGATAAACTTGCTAAACTGATTTAATAGGGAAATTCTATAAATATATCCTACTGCTCATAAGGCTTTCAGAGAATTCTCTCACAACTCCTGAGAAGATGTACACAGTAGGTAAACCTGCTGTTTGAACAGACACATGAAGTTTGTTCAGGTATCAAGAACTTGAGTGAGGGACTTGGAGGTAAGCCCTGAAGTTCCATGCTTAGTACAGTTCTGTCCACATTCCTAGTATTGGCCTGAATGAAGCCAAAGAAAATATGCTTTAATTATTTACAAAGTTTCCAAAGCTAGAAGGAACATTTAGTATGCACTTTGTCAGAATTGTAACTCCTGAAATAAAAACATTTCAAGAAACTGAACCTCACCTATGAAAAGTTCAACTTTCCAAGAACAAGATGGAGTTAGTTCATTTAGAAAAAGAAAGCTGTGGTTGCTGTGAGGTCAACAATGCCTATTAGTTTGATATGGTGCCTTAATGATGAAAAGAGGTTTCATTGAAATGACGATTGGGGGATACAAGCAAAATGAGGGCAAGGACTTGCCTTGCTCAATGCCTGTGCCAAGAACAGTGACTGACACATAGTGGGTTTTTCCAGGAAATATTTATTTCCACCTCCCCTTTTAAAATTATAAATGGAATTTTCACTGATCATAGAAAATCTGGAAAGCACAGAAAAGCACAAAGAAGAAATAAAAGTTACCTTTGGCCCTGAGATAAATCTCTATTAACATCTTAGAATATTTCTTTCCTCTTTTCCCTATGCCCTTCACATGGTCAAATAAACAATTGTATGTCATAATTAATTGACATCTAAAAATCATTTTTTAGAAATGATTAGAAAACAATATTGTGAAAATCTTCACAATGCAACCTGCATACTATCTAGCTGCTCATTTTGTGACTACATATATTGTGGACTCTTTAGACTGTTTCCACATGTTTCATATACAGGTACTTAAACAATGCTGTGACAAACAACTGCCTGCAAAGCTTTCTCTTCTCTCCAGAATGAGTAAGATCTTTTTTTTTTCTTTTTTTTTTTTTTTTTATATTTGAAGTTTTATTTAGGGTTTTGTTTTTGTTGTTGTTATTGGTTTTTTTATAATTTTATTTTTATAATTTTTAATATGTACAACTCATAGTGCATATATTTAAAGTAAGATCTTCCTTGCTATTAAAACTAAATTGAGTTTCCTTGTGGAAATAGGTAAGAAGGCAATTGTCCTTCCTAAAACACAGTGCCCATCAGGGAGGTGTCAGAGGAGAGAATTCATTTTGATGAAGTACAAGCTTTGTCTGTTTTTTGGCTCTGCCATCTACCAACTTTGTAACAACTGGGACAAGTTTTATTGCAGCTATGACTCAGTTTCCAGTTCTATAAAACAGCAATAATGTGGATTTTGTTGTGTTGCTATGAGGGAAGCAAGGAAATGTTGCCCAGAAGTGACTAAAATAATTTAGTACAAGAAGACTCTTAATTTTGTGCATAGTGACTATTGATATTTTTATTTCTTATTCCCTTACTACATGATTTTCAGGGGTATGCATTTTTCTAAACCTTGGACAGGCTTGGCCATGCAGAGGTGAGTGAAAGGGATACCATGTGATGTTGTGTGGCAGGACCACTTGCAGAATCTGCTTGCCCAGTGTTAAATGTAAAACAGCTTTCCTATTCACTAATATAAAGATTTTCAGGATGACAATAGCACAGTATGAAACCAAGTGTAGGACCCCACCAAGCACGAGGCCCTGTGGCATTGCCCAGGTGGCTCATGCATGAAGTCAGCACTGTGTAGATACTAGTGCATGCAGCAGCCCTGATGGGCCCCTGGCTCTGGGACCTCGCTATCTGCAGTGAAAGAGGACCTCAGCAACACCACCTAGCTGGGCTACTGTGAATGTGGACATGACCATTCAAGATTCGGCAAGCTGGTAGCAGATACTCACTTCTGGCCAGAAAGTTCTTCCAAGTCAGTTGAACAATCAGAAAGTCTTGAGAACAAACTTACTGAAGTGGGCAGGGAGGTGGAGGGTTTATAAAAAGAGCCAACTCTGACTCATTGCATCCCAAAACTTCTAAATTCACCCTATACTGTGGTTCTCTTAAGGCTCTCCCACAACTTTTAGTAGTATAGGATAGTGAGTCTTAAAATTTTCCAGAAGATTCCAAAATATTTGTTAAAAGTCTGTCTCAATTTTCTTAGGCTGCTATAACTAAATACCACAGAATGGGAGGTTATAAATTGTGGAAACATTTCTTATGATTCTGGAGACTGGGAAGTCATAAGTCAAAGTGCCAGTAGAGCTAACATCTGATGAGGGCTGGCTTCTCTGGTTCATAGAAGAGTCTCATCTAGCTGTCACTTCACCTGGTGGAAGGAGACATTCTGGTCTCTTCAGTCCCCATAGGGCACTAATCCTATTCATGGGGGTCCCATCCTCATGATCTGATCAATTCCCGTTGGGGCTTTAGACTTCAATATATGAATTTGGGGAAACACAAACTTTCAGTCTAAAATGCTTTTCTAGTAGCCAACAATTTCATTCAATCTAGAAACCAAAAGAGCTTTCTCTAGGGTCTCAATCAATGTGGCTGTGATTATGTGAACAGTGAGTGTCTACTAACACCCAGCTGTTGTTCTAAGAGTGACTGATCACCAGCATTAACATCTCTTCTTACATCTCAAAAAAAGTAAAAGGTCCTTATGATTTCTTCTCTCAAAATTTCACTTTCCAAGTCTTTGTTGTGTTCAATGTGTTTTTCTAAAGAGTCCACATGCAAGTATCACATCATCCATCAAGAGAGCATGTCTCAAATTCAGTGTTTTTCCATGGAGGACATACCATCCCTGCCCTAACCCTAACTCCTGCTTCTAACCTGGGTCTTAGTAGGACTCTGACCTTTTGAACTAAGCTGAAAAATAGGCCCAAAAGATATCTATATCCTAATCCCTGAGGCCTTTTACTATTACCTTATTATGAAAAAGAGACTTTGCAGACATAAGCTTAGGTTAAGGATCTTGAGATGGGAAGATCATCCTAGATTATCCAAGTGGGCCCAACTATAATCACAAGGGTCTTTATAATAGGGAGGTAAGAGAGTAAAAGAGTAATTTGTGTTGTGACAACAGATCATAGAGGTTGGAGAGATTGGATGAAAGGGTCACAAGCCCCAGGATACAGGTGGCCTAGAAGGCTGGGGAACAGATTCTGTCCTACAGGGGTCAGCCTGACTGACACCTTAACTTTAGCTGGGTAAGATTGTTGATTTCTGGTCTCCAAAACTGGTAGAGAATAAATGTGAGTTGTGATTTCAACACTTGGTTTGGGGTAATCTGTTGTAGCAGCAGTAGGAAACTCTGACTACCGATTATTCTTCAGGAACGTCTTCACTCACCACCTGCTTCCTATCACTTCCCTCCTTCATCAACCTATGAACAAATGATGGTCAAACCTGGTGTCCTTGGGAGATTGATTCCAAGACTCCCTGCCAATACCAGAGTCAAGTGATGCTCAAGTCTCTTACAGAAAATGACGTAGTGTTTGCATATAACCCATAATTACCCTTCTATATACTTTAAATCATCTCCCGATTACTGACATACCTAATACATAATGTAAGTGTGATGTAAATAGTGTTATACTGGGCTCTTTGGGGAGTAATGATAAAGAAAATAAGTGTGTGCATATTCAGTATATGGACACAGCCCATGGAGATGGAGGGCCTACTGTATTTCTATAGGGAAAACAAATTCTCAAATACCTCTTCAAATAATTTTTATTGTAAAGTTTTTCAAACACATGCAAACATTTAACTAAATATAAATTCCTTATGCTTACAGCTATTAGGCAACTCTACAACCAAAGTAAACTTACCAAATAAAGACAAATAAAGCTACAATCACACTATGATTGTTAAAAATCACTAATCTGATGGATGGTGTTTATTGAGAACAAATCATTAACACCAGGTTTGAACTGAAGAAAGATATATACGTGCCTTCTAGAGGCACTTGTTGTTTCTTCCTTTGACTCTAAGCAAGATAGATCATCACTAAAGCTTTTGCTGCTATCTCGGACAGTTTTACTTTCCAGTACTAATCTGAAATTTAACAACGATCCATTTTATTGCTGGGCTACACAATATAATAATATTACCAAGGATAAAATACAGAAATGTTTTCCAACATCATTTAAAGAAAAGAATCATAATTCCTACTTATCATATTCAATACTATAATTCTGTATTAAATTTCTGCAAAGACTTCTGTATACATACATTCAGGCTCAGAACGGCATCCCTGAAGGCTTCAGCGGGGGTCATTTTGTGTTGGGCAGCCACATGTCATGTTACTTACTTTACCATATTTGAAATATCATGAATCCCTTAATCACTTTTCATCCAGTGTTCTAACGTGGTTGTTGGCTTGTGTGTAGCATAAATATGGTGGTGAATACAAATGCAAATGCAGCTTAAAATCACATGCTACACCCAGTGAAAAGACTGTCTTCTGTGTCACCCCACATATTCTTCGAGTAATTTTTCTTTAGCCTGCCATCACCTAACAAGAAGTAAAAACATAAATATGATTAAATCTTGTAAAATTCATGGACCCTGGAGAATGTAACCACAGCCTCCAGGGGCCAGAAAAGCCAATTTGGGGAATTTTAATCTATCCTTTGCTCATTTCTCTATCTTTTTTTTTTTTTTTTTTCCCTCTCTCTCTACATTAGTTGCTGTAATCATTTTGTTCCCAAAATTTTCTTTCCTTCCCTAAGGTGGTCCAATCTGTTTTTCTTTCCTCTCTCTTATCTAATAGCAAATCCTACAGTTATTCATTTCCCACTTAGAAATCCTGTCTTCCTCACCTCTGGGGAGCCCAGGCTACCTGGATGAGCAGAGGTGGGAATAAGCCAAGGGGTGCATACCAGGTGACTGTGACAGGCACCATTCCAATTCTCCCTCCTGGCAAACGCACCAGTGAGTCTTGCTTTTCACATGTTCCCTTTTTTCAGTTGCTGGCAAGGCATTTAAATAACTTGCACCACATTATCAGTTACTCATATTGTTCTAAATCCTCTGACCTCCTTTCAGCAGATAGCCACTTTGGAACACTTTTATCACTGAAACAGTGACCATCTGCTGGTCTTTCCTCACCCCGTGCATCAGACAGAATCTTCTGAAAGAATCCATAGGTGCAATAACTTAACAGTAAGGGTGCAGCAGGTAGAGGGGTCCTCAACCTCACTATGGTGGGTTCTTCCTACTGACAATAGGTACAACCACATTGTACAACAGGTACTAGGTTGGGATCATTTTTACTCAACTAATATGACAGCTAATGTAATTGTTACAGAGAAAAATTTTGTGTACAATTTTATAAGCATATTGCCTTAATCCATTCAGACTGCTCTAACAAAATACCATGGACTGGGTAACTTATAAACATCCCCAATTCATTGTTCACAGTTCTGGAAGTTGGAAAGTCCAAGGCACCAGCCCTCTGGTGTCTGGTGTCTGATGTCTGGTGAGAGCTTGTTCTCCACTTCATAGATGGCACTTCTTGCTGTGTTGTCACATGGTGGAAAAAGTGACCAGGTCTCCTGGGGCTTCCCCTGTAAGAGCACTAACAATCTCCTACAAGCTCCACCTCTTAATACTATTGCATTGGTGAGGATGAAACATGAATCTGGGAGACACAAACATTCAGACCACAGCATATAATGTCTCATATTTTTATAAGCTGCTCAATGCTAAATGCTTAGTAGCATCTCAGTTCAATTTTTTTAATATTTATTTATTTGCTTTAGTTGTACACAATGCCTTTATTTTTACGTGGCACTGAGGATCGAACCCGGGCCACACACATGCTAGGCAAGCCCTCTACTGCTGAGCCACAACCCCAGACCTCAGTTCAATTTAAGTAGAGAAAACTCTGGCCTAAATTAATGTATTTCACTTTTAGGGTCAAGTGCGTTATTGTTTCCAGTTCTCCCCCTACCCGCCACTCCCCCTCTCCCCCACCATGTCCACCTGGTTTGTCTTGTGACTCTGCACTTCCTTCTACTGGAGGCTAAGTTTATTCCCTACCCCATTAAAGTTAGATTTGTCTCTCAGTTTTCTTTTGGCCAGTGGAATTTGGATATAAGTGATAATATCCAAGATTTGAGCCCAGGCCTTGAGAAGTGCATGTCTCTGCTCACCCTTCTAGAAGTTTCCAAATCTTTCCATGAAAAGAATATGCCCCAGCTTGCCCAGAAGACTGTAAGATGTGAGACCTTCCAAGGCCACCTGAACCCAGTTTAAATTAACTAAGTCCCATCTGCAGTAAGCTAAGCTATATCCCCCACCCAAATTCATATACCGAAGTCCTAAATGGTAGTACCTCAAACTCTTGACTGTAATTGGAGACAGGATCTTAAAAGAGGTAATTAAGATGAGTCCATATGAATGGGCTGTCCATATGACTGGTATCTGTTTGAGAAGAGGAGATTAGGACACATGCACAGAAAAAAGACAAGTATGGTTTAGAGAGGAGGTGCCCCCCAAAAGTTCATGTGTTAGACAATGCAAGAAAGTTCAGAGGTGAAATGATTAAGGTATGACAGCCTTAACCTAATCAGTGCATTTATCTGCTGATAGGGATTAACTGTAGGCAGGTAGGATGTGGCTGGAGGAGGTGGGTCATCGGGAGCATAACTTTGGGTTACATATCTTATCCCTGGTGAGGAGTCTCCCCCACCTCTCCTCTTCCCTCCCTCTCTCTCTCTCCTCCCCCCCTCTTCCCTCCCTCTCTCTCTCTCCTTCCATCCCTCCCTCTATCTCTCTATCTCTCTCTCTCCTTCCTGGTGGCCACATTCTGAGCTGTTGCCCTCCTCCACACCTTTCCACCATGATTTTCTGCCTCACCTTTGATCCAAAGCAATGGAGTTGACCATCTATGAGCTGAGACTTCTAAAACGCAGAGCTGGCACTCAATAAATGAATGTGGGATCATGAGCAAGTGAGGAGTCTGCGATGAAGTGAAGGAAGACTGCCCCAGCCCAAAGAGAGCTATGAAGAGGGGAGGAGAGATGGACAGCGTTTGGAAGGAAATTCAAGGTAAAGCTTAGACTATGTTTTAGTCTGCGTGCTGGAATAAAGACTCGTCTTGCCTGCTCATCTGCTTGTGTCTTGCATTTCTTCTCCCCTTGACCATGAAATTGTATGTGCAAATCTGTTTCTCTCTAGTCCATTATTGTGTAAGAAGAAATTACCCATTAATCAGGCAGCAACAGGGATGTCGACAAAGATAAGCCCATGAAATGCAAGCACGTGACAGCCCCAGACCTGAGTCTGTAGCTTGCATCACATAGGGGTGAGAGGACCAGAAACAGAGAAACTGTCCATCACCAAGAACAGCACGATGCCCAGAGCACACTTCTGTGAGAAGGAAAATGAATGGATGACAGCGAATGATCACGGGGCGATGCATAAGCCCGTTGCCCTTTAATAATCAAGACCAAGTTCTGCAGTTTCTTAGGGATTTCAGAAGATCCATAGCATTCCTCTGAGATATGGGTTTGTAGCAGTAATGAACTTACCGTTATGTGTACAGATGACTGAAGAGAACAGACCAATAGATACACCAATATAGTTTATATTTGGACCATCTGGCAGATATCTGGCATCCTGGGAAAGCACACAAAATTAAAATAGGCCTGTGTTTAAATCTCATCTCTACCCCTTAGAAGCAGTGTAACCTCAAAAGAATTATTCAGCCTCTCTGAACTTCAATTCCACAACTTAAAATGATTATAGTGATACCTGTATCCTGGCAGCTTGGTATCTGATATGGTACCTGGCCTCTCAGATTCTTAAGAAATTAAAGCTTTTACTATTATCACTGTTTTCATTAGTTGACTTTGCTACATAAAGAGAACTACTTCTTTCAATATGTTTCAATGTCCATTTCTCTATCAGACTAAAAAATCCTCAAAGTGAAAGATCATTATGCATTCAGTGTGTGTGTGTGTGTGTGTGTGTGTGTGTGTGTGCGTGTGTGTGTATGCATTTTAATACATATCTATGAGTATGTGTAAGCAAGAGAATTTTATTGGGATGACTTACCTTTATTGTCTACAAAAACAAGTTCTTGTTATTGTGGATAATCAACAATGTAAAAAATCCTCTCACAGAAAGATTTCTTCCAATGTAGTGATAGAAAGTTCAAAGCTAATTCTATGGAATGGATTCAAGAGGTGTATTTTGGAAGCACTGAGTAACTAATGCACTTGAGGTTTCATTGAGTTATTTATTGACTTTAGCTCAATAGCTTCATTGTCCTATTTCTGAGTATTTTGGTTCCTGGTTCACAGTCTGGTTCAGGCTGCATGCCTGTGTCTCCCTGGCTTTGCCATGTTCTCCTGTTAAAACAGGAAGTTGTGATTCAACTAGATTTTCCCATCTTCCTTATGGCAGACAATATCAACATGTCTTTCATTCCCCTGCTTGATGTTCACCAACAAGATTTCTACTACAGTGTGGATTCTAAAACTTCATTTAACCTAAGCAATGCTAATGATTAGGCATTTGGAAAGAATACTAAGATTTCCTGCCTTCAAGTTTGTACTTACAAGCCAGTGTTGGGTATTATCCCAAATCTATTATCTGAAAAATAAATTAAGTCATTTTTAATCCCAATCCCCAAATTCAGATATGATATATTTATCAATTAGCAATATTCTGTACAATAAAGCTGTGTTTTGTTGTTTCTTTGTGTTTGTTTTGAAGGTACCTGCTTTTTTATTGTTTTATATTATTTTAGAATTGTGGGAATAATTATATGTGTTCATTGCCTTCTCCAAATCAGAAAATGCACAAATATCTAAAGAAAAAAATAAGAACACTCTAATCCATGACCCAGAGTTAACCACAGTTAATATTTTGGTTTGTAGCCTTTTAGACTTTGTATGTGTACAAATTTACACACACACACACACACACACACAAAATGGTTTTTACACAAATAGAGTCATTCTATGCATACTAGTTTGTAACTTGCTCTTCTTCACCTTTACTAAATTTATTGTAGATATTTTTCCACACTCATAAATGTAGATCTATGTCATTATTGTTAGCAGCTTTATAGTATTCCATTAAACAGACCAGAAATTGGCCAACTGCTTAGCAAACTGAGGCCCATAGGCCAAATCCAGCCTACTCCCTGATTTTGAATGGCTCACAAACTAAAAGTGATTTCCACATGTTTAAATCATCAGATTATTATATTAGTACTTACATAATGGTCCTCAATTTTACCTCTTGGCCCCAAACCTGAAATATTATGACGTGGCTCTTTAAGAAAAAGCTCTTTCGTCTGATATGACATGTCAACCTCGGCTTAGTCCATCCCAGCCAGGTAGCTATGCTCAGCTTCTCTCTTTCTCTGAGAGCAACCCCCCTCCCCCCGCAGTGAACACCCTGTCTCACCTTTTCACATGGACCACAGGTCTCCCGGAGGAAAGATCACTACAGCTGCAACTGGTGGGTACAGGCAGCCTCTTTGTTAAACTGCAGCCTAATTGTCCTCCAGGGTCAGCCAGCTGAGGCTCTGGCCATGTCTGCAGTGAGTAGAAACAGCATGTCCCTTTCCCTCTCCCTGGTCCCGGGCAGTGGCACATCTTCCAGTCTGCCAGCGTTACGTGTGGCAAATGATGCCACGTCGTCTCTCTACTTGCCATGTCTTATGGCTCCCAACATCAACCCTCTTGTAATAAGGTCAAGCAACCATGAGTTCTTTTGAGAAAATTCCACTCTCGTCCTTTGCATCCTTTGCCCAAGTGTCCGATGGTCTCAGCAGGCCTGAGGAGCGTGGCTTCCTCTCCTCGCTCTTGTCTTATGAATAATTATAAATCTTTACTCATAAATGCTCTTGTCCAAGATTTTAATCCATGTGTGATTCTTTCTAAGCCCTTCAGCCACCCTTTCTCCATCTATAGGTTTGTAGACAGATGTCTTGAAAATACTTTCCGTCTTGTCATGTTAATTAGTCCCAGGTGAAGGTCAAGTTTCTCCAGAAGACGGGGGCCAGGGACCATTGCTCCATTCCTACCTCCACTCAGTTCTTGCCACCAGAAAGTCAAAAGTCCATCAGGATAATAGGCTGAGGTTAGCTCCTGCCATCTCCTGCCTCCAACCAAGTCCTACAACTCAAACAGCCACTCTCTCTTCTATTAAGATGAAGTGAAATTCCCCTTATGTGTCAGACTGACAGTTCAGCCACAAGAAAACTCAAGGGAGCTTGTTAGCATCAGCTAGTTTTTAACCCTGGGGAGGAAGAGGGTGCCTCTTTTTAGAATTTCCTGCAGTGTTCAAAACTATAAAGGTCTCACTCTCTAGATAGTGAAGGATCCGTAGATGCTCCAAAGCTCAGAGTTCATTTGAAAACAAATTCCACATCAAACAACAGTATGTGACTCCCTGGCCTACTTAGATGACTATGGTGCGTGTCTCATAAGGAATTCAGTGGCAATAACAATTCCCAGGCCCTCCTGGGAACTGTCAGTTACAACCCCCATGTGCCATGTATTTGTAGGAATGTTTGCACACTAAGTATCTAATCTTGCCTAGAACAGAAGCAGTGTAGCAAGAAAGCAAATTTCCAATTAAACACCACTATCATGTAAAAATGTAGAATCCCGAAAGATGTTGTACAAGAGTTTATGGAAATCAAAGGCAGCCTCGTCCCTTCCCCTTCCCACTGAGGATTTCATCTATCTACCCAGAAAGCAAAACCTGAAAAATCAATAGCTAAGGAATTAGTAGTCATTACCTGTCTGCTGTGCTTGAAAGACCAACCCAAATTCAGACAATAAACACTAGGAGATTTCACACACTGCCACTTTATTTTCAAATGAGGCCCCATTCAAGATCCAGCTATTTTCAGACGATTAAGAGAGCTACACCCTGTTATTTGTTTTTGTTTGCTTAGTTTGTTTTGTTTTATCCAGGATATAAGATGTTCCTTTATTAATTCATTCAACAGACGATTCTGAGTCATAGGAGAATGAAGAGAAGCCCCTGTCTGCTGCCCTCTGTCTCCTTCGGCTTTAGCTGCCACCTCCCCACATTTCTCCCTAAAACCCCTGCAACAGAAGTGTGATTTACCCAGGAGAGAAAGACAGATGCAGCTGGCTGAAAAATGAAATAAATGAAGAAGTTGGAAGACTGACAGCTGTGTTCCCCAACCTATAAAATAGGAATGTCAGCGTGTCTCTTAAATGTAGCATGAAGATGAAATGAATACATGTTAGCTATTTTTTTTTGTCAAATTTTGAGGCAGCTTTTGCACATGAGACTTGAAAATAGAAACACTAAAAACCATAATTAACAGGCACAGTGGCGCACACCCGTAATCCCATCGGCTCAGGAGGCTGAGGCAGGAGGATCACGATTCAAAGCCAACCTCAGCAACTGAGCAAGGCCCTGAGCAACTCTGTGAAACCCTGTCTAAAAATAAAATATAAAAAAAGGCTGGGGAAGAAGCTCAGTGATTAAGTGCCCCTGGGTCCAATCCCTGGTACAAAATAAATAAATAAATAAAAAGCCATGATTACGAACTGCAAGCTGCTTACAGTCTAGAGCAGGGAGGCTCCCAAGTATACTACATTGACAGCGCTGCGTGATGAATGCATTAACAGAGACGGGCGCCAGGTTTTATGGGAACACACAAGCAGGTGTGTGTTTCAGACAGACACGGAAGCAGAGGGCGGATGGAGGAAGGTAAAAACAGGTAGCAACCCACTGAATACTAACCGCCCTCCAGACCCCATGCTAAGTATTTTATATGTATCATCTGATTGAATCCTGTTCCATTCCATTAATACCCCCACTGCACACTGAAGGATGCTGAACCTTCGAGAGATACCTAAGTTACTCTAAGACATACACCACATCATTTCGGGAACAAATCTGAAGCTGCACCAAAGGCCCTTCCAGTCTCTCCTACCTGGCTTTACTGCCCCGAGTGGGTGGGTCTTGAGGACATGCAGCCGTGGGTCCAATAAGCCTGGAACACAGCAGCCACAGCCCTCGGGGCTCCAGGAGGCAGAACTGCTATCTGACCCTGAGGCAATTCACTATTAGCATGGCAGGGTTCAGGACTATTCTGTAAGGTTGCTTTAAAGTTTAAACAGATCATCTCTGGGTCCATGAAATATTAATTCTATGTGGTGGGTTGTAGCAAGTGCTGGCCAAAGGGTCAGGAAAACAGAAATTTTTTGTCTTGGCTCATCCTTGATTTGCTCTGTAAACTCTGGAAATTAAATCATCTCTCTGGACCTCAAATGCCTTATCTGAGAAGGCAAGGAGCTGGTAGGTAGTTCACAGAGTTCCTTCCAGCTCAAGCACTCTCTGGCCTCTACTTGAGCCTCTGTGTAAGCAGGATATGAGCTCCATCAATTATCCCTCTGGAGTCCAGACAGCTCTTGGTAACCAGGCTCCCTGTTACAACACCCAGGCCCACGCCACTCCCAACTCCAGTTACTCTTAGAGCCATTTCTTCCTCTTGCACTCTGGTTCCTGTGCTGATTTCCTCCGGCTACCATTAGCAATTACCACAAACTGTGGCTGACAACACCACCCTCCTCTTGAAGTTCTGGGGGTCAGAAGCTGAACTGGGACTCACCGGGCAAAAGTCGACTTGTTCTCTGCCTGACTTGCTGGAGGCTGTAGGGGAGGAAGGATCCACGTTCCCTGCCTCCTGATCTTTTTCCTCATTTGCAAAGCCAACAATAGCATATGGGGCTTTTTCTCCATTTCCATGTCTTTGGTCCTCTTCTCCTTTCAAGGACCCTTGTGAATAATTGAGCCCATCTAGATAATCCAAAATAATCTCCTTAATTTGAGGTCGGCTGTACAGCAAATTTAATTCCATCTGTAACCTTAATTTTCCATGTGATGGGCTTCAGTAATAAAGACAAAGACCTCCCTGGGGCCATTATTCTGCCTACCATAAGCCCCTTTTATCCTTCAGATATAGTCTGTTGACTTTCAGCCAGCAGTTTGGAAAACAGGATGGTAGCTGAGGAAGTGGCAGCTGCCAGGGCTGTCTGGCCCAGTTAAATATCAGTTTCAGATAAGCAACAAGTGTAGGCATGTCCCGTTCAATATTTGGGATATACTTATACTAAAGAGTTATTTGTATCTGTTTATAATCAGCACATCTGAGGCAAGCGGCCACCCACCCCATCACCAGTGTCTGAGGCTCACTTTGCTCCCCTTGATGGGAGAATAGGGAATGTTCACCACGATCTGCAAAGAAAATCAGGTACTAAAACCACAGGTTATCCAGTCCCAGGTGCTGGCAGCCTGCCTGGACCCTCCTTTCCCATCACAGCCCAAGCTGCACCCAGCATTTCATGAGGGCCTCGTCTACACAAAATTTGCTCTATACTAGGTATCATCAAAGCCATTGTGCGCCTATATATTGTTAAAATGTAAGCCAGTAAGTTAATAATAACTATAAAAAATTTTTTACAATACCTTTAAGAACCACAGGGATGCATTTAGGTAAAGTGTTTTATGTATTGGGCTGCAAGGAAAAAAAAAACACAAGATGTCCAGTTGAATTGAATCTCAGACCAACGACACATTTTTTTAGCATAAGAAATATATGTCCCAAATATGGAGTGGGAAAGCACAGATTAAACATTATCTATTAATTACCTTAAATTGATATTAAATTAATATTTTTGTTAGATAAATTTGGCCACCCTGACTCCCTGAATCTTCTCAAATTATACGTCATACACACTTTTATATTCCTCCTCCCCAAAGACCAAACACAGTTCCAAAGTTCATTACTCCCTAGCCTAGAAGAGAGCCACAGTACAGATTCAAAAATGCTATAGTAGTAATTGTTAACAAGTAACTTTTAAACCAATTATAAGTCACTTTTCTTGCATTATTTCTGCAAATATTATTATAACCTTCCAAAAGCCCGTCTCTGAAAGGAAAAATTGAGTCTCAGACAGTACCTGGTCACCCAGCTACTAAAATGCAGACTGAGAATTTACATGTAGCTCTTCCGTCTGCGTCCAGATGCCGGTCGTCCCTCACCCCACCCCAGCCACACTATGCCCAAGGGGTTGAGAGCTCTCCCACAGGAAGCCACAGCCTCTGCTCCTTCACCAGGTTTCCATGGTTTTACCATCCACACATTTCCATGCTCTGCACCAGGACTTTCTCTGGCATTAACAAAGCCATATTAGATTATTGCCAAACTTGAAATAAACTTACATACGAGCCCCAGACAGGAAAAAAAAAAAAAAGAAAGAAAAAGAAAAACGAACTGTATACCTCATCTAAAGGACGGGAGTGGCTATCTTTTGCTGTCATATGGCACCATAGCTTAGCTTTTTTTCTATTTGTAGAAACTTCCTAAGTTGTTTTTAAAGTCTGAGGCATATCATTTCTGAGGCTACCTTTGACCAAGTTGACAGGATCAACTTTTATTTAATTCCATTTGATATTGAATCTGCTTTGAAGGTCACCTTTGATTATCCAGACCAAAGAAGAGTATTGCAAAATGCAAGATAAGGCAAAAACTAAATTTGCCTTCAGAATCTATTTCTGTACTTACATTTTGCCTAACACCTTGCAGCAGTGAGTCAGAGACTCCCCTGCCGGTCTAGCTCCAATCCTTTCCTCTGTCTGTGAATCAAGGCCTCATGCTAAGGAAAGCTCATGTGTGCTGTGGTCTTTCCTTGAGAGGCCAAGATACGGTTAAACAGTTGGTCTTTAGGGTGGGGTCCTATTAGGAGACAGCTGAAAATGACAGCTGCATCGTGGAGGTCCATAGATCCAGTGTACTGTCAAGTTCTAGGACCTCCAAGTGATGCATACCCCATAACTCCTTACCTATCGCTGAATCATCAGTACAGACTATTTGCCCTTTCTCTCCTTCAACTGGGCTGGGTACTGGAAATGCAATATACCGTGCATCACCTCTGCCCTCCAGGGACTCAGAATCTAGAAGGGAATCCAAAACACAATGTGATGGGCATAGATAACCAAAGTATGATAGATAACGGCAATGGAGTATTATTCAGCCTTAAAAAAAAAAAAAAAAAAAAAAAAAAAAAACATGGTGCAACATGAATGAAACTTAAAAATATTATGCTAAGTGAAATTAACTGGACACAACAGGACAAATGCTATATAATGCACTCAGGTGAGGGACCTAGAATTGGCAAACTCACAAAGACAGAGAGGAGGATAGAGGTCACCAGGGCTGTAGGAAGGGGGTGATGGGAAGTTACTGCTTAATGGGAACAGTTTCAGTTTGGGAAGGTGAAAAAGAATTTCCAGAAATGAAATGGTAGTGAAGGTTGCATGACATTGTGGATGGACTTAATGCCACTAAATTACCAACCCCAGAACTATTAAAGTGCTACATGTTATGTCATGTATATCTTAACACAATTTCAAAATAAAAGCTACCACCAAACCAAAAATTTCCTTTCCAGGAGGTCAACAGTCTTGCAAGGAAAATTGAAGGCTAATCATTTCCTTGCCAAATAAATAAATACATACAATATACTAAATGGTATATGTTCTAGGATTACACAAATATATATATCTACTGTCATATATGTCACATATATGTGATTAATAGTTTGTGTATTTTACAAATGTTCCATCTTGAACTTTATTGGCAAAGAACATTGTTATGGTTTGGATCTAGAAATGTCCCCCTAAAAGCTTTTGCTTTGAAAGTATGAACCCCCTATGCAACCTCATCAATGGATTAATCCATCTGATGGATTAATAATTTGAACGCACCACTGGGCATTAACTGTCAGCAGGTGGGGCATGGCTGGGGAAGTAGATCACTGACGATACTGTCTTGGACCACACTACCCGCTGCCCTAACCCTCCCTCTGTCCCTGCTCCCTGGCTGCCCAGGGCTGAGTAGCCTTCCTCTGCCACACCCTCCACCATGATGTTCTGCCTCACCTCAGACCCACAACAATGGAGTCAGCCAGCCATACACTGAGACCTCTGAAACCATGAGCCCAAATAAACTTTTCCTCCTCTAAGTTGTTCTTGTCAAGTATTTTGGTCACAGCAGTGAAAAGCTAACACAAACATGTACAGTAATAACCATGAAAGTGTAATGTTCCTTGAGAAAAACTGACATTAAGTGTAAGAAAAACTCTACATTATTTATTGCCAATTTGATTTCAAAATATATGGAGAAATAATAAAGCAATCGACTGTACAAGAATATTTCCCTTTTACTGTATTCCTTCACACATCATATGCAGAAGATGGGCTTATGCTGCATGTCATCAAAACATAGGGCTCAGTTTTCAATATATGTGAAAAAAGTATTTGCAAGTGGTAAGGCAAATTAGGATTCATTCCTTTCAAAGACTTGAGCATGTCTTTCATGAATTTCAAGAATAAGAAGTATAACTAAAAGGATGTTTTACATACCATCTGAGTAAATAAAAATTCTACTCAGCACTGAATTTTTTGCAAAGCAAGGCCAATGTCCCTAGTGTATGTCCACAGTCAAAACTTACCTTGGCTTCAGTGATTTACGAAAAGATATATTGTTGAAGATAAAAGCAGGGCCTCAGAAGCATGTATCATCTGTCTTTTCAGAAACCCACAACATTGTACATCTCCTCCTTTAATTTTAACTTTTTTCAACTTCCCTAACATCATTCTCTTACTTGAAATATGTGCTAAAATATAATTTTCCTAGGGTTGACTTTATTAAATGTCAGGGAGAAGGACATGAAACCTGATTAACTAAGCTGATTATAAAATACTCTCAAAGAATTATAGATTTTCCAAATAAGGAATTCAGAATATCTTACTGAAATGCTAAATGGTGAAAAAGCAACACTTTGCTAATCAATGAATATACCATTTGATTTGGGTTTCACTGAGAGAATTTTGTCTGCTCAGGTCCCTGGAGTTTCTTTAGTCTCAGGCCCTTTCTCAGGAGTGGGCAGTACCCTCTGATTTCAATTCTGAAAGTGCTCTTCTACCTCAATGGCCAGTTGCACAGTGGTGACACTGCCAACAAAGCTTGTGTTGTCAGGATTATTTGTTGCAGGCAAATGTTTGTTACAGAAATGTTCTCTGACTTAAGTAGGAATAGCATTATTGAAAGAATATCGAGAAACTCCCAGAAGTATTGGGAGGCTGTGGGACTACTGCACTGGTTTAAGCACTTCGTTTACCTAAGATTATTGCCATACTTTCCCTTATTGGTAACCTTCTTGCTTACCATGTGTCAAGTTATTCTAAAAGGTTTTTAAGAATTGGCTAATTCTCACAATGATCTTAGGAGATGATGTGATGGGCTGGAAAATGGCCACCCCAAAATACCATCCCCAAAATATTAGTCTTAATCCCTGGAATCTGTAAATGTTTCATTAAAAGGAAATTAATTGCTTTGAAAGTATGAACCCCCTATGCAACCTCATCAATGGATTAATCCATCTGATGGATTAATAATTTGAACGCACCACTGGGCAGTAACTGTCAGCAGGTGGGGCATGGCTGGGGAAGTAGATCATTGACAATACTGCCTTGGACCACACTACCCACTTCCCTAACCCTCCCCCATTCCCTGATCCCTGGCTGCCCATGTGAGTAAGTCAAGGACCTTGGTTGAGATCCTGGCTGAGATTGCTGTGGATTATCCTAATTCCAGTTTCAAATGCCTTTATGAGAAAAGGGCAGAGGGAAACTCAGCACACAGAAGAGAAGGCATAGATTATAAGGATGTGGTCATGAGCTGAGCCAAGGGGTACCAGCAGCCTCCATATACTGAAAGAGGCAAGAGAGGATCCTTCCCTGGAACCTCTGGAGGGAATGCGGCCCTGCCAACACCCTGGTCTCAGATTTTGGGTCTCCACATTGGCAAACCAATAAATTCCCATTGTGTTAAGCCACTGAATCGTGGTAATTTATTACAGCAGCCTCAGGGAACTAATGTAGGAGATGTTATTTTCATCCTGGCTTTGCAAATGGAGAAACTAAGGCATGAAAAGGTGATGCAACCTCTCAAGGTCACACAGTTAATAAGTGGGAGTTCCAGGATTTGAACCCAGGCATCTTAGTTGTACAGGCAAACCCAAATCCAAACTAAGAATGTATTCCATTGAGACAAGTTGCTCCTTCTCCACAAAGGAAGAAGCACTGTTTAGTCTGCAGGCTACAGAGGCACTGGTTCCCTGCCCCACCTCCCAGCCTCCAGGATACATCAGAGACTCAGGGTCAGTTCTGTGGGACATTTGGCAGTGGTGGTGGCCAAGTCAGGACCCATCTCTGTCACCAAGGGAATTTATTTATTTATTTTTTAAATTTATTTGTTCTAATCAGTTATACATGACAGCAGGATGCTCTTTGATTTGTTGTACACAAATGGAGCACAATTTTTCATTTCTCTGGTTGTGCACAAAGCAGGGTCACACCATTCGTGCAAGCATACCTGTACCTAGGGTAATGATGTCCGGCTCATTCCACCATCTTTCTTATCCCCAGGCCTCGTCCTGCCCTCCCTCCCTTTTGGCCAATCCAAAGTTCCTCCACTCATCCCATGCCCCGCCCCCATTATGGATTAGCATCCACTTATCAGAGAAAACATTTGGCCTTCACCCAGGGCATTCATCATGACCCTCTTGAACAAGCACCAGAGCTGCTGTGGAGGAGACTGCCCCCTCTACCCAACGTAGGCCCCTCAACCTTCCCAAGTCTCGAGATTCTGTTCTGCCTTGAATCACTAGGGCTGCCATGACAAAGAGTCACAAATGAGGTGGCTCAGTCCACAGAAGCGTATTACCTCACGGTTCTCGGGGCTGGAGCTCTGACAGCAAGTTGTCAGAAGCTTGGTTCCTTCTGAGGGCTGAATGTTCCAGGCCTCTCCCCTGGTTCTGGAGGTTGCTGATGCTCTTTGGTGTTCCTTGACAAGAGAAGCCTCGCACTGATCTCTGTCTTCCCCTTCCATGGCATCCTCCCGCCCCATGCTCACCTGTCTTCAAATCCCCACTGACATGGGATTAGGTCCTGCCCCGATGACTTCATCTTAACTTGTTACATCAGCAACAACTCTGTTTGCAAATAAAGTCACCTTCTTAGCACTAGGGGTTAGGACTTCAACATAAGCAGCAGCGGGTGGGCACAATCAGCTCATAAAGAACTCCTCCTGGTGTGTTTAAGAGCTGACACTGAACTCAACAGTAAGAGCAGGGAGCTCCCTTTCTTCACTGCCTTGATGGGCATCTCCTGGCACAGTACCTGGCCAAAGTAGGTGCTCAGGGCCTATCTATTGTTTGTGGTTTTGCTTACTTTGGCAACTTCTCAAAGTAGAGTTCTCTTCTATTTTCAACTCTTTCTCAACTTTGTAGTTCCTAAAGCAAAAACATTACTTCTATCACAACCACAAAAAAAGAGAAAAATCTCTGAATTTCCAACTGCCTCAGGGGCAAAACGTTAAGATTTTAAATTCGTCAAGCTCAACTTTAATAAATCACCCTGAGAAACAAGCCACTCACCTCACAGTCTAATCGAACTACTTGATGTCAGCATTTTATCCCCTAAATCCTTGCTTCCAACTCGTCTAAAGCCACGGACCTTCTAGCCCAGCATTCTTTTCACCCTTTTATCACATACAGGTTGTCTGGGATGGGTGAAGGGGGGCTTCCAAGTCAAGGTCGAGTGGCCTTACTTTCAAGGTCAAAGAGTTCAAGAAGTTGAGAGCCAGACAGATACAGTCAATCCTCATTATTCACAGACTCTGTTGGCAGATTCACCTACTTGCTAGACTTTATTCGTTATCCCCAAATCAATACCTGCAGCACTTTCCTCAGTCATTTGCAGACATGCACAGAGCAGCAAAATTTGTGTCTCCAGCATGCGTGCCCCCAGCTGAGGTGGAACAGGTTGATCTCCATTTTCTTGTCTCAGCACTCATCCTGGACTTGGGTCATTTTCTGTTGATATACAGCCATATCTTCCACAGTTTTGTGCTTTTGCTTGTGATTTCATTGTGCAAAACAGCCCCCAAATCTAGTGCCAAAATGATGCCTGATGTTCCTCAGCACAGAAGGCTGTGAGATGCTTCATATGGAAAATATGTGTGTTGGAAGAACTTCCTCCAGGCACAAGTTATGGTGTGAAGGTCAATGTGAATGAATCAGAACTGTCTACTAAATAAAGTGTCTTCAAGCAGAAATGCACATAAAACAAGGTCATGTGTTGATCAGTTAATAAAATGTTATGAGCAAAGACTCATAGGAACCTGACCCTGCATGTCCCCTAAGTCCTGTTCTGGCACTTGCCAACTTGGGGTTTGCAGTGACTGTGTAGAACATAACACCTTAAATAACAAGAATTGACTTACTTCTACATCTTCCTGGGAAATGACCCCATCAGTCATATTCAAAGCTGTGTCCTCAGTACCAAGCATATAGCTCCTGGCACACATCAAGTATGCAATAAATACCAGTCAAAAAAGAAAAGAAGAAATGAACATGTTCACTAGGGATCAGAGCAACCAGTGCCTTGTACCCACAACTTTCTTGGCTCTTAAGAATCAGTTGGCCAAATTACATTGTTATATAGTGTGCATGGACAAATATGAAATAACAAATCCCACCATTATGTACAACTATAATGCACCAATAAAAAATATGAGTAAAAAAATAAAACATCCACTCTAAAACAAGAAAATGAATCAATGTGAGGGCTGGGGAGAGAGCTCAGTTGGTAGAGTGCTTGCCTCACATGCACAAGGCCCTGGGTTCAATTCCCAGCACCACAAAAAAAAAAAAAAAAAAAAAAAAAAAAAAAAAAAAGAATCAATGGCACAGGATCTTTCAGCTCCAGGGTTTTAAAAGTATGTCCTTCCAATTGCTGCCACTGCAAAAAAAAAAAAAAAAAAATTAAATAAATAAATCAATAAATCCCCATCTGGACTCAGTGCTTTTGTTTCTAGAGTTTTCTGATAGTGCTTCATAGCCGTCGCCTGAGCCTCAGAACAGGCCTGAAGGGTAAGTGTGCAGCTTCTGGAGGAGGTAACAGGCAGGGAATATCATGCGCCACTCGGGGTCAGCAGGAACGCCAGAGAGTGGATCTGAAGCCCCGGTGTGTGTGTCATAACCCTTAGCCAGTATTCATTTCCTCGAAGCGAAGTCATTTTCTAAGGAGAATTACTTCACATTTCAGTAATTGGAGGTGTCACTATAACCAGAATTGCAATTTTAGTGCTTCCGTGTCGGGGCAATTTGGGACTTAAATTTGACTTCATTATGTGTCATTATAAATATTTCCACTGTCAAAACAGAGTTCAGTTGGCAGTCTTTGCCCAGAAGCACCTCAGAACTAATTCAGCATGAGGAATGGGAAGCGGCTTCCTCCCACCGGGCTCTCTAGGTCGCCCTGGAAGCAGGAGCAGGAGATGAAGGGGGCACCACACGGGGCACCCCAGTGCTCGCTTTAATCTCCTTCCCAGCACAACGATCTCACTAGGCGCTGAAGAATCTATCACCCCAACTTATGCAGCTCCGGAATCTCAAGAAAGCACAAATTGTTCCCATTTTGATTGCAAAATAAATAAATAAATGGCAGTCACTTCAGAATGAAGCTTGACATCGAAAGCCTTATCAACCAGTGATGTTAGCTGGGGAAAAAAGAAAAGGGCTAGTTCCAGTGGAAGGCTAAGGAGGAGCCCCTGAGGTTTGGGGGCTCTGACCACAGGGAGGCTGTACCTGGTAATTTGTGCAAGCTGAGAGGAATGTCGCCAAATGTAGATTTAAAGAGCTTGATAAATTGATCGTATTGAATGTCACGTTCATATTACCCACAAGAAAAGTGATCAATTCTATATCCGCCATGCGCAGAGAAGCCAGAAATATCAGAGGTCCCTCCCCCATTTTAAGCCTGGGCATTGAGTCAGCATACATCTAAAATGTCACACACACATCAGCCTCTTCCCGGGCAAGTGGCTTGAAGGAAGGGAGTAGCAAACCTAGAGAAGTGTTAGGTGCTTGGTATTGTGAGACAACAAACTTCAAAGTACATAGGTAGGCTGCAGAGAACTGTAGAAGTAGCAACGAACAGCTCCAAGTTGTCATCAGCAAAGTGAGGATAATTAAAAACTGTCCTCTCTACAAAACAGAGTTATTAGAAAATGAGATCAAAACATGTACAAGATCTTCACTGTATCTTGTATCTTCACTGCATATGACATTTATCGGTTGGGGGAAAGTTATTCTAATGTAAACTTAAAATTTTTATACATGGAACTATTCATAAAAGCATTATTAACTCAGATACTTACTTACCCTGTCCACAGCCAGGTCAACTGTGCAGGTTAGATACAGTGAAGAGAACCAGACTTGGAGTCAGGACATCAGAAGTATGTTCCCAGCTCTGTCACTAGCTGGCTATGAAGTTGGGCAGGTCACAGTCACTTCAGACATGGATTGACTCGTCTATTAAATGCAAGAACTTGACGAGGTGGTTTATAGGACCCTTTCCAGCTCTAAGTTTTTATGAAGGATTTTTCTCATCTCCCATTCTGAGTTATAGATACTTCCAGTCCCTCCCCATGGTCAAGGACCTTGTCTGTTCCAACTCCACTGGAGGTGGCACTGCCCTGAATGGTTTGGGGACAGAGAGGAGTACTGAAAACCAAAGGATGAATTTCTTTCCTTCTTCATTTCTGAAGGTCCATTATAATTCATGGGAACTAGAAATGGGGATGATTAAATTGAGGATCCGCATTTCTTGAAAGAAAGTATTGGAGAGGAAAGTTGACTTTGCCAGGAATCAAACTCCTGAAAGTGATCATATTTGAGTTGAGTGGTTGTATGAAATTGTGTTCAATAAAAGCATATCGACTGGGCAAATTAGTCTTCCCAGGCTGAGAAAAAGGATGCAGTGATCACAAAGCAGAGTATAGAACCTCCCCAGACTTCAATAATATATTGTTAACTGGCGTAATCTCCTGAGAAAGTGCGAGGCCTCAAATTAACAGCACCGAATTGAGTCTAATAACTGCATTGCACAACATCAGATCTACTCTTCAATCAATACTTAATTTTCTCATACAGCCTTCAGCCTCCTGCAAGCCTTTATCATGTTTTGCAGAGAAGAGCATTGACCTTGAGGGGCACCAGTCACCTTCAACCTTAATATCCCCAAATAGCCAAATGTGTCTTGAAAATATTACCAAGACAAATATAGGTTGAAGTCCACAGACAGGGGGAAAAATTGTTCTATGATATTTATTTCTTATCATGTTTGATTTGTCAGTTCATCACCTTATAATAAACCACAGTGATTCAGATTTGGAAAACAACTTATGCTTTTATGAGAAATAACTTTGAGAGGAGAGACTTTGCTCATGGTCACATAAATCAAATCAGCAAATTCATACTCTTAGTCTGCTTTTTTGCTGCCTAAATTTCACATGCCACAATCTTAGAGCTTTGGTCACTGAAGCTTAGCAAGTTTCAAGGGAAAGAAACTTTTTCCATTTCAATTAACAGAAGGCGCTCTCTAGTGCAATGGCAGATTAACTTTGAGTCTTTGGGGACTTCTTTACCATTTTGTCCCAGCATTTTGATAATGCATATTACATGGTAGAGCTATTTTTGAAGGAAGAGAATTTGTAAAACTAAATAATCTTTTCTCTGTTCATTCCTTTAATTCATAAATGAAGTGCCAAGTTGACTTTTGTTCAAAAGGCAAAGAATATTTAAAAGACAGTTGACATCACATCCCCCAAAGTTGGATTAACTCTATTTTTTTTTAATTTGCCCTTCCTGGGGTTTAGTTATGTCCTGCTTCAGTCTTTATATTGGTATTAGGTTTCTGTTAACATAACAAATGACTACAAACTTGCCCCTACCCAGCAAGATAATAGGTGTATCATTGTCCCAGCCTTTCCAGAATAATTCTTGAGATTCTCTGTGTCAGATGGCATGATCTCCCCTGAACCAGTCCCCAGAACTATGGCAGAAGAGGTTGAACCTAAGAACAAGTTCCGACCTTGGAACTAGGCAGAAAGCAAAGCTCTACTATCAAAAAAGTATGAATGAATAGATCTTGGGCAGAAAAAACACTGCATTTGTCTGTTACATCAGTATATTTAAAACTTCTCATCAACTTTATTTTTTAACAGATGAGCATATTTTCCTAACTATTACTTCACAGTTGGACATTTCAGATTATTTCTAGTGGCTTATTATGTTTTTAAAAATTTACTCAATTAATAACTTTGCCCTGGACTATTCATTTTCTTTGAGATCATTTCCTAAAATACATTTGCAGTAGCAGCAGAACTACTAAGGCCAATGGAATGAACACTTTTAAAGCTCTTAATACCTATTGCCAGAGTTCTTTCCAGCAAGCTTATATCACCTCCTTTTTGCTGACAAAATATGAAGCCTCTTCATCTTCATCTATCTTTGCCAGTTAAATAAGCTCAAAGGAGACACAGAGGGAGCTTAGTAAAACCAACATGATGAAATCAGCAGCTCTGATTGTTCATCCTTCCTGCATTCAATATTTTAATGACTTCCCATGGCCTTGAGGACCAAAGTCCAGACTCCCTGGAATGACACACAAGGCCTCCCAGGACGTGGACCCTGGTGGTCCCCACCTCTCTCCTCTGTGGCTTCCCAACCCACCTCTGGCCAACTGAACCACTTCCTTGACTCTGCATCTCAATTTTTATCTGATGTCCTTACAGATACTGTTCCCTTCTCTGCATATCCTTCTACTTCCAGTTTTGAGTTGCCACAACCTCATATGTACCATCCGATCCGAGCCCCCACCACACACCAATGTGTTAACTCTTTACATGACTATTTCCCATATAAAATATCTTCTCATGACAGAGACCACAGTGAGAAAAGTGCCTTGCCCATCTTTGAATATCTAGACCCTGGCACAATGGCTGGGAGAACAAAGAGTATCTAGGAGAAAAGTAAATAATCACAATAAATGACAGGTGGTGACAGAAAGAAAATGCATGCTGACAGACAAGATTTAGGAAAAAAAAAAAAAAAAAACGGGGCTGGGATTGTGGCTCAGAGGAAGAGCACTTGCCTAGCATGCGTGAGGCACTGGTTTTGATCTTCAGCACTACATAAAAATAACATAAAGGTATTGTGTCAAAAGTAAAGAAATAAAGAAATCTTAACAAATTATAAATAGATCATAATATATTTTAAAAAGAATGGGGGGAAAATGACATGGTAGGGAGAAAATCTGAATTTGACTTCTAGGATGTCGACATTACACTTAACCTCTGGGCTTCATTTCATGAAGTGCCCTGAGGCTAAAGCTTCATACCTTCTGCACCATATTGTTTTAAAGATTATACTGAGTATATCAAAGTGCTATGTGACTAGCAGATGATATGAGAAGTAACAACATTGAAAGTACTCTTGAGAATCTGTAGAAGTGCCAAACCATACCTCATAGGTGGACATGCATCCCAGTGTTTCTTCCCCTTCGTAGACCTCAGATGATCAATGGGTGAAGAAAAGGTAGCAGATGGGAGAACAAAGAGTATCTAGGAGAAAAGTAAAGCCATCCAATTGGAAAATATAATGCTAAGTGAAGTTAACCAATCCCAAAAATCCAAATGCCAAATATTTTCTCTGATATAAGGAGGCTGATTCACAGTGGGGTTGGGACAGGGAGCACAGGAGGATTAGAGGAACACTATAAAGGCCAATGGGGAGGGAGGGGAAAGGAGCGGGCAAAAGGGTTTTAAAAAAAAAAGATGGTAGAATGAGATGGATATCATTACCCTAAGTGCATGTATAAAGACACGTATGGCGTGAATATGTATATGTATACTTTGTATACAACCAGAGATATGTAAAAATATGCTCTATATGTGTAATATGAATTTTAATGCATTCTGATGTCATATATAACAACTTAGTATAAAAGAAACAAAAATTAAAAAGAAAGCCATCCAAAATCCTCTTAGGTGCTTATCCTCAGTACAGACACACAGCACTGCAGGGTTCCCAAGTGGAAGCAGGACAGAGGACAGACCTACAGCTGCAGTGGACTGTGCTGCTGAAGGCCATTAGCCCAACACGTGGTCAGGTCAAAACAGCCAAAGGAAGGCTTTACAGGATCCGCACCAGCGTTCGTAGAAGACAAGGTCCATGATAATCAGCATTACAGCCTGCGCAGAAATGGTGCCCCTGCAGCCAACCTAAAAGAGAACTGGAAAAGATGCAGAGAAGGGCAAGTGCATGTTAATAGGAATGAAGCAACATTACAGGCAAAAGAAAAAAGGTCCATTTAGGAAGACACATTGGCTGGAAGTCTCCAGAACATGCCTCTGCCTCTCTCCAGGCTGGTCGTAACTGAGGACACAGCATTATGCAGAAGAGAGAGTATGCAGATGAGGAGCTGATGGATGGCCTTGGCAGAGAGCACTGCCCTGGCATGGAGGAGAGGTGGCATCCTCAGCCTTGGAATAGTGAGGCTGGTTTCGACAGCCACTGTCACTTTCCATAAGCCAGACCAGAAGAGCCGACATAGCACTGAGACAGCTGCCTGGGTCTCTCAGGCAGAATCAGGGACCCAAGCCTGCAGACAGTCTGGGGATGTGAAGGGGATTAATTAGACCATGTCTCTAAAGTGCTTTGAGCACCTTGGAGAAAGCCCTTTTAATTATAGTGCTGGCCAGGAGCAAGTGGGAAGACAGGCAGGGGAATAATGTCAATTTTGTCAAGAGTAGGAAAGCACAGTCACTGTTAGGATGATTTTCTTGCCTTAAGTGATGCACCTGTGTTTTCCCTCCTTATTCTAGAACCTGGATATTGCTTGAATAAGACATGGCAACTTTATGTCTCCATTTGCACATGGGATGTGCTATAGCTGGCTATAGCTATTCTTTTCACTGATATTATTCTGACTTCTTAAATTCTTTTTGACTGATGTTTTTTCAGACACATTATTCAAGTCAATTCATTTTTTTAAATTGTTCTAATAGGACAAGATCCTCTTTATTCTCCCTGTTGAAAATATGTATGAAATGTATAGAAAGAACGAATTTACCTTAATTTGGATGCAAGATTTAGTCATAGAAGTAATTTATTAGCTCACAAATGCATTGCACACTGAGAAGCAAATACCAGCTTTGTGGGGGAAGGGAGAGGGGGTATTAGGGATTGAACTCAGGGGCACTTAAACACTGAGCTACATTCCCAGCCCCTTTTATTTTTTAAATTGAGACAGGGATTTGCTAAATTGCTGAGGCTGGTCTCTAATTTGCAATATTCTAGCTTCAGCCTCCCAAGTTGCTTAACCACCTCATAATAGCATACAACATGGTTTAAATTCCTAGGAAATATAAGTGTTCTTCAAAACTCAGATAAGAAAGCCAGGCAAGTCAGGTGCAGTGGCACATGTCTGTAATCCCTGCAGCTCTGGAGGCTGAGACAGGAAGATTGCGAGTTCAAAGCCAGCCTCAGCAACAGCAAGGTGCTAAGCAGCTCAGTGAGACGCTGTCTCTAAATAAAATATAAAATAAAGCTAGGACTGTGTCTCAGGGGTCTAGTGCCCCTGAGTTTAATCCCCAGTTCAAAAAAGAGAAAGAGAGAGAAAGAAGAAAGGAAAAAGAAAGAGAGATAGAGAGAAAGAGGAAGGGAGGGAGGGAAGAAAGAAAGCCAAGCAAGATCATGGCACTGTAATCAGGCCATGTTTAAGGGGTTCGTACTGATGCACCATCCACAGAAAGAATGAGATAATCAGCATCTCAGCTCGTGTTCTACATTTAATCACTTGAATATGAGAAGTGGGAAGTTTAACTTTGTTTCCATCATAGTTTTAATCTGTATAAGTAATGATATTAAGAAATTGTACTCAGTGAACTGGGAATAGATGTGAGATCCTCCATCATCTGTAGATTTATGCTCTAATTTTAATTAGCTAAAAAGGAATTTCAATTCACAGGTCCTACGCTGGCATTTGGACGTTAGAATGGAGAAAGCAGCCTGTAAGTTTCTCAAGATCAATTGTAACAAATTAGCACTGAAAATGACAGGTGCTTGCTGGACTTGCAGGTTTGCACAGTGCTTGGTGTTGAGAAGGCCCTCATTGCTTGCAATCTGGTATTAAGGCAGGAAAATGAATGTGGTCTCCTCCTGCCCTGCCCTCTCCATGGTAAGTTAAGAGATGAAAATGAAGAATGAAGTGGTGTTTGGAAAGGGAGTAAGAAAACCCAGTGCACTGTCCCTTCCCTGAGCTCTCTGGGTTCCAACCATCCTGGGTGTGAGTCTGCACACCTAAGTGTACAGCTGAGATGACGACCAGCAATGAATTGCTGCCTCCAGGCATCAAATGTCCTTCTCTGTGATGCCCAGAGCTTCTGCCTACGTGTTTAACAGCCACATAAGAAACTATGGTGCCTACGTGGGAATCATGTGCTCAGAGGCATCTCTGAAGGCAGGTCAGAGATCCATTTGGTATCTGCAAGCTCTGCTCAACAGGCTGTTTTCTCGTCACTATGCAACTCAGCAGAGGAACATTTTCATCTGGAATTAGAGGAAAAGCAACCTAAGCAAGGGAATGCAAACCATTTGACAAATCAATAAAGAGAAATGAAATCTCCTCAAGTCAGAAATTCGGTTGCTTTTGCCTTAATTGCTTCAGGATCAATTGATCCTTTAACGGAGCTTTTCAGAGCCATTATCAGGCCTTCCCAGTCACCCCTGCCACCTGTACCCTGGTGAAGAGCAGACAACACTGGATTGGATGATTTGCAACTGTGATCATCTTTTTCATTTGCATTATGATTTCATCTGGTCCATTGGGCTATTTAGATGTGTAGTTTAATTTCTAAATATATGGACTCTGAAAAACGTTTAATCTTCTTACTATTGATTTTTAACTTAATTGCTCTGTGGTGAGAGAATGTGACCTGAATATTCCCAGTTCTTTGAAAGTAGCTAATAGTTGCCTATGGCCTAAGATGTGGTCAGTTTTATAAATCTTCTACGTGCTTGTGAAGAATACACATTGGAGCAGATTTCTATGTATGCTCAATAAATCAAGCACAGTCATTGTATTATGCAGATCTTCTTTACCATTGGTCAATCTACTTGACATATCAATGATTGAGAGAGACGTGCTAGAATCTCTCACTATGATAGTGAATGGCCAATTGGTTCTGCAAGTTAGCCCAATTTTATTTACTTATTTTCAAGACATTTTGTTAAGTGCATATATATCTGAAATATTGTCTTTGTAGTAACTTGAATCTTTATAATTAAAAAATGTCCCTCCCAGTCCCTAATAATGTTATTTGTCTCAAAGCCTACTTTTGTTTGATAATCATATGACTGTTAAAACTTGATTTTTTATTGCATTTGACAGGTATACACTTTTCCATCCTCTTTCAACCTTCCTGTCCTTATAGGACTATTTCTTGGAAACATCATAGCACTAGATCTCTGTTTCCCCCCTTAATCTGTTTTTCTTATGTTGTTTTCAAGTCATAAATTTAGTTTTTTAGATTAACTATATATTTGAATTGCATAAGATTTTTGTTTCTCTCACCTTTTCTGTGCCTCTTATTCTTCCTTCTTATCCTTCAGAGCCTCTTTTCCTTCTTTCTTGGTCGTTTGGGCCTCAATGAGGAGTTTTTGTGCTTTCATACCATTGCTCCATTTATTCCCTTTACACGTTTCAAAGTTAAAGCTGATCTTTTAGTGCCTTTGAATTTGTACTATGCACATTTAACTTAACAAAGTCTAGTAATAGATTATATCTTGACCTCTTTACCCAAAATCCAAGGACTTCACAGCCTTTTCCCATAGCCACTGTCCTCCCTCTGATACACTTGGCAGGCTTACAGTTGGTCGGTGTTTCCATTCTATGCCTTTTTTCAAAGACAAAAATTAATCATTATTCTCTTATCTAGAAATTCCTAGCTTAAATTTGCATAGTCACCTTTTTTCTTTTTTCTTTTTCTGGTTCACCTTTCCATTTTGCCTCTCAGACTTCTGCTGTCATTTTTTTTTCTTCTTTTTCTCTTCTCCTTCTTCTCCTTTCCCTCTTCCTCCTGCTCTTCCTTCTCCTTCTTCTTCCTCTGAAATATGCCCTTCAGAGGGTGATGATCCTACACATGTTATCTGACAATGTCTTTATTTCTTTCTCACTTTAAAAAAATAATGCCATGAGGTACAGAATTCTAGTACAACATGTCTTTTTTCTTATGAACATATTTTTATTGATTTACTCAATTATTTAAATATTTATTCAGATTAACCACTAAAGATATGAAATAACTTCTGCTCTCAAGAGGCTCCAAGTCGAAAAGGGAGAAATAGAAGCTAAATAAGGTATCTATCACACAGTTTAAGTTAAAAGTAAGAAATAGGAGTGGGGAGTAAATTCAGTCTGAGGAAGGCTTTCCGTATTTTTTTCTTTTTTTTTATTCAAAGTTGTATTTATAACAGTATCATGCATTACAATTCATAATACACATATAGAGCATCTTTTTACATAACACTGTTTGTATACAAAGTATATTCGTACTATTCATGAACATATTATTCTACCGTCTTTGGTCTTCCATGCAGCTAGCATGAAGTCTCCTGTCATTCTCCATAGGTGACCTATCTTCGTCTCTGATAACTTTAAAATGTCATTGTCTTTAGTAGTGTGAAGTTGCACTACACCTACTACCTCTAAGTATGGAATCTATGTATTCATCTCTTTCAACATTCAGGAATTGTCTCTTCAAACACGGCCTTGATTGATGCACTCTATCTTCTCTTCCTAAAATCTCCTATATTTTAGTTATACTTTATCATTCTCTGCTCTCAAAATTTCTGCCATATTTTCCATCTCTTTTCTCTATATGCCTTCAGGGTAACTCCTTCAAATACACCTTCCAGTCATTCTTTCTTTAAGTGTGTCTACTTCACTGTTTCTTTAAAATTTCAACAGTTACAATTTTTATTTTCGGAAATTCTACTGTGTTTTTTTCAGAAATCTCGATTATTCCTGATGGCTCATATTCTTTATCATCTTGTGATTCCATCCTCTAGGAATGGTATTAGTTAGCTTCTCCAAGATGGATAACCCAAAAGTTGGCCTCCTAGAAAAAGACTTGACCTCCTGCAAATTTCATGGAAACCAGCCATACCTTAGTGCTTAAGGCAATCGATTCTACTGAACCTCAAAGCTTTTCCTGCAGCCATCTGGCCAGGCCTGTGATGGGCTGCCCTTCTTCATCCATGAACACTAACATGATGGACCAATACTGGAGCCCAAGTTCTACCACATCACATCGCTATGGTACCCCTTCCCAACCCCACAGCTCAAGGTGAGGATCCTTCTTATGAATTCTGGTATCTGCCTCTGTACTACCCTAAATCTTTGTGTTTTACCAATAAACACCATCTCAAGAGAAGATCAAGTCTCCAGGCCAGTTGACCTCTAGTTGCTGGCCCTAGATTGCATTTAATGACCACTCACATATCAAGATGCTGCTGTTGGGGCTGGGGTTGTGGCTCAGTGGTAGAGCGCTAGCCTAGCAGGTGCGCAGCCCGGGTTCAATCCTTAGCACCACGTAAAAATAAAGGCATTGTGTGCAACTAAAAACAAATAAATAAATATTTTTTTAAATGATGCTGCTATTCACATCTGCTCCCAGGATAACCCCTTCCTCATGCTAGCTCAGGGTCAGCTCACAGGTTGTTCCTTTAGCAAAGTCTAGGAGGGAAAATAACCTACATCCTTCAAGCTGAGCAATTTATCAAGAAATACATTTTATTTAGAATCTAGCAGTTTCTCAGTGAGAAGATCCCTTAGATTATTTCAGCTCTGTACTGCCAGAACAGAATCTGATCTAGAACTTAAAAAGTCATTCTAATCATGAGACTTAACATGCACTGGTGACCCCAATATGCCACCCATCACATCTTAGATCGCCACCCCACAGGCTTATCTTTTCCTCCACACATACTGTACCTTTACCACAAAAACAAAGCCAGATGTTGGCTCAAGTATCCTCCTTTCCATCACTGACACCTCTTGAGAGAAAGTTCCCAAGAGCTTGGACAAATACCAGTAAAACACTATAACATTGGTCATAAGCAATTCTATTCAATCCTGCCTGCAGCTTAGAGTCACATGAGGAGTTTTAAATGCCACAGTGCCAAGGCAGCACCCCAGATCAATAGCATCAGAAACTGTGGGTATGGGACCCAAGGCTCAAGATGTGGATGCAAAGACAAATGGTTCAGAATCTCCATCCTGCATGAGCTAACAGGCCAGATAAGCAGACTATGAAAACGAAATGACATCATTATATTAAAGAGCCCAGGGGATCAGAAGATGCCACCCCACATTTTATGCCACTTTGCCATTTGGATTCTTTCCAGCTGAAAGCAATTGGGACTCAACAGATGCAGAAATACACCTTCTCAGAGATTTCCTTATCTGACTAAAAGCAGAAACTTCCAAGAAATGAGGACGGCCATAAATCCCCTTCTCCACGGGAGTTTTACAGACATGAAGATGAAAAGTGTATACCAAGATGAGTCTGCAGAAACAAACCTTACTAAAACAACCCTTGTTTCCATTAGTTTCCCCACGTATTTATCTTCCCACAATTTACTGCCCTCAGTAGTTTAACCCCCCTTCCCTTTGTCTAGTCACTTCTCCACAATTTATGGCCCTTTGTTAACATGATATAGAAGCTTCCAATCTAAATACTTCTTCAGGTTTTCACTTCCTTTCTGTGAAGCCCCTATGTACATAAAAATATTAACATCAATAAAGAAACATGTCTTTTCTCCTGGTAACCTGTCTTTGTTGGTGTAATTCACAGGCCCCCTTTCACTGAATCTGAGAGAGCAAAGGAAAAGTGTTTTTCCACCCCTACAGAGCTGTGTACATATATTAGGAGCAGAAAGAAAGGAGTGCTTATTCCTCTGAAAGGATGAGGGGAAGACAGGAGGAGGGAGGAGATGCCATTTTCCTGGGTGGCGAGAATCCCAGGCAAAGGGGACAGCAAGTAAGAGGCACAGAGGCAAGGACCCCAAGAATTCCAGTAGGGATTATGTGTCAAAAAGCCTCCTAGAAAGAAAAGATGTAGTTCAGTGGTAGAGTGCTAGCCTAGCATGTGAGAGGCCCTGGGTTCAACCTGCAGTCCTGAAAGAAAGGAAGGAATGAACAAAGGGAAGAAAGGGAGGGAGTAATGAAAGTCATGATCAAGGAGCTCAGACTTTATTCAGAAGACAACACGAGAGGTCCCGATGGATCATAAAAAGTTGACAATTGGATTTGCATCTTAAGAAGATGTAAAGGGACAACAACTTCTGCTGCTGCCCACATTGCTGTATCATGAAGTGGGACTGTGGGTAGGGATGTGTACTGAGATCACAGGACAAGGCCATGGCCTTCTAGGGAAAAGCATCTGGTGTCCCCAGAAGAGAATGGAGCCCCAAAATCAGCCCTCTTGAGAAGACTGAGATCCTAGGACAGGAGTTGAGGATTTAGCAGTTTGTCATGAGAACAAAGGGAAAGGGGGTCTCTAGAAGTGCTGGGAGGAGGAAGGGAAGAGGGAGGAGGACATGTGCCCTCTGCCACGTGGTTCCACAGAGCGGGGGGCTGACAGGGAGCACCAGGAGCTCTCTGAGCATCTCTAGCAACCAGTAAAACTGCTCCTTGCTTCATCCTTCCTTATTTTTCCCACAGAGACAAAAAGACTAAGAACTTACGTGCCAGTCCTGGCCACTCTGTGAGATAGAAAACTAAACAAGGGGTTTGTGTCCCTAAGAGACAAGAGGAAAATAGAGCCGTAAAAGCCAGTAGAGCTAAGAGGGTATGACCAATGGCTTCCCCGAAGAAAGGCTAAGTCTCAGGGATAGGTAAGGGGACTGTGACATCCAGTTGGCTCTCCCCACCCACCAAAGACACTCCTCTTCCATCCTCTAGGGGAACTGATGTAATTTTAGAGTATGAGCCAAGGGGACGAGGTTGGAGGCATGAAACTCCATGATGAGTATTTGTGTCCAGTTAAGAAATTACAATGACCCAAGACAGTGGAAGGCAGAAGAGGTAGCTAGAAGGTAGCCTGAGCAGACATAATGAAACAGGCCCGTTGCTTGGACTGGGGGAGAGTGACGACTTTGCAACTAAGAATAAAGGGAGGGTGCATGGAGCAGCAAGGAGAGGTCCTAAAGAGTGAGGCAGAAGAGTGGCCTCAACTGGGAAGCAGCCTCCTCTGGTTCATAATGCCAGTGTGAAAAATGGAAATGAAAACCCAGGACCCAGGTGTATTATGAATTGTAATGCATACTACTATTATAAATACAACAACTTTGAATAAAAGAAAAAGAAAAGAAAACTCAGGACCCAAGCTATGCCCTGTCTTCATATCTGCCAGGTCTCAGCTCACTACCGCGTACATATTTAATGAATGAACAGAAGAAAAGAGAACTCCATAATAGAGTATCTAACAAAATGGATCCATCTGGCAAAGTGAGCCTGCCCCATGACATGAGTCAGGGTTTGAACCCAAAGGAGTCTTGCCCCTAATCCTTGTATGTTCCACAACATTCTGTACTTGGGGGATTTCGGGTTTTCGTATTTCCTTTTTTTTTTTTTTTTTTTTTTTAAGTGGGGAGGTGTCTCCACTTTACCACCTGCCCCATGTCACCTCACAGACACAGGATGCATACCAGGAAATCGGGTCCCAAAAGTGTCAAGTAATCCCACAGCTAATCAGGAAATGAAGATGAATTCACACCATCCCTGGTCCTGTTCCAAAACCCTTCCTCTTTCCATCATGAGAAGCAGGTTCAAAACCTGCATTGGCTTCTTAGTAGCAATTTTCTCAGCTTCAATTTCCTCACCTGTTCAATAAGACACAGAGGGGCTGCCTTAGAGGCCACCATGCAAGCTGAGTGAGACCATGTGCACAAGGAATAAGGTGTAGCCTCTGGCCCAGAGGATAAGCCCCTGACTTCTGTCATTCTTCGTGGGGGCACAGAACACCAGTCCCCAAAGATCACATGTTCTGATCCCCAGAAGGTATGCTGGGGTACGTGGTAACATGGTAGAAGGGACTTGTTGACCTTGGCAGCAAAGGTGGAGACAGGGCCTCAGAGTAGCACAGTATGAATGTAGTGATGCCACCAACCTGCACTTAAAAATGGTTAAGATGACAAATCCCATGGTGTATATATTGTACCACAATTTAAAAGGAGGAAAAAAATCATAGGGCCTTCCTTATCCTATGTCCCTATGTGACCAAAACCAGCAAAGTCCCCTCCCTGGACACGTAGCAGGAGCTAAAAAATAAACTTTCATTTCTAAGCCACAGAGATTCTGGGATTGTTTGCAATTTCCATTCGTTTTTATGGAACAGGGAGCAGCTTATCTTCCATAATCTCTTCTGCAAATGCTACTATTTAGCCACGGTTAACGCCTGATTGTTTAACGCTACTAAAATTTTTTAAGTTTCTTAGAAAAAACTTACTAAACAAGGAGATTAGTGGTTTGGGGTTCCATTTCCTTCCTGCAGTGTTTTTGTTAGAATTTTAAATCATTCTGACAATTAAAAAAAAAATAAAAGTAAAATACCACCAGAACATAAGCCTTACACTCACACTGCATTCTAGCATGTTCTAAACCCTTTTACCTACACGTGCAATGGACCTAAGTTAGGATCATTTGTTACCATCCCCATTGAAGAGTTGAGACCATGGGGCCTATGACATGTGGGGACTGGGGCTAGAATCCAAGCTCAAGGGGCCCCAAGCACCCCCTGTGCATCAATAATAATGAACACTACATGGATTGGTTTTTCATCTCATTTCTAAACACCAGTGCCCTATAGTTAGTGTAATATAGCCAGTGTAGAAACTAAAAGCACTTTAAACCAAATTATAGCAATATATTGCAAAGCTTCGCTTAGCCAACATTACAAATAGCTCATTGAACCAAGACAGTTTGTTTGCAGGGAAAGCAAGCAGATTTCCTGCATAATGTAGCTCTGCAGCTGGTAATAGCAGCCACCAAAATAAAGGATAGGGTTTGGGGGTGGGAGCCTCATTTATGGACAAGTAGTAGACCCTAATGAAATTGCATTTGGCCCTATCATCCTCCTCCTGAGAAAATTCCCTGTGAGGTTTTCCATTTGAATCCTGGGCATATTTATGAAGATCAAAGTAATGGCTTTTTAAAATTAATTACATGAATTTGTAGCTCAACAACGTTGAGTGAAAGGCGGGCGTTGTACCCCATGCCTTGTTACAGCTGTACATCCCGCACATCAAAAGCCCAGGACACTGGGGAGAGCACGTTCCCGCTACACCAGCCCCGGAGCAGCCGGGACAGACGTGGAAAGAGTACAAAAGATCAGTCCCCAAAGTTGTTGTGACAGCTTAATTGTATTATAGAGCTCAAATAATTCCCATTTATTTGGCTTTTTCCTCAGCGCAAATGCTGGCCCCCCAAGCATAGCTATTACCAGGAGAATTAAGATTCACAACTTTGATGGGTCTTCTTGCTCCCCCAATGCTATTCCTGCTCAAAAGTCCTGGTAATTGTTCCACACTGATCAGGACTTCCCAGTCCTCAGCATGCTGAGACCCGACAGCAACTAACTAATTGCAATTAAAATCTGCCACGTGAATGGAAGAGAATAACATAAATTAATCAGTACATTAGCAGAATTACATTTAAATGTTCAAATGTGCATCCAACATAGTGGGACATTTTAAATTATAAAGCAAAGTACTTCATTATGGATGCTGATATTTTAATGAGGAAATGTGATGTTTGGTTAAATAGAAGTACAATATAGAGACTTCCTTAAAATTAGCATCAATGATGCATTTTAATTCAAAAAGCAAGTTGTGGTCTATGTAATTCCTGCATATCAATGTGGAAAATCGCCTGGAGCTGTGGAAACAGTTGAACATCTCATTCTCTGAAGAATTAATAATTTCAGCTGTACTAACTAGCACTTTATGTAAATTGTCAGATAAATCACAGCAATAAATACAGGTTTTAGAAGAACAGAACAGTATGCTTATCCTTAATTTATTCAGTCATCAATTCATGTATAGTGAAGCTAAAGGATATGAAAGATTCAACATATGGAGCAAAAAATAAATAAATAAAAATAAAAAGAGGAGAAAATGGTTTCTACGCTGCATAGAGACAGACACCAGAAGAAAGGGCCCATCTCATTTCACAAAGATCTTGTATATAAAAGTCCCCTATGATGTATATAAATATAAAAGATGGATTAAAATTTTTATTGTTTGTTTCAAGTACTCACAAAGCTAAGTAATCAACATATTCACTACAGTTTTGAAAGTCCTCCTTGTGGGCTAGAGATGCAGCTTGATGGTAGAGCACTTGATAGTCATGTCCTGGATTTGATCCCCAGCTCTGGGAAAAAGAAAGGCCCTTCTTATGAAATACCTCATTAGCACACACTCACTCAAAAGGCCATGTCAGGTTGTCTTTGTTATTGCTGTGTACCACTTTAAATTTTTGATGTTGGAGGCAAAATTTCTAAGACACAGATAGGTGACAGAAGCTGACCGGAACTTGGTTTGCCATTCCTCTCATTGGTTAGAGATGTGGAAAACCCCAGAAGACAAAATCCTCCTTCTGGGCTATCTTCTAATTTTATTAGATGGGAGAGGAATTCCTGCGGGGTTGGTGATATGATGAAGCCAGGACAGGGTGGGTTTCCACAACGAGGAACACACACAGAGCCACCATTGTTACAGTGTGTGTGAGAGCCAGTGTTTCTTTACAAGTATTCGAGCAAATGTGGCGTGAAATGAACGGCAGCAATAAGCAACAGCACACACAGACCAAATGAAAATGAAGGCTGCCTTCTAGGATACGTGTTCTCAGCTTTGAGAGTCCCACCCATCGCCCACCTATGTCCCGCTGAAAATTCCCGACTAAAACAACCTTATTGCATGCAATTTGGGTCTTTTTTAGCAAAGAACAGAAGTCTCTGGTCAACTCCTTCCCTGGGTTTCAGGGGAGAGTTTTTCTCCTTCCCAAGCAGTTTTTCCCCCAAATTTATTTCTCCTCTTAGTGTCTCTGTGACATGTCAAAGTCATTCTTCCCCATGTGATGGGAACCCACCTTCTCTCAGGTAACTCAGTGCAGGTCTTGGCACCCTGATGTGTACAAAGATACCTGTTCGCACAGCATAACCATTGACAATGCTGAATTTTACCTGAGCTGGATCATCCTGAAAAACAGAGATGGTTAAAAAATCCCCACACTCTTATCTTCTAGAAAATAACTACCTGCAAAGAACCCCCACATCCCCCATAGGACTTAGCTAAGACGCAGGGGAACCCCCTCTTGTTTACCTATAACAAGAGCAGACACTGACCCACCAGGTCCCATTCTCGGCCTCACAAAAGATGAGCTGATCTGCTTGTCCCCACAAATCAATCCAAAAGAAACACTTCTTAACCAAACCTTGGTCAAGCTCCTCGCCTTCTGCAGGCCCCTAACCTGGGCCTCCTCAGCCTGAGCAGCACAGCTGGCCTTTTCTCCAAGCCACTGTCCTCCAGCTTCCCACACTGGGTATCTCCAGCCTGTTGACTCCTCTCTATAAAGAAACCCCCTTTCTGCCTCCCTCCTGGATGCCTGGAGGCCTGAAGTCAGAGCCCCTCCCCTCCCAGTAATCCTTCTCAACCCTCTCTCTTTCCCAAGCACAGATTGGATTTGCACTTGACGCCATCAACAGCCAGAGGGGTCTAAGCCCTGCAGCTCGAAGCATTTTCAAAATCTATGTGAAGACATCTCATTATGTCTGAATTAAGACGACTAAATCCCAGAACCAACTGAGGCTACTGGAAATTCTGGAGTCAGACAACAAGAGGATTTTTGTGTGTACTATCAGAACAAAAAGCTCATCACTGTGTCAGCCTGCAAACCTGGCGGCCAAGTGACCACACACACCCAAAGCCTGTCTCCTCACACAGCTGTCCAGGGTCTGGTTTGAACAGAGCCTTAGAGAAGAGTCAGGGTACCTACCTGTTCCCTGCACAGCTCTATTCAGGGTAACCATGCATCCTGAAGGGTAGAAGGGAAGTAGGCACTGCTGGTCTTTGTGTATTGACACACAGGTGTAGGAACCACAACAGATACCAAAGTTCTGACTTCTGGTCTCAGGTCCACCTTGTAGTACTACTCACTAAGCTTGCATTCATCTCTGTATTCCTGAGTATGTTTGTATGTATAAATTATGTTTATGTTTGTTATATTTTTATGTACTGCACAAATATCTACAAAAATGTCCTTAAGAAATAAAATCACTGTTGCAGTCACATAACTTTCTCAGCATCCTAATTAGGACAGAAGAGTCTATATCCTCTGGAAGTACCAAACTAGAAGCCAGAGGGAAGAGAAACCAATGCTGAGAAAGCTCTCCACATAACAGCTTGGAAGACAACTGTGTCCACTGGTTTGGGCTTGATAATGTTATATTATTTTCCCATGAGACTACATTTATTACTAGCTCTATTTCTCACCAAGAGCAAGAAATGATATTGAACAGAGACAAAATAAATCACAGCAAAATTGAAAATGGATAAGTCTTGGTGTAGTTTATCTTTTCTCATCTTTCCATTGGAAATGTTCTACCACATACACGGTTTTAATAATCCAACACAAAGCCCTCTGTGGGAAAAAAAGCAAAGGGACAAAGACCAGTGGATTCCACTTTCAGAGCCCATGAGAACAGCAGGAAAGGACAGCCAATGGCTTTGGAATGCAGTCACTGGCTACCAAGAGCAGAACCAAGCAACAGTGGATGAGATTTGTACTTATAAATACAGAGACTTTGGTTTTGTGGTGCTGAGAAAAATGGAGCTTCATGAGATTATTTTAACTTCTCATAATTAAAGCTATTTTTTACTGTGGTCATTTATGTGAAGGTGCAACATTCATTTTTTCCTCTTCCTTTTTTTGAGGAATGGGTAGGTAGATGCAGAGAGGATAAAAGCTCTTTAACCCAGCACATGAGGAGGGAGAAAGAATAAGTCAGTAACTACCAGTTTCACCCACCCAGGAGACAAAATGTTATAAATAAAATTCCAAATAACCCATGGAAATACAACCTGCCCTGGTGACATTCAAGACCCTGATTCTAGCCGGTTCCCTTCCCATTTGACAGCCACAGAGGCCTCACCACTTTCGTCTTTTGACTAAGTGGTCTTACCACTGTACCCAAGAGTCCTAGTGCATATCTGCTGCATAGTCCTTACTGCAATAACTGCTGCCTGCTGGCATTCACGTGTTCCTCGAACTCTTGCAAGTGCTTCATATACACAAGCAGCTACAGGGAGGTCTGACCATCCCCACAAGATCTGAGGCCTAATGCAGTTAAGTAAGTTGTCCAAAGTCACACAATTAAGAAGGGAGTAAGAACATACACCCAGGACCATATGGATCTTGGTCACTCTGCTACCCAGCTTCCCAGGTTACCAGGTCCAGGACCTCAACCCCATGACTATGTAAATGTCCCTTCAGTGGCCTCTATGCCCTTTGTGTCAGATTCCACAGCTGACTGATCCATGATATCACACACACACACACACACACACACACACACACACTCAATTTACACAACTGGGTCTTGAATTAGAATCTGCTTTCTTTTGGGGTGACTCTCTGCCTCTCTGCATAAACCCATTTCATATAGTTTAGCTGTCAGGAGAGGCTTGTCCTCCCTCTTTTTGCAAGCTCTTGATGTGAACTCCTCAAGGTCATTTCTTGTGTTCTCTATAATAGTCATGTGGAAAAAAAAAAAAAAAAAAAAAACACACAAGAGTATTCCAGAAGGCTTAACCTGGTTATGATAAGCAGGCTATTAGAAGTTGAATTGAGTCTTTCAAAAAGGTATGTTAAAGTCCTAAACCCTGGTACCCACAAATATGACCTTACATGAAAGGGGCCACTGCAGATACAATTAGTTAAGACAAGGTCATGCATAATAACACAGGTCCTTAACCAAAATTACTGTGTCCTTTTAAGAGGAGAATGTCATGTGACAACGGACACATGGGAAGAAGGGTCATGGGAAGACAGAGGCTGGCGCTGAGGAAGGCCCACAGCCACCAGAAGCAGGAAAGGTGAGGAAGGATCCCCCGTGTGGATTTCAGAAAGAGCCCAGACCTGCCACCAACAGACTTCACACTTCTAACCTTTAGAGCGGTGACAATAAAGGTGGGGTGTTTTAGGCCACCGAGTTTTGGGTACCGTACTCTGCTCTGGCAGTCCTAGGACACCATCATCCTCAATGACATAGAGAGGTTAGAAGGAAATAAATTAGCCTGGAGGCTTTGTATTTGTTAACTCAGTATGAGATTCAGAGCTCTGGGCCAGGGTGGTTGTGGGTAGTGAGGTTAGACAACTTGTTGAACAAAAGGGTTTCTTCCCATTAAATTATCAAGGAAAACCTGCTTTAAAGGCTATTCAAGTAGGAGTTAGAAAGGCACCGGATAAGAATGCTCTGGAATTCAAACCAGGAAACTACCAATAATTGTTCTCTATCAGCAAAGACAAATAAATACTGCGTTTGTTTGATTTCTGTTCCCAACTGAGGTATATCAACATCTAAGCATGAAACTTTGATAAAATTTTAAAGCTGAAAGAAATAGAAGCAGAAGAATTAGATAATATAATCCAAGGTCCTTCCATGATAGAGACAGACAATAAGACCCTGAGGAGTTGGAGCACATAAAATTTCACAGAGCCAGCTGGACACAGGGCAAGGTGGTCTCCCAGCTCCAAGTTCAATGGCATTCTTAGTAAACAGGAAAAGTATTTTAAAACACAAGTGCCTCAGAGCAGACCTCCAAATCTTGTGGGCTAAAATTTGCAGAACTTCCTTGCTGTAACAGGAAGTCCCTCCTCACCTTCCTTGGATCATTGTCAGGATCAGGTGGAATCACACAAGAAAAAGGAATGAGCCAGGCAAGTGGCGGACGCCTGTAATCCCAGTGGCCCAGAAGGCTGATGCAATAGGATTGAGAGTTCAAAGCCAGCTTCAGCAATGCAAGGTGCTAAGCAACTCAATGAGACCCTATCTCTAAATAAAATACAATAAATAGGGTTGGAGATGTGGCTGAGTAATTGAGTGCCCCTGAGTTCAATCCCCAGTACCAAAAAAATAAATAAATAAACAAATAAATAAATAAAAGGAATGAGAAGCATTTGCTTCCTTGGGAATGGGAGGCCACTCCCACTACATTTTCTAGGAAGCAATAACACCTTGTGTTCCTAGTATTTTTTTAATGTAAGTTTTATTATTACTCAGATATGGTAAATCCATCATATCAGGAGATGAAGACCATGAAAGAATTGTCTTTTATTCTCACAGATCCCAGAAAGAGGGAGTATGCCACATCAGACAGGGCCACATGGAGAAGCACCAGGGCTGGTCAAGAGAAAGCAAGAAGGAGAATGTGAACAAAAGCCCTTATGTAGTTCCTGCAGGAAGAAAGTGCAATGCAGGGTAAGTGGGCTTGGGTTTGGCTATTTTGAAATATTGCAGTGGGCTCTAGGATGTAGGTGCTATCTCTAGGTGTCTGATAGGTGGCCCTGGGTGATTAGGACAGATGGATAGTGGCCATAAATGTTAGAGCTCAATACAGGAGGTGTTGGGGTGGGTGTGGGCTCTGAGCTGCTGACTTTGCATATGCAAGGTGCACTCACAGTTCACTGTGTCTAGGAAACTAAGTTTGGAAAAGGCATTTCCTCCCAGGTAAGCAAAGATCAGAATTGTCAGGACATCAAAAACAGAAAATAAAAATCCATGGCCCACACAAGTGTCTAAGCACTTCCTGACAGGCTGGTTACAACAGTTTACTCCGAGGCCGGGTCCTTTCTCCTGCTCAGAATTGTGGAACCAAAAAGACCAAGCACTGATTAAGCAGCAAAGGAGACTCACTCCTGGCCAAGAACAGAAGTAAGAGGTGAACTTCCAAATCAACTGCTCATCCCTTGGAGGTCAGGGGGTTATAGATATAGAGTAAAACAAATGGGAAGGTCAGTTAATAAAGGAATATTTATGTCTTTCATTATAAGGAAGGTAGAGGTCATTTGTTGATCACTGGCCATCTTAGATCCAACTGGTTTCCGAAGCCCAGCTGAGGAGGGATTTCTGGACTTCAGGCATCCTGTCCTCTGAGATGAGCAAAATTAGGGCAGAAGAAAATTCAGCAAGGTCACCCAGGATTAAGAGGTTCCCAGTGGGTGGGCCAACCTGAATACAGAGGACTGAGACCCTCAGGGTGGGGTAAGAGGCAAGTCAGGGAAGGAGGCAGGGTCCTGAGAAAGCTCTGGAAACCAGTAAGAAACAGAAGTGTGTACAGAGGTTGTAGAGGGCAGGCAAAGAGTCTCAAGCTGTCCAGGCATGGGTGACCAGAGCCCAGCCCAGAGCCTGTTAGAGTAAAGAAGGATTTGACACAATCAGGGATGGTGTTTTCCAAATTTTTTAATGACTTGACACTATTTCAAAATATGTATTACCCTTGGGGCCGGTGTTGTGTCTCAGTAGTAGAGCACTCGCCTAGCACATGCGAGGCCCTGGGTTCAATCCTCAGCACCACATAAAAATGAATGAATGAAATAAAGGTGTTGTGTCCAACTACAACTAAAAACTAAATTTCTTAAAAAATATGTATTACCCTTGTGTTTTAAATATTCTTTTCTGATTGGATTAGAAAATGTCTAGTGTCCTGAATGACACAACTGCTTTTACCCTCAGAATAATCAATCATTATGAAATAGTTTCA
The DNA here is from genome assembly GCA_025594165.1 of Tamias sibiricus. Taxonomy (NCBI): domain Eukaryota; kingdom Metazoa; phylum Chordata; class Mammalia; order Rodentia; family Sciuridae; genus Tamias; species Tamias sibiricus. The sequence goes on along the minus strand of CM046663.1, from coordinate 87,711,972 downwards.
CACTCTCACCCAATGGAAGTTTCTACTTTCTTCTATTTCTTTATTGCAGGTTATTGTAAACTCCCACATGGAACAAAAAATTTGTCAGAACACTTGGCTAAGATACCTGACCAAAACTTACCCTGGCTTCCACCTAGATCATGTCCCTAAAGGTGGCCCCAGGACCTGTGTTGAGCTTTTTTGCTCAAGAAAATGAAGCAATGCTAAGCCAGAAAAAGTATATTGTCCCAATCCACATTGCCAAGCCACTTTCAGTAATTCTCGACTTACCCACTTTTGGAAGTTTCCATTTCCCTGAAGTCCTCCTACTTCCTTTTCATTCTCCCTTTTCTCTTCCTCAGAGCCCCATTTGTTCCTCTGTTCCTTTAACACTCTCAGTCATCTTTGTCTTAGTTCAAGTTCAGCTCATTTGGTACTGGAGCCTCTCTCCTTTGCTGCAGTAGTTTGGATAAAATCTATCTTGCCACCTTCAAAAGTACTCAGTGCTATTTTTCTTTAACATGACTGTAGTGAATTAGCCAAAGCTCCCACTTTTCCCTTGTATTTGCCCAAAGGCCTCTGCTACAAATTACAGATCAGGAATTCAGCCTCCTGGAAGAAAGACCAGGAGAATGATAGATAGCCACAGTAGAGCATCGTACCAGGTGTTTGTGACTCCCACTGTGAGGTGACATCATCACCTGCCAGACTGTACCAGGTTCTGAGATAGGATTCCCAGGGCTCTTATAGTCCAGAAGCACACAATTTTGTGACAGCCACCTGCTGTTACCCAAGATCCAGCAGAACAAAAAGTAATTGGACTAAATGGAACTGAAAAAAGTAACTTTATTGTAGTTAGTACTCTTTTTCTTATAGGAGGCATAGGAGAAAAGACCTTTCCTTTCATCTTGACCCATCTTTTCTTTTCAGAATTTAGCAGGAGAAATTCTTGTGCAAATTGAAGGAAATGCCCATTGAATAAAATGCTGCTCAAAATCCCTTTTCAGAGTTCAATGGAAATACTTATGGGATGTCTTGATACAAGTTATAAGTCAACGAATTGACAAAGGAATTTAGGAATGATGAGTTTGTAGGAAACACTGAACTGATTGGCTTTGTCAATGAAACTAACAGAACAATCAGAGAGCTTTATCTTGTCTCTTTACTTTGCATGGCATTATATTTATATGTTAGTCAGCTCTTGTCACTGTGACCAAAATACCTGACAAGAACAACTTAGAGGAGGAAAAGTTTATGTGGGGTTCATGGTTTCAGAGGTTCAATCCATTATCGGCCACTTCCATCCCTCTGGGCCCAAAGTGAAGCCAAGCATCATGGCCAAAAGGCATGGCTGAGGAGTGCTACTCTACTCATGGTGACCAGGAAGCAGAGAAAGCAAGGAAAGGGGGCCTCAGGGAAGATGAGACCTTCCAGGGCATTTCCCCAGTGACCACCATCTCCTCCAGTCACACCCCACCTGCCTACAGTTACCAGTCAGTGTATTCAAACTAGGATGGACCTATTAGGTTCCAGTTCTCAGAGAAAAAAAATAAGCCTTACAGTTACAGGGACTACAGCCGAAAACCTGGCAGTGTCCTTGGTTTCTGGACTGGAAGTGGATGAACTAATAAAGACAACAGAGGATAGTTCTGGCATAATAAGTGATCAAAAATATGACACCAGGATCTTTGTAAAGGAAGATCTGACACAAGCTGATGCCTTAACTCCATCATCTCATGAACAGCACAACAAGGAGGTCTTTGTGTAAGGAGCCTCATTTTTTGTGCCTATGTAAATCAAACCAACTAAACAAAACAGAACATGGAGTTAATTATACTAGATCAGAAAATCTAAAACCAAAATACTTGGTCAAATTCATATCTTCCCTGTAGAATTTGCTCTGAAAGAAATGTGAAAATGTATGAGTGTGCCTTTTTCCCCACATCCTCTTCAACATTTGTTGTTGTTTGTGTTCTTAATTGCTGCCATTCTGACTGGAGTGAAATGGAATCTTAGTTTTGATTTGCATTTCTCTAATTGCTAGAGGTGTTGAACATTTTTTGTGTGTATTTATTGATTGTATATCTTCTTCTGAGAAGTTTCTGTCCAGTTCCTTGGCCCATTTATTGATTGGATTATTTGTTTGTTTGTTTGTTTTGTTTGTGTTAAGATTTTTGAGTTCCTTATATATTCTAGAGATTAGTGCTCTATCTGACATGCGGGTGGTAAAAATTTGTTCCCAATTAGTAGTCTCTCTAATCACCTCATTGATTATTTATTTTGCTGAGAGGAAGCATTTCAGTTTGAATCTATCCAATTTATTGATTCTTGATTTTAATTCTTACACTATAGGAGTCTTATTAAGGAAGTTGGGGCTTAATCCGACATGAATATATATATCCGACATGAATATACTTTGTATACAACCAGAGATATGTAAAAATGTGCTCTGTAGGATTGTAATGCATTCTGCTGTCATATATAACAACTTAGAATAAAAAAAAAAAAAGAAAAAAAAGAAATGTGAAAATGGTCAAAATCAGAAGAGTTTCTTGTGTCAACCCTAATAAAAGAAAGTAAATAAAGCCAGGAGGTAATGAAGAAAGGGTTCTTACACATGAATGCCCGCTAATCACCATCACAATAGACTGTGGCAGAACAACAAGCTTACACAGAGGCCACCACGACTTCATACTAAAAAAGCTACTTCTGCAAGGACATCTGCCCAGCAACTGTCTGTTCAACCTCAGCCTGACACCACTCTTATTATTAATCATCATGACCCAGGATTATTGTTTCAGAATATCTGATGTAGTAATACTCTTCCTTTTTGTCTTTAAAAACTTCCCTTGGCCTCAATCTCTTTGAATACACACAGTTTACTATGACATGGCTATTCCCCATTGCAATGCTCTGTTTTCCCAAATATTAGTATTCTTTGGAGAATATCACTTTGATTGTTTTTCATGTAGGTTGACAGCTCATAAGATGACCTGCAAAAATAAAACTGACATTCTCATCCGTAGCTTAGCCAGGTCTGATAGAAGAAGATGGTAGCCTCGGGAGCCCAGAAAAGATTTACATGTTTAAAAGCCAGGCATTCCCAGAGATAAGCCTTGAATTACAGGCCATTCCAAAGCCTTACTGCCAGAGATAAGCTGTGATCCTCTTTTTCCTATTATCAGAGACAGGACTTTAAATCAAAACAGAAATGTCAGCTGCTATATAATAACTTGAACTATATATGTACAGCCTCCTCTCATTATTCTGGGAGCCCAGGTTTTCTGAAGGCTTGCTTCAGGCAAGCAAAACTTGGCTAAGTGATGGAAAATTGTATGAGTGGGTTTTTACTGAAGAGAGAAGGACAGATTTCTTTTTAAAAGAAAAAATAAAAAATTGAATCAGGTAGAATACAAACAATTAAAAGAAAGAAAACTACTCAGTAATCATCGTCGACAGCTAAAAGATGGTTTATAGAGCTTTCCTTGTATCTCTCAAGAAAACCAGAGGTGGAGAGAGTAAAGCTGTTAAGAACAGATTTTATTCAGGAACAATTGCAATCGGGGAAAAGAACCCCAGCATAGAACTAGTCTCCATTCCAAATTCAGCCCAGACAAGTAGGGGTATATAGCTGAGGAGCGGGGTGTGGTCAGTGGATGGATAATTACCAAGCAGGGTGGGGGTGGACTCTGGTTAGACAGATCTAACAGGATTCTGGCTGAAGGCAGGCCACAGTGTGGGAGAGGAAGTCCCCAAAGTGCTATCAATCTCCTGATCCCGATCAGATATCAGTCTCCTCAATTTTGCTACACCTAGCTCTTGAGGGCAAGGCTCAAGGACAGGGCCTCATTAATACAGGGCTAAGGATCCTGTCCAGGGTTTGGTCAGGCAATCTGTCAATAGTAGGCCCCACAGTAAGCTGTGACTGGCACTGAGGCAAGGGTGGGTACAGCTGTCCTGACAAGGAAGCCTCCACTCGTGGCATTTCTGCCTCCGGGAATGTGAAAGATCGTAAATAGAAGCCTGTATAGTCTGTGGTGGAGACAGGTAGGCTCAGTCAAGGACAGGTGACATTTACCAGAAAGGGGCCACAGACAGAAAGAAAGGAGAGAACGCAGGAGAGGATCCAGCAGGAGGATCAGCGAGGAGAAACGGGAATGGCAAAGTCCATTGGTGGCAACCACATGCTCACCTCTGTTATTAGAACGGATCCTAAGCCAGGCGTGGTGGTGCACATCTATAATCCCCGTGACTCAGGAGGCTGAGGCAGGAGGATCCCAAGTTCAAGGTCAGCCTCAGCAACTTAGTGAGGCCCTGAGCAACTTAGCAAGACCCTGTCTCAAAATAAAAAAATTAAAAAGGACTGGGGATGTGGCTCAGGGGTTAAGTGTCCCTGGGTTCAATCCCCAGAACCAAAACAAAAGAAAAAAAAATTGACCCCAGGTGCTGTGATGTGGATAAATGTCCCACAAAGACCAAGTGCTGAAGGCTTCAGCACCAGTCTATGGGGATTTTGGGAGGTGTTAGAACCTTTAGGAGGTAGAGCTTAGTAGAAGGAAGAGAGGTCATAGGGGTGTGCCCTGGCTTGCTTTTTCTGAATCTGGATACCAGTTAAAATAGGCAAACCAATCCAAAAGACTACTGGGGGTTAATAGTTAGCATTTACTAAGTACTGTCAGATAAGAAACAGACCAGGACTTAGTAAGTAGAGACTTTTATTCAGGATGACCGTGAAGCAGGGGGAGGGAGGACACTCTGACCATAAAGGCTGGAGCAAAGAGACCTCTTCAATAGGGTAAAGGAGATGAGCAGAGATAAGCAGAGGCTTTGGAGGAGAAATGAACACAGGGAAATGACCACTGGGGTCTGACTGGAAAGGCGTTTGCCTGGCCCAGCTGCCTCCCTGGAGAGACTGGTGGGGGCACAGTCCCCTTGTTCTGTTTGCGCAGGCCTAGGGATAAGCAGAAGTTGGGGGACTGGAAAGGAGACATAGGCTGTGTCAGTCAGCTGTTCATCACTATCCAAAACACCTGACAAGAACAACTTGGAGGAGGAATAGCTTATTTTGGTTCACGGTTTCAGAGGTTGGGTCCATGGGTGGCCAGGGACTGCTCAGGGCCTGAGCGAGGCAGCACATCATGGCATAGGGCAAGGCAGAAGAAAGCTGCTCAGCTCACAGGCAGTGGGGTAGCTGAGAAAGCACAGCAATCGTGGCAAAATATAAACCCCAAAGACATGCCCCAGTGAGTTCCCTCCTCCAGCCACAGCCCACCTGCTTACAGTTACACCCAGTTAGTCCATTCAAATAATTAATCAGCAAATGGCTGAACCACTGATTAGGTTACAGCTCTCATAATCTAATTTTTGCACCCTTGAACATTCCCACATTAACACAGGGGCTTTGGGGTACACTGCATATGCAAACCATAACAGAGACCAGCTAAAATGTGGTCAAAACAAAGCAGATGGTATGAAATGGACAACTGGGAGCCCCTGGTGGGCCTGCCTAAATGATGAGCACTGGGTTAAAGTCCCCACAAAGAAGATGCTGCTATTTTACTCATTTTTCAGAGGGAAAACAGGTTCTGAAAATCCAAGCGATTTCCCAGAGTTACCAGCTGGTAAAATCTATGAAGACTCTTGCTACTCACAAGGGAAATGTAAGCAATTTGATATTTTGGTGTCATGTGGGGGAACTTGACCTTTCCTTTAACCTCACCATATAATGAATATGGGTGGAAGGAGCATGATCTATAAGTGCACCCCACCCCACTCAATCCCATGGAGTCCTTTTGCTGTACTTTATTGAATCTTTAAGTAAACTTAGGCTGAACTTTCGCACCACAAGTTGTCTATTGAGCTGCCCTTGGACACTCCAGAACCATCATTGGAAGATGGAACCAAGGGAAGAGGCCACATTTCTTCTCCCCTTTCTCATGAATTTCCTCGTGGGAGGCAGGAAGAGAGTGAAGAACTCCTTCCTGCCAAGGGCACCCTATAAAGGACTCAGCAATCAGCCTCTGGATGCCTTCATCATGTAGCATCAGCCACTGTGACTTTCACACCCATGATGGACGCCCCCACCCATTTTACTACCACCATCACTGGAAACTCCTAGAGGGTTGTGCCTGCCCTGGGGCAGGGGTGATGGCCTCCTCCTGTCGACTCCAGCAGAGTCTCAGCTGTCTCAAGACACCTCCCATTCATGACATTGAAACTGAGGGTGCCTCCCCTCAGGGAGCACAGTGAACAGAAGCCTCTGTGCCCAACTGGCTAGAAAGAAATTTGATTCCTGCTCTGTGCAGAAACAAAGCCTCAATTCTGGTCCTTGAAAGTCCTGTACCCATGACAACACACTGAAGCAACAAAATCAGAACCATAAAGTCTTCTTCCTTAGGCCGTTCCAAAAAATACTGCTATATTCTGAAGGGACTGCTCTTGGCACTTTCTGAGTTCCAGGTGGCACAGGTGTCCCGTGGGGTTAGGTTGGACTTTGGCTCCCTTCCGGGCATCTTTCTTCTGCAAGATCAGGCAGCTGCATATCAGCGAGATCTCCGGGCCACAGATACAGGTCAATCTACACTTCAGTTGGACTGGTAAACAGAAACATTAAGGACACCTGCTCACACCTGCCCATAAATTCCATGAGGATGGGACTACATCCACCTTGTTCACCCCTGCATCAACTGCACCTCATCATGCGCCCAGGGCCATAGCTATTGCTAGGTATTTGTTGAGTGCATAAAAGAATAAAGGAATGGATTCATCCTGCCTCACTAGGTTCTTGTGAATATCAAATAAGATCGTGTATGACTTATAAACTCCACTTCTCTGAAAATCACAGTTAAAAATAAATGAGTTGTTATTGTTACTCTCAGAGGTCTATGCTGTAGGCATGGTTTATTACAAAAATTAAAATGAACCCTATTTATAATAGAAATCATTCCCTGGAAAGAACACAGTTTTCCTCAAATGATAAAAAATGGAAGAAATTCTTTATTTGGAAAGTGTTAATATTTAAATCACTTGCATATGGTAATAAACACATTTTATATTAAAAACATAAATACCATGTACAAAGAATTAACGTTGAAATTAAAAATATTTTCCATGTTTACAGTCATTGTAGAGAAATAAAGATGATAAATGACTTATAAGTAAGAGCCTGGCCACATTTCTTCTCCCCTAAACAAACGCACCCCACACACACAAGTCAAAATAAAAAAGCTCATAAGCCACTGTTAGATTCCATATGCTGGGAACCCAAGTTGTCTTCCAAAATGGGGGAGAAATTACTAGAAGTGGTCCAGGATGGTTGGAATTAGCCATCTCCTGGAACTTTCCCAGAAATGAGCACTCCACCGTGTGATGGGAAGAGAATTTACAGATGACTTGGAGAGTCCAAGAAAAAAACCATAAAAATGTCACTAAAGTAAATTAAATCGTCATTGTAACTATGGCACACACAGAGAGGGATGCCAAATCCATAGATTTCTCTAACTCATAAGAAATATTATACAAAAAGGAGTGTTGGGGCTTAGAATCTATCAGCTTTTAGGCTGCTCAGTCCCAGGAAAGCCAACATGGTACCTCAAGGCCATTAGATAAGTGGCTCTGTAACAAAATGGAGAAAGAAAACCTCAGGTACCGAGTCCACATTCAGCAAGCAGCTCTCTGTGGGAGGATTTTCTCCCCCACACACCTTGATACTTGATACGGGGAGAATTCTCCAGGCTTTTCTTCCTTCTTGTTATTGGGGGTGTCCCCCAGGACCGCAGTCTTACTTGTGCCTGGCACTACTTGGACAGACCATGCAGCCACGGCCTAGGAAGCAAGGGACAGAGGGGCTGTGTGTTGCCAGCCAGCCAGCCACTCCAGAGCACGTCATCCCTCTTCCTCCACCTTCTGGAAGGAGAACAGCTCCTCTCCACGTTCATCCTGCCACAGCTGGTCTTGAACTAAGATCTGGAATTGTTCCCAGATCAAAGGGGTGGGCCACTGTGATCTTGGAAGAGGGGGAGCGTGTGTGCCTGTCCCCCTTCCCTATCACTTGCCAGAGCTCGGACAATCACCCCATTCTGCCTCCTTCCTTGGCAGCCCAGCCTTGCTGAGATCTCAGGCCAAGCACAGACTCCATTCACAGTAAACGGAGGTTTCTCTCTGCCTCAAACTTATTTGAGACGCATTTTTCTTTAATTCCTATGATTCCTGATTTCTGAAATATATAGTTTTCTTTCACCCAAAGCAGTAGTTATTTCCAAGTTGCAGGAAGTCCCAAACTTAGATAAATTCTCACGTTTGAAGACTTAATTGTTTGAAATTCCACATAAGGATTTCATACAAACTAATTAATGAAGGTATAGAGAGAAAGAGCATTTTCTTTTTTATTATTTAAGCATTTTGTTTATCTTATAATGTTTTATTGGTGAAATACAATTATACATCATAGTAGGCTTCTTTGTGATATGTTCACAGAAGCATTTTCTACCTGCAGAATTGTCTGGGCAGAGAATGGCCTCCATCTTAAGAGGTGAGGGACCGAGCTGGGGTTGTGGCTCAGTGGTAGAGTGCTTGCCTAGCACGCATGAGGCACTGGGTTCAATCCTCAGCACTGTGTGAAAAATAAATAGTTATTTTTTAAAAAAGAGATGAGGGACTTCCTGTCAAAAGTAGAGTGGGCGACCACTTGACAAGTGGGGGGAACATGGAGAACTTTGTGGATCTTCTGATGGGACTGAGGGAACCGTCTTGCAACCTCATTTAGAAAATGCTTTACATTTACTAGAGGAATCTGAACAAAAGTCAAGAGAGAAAAATGATCGTGAACAGGGTCTAAAAGGAGAGGTAGAAGTGAAAACGCTTGTCTGGGTGGCATTAGTAGAACCTGGAGCAAGGCAAGAGATGCCAGCTGCGTGGGCACAGAGAGAAGTTTTAAGAACTTACAAGGATCCCCAGAGAATTACCATCAGCAATTTTTTTCCCACTCTCTACTCTCACAAGATGCTTATTGAAACAAAAGCCAACCCTTCAATTACCACTTAAAAAATTTAGAACTCATCATGAGGAGGGTAACTGATTTAGAGACTGATTCTGATCCCCAAGTCCTCTTCTTTAAGGCCGCAGACGCCAGCAGGAGCATGCTGTTCCCACGGGGCAGCTTCTGCAATGGCGGGTACCACTAGCTTCTACCCACTAAGTAACCCATCACCAAAAGAGCCCCAAAGGCACAGCTTTGAGCTCTTTCAGCTGACTCCGCCTCCTGGCAGGTGGATATCAGCTCATGATGCCTGTCCAGGTTGACTATCCCTTACCCAAAATACTTGGGACCAGAAATGTTAGCAGGTTCAGATTTGTTTCAGATATTTGAATATTTGCACATATGTATACACAAGATGAGATATCTTGGGGATGGGACCCAAGCTAAACACAAGATTCACTTATGTTTCATAAATACATAATATTTTTTGGTCACTTGCCTTTCTCGACTGCAATCCAACACGTGTGGTCGAATGTGGAATTTTCCACTTATGGCATCACGTCAGTGGTCAAAAACTTTCAGATTTTGGAGCATTTTGGATTTCATATTTTCAGATTAGGAATGTTCAACGTGGTTTAATCTGCTAAGGCTGCTGTAACAAAGCATCACAGACTGGGTGGCTTAAATAGACGTGTATTTTCCATAGTTCTAGAGGGTGGGGGGTCAGATCAAGGTTATCGAGAGGGTTGGTTTGCAGAGGGCCATGAAGGAGGTGTTCTAGGCCCTTCTCTTGGTTGTAGATGGCCACCCTCGCCTGCATCATCACGCCACCTTCCCTCTGTGCATATCTGTGTCCAGATTTCTTCTCCTTATAAGAACCTCAGTCATATTGGATTGAAGCTCAACCCAACAACTTCATTTTATCCTAATTTCCTTTATCAAGATAAAATTAATTAGCTGGGCACAGTGTTACACGCCTATAATCCCAGTAGCTTGGGAGGCTGAGACAGGAAGATTGGAGTTCAAAGCCAGCCTCAGCAAAGGTGAGGTGCTAAGCAACTCAGTGACCCTGTCTCTAAATAAAATACAAAATACAGCTGGAAATGTGGCTCAGTGGTCGAGTGGCCCTGAGTTCAACCTCAGTACCCACCTCTCAAAAACAAAGGTAAATACAATTATATTCTCTAAATACAATTATATCCTAAAGTAGGATTAGAACTTCAACATGAATTTGGCAGAGGGAACACAATTTATCCCATACAATGTTGAACCTAGGAGCCCCACTTTAGACATCTTCATGTACTCACACCTGAAATCAGGAAAGAACAGTTTTCCCCTTGCAATCTACTGATGACAAGTTCCTTGGTACTCACTGGGTGAGGACACAGGCCTCTCCCAGAGCAACTTTTTACCAATAAATTGCCATGTATTACACAGCCACAGCCTTTATAAAACCAACATGATCTCAGCAGCAGGAAACTAATGAGGGCTTCTTTCCCTTTATGTGATGGACTAACCAAATAAGTAATAAAAACATAAACCCCTTTCAACAAAAGATGAATAAATAAAAACTGAGCCTAATTCAATGATGAAAATCAAAAGCTGTAATGTGAGTAGAATATTACCTTTGATAAGGACTTGTATTGACAACCTGATCCAGCCCAGTTATTGAGCTGGGAATTGAGAAGAAAATATTGACTCATTGCAGACAATACACACCTGTCATCAAATCATGGCTACGGAGAGGAACTAAGAAATCAGCCAATTCACATCCTGCACTCACGCCCCCTCCTAAACAGTGTTGCTTAATGCCACAATTCTTGTTATTATATAGAAATCATTTGTTTGAAGATTCCTCCCCTCCCTGGAAGAAAAATACCAAAAATTAGACACAGGTTCAACTTTTTTCTTTTGCTGTTGTTGACATATTTCACAATGCAATTCATCCAACACATGAAGAGGAATTTACTAACAATTCTATTTGCATGTTCCCCTCATGCCTCCCAGTTTCCAGTCCTGTTCCTACCAGATTTGACAATAAGGACAAATCTCTCTCTGAAGATGAGTAGGCCACATGAGACTCTGGAAAGCCAACAGGTAGGCTGGAAACCTGCTTTACAAAGTGAAAACTTAAGCATGCAGCATCTGCAGGATGCCTCTGTACAGGTGTGGATCAGGCCTGGTTGGACTCAGTAGGTATGGTCTTGTTTGTCTGAATTATCAGATCCTGCCTAACATTTTATTGGAGGAAAGAATTCCGTTCCCAAGAGAAGAAAAGAGTTTGAAAGAAATTAAGACAGCCAAAGTAATGATACAGACTCACTTAAATTAATAATATCCAATCACCAAAAATGTCAAATCGAATGGAGACAAGAGAATTTTACTAAGTAGGAAGAAAACGTACATCTAGTCCAGACCAGAGAATACCAAGAAGGGGAGAAAGAAACCTCATCATCTAGTCCAGACAAGAGACCAGGCCGGCCACTGTAAAGACCTCCAAACTCCTATTTATTTTTAGGCTTACTAACTTCCAGTGCTCAGAATCAAATCAGAATTGTGCCTGCAATAACTGAGCCAGATGTTTGAACTTCCTGTTTATACAAAGCCACTTAGGCATCTGTTTATTCACTCTGCAAAAGGATCCTTTAAAAATGAATACCAAATGACACAACATCACTTATGAGCCAATTAGGAACGCATAACCTGAATATAATCATGAGGAGACATGAGACAAACACAAGAAATATTCCTTAAAAAAATAAAAAGCAAGTAGGATATTGTATTCTTCAAGAATAGCAATATTATGAAAAATAAAGTAAAGCTAAGGAACTATTTCAGATTAAATGAGATGAAGGGGACAGGATAACCAAATGCCATATGTAATTCTCGACTAGCCTGGGCTGAAAGAAATAAGATTCTATAAAGGACATACTCAGTTCAATTGAGAAAATTGAAATAGGGATGGAAGATTAGACAAAAAAGTTTTATCAATGTTAGATTTCCTCAAGTTGAAAACTGTATATTTGTCATGAGGATGTGCTATGTATCATAGACTCAAATAGAAGAGCTACAGTTGTAAAACTGTTAGAAAAAAAACAGGCAGAAACCTTCATGAACTCAGATTAGGCAATGGGTTTTTAGATATGATACCAAAAGCACAAGTGACCAAATAAATAAATGGACTTCATCAAAGTTAACAACTTTTATGCTTCAAAGGACACCATCAAGAAATCAAAACATCAACCCACAGAGTAGGAGAGAATATTTGCAAGTTCCAACTGATAAGGGAGTTGTATCCCAAATACATAAAGAACTCTCACCACTCATTAATGAAGAAAAAATAACCAATTTTTGTTTCTTTTTTTTTAATTAGAGCATTATAGTCATACATAATAATGGGTTCATCCCAACAAAATCAACATGCATGGAATCTGACCCACTCCATTCCAATCCCCATTTTTCCCCACTTCCCACCTCCCTCTCCCTACCCTCCTGCTCTACTCCACTGATTCCTCCCCCCCCCCCCCGCCATCCGTTTATCCACCTTTAATTGGTGCTTTCAACACACATATAGGTGAAATTCCCTATGGTATATTTATATATGTACATGACACAATTTTGTTAAATGCATTCTGCATTTTCTCCCTTTTCCATCCCTCCTCTCTCCCTGTCAATCTCCTTCTACACCACTGATCTTCCCTACATATTTATGCTATCCAATCCCTGCCTCCACTCTCTTTCCCTTAGTTTACTCTAGTTTCCATGTATGAGAGAAATATTCAGCCACTGATTTTCTGAGTCTGGCTTATTTCACTTGGCATGATATTCTCCATTTCTATCCATTTTCTGGCAAGTGCCATAATTTCATTCTTCTTTATGACAGAGTCTAACTCCATTGTGTATACATGCCACATTTTTTTAATCTATTCATCTATTGATGGGCATCTGGGATGATTCCATAATTTGGCTATTGTGAATTTTGCTGCTATAAAGATTGTATCATATGTTTATTTTAGTTCCTTTGGATAAATACCAAAGAGTTGTATAGTTAGGTCCTATAGTGGTTCCATTCCTAGTTTTTTAAGGAATCTCCATACTGCTTTCCAAAGTGGTTGTACTAATTGGCAATCTCACCAAAAATGTATGAGTGTACCTTTTTCCCCACATCCTTGCCAACATTTTTTATTTGTATTCTTGATAATTGCCATTCTGACAGGAGGGAGATGAAATCTTAGTGTAGCTATGATTTGCATTTCCCTGATGGATAGAGATGTTAAATATTTTTTCACATATTTGTTGGCCATCTGTTTTTCTTCTTTTGAGAAATGTTGGTTTAGTTCTTTTGCCTATTTATTGATCCGGTAAAATAACCCAATTTTAAAATGCAAAGATTTTGACTAGATATTTCTCCAGAGAGAATAACAAATGACCAATAAGCATATGCAAAGATCAAAACCACAGTGAGATACCACTTTTCAGCCACTAGAATGACTATAATCAAAACTACAGGAAATAACAAAGTGTTAGGAGGGATGGGGTGAACAAAACACCCATACTGCTGGTAGGAATGTACAAAGGTGAGGCTGCTTTGAGAAATTGTTCATCATTCTTCAGACAAGTTAAACATAAAGTTACCACATGAGTTGACAATTTCATTGCTGGGTATATACCCAAGAGAACTGAAGGCATATGTTCACACAAAAGTTTGTGTACAAATGTTCAGAGCAGCATTATAAGCAGAAATTGGAAGCCACCCAAATGTCCATCAGCTGATGAGTGGATAAATGCAACATGCAACATCTGCACACTAAAACATTATCCAGCCACAGAAAGGAATGAAGTAGTGACACATACTAGGACTCCGTGGACCTGAAAACATTATGCTGACTGAGAGAAGCCAGACACAAAAAGCCAGACAGGGTGGGATTCCATTTCTAGGAAATGTCCAAAACAGGCCAATCCACAAAGACAAGTGCCTGGGGATGGGGGAAATAGGGAATGGGGTGTGACTGCTAATGGGTGAGGGATATTGCTGGGGTGATGAAATGCTCTGGAATTAGCTAAAGGTGATAAATGTAAAGTTTGTGGTACACTAACAGGCACTGAAGTACTCACTTCAAAAGGATGAGTTGTATGTTATGAAAAGAAAGAGAATGTCCCAGTTCTTAAATAAGATACTCTTAACTATTATAGGTGCACCGTGTCTTTCAACTTATTCTCAAATGGTCCAAAGTAAGAAATAATTTGTATATACATAGAAAGCAAATGGTAAAGCAAACAGGCGATGTGTTAACAACTGGTACATCTGAGTAAAGCATACCTGAGGGTCCTCTACTGCTCTTGCAACTTTCCATAAGATTGAGTTTATTTCAAAATCCAAAGTTTTAAAATTCTGAAATAAATCCTTGTTTGTTTGTTTGTTTGTTTTAAACATAGGCACATGACTATAATCCCAGCTACTCAGGAGACTGAGGCAGGACGACCTAAAGCTTGAGATCATCCTGGGCAACTTAGTGAGACCCTGTCTCAAAAAACAAAAAGGCTGTGGATGTAGCTCAGTGGTAGAGTGTTTGGTCCTATGAGGCCCTGGGTTCCAACCCCAGAACCACAAAAAAAAAAAAAAAAAAAAAAAAGAAAGAAAGAAAAAAAAGTTTCTCAGTGGTACTGACCAGCCTCCAAGCAAATACAGATGCAAGAAGAAAACACTTGGGAAATATAGGCAAAGGGCACTCTTAATTGAATGCTGATTAATATCCGCCTAAAACCTCTTCTCATGTGGTCAAGTGATCATATTTAAAAGGAAATGTTTCACTGAAATGGTTTTGGGAACATATGACTTCAATGCATATTTTATGTCATGCTGTCCCAGCTTACAATGATGTAATTCTCAGAAGACAGAAAGCAGATGCCTGATGCCTCCTTGTAACTGGATCACCAAAGTGATAAAATCTTTATGAATACTTATATCTTTCCAAATTCCATTGGCCTGACATAAAATCTAAACATTGAGCTTTGAATCGTGTTGCAAGGAATAGGTAACTTGATATTAGAAGGGCTGTATCACAGGTCAAGAATCAAACACTGCACTTCGCCTGTCTTTTCTGATCCAGAAACTAAGGAAATAAAGCCAAGGATAATGATTATTTTAACCTCCTTGAGTTGGGAACTCAAAGCATGGGAAGTAGAGAAAAGGTTCAGCAGGGCAGAAGACCAGAGCACAACCCAGAAGGCCCAGCTTTGTCCATGGCCTTTGTTGGGCATTCTGCAACCTAAGCATGGTTTCCACATTTTTAACCAGTTCAGAATACATATAGACAGCAAGGCCTAAAATATTTACTATCTGGCCCTTCACAGAAAAAGTCTTCCAACCCCTAGAGTAAGGTAAAGATGTAACAGAAATTCCCTCTCCTGTGCAGTTGATGCCACTCACCTTTCCAAAGTGAAAAGCAAAGCAACCCACTAAGCAGATTGGCTGAAAGGACTAATAGGAAATAGATATGTATAATAGTCATTAGTCAGTGACCGTATTTTCTATACTGACAGTTAGTAAATTGCACACGAGAAGATGTTTCTTTGCTGTAATGGAGGGAGAAAATCTCAGTCATCTGCCTCCTTCTCTGAAGGAAGCTGAAAACCCATAGTAAATAAGTAGTTAATTGCAGAACTATTAACTAAATATTCTTGTGTCCCTCCAGGAAAAAAAAAAAAAAAAGAAAGAAAGAAAAGAAAAGCCTATGAAACACTAAACACAGGGTTCTGGTATTGGCATGAAAGGCAAAGAAAGCAGCAAGCTGATGATCTGTAAGTCAGTGTTAGGTTTCTTGAGCCAAAGACAATCAGAACCAAAGCCACAACCCCTGGAGTATATTCAGCCTCCTCCAACTCTCCAAACAAAGCCAGTAGATGAAAGCAGCCTCCTTATTCCAAAGTCAACTGAGACAAAATCTTAAATCTCTCCTTCTTGAACCTTTCACTATATGAATAACTGCTGTTACTTTTTTTATTCTAATTTGTTATATATGACAGCAGAATGCATAACAATTCATATTACACATATAGAGCACAATTTTTCATATCTCTGGTTGTACACAAATTAGAATAACACCATTCATGTCTTCATATGTGTACTTAGGGTAATGATGTCCATCTCATTCCACCGTCTTTCCTATTCCCATGCCCCATTCCTTCCCCTTCCCCCCTTTGCTCTATCTAGAGTTTGTCTAATTCTCCCCCCACCAATCCATTATGAATCCTGCTGTGACTTTTTGGAAGCCAGCTCTACACAGGTCTCCTTACCTATAAGTTTCTAATCCATTGTAACTGGATGAGATAGTTATTATCATTCTTGTTCTGTAGATGTGAGAACTGTGAATAATGCACACAAAGTCGTCGACAAGTAAGAATGAGCTAAGATTGGGACAATCCAAGCCCATGATGTTCTCTCTATATTTCCTTTATTTGGTAGTCTCACTGTTGGAATATCACTTGACTAAACCAGATGAGAGGTTTATTGGTTTTATGTTCTTTGTTCAGTTTGGAGGGATAAAAGATGATATAGCCATCAATAATACAGCCATTCAAAATTTGGGGGGTTCTAACATGTATTGACACTTTATAGCAAAGCAACAATATTGGAGCAATAAGTAGCAGAGGTCATTAGGATAACCACATGGAAAAATATAAATTTGTTCCCTACCTCACACCATATAGACAAATCCATCACAGATGGATCTAAACATGAAAAGTAAAACAATACATTTGCAAAAGATATTATACAAGAAGATATTTATTGCCTTGAGGTAGGAAAACTTTTCTTAAACAAGACAAAATTTTCTAAGCTTGAAATAAAAGATTGATTAACAAAAACCCAGGTATTGCAAAATACAAATTGTCAAAGAGTTGAATAAACTCCTAACAACAAGATATTTATATGACCAATAAACACATCAAAAGGAGTTTAGCCTTATTAATCATCAAGGAAAAGGCAATGCAATACCATTGCATTAAGTTAAAATTGGCATGGTCATGGAGCTTCTTGAACACTATGTTTCCCTGTAAGAGTATAAACTGATAGAATCTCTTTGGAAAACTCCTTGATGAACCTCTGCATATGACATGAAAATTCCACTCCCAGGATCTGTCCCATAAAACATGTACTTAACAACTATGAAAGACATGTACAAGAATGTTCACATTAGGGTGCAAAATGGGAAGCCAAGTGTCTGTCACCATGGAATGGGGGAATTTATTTTGGTATGTTCATTCAATGGGCTATCATAAAGTTGTGAATACAAATAAACATATATACAATATGACTGAATCTCATAAATGCAATCTTAAGCAAAAACCAAATCACATAGTTAATATTACTTGCTTTTCTTTATATAAAGTTCAAAACAAGCAAAACCGACTCATGATATTAGAAATATGATTTTGGTTACCTTTAGAGAAGAAGATGGGAATGGACCAGAGGGAGCTTCTAGAATGTTAGATAAATTCTATTTCTTGATTTTGGTGGTATTTTCCCCTTGTGAAAGACACTTTCCCAACCTAAACTCTTACAATTTGTGCACTGTTTGGTATGTGTGTTATTCCTCAAAAGAAGACTTATTGAAAAAAGAAAAGAAAATAGCTAAGACATAAGTAGATTCACATTATAAATAGAAGGGGGTTAGGAAAGGACAAATAAAGGCCAAGAGAGATAAGGACAGATGGAAAGCCATCAAAAATCCTGCCAAGTTTGGAGAGATGAGCCTCATCAGAAAGGTGAAGAGCCAACCCTGGGGAACTAGGAACAAAGAGGTGAGTGAGGAAATAACAGAGACAGTAAAGACGGGATAGAAAATAAAGCAGAAGGCTCATAACCATTGTTCTTAAAGATGAAAACCCAGTGTGTATGAGAGCATAAAAATGGAGGTCCACCCATCAACAAAAGGAGGAAAAAGGAAGAGAGAAGGCCTGGATGAGTGAACAACATTTATTAAGGGCTTATCTCATGTCAGATGCTAATAGGTAATTTCAGGTATATAAAAAAAAAAAAAAGATAAGCAAGTCGAAGAGAAGAACATTTCTGCTGATATAAAATCTGTGAGGCAAATATGGGAGGCCTTGAGCACTTGCCACACACACAAGCCAGAGTGTCAGGTCAGGTCAGGTCCTTACCTCACATATGGCAAAAATGATCTTGTCTGAAGGTAAACCAGTTGTCTCTGAGGAAGGTTGGGGCAGACTCTTCTCCTAAAGGCTGTATTAATTTGCTAGGGCTGCCATAACAAAGTACCACAAACTAGGGGACCTGAAACCACAGGAGAGTATTGTCTTGCCAGTCATGGGGCTAGAAATCAAGGTGTCAGCAGGGCCATGCTCTCCCTGACGACTTTGGGGGAAGCTTTCTGTGCCTGTTCAGCTTCTTATGTTTGCCAGCAATCTTTGGTGTCTCTTGGCTTCTAGAAGCCACTCCTAGCTGTGGCCATCTTCTCCAAAGGACACCACTCATTGGAATAGCAACCCACCATAGTCCAAAATGACCTCCTCTTGACTAATTATCTGCAAATTAATTAATCCAAATAAGCTCACATTCAAAAGTACTGGGGTTAAGACTTCAGCATAGCTTTCTGGGAAACAACATTCAATCTATAACAAGGGTATGTATACTGTTACAAAAAAAAAATCAATAATCAAACCTTCTCTTAGAAGCAGTGTAAGTGGTAGCTAAGTATAGGAAAGTTGGGTTGTTTTCCTGAACTGCATTTCCAGGTCTCTAATATTAGCCCAATGTACATTCCAGTATCTCAAGAACTAAGACCCAATGTGTGCCAGAGGTAAATATGGCAATTCACATGCTAGTCCATTTCTATTCATTCTTATGCTCCAGTTGGTATGGCTGTGTAACAAATGACCCCAAAATTCATGCCGTAAAGCTATATGAGTATATGCTCACAGATTTTGTGGTCATGAATTCAGAGAGATAATCACAGTGAGGGCAATTTATCTCTGCTACAATGCCTGATGTTACAGCAGGAAAACACAAAGGCTGGGGATGGAATTACCTGAAGACTTATCTACTTATAGGTCTTGTAAATGATGTTGGGTGAGTCCTTGGCTGAGACCATCAACAGGAAAAATGCATTGCTTCCCCAGTGGCCTAGGTGCCCTCATATTTGTGGCTAGTTTCCAAAGGTAAGCCTGTGAGGTTGGGGCTAGGGTATGTACAAATCATGGTCTATGGCCTTGTATGACCTAAACTCAGAAGTCATGCAATAGCAAAGGCTGTGTTTGTTTAAAATGTTTATATTTATCATGTTATTTTTGCATTCACTTTGATTTTTTTAAATATTACATTAAAAAAGCATTTATCTCTATGGCTGGGGGGGGTTTAGCACCCCCTTATGTGCCACACTCATCTCACTTATCCTGACCTAGACAGCATCATTTCCACCACATTCTGTTTATTGAGATAGTCACAAAGCCCTGTCCAACTTCAAGGGTAGGGAAAGGAGACTCCAACTCTCCATAGGAATGGAAAAACTCAGAAGGGAAGGTGAGCTCAGAAATATTACTATGGCTACTTTGGGAAAATTCAATCTGCCACATTTTACAATAAAGCAACACTAAGGAATCTGAATTGACAACACAACAACATAAGCCAATTTGATTCCAGAATCCCCAAGAGACAAATGTCAAGACTAATATCCTCAGTGAAAAGATTTTAGAACTTTCCACAACCTTGTCTAAGTAAAATTTCTGCTGACCATATTGCCTCCAAAGAACAGTTATTACCTTAGATGTTCTCTTACAAAGCAATGCTCAGTAAAGATATCAGTAAATATCTGTTCAATCCATTTGAACTGAGAATCTTGTGTTTGTAGAAAATATTTCTTATAAGCTTGATGAAATATTAAGAAAGAAAATCTCCCTTTATTTCTTAGGAAATCACCTTAATCATTGTGATTTTCCAAGAAACATGATGCATATTAATTTTAAAAAGTAGACCCTAAGAACTAATTTGTCTTGATAAATATAAAAAGCCAAAAGATAACACTTTTTCAACAGGCATTCCAATCTCTATTCAGATGTAGAACTATGTGAGAATTAAAGATAATTTGAAAAATTCTCCCAGTCATTAGATAGAATATAAAGCTATTCTCTTGCTTTAGATTGGAATTCTCTTAACTTATCATTCTCTTTTTATAAAAAGGAAAAGTTCCATTTAGAACATTACCAGTAGCAAAATGTTCCTTGGTATTTTAAAGAAGAGAACAAAAAGAGCTTTCAGGAAACAAACTTGAAAACTACCCTGAACAAAATACTTAGGAGCTGAAGTTTTAT
Source organism: Tamias sibiricus (assembly GCA_025594165.1). Lineage (NCBI taxonomy): Eukaryota > Metazoa > Chordata > Mammalia > Rodentia > Sciuridae > Tamias > Tamias sibiricus. The sequence goes on along the minus strand of CM046663.1, from coordinate 87,691,688 downwards.
CTACATGTCAGAAACTGTGAAGATTATAAAATTTTACCCTATTAGAAGCCAACAAATCAACCTGCCACAATTTCATAGATGTTGGTAGAATGTATAAAACTTCTGGGTCAGAGACAAAAGAGTTTATTACTCCCAGCAACAGCAGAAGTCAGACTGTTGGGCAGTCATTGTTTATGCTCAAAAAATTTAAGTGGCCAATAGCCATGCCTGCCCTGTATCCACTTGTTCTGCAGGAAGACACTGCCTCTATTTCCGACCCTGTTCACTGCACAAACATCTTTGGAAAGATAATCCAGAACAAATACTTTTAATATGGTGTTCTCTAGTCAACTAAATATGAATTGATTAAAACCAAATAAATTTTACAATTCAGTTCTCCGATTGCATTGGCCATATTTCAGGAACTCAGTAGCCACATGTGATTACTGGCTAGCATATTGGATAGCACAGAGATAGAACATTTCTTAACAGCCCTGAATGCAGTTAAGCCAGTCAGCCAGCCACAAAAACTGAAATAAACATACAATTCAGTTAGTCATCCACATCTATTTAACATCTCCTTGTGCCAGAAAAACACTTTAGGTCCATTTTGTTTCCTATGATTTCTAAAGTTTGCAATGAAGCATGGAAGATGGATCTTATTAAATAAATGAGTACAGGTGATATAAATGTTATTATCAATAAATAAGCAGGTGATTGCAATTAAAAGGATTCTGACTTAATATGAAGGGTTAGGCAATGCTTCCTGAAACAGTAGAAGCTTAGGCTGAGAATTCAGTTAACTGGGGGGTGGGGACAGACTTTTCCAGGCAGATTAACCTTATAGTGGCATCCATATCAATGGTGGCTTATTTCAGATATTAAGAAAATTCAGATGAGGTGGAGAGATTGGGGAGAAAATAGCACTAGATGAGATCCACAGAGGTCATGGTCATCTAGGGTTTTGTCAACCACATTAAGAAATTTGGACTTAGTCCTAAGGGCACTAGGGAACTTTTGAAGTGTTTTAAGTAGATACGTGATACAATCTATCACTCATTAACCTTCTATAAAGACCACTTCACAGGATGAATGGACTAAGCAGAGAAGGACAGAAGTGGACCCTTCAAGGCCATTTCAGAGGCTTAGATCACAAGGGATGACTGAGTACCTACTTTCAAAAGAAATTTTAAAGTAATCTTGACAATAAACTCTTAAGAGATGGGGGTGGGGGGGAATAGGGTAAAGTTGCTAGGGAAAAAAATCAAAGCCCAAAAAAGACAGAGAGAAACTTGCCAAGGATCCAACACTCTGCCAAGGATCCAAATAGTGTGAGGGCCATGGACACATTCAGGGTAATATTTGGAGAATCCAGCTGATCTTTCCCCCACCCCGACCTTGAGCTGCTACAGCAACAATCTGTTCTATTCTGTTGACTTGCTGGACCCCAGAAGAGTGTCTGGAAAATAGTTGTTGCTCACTCGTGAATGGTGACCCATCAGTAGTTGTCAAGTATTAAGTATTGGTGAAAAAAATGACCCTGGGTATGAGATAGAGGGGCAGGGCAGCATCCCAGGAGGAACACAGATCCCCCAAAAGCAGATCTCTCAATAATGCACCACCACCACTACTCAACCTCCTGAGGCAAGCTAGAAGAAACCCACAGGCAGTTGGACAGGGAGTCTCAAAAAGAGAAACAGGAAGCCAGAAAGCAGGTCACAAGAGCAAGGACAACCCATGAAGAAAGGAGCTAAGCTTACTAAAGAGAATAATTGACTTCTAAGAAACAGAGCTAATTTAACAAACAGAAGACTTTTAAATAAGGTTGGCTCATAACCGCAGAAATTTTGGAGAGGAGATTATGTCAATAAGTTAGGACTAGATGATGGAGGCCTGGTCCAAGGGAGATGGAGTGGAAATAGAGATATTAGAAGATATTTAACTATTTCAGAGACATAAGTGATAGAACTTGGTAGTTTGTTGAAACTAGGAAACGATGGAGGAAGAAGTAGAGACTAACTAACTGGGTGTGTGCTCAAAGGCTTGGTGGAATGTGTGGGGAGGTGTGGTCTGGTCAGGGGAGCACTGAAATAGCAGACTCTGGACAGATATTGTACCTTCAGTCTGGAAAACATTCAGCTGGTTGGCATGGACATCAGACATCTGATGGAGACACTGATGGGCTGTCAGCTGTCCATGTTTGGCATTCAGCTGACAGGTATGAGCTCACTATGAAGGCGACATTAGTGACATAGAGCGTGAGAGTGTGGAGTGAGCTATTAGGGGACTAACAGAAGTCACAGAGCAGAAACCCCCTGTCGGGGAAACTCTGGTGGTGGGCAGTGAGTTGTGGAGAGGGGAAACGAAAGGCTCTATGAAAAACCAAATTAACTGTAAAACTTTCAATTGTCCCATTTCCATTTTGCTTTGATGGAGACCATGTTGGGGGAAAAAAAAAAAAAAAACTGTGAGATAGGACTCAGACAGCATGAGTCCCAAAGACTTTGATATGAAGGTTAAGATGGTGAGCAGTTGTCACTTAGCTCAGGGGCTGACCCATAGCAACTGTTCATTTAATTTAATGAGTTATAGCACAGAGTTGACTTAGGTAGAAAGAAGTTTCTCCCCAGGGTCTCCTAGGACTGAGGAGTGCTTTTCTCAATAGTTTAGGATTTTAGCTTTGGATTTTTAAAAAAAATCTATTTTCATTAGGCTTTTAAAAAACATAACTATGAAATACAGGGATGTTTTTATTTATTTCTGTAATAGAAATTTTGTAGGTATATTTGTATTGTATAGGTTTTGCACTGAAAATATGAAAACCTTAAATTAATCTTGTGTGAAATATGATAAACAGGATATCTGGAATAGTAAACATTCAATCTCATGTCACAACAATAACTGGTAAAATCCGTGTCTTATATTACCTCTTTTATGCCACAGCAAGTGCCTATTTTATTCTAAACACACAGAATAAATATATCTCTCGCTAACAATTACAAAGCCTGTGGAATGAAATCAAGAGCAACTAGGATTTTTGTTGTTTTCCTGACAACCGTTTAGCGGAATCCTCTGATGCATGTAGGCTATACATTTTTGTTTGCATTTGAGATAAACCAAATGCTGAATCCTGAATCAGGCTCTGAGAATAGAACAGGAAGATTTCCTCACTGCTAGGAACAATCACAGGAGCAGCAGGCTTAAGTCATTTTTCTCATGCCATTTACATGCCACAAATCCAACAGAAAATGAAGAAATCATTCCAAAGGATTATGAACCTGCACTACCCTCTCATCTGCTGACTCAGAATAGAAGTGAAGAGAGAATAGGAAAGGCCAGAGGAAATGAGCTATTTCTCCATGTCGGGGGTCATCTTAGCTGAACTCAGAGGGCTATACCAAGTAGACTAAGAAAGGACAAAGAAACAGCAAAGTTTAATTTTTAAAAAAATTTTAAAAGAGACTTTCACTGGAGTTGAATCCCTTCCCATGGGTCCTTTTCTTTTGTCAAGCTCACTGGGAATGGTGAGGTCACATTAGGGTAGTGTCCTAACTTGCCCACCCTCTGTTTCTTCCCCTGCAACTCCACTTGTGAACAGAATCATCTTCCTCAAGCTCTGCTCATCTTATAGACCATCTACTCCCATGGCCTTCTCAATCTAGCAGAATTTCCTCTCCATAAATATCACAATTAACGAATGTGAAGCCTTGCCCTTAACCAGCTATCCAGGTCCCTGGTGAACGGGCCTTTCTGCTGATAGGGGAGCCCTGAGCCTAGCACTAAGCCCTCTTCCCATCTGAGAACATCTAACATCTCCACCTTCCAAATGACTGATGTCTTCCTCTTGTGACTTGGCAAGACTGGTTTTGTTTGATGAAAATTTGGTGGCAGAATTCTATATGCAGTTTTCAGATTTGGGGATATAATCAGATATGCATTAACAGGTTACAGGACTCTACAACACACTATTATCATGGGTGACAACATAAAAGCCTTTCACTTTTATGTATGTTTGTGATATTTAAACTTTTTTTATTTATGTATAATAATCATTAAAATAAAGAACAATTATTCTAGGACCACCTCCTCTGTGACATTTTGTCAGATTGCTCCTTTTGAACTTCACCCACTGCCTTTACTCCTATAAAATGTTTAACAGGTGGATACTTCTATCACTTTGCATATGCATGTATTTATGTGTACATACGTACCTTCTTTTTTCTCTCATTCATTATGATCCTCTCTGTTTTCCCCCTTGTATATTTTTTATTAGATGATTTTTGTATAAGATGATGGACAAGACTGCCCATAACCAACAGACACAGATGTCTATTAAACTATTCCCTAAAACCCAGCTCTTGGTAGGCACTTTATTGAATGAGTGCAGAGTGAGTGTAGTAATGCATGAATCACATTAGCCATTGGACCTATGTAAAACTGGCTTCAATATTCTTTTGCCCTTTACTAGTTGTCTAATTTCTCTGAAGCAATATAAAATGCATTAAATTATCCTGGTCCTGTGAATTCCTGGAAACCTCCCTTTCCTTGTGTGCAGCTGTCATCAAAGTTCCTGCAGCCAATTCTTCTTAACAACGAGCCCCATCATTCTTGGCAACTGGCTGAAAACTCAAGACCCTGTTCAAAATACCAAAAATGACCAGCCATGCTAATGGGACCTCAGATGAGGTCAGCGTGACATGTTCCACTAAGCTTCCTCCAGCTGATGAGACAAAACTTAACAGCTTTTTGGGAACAACCTGCTTCTCCAGCCTTGCATTTGTCTATCAGCCTCTAATTGTTCTTCTGATGACTGGAGACAAACTGTCTTTTTTTTTTTTTTCCTTCCCAAATGAGAATTTGTAGGAGTTTTCTGGTCCCATTTGCCACCAAACATGCATCAGAAGATGAATATCCTAGCAGGAAGTCAATGACAGACAAGGAAGCAAACAGCCCCTTCCCAGCCCAGAGGCCCAGCCAGCAGAGGGCCTTCCCCAGCTCAAGTTGCCATGGCAAAACACCGAATGAAAAATGCCTCCATTCTGAATTCATCACTGGAGGGTGATTAGATTGCAAATAATGATGAGATGTGTAAGTGATAACATTTTTCTATTAAAAGCAATGTGATGAAAAGCACATCCCTGTTGGATAGTCACTAGCAACGGGTGTGGCTACTGTTTATCACACACGGAAACCCCGAAGCCCTTTACAGAGCCTACTGTTTTCCATCGCATCTTTCTATAAACTTTCATTATATTGCATTAAAAATATGCGACAATTAAGGCAATTTAAAAGTTAAATGGATTTTGGGCAAGTAGAGCAAAGTCTGTCATTTTTCTCACTGTAGGGTACTTGTAGTGTATTGGTTAGCATCTGTTCTCAATGATTCCTCCAATTCAATTACAACACATTTGGAAACTGCAGAGATACGTAAAGCATTATTATGAATCACAATTTATCTCCCCCCCCCCCATTTTTAGCTATTCAGGATATAGATTTCTTTTTTTTTTATTCAGTGTGTTGTTGTATATATAACAGTAGCATGCTTTACAATTCGTAACACACATAAAGAGCAATTTTTTACATATCACTGTTAGTATACAAAGTATATTAATATCTTTCATGTCTTCAAACATGCATTTAGGGTAATGATAACCCCCTCATTCTGCCATCTTTTTTTTTCTTCCTCTCTTTATACCTCCTTGCTCCCTCCCTTGCTGTCCCTCCCTATTGACCTTTCTGATGTTCCTCTAATCTTCCTATGCTCCCCAACCCAACCCTACTGTGAATCTGCTTCCTTATATCAGAGAAAACATTCAGTATTTGGATTTTTGAGATTGGCTTGCACGAGCCCTGTTTGGGGAGATAGCTAAGATTGCGGTTGACGGCCATGGACATTTTTAGGCATTGCCGCCTTCCGTAGTCTCACGGGACTTGGCCTGGGATCTCGTGGGACTTGGCCCAGGATCTCGAGAGACTTGAGCCGTGACTCAGCAGATCGGGCGAGCGCCATTCCTGCTCGGGCACGTGAGATGAGACCTGAGAGAGAATGGACGGGGTTAACGCTATTGTGTGTATATATATATATTGTAGTTTTTTTGTAAGAGTACATGCCTTGGTTTCTTTTCTTTTTTTTTTTTTTTTTTTTTTTTTTTTTTGGTACCGGGGATTGAACTCAGCGGCAGTAGACCACTGGGCCACATCCCCAGCCCTTTTTTGTATTTTATTAGAGACAGGGTCTCACTGAGTTGCTAAGTGCCTCGCCATTGCTGAGGCTGGCTTTGAACTCGCGATCCTCCTGACTCAGCCTCCCAAAGTACTGGGATTACAGGCGTGCGCCACCGCGCCCGGCTCTTGGTTTCTTGTGAGAGTGTGTATGTGGTGTTAGAAATTACAAGAGACAGAAAGAGAAAGATAAAATAATTTTTTCATTGCCATCCTGTCTCCGGGCTCCTTCCCGCGGCGCCACTGTTCCAGGCTGCAATCCCTTTCCGGCGACAATATTGGCTAATTTCACTTAGCATTATATTCTCCAATTTCATCCATTTACCTGCAAATGCCATTATTTTATTGTCTTTTAATCCTGAGTGAAATTCCATTGTGTATATATATACCACATTTTCTTTATCCACTCATCTACTGAGGGGCATCTAGGTTGGTTCCACAATCTAGCTATTGTGAATTGTGCTACTATAAACATTGATGTGCCTGTGTCCCTGTAGTATGCTGCTTTTAAGTCCTTTGGGTATAGACCCAGGAGTGGGATGGCTGGGTCATATGCTGGTTCCATTCCCAGATTTCCAAGGAATCTCCATACTGCTTTCCATAATGGCTGCACCATTTTGCAGTCCCACCAGCAATGTATGAGTGTGCCTATTTACCCATATCCTCTCCAACATTTATTGTTGTTTTTGTTCTTAATAGCTGCCATTCTGACTGGAGTGAAATGAAATCTTAGAGTAGTTTTGATTTGCATTTCTCTAATTGCCAGAGATGTTGAACATTTTTTCATGTATTTGTTGATTGATTGTATATCTTCTTCTGAGAAGTGTCTGTTCAGTTCCTTGGCCCATTTAGTGATTGGGCTATTTGTTTTTTTGTTTGTTTGTTTGTTTGTTTTTGGTGTTAAGATTTTTAAGTTCTTTATATATTCTAGAGATTAGTGCTCTATATGATGTGCACGTGGTAAAAATTTGTTCCCAATTAGTAGGCTCTCTATTCATCTCACTGATTGTTTCTTTTGCTGAGAAGAAACTTTTTAGTTTGAATCTATCCCATTTATTGATTCTTGATATTAATTCTTGCACTACAGGAGTCTTATTAAGGAAGTTGGGGTCTAGTCTGACATATTGGAGATTAGAGCTTACTTTTTCTTCTATTAGGCATAGTGTCTCTGGTCTAATTCCTAAGTCCTTGATCCACTTTGAGTTGAGTTTTGTACATGGTGAGAGATAGAGGTTCAGTTTCATTTTGTTGCATATGGATTTCCAGTTATCCCAAAACCATTTGTTGAAGAGGCTATCTTTTCTCCAGTGTATGTTTCTGGCACCTTTATCTAATATAAGATAGTTGTAGTTGTGGGCGTTAGTCTCTGTGTCCTCTATTCTGTACCATTGGTCTACAGGTCTATTTTGGTGCCAGTACCATGTTGTTTTTGTTACTATTGCTCTATAATATAAAGTCTGGTATAGTGATGCCCCTTGCTTCACTCTTCTTGCTAAGAAATGCTTTAGCTATTCTGGGTCTCTTATTTTTCCAGATGAATTTCATGACTGCTTTTTCTATTTCCATAAGGAAAGTCATTGGGATTTTGATTGGAATTGCATTGAAACTGCATAATGCTTTTGGTAATATAGTCATTTTGACAATATTGATTCTGCCTATCCAAGAACAAGGTAGAGCTTTCCATCTTCTAAGGTCTTTATTAATTTCTTTCTTTAGTGTTCTGTAGTTTTCATTATAGAGGTCTTTCATATCTTGCAGTAACTTGATTCCCAAGTATTTTATTTTTCTTGATGCTATTGTACATGGGATAGTTTACATCATTTCCCTTTCAGAGGATTTGTCACTGATGTACAAAAATATGCCTTTGTCTTATGGATGTTGACTTTGTATCCTGCTACTTTGCCAAATTCATTTACTAGTTCTAAAAGTTTTCTGGTGGAGTTTTTTGGGTCTTTTAGGTATAGAATCATATCATCAGCAAATCATGCTAGTTTGAGTTCTTCTTTTCCTATCTGAATCCCTTTAATTTCTTTCATCTAATTGCTCTGGCCAGAGTTTCAAGTACTATGTTAAATAACAGTGATGAAAGGGGGCATCCTTGTCTTGTTCCAGTTTTTAGAGGGAATGCTTTCAATTTTTCTCCATTTAAAATGATGCTAGCCTGGGGCTTCGCATAGATGAGCTTTTATAATGTTGAGGTACGTTCCTGTTATCCCTAGTTTTTTCTAGTGTTTTGAACATAAAGGGGTGCTATATTTTGTTGAATGCTTTTTCTGCATCTATTGAGATGATCATGTGGTTTTTATCTTTAAGTCTATTGATATGATTGTATTATGTTTATTGATTTCCATATGTTGAACCAACCTTGCATCCCTGGGATAAACCCCACTTGATCGTGGTGCACTCTCTTTTTGATATGTTTTTGTATTCGATTTGCCAGAATTTTGTTGAGAACTTTAACATCTATGTTCATTAAAGATATTGACCTGAAGTTCTCGATTTTGCCTGGCTTTGGAATCAGCGTAAGATTAGCTTCATATAATGAGTCTGGAAGAGCTCCCTCTTTTTCTATTTCCTGAAATAAATTGGAGAGTATTGGTATTATTTCTTTTTTGAAGGTCTTGTAGAACTTGCCTGTGTATCCATCCGGTCCTGGGCTTTTTTTGGCTGGTAGCTTTTTGATGGCGTCTTCAATTTCTTCACTTGAAATTGATCTGTTTAAATTGTGTATAGCCTCCAGATCCAGTTTGGGTAATTCATGTGACTCTAGGAATCTGTCAATGCCATCAATATTTTCTATTTTATTAGAGTATAAGTTTTCAAAATAATTTCTAATTATCTTCTGTATTTCTGAGATGTCTGTTGTGATATTTCCTTTTTCATCACAGATGTTAGTGATTTGAGTTTTTTCTCTCCTTCTTTTCATTAGCATCGCTAAGTGTCTGTCAATTTTATTTAATTTTTCAAAGAACCAACTTTTAGTTTTGTCAATTCTTTGAATTGTTTCTTTAGTCTCAATTTCATTAATTTCAGCTCTGATTTTAATTATTTCCTGTCTTCTACTGCTTTTAGTGTTGATCTGTTCTTCTTTTTCTAGGGCTTTGAGGTGTGATATTAAGTCATTTATTTGTTGGTTGTTTTCTTCTTTTAAGGAATGAACTCAATGCAATGAATTTTCCTCTTAATACTGCCTTCATAGTATCCCAGAGATTTTGATATGAAGTATGTGTGTTCTCATTCATCTCTAGGAATTTTTTAATCTCCTCCTTGATGTCTTCAGTAGCAGGTTGTTTTGTCTCCAGGTGTTGGAGTAACTTTTTTTATTTTTTATTTTATCATTGATTTCTAATTTCATTCCATTATGATCTGATAAACTGCAGGGTAGTATCTCAACTTTTTATATTTGCTAAGAGTTGCTTTGTGGCATAGTATGTGGTCTATTTTAGAGAAGGAGCCATGTGCTGCTGAGAAGAAGGTGTATTCATTCACTGAGGGATGAAATATTCTATATATGTCCATCAAGTCTAAGTTATTAATTATATTAATGAGGTCTAAGTTTTCTTTATTCAGCTTTTGTTTGGACGATCTATCCAGTGTTGAAAGAGTTGTGTTTAAGTCTCCTAGAATAATTGTGTTGTGGTCTATTTGACTCTTGAACTTGAGAAGGGTTTGTTTGATGAATGTATGTGCTCCATTGTTTGGGGCATATAAATTTATAATTTTTATATCTTGTTGATGAATGGTTCCCTTAAGCAGTAAGAAATATTCATCTTTGTCCCTTTTGATTAGCTTTGGCTTTAAGTCTACCTTATTTGATATTAGAATGGAAACTCCTGCTTGCTTCTGTGGCCCATGTGAGTGGTAAGATTTTTCCCAGCCTTTCGCCTTCAGTCTGATGATGTCTTTTTCTATGACGTGAGTTTCTTGGAGACAGCATATTGTTGGGTCTTTTCTTTTAATCCAGTCTGATAGTCTGTGTCTTTTGAATGGTGAGTTTAGGCCATGAACATTCAGGGTTAATATTGATACATGATTCATATTCCCGTCTATTTTTGTTTGTTTACAGTATTTAATTTGATTTGGTTTCTCCTCTGGTTAGTGTTTCCTTTAGTTTAATATTTCCCTTTGATGATTTTCATTGTTATTTTTCTTTTCTTCTTCATGGAATATTTTGCCCAGGATGTTCTGAAGTGCAGGCTTTCAAGTTGTGAAATCTTTTAATTTTTGTTTGTCATGGAAGGTTTTTATTTCATCCTCAAATCTAAAGCTTAATTTTGCTGGATATAATATTCTTGGTTGATATCCATTTTGTTTTAGAGCTTGAAATATATTGTTCCAGGATCTTCTAGCTTTTAAGTTCTCAGTTGAAAAATCTGCACATAATCTAATTGGTTTCCCCCTATACGTAATCTGATTCCTTTCTCTCGTGGCCTTTAATATTTTTTCCTTATTCTGTATGTTGGGCATTTTCATTATAATATGCCTTGGTGTGGATCTGTTGTGATTTTGAACATTTGGTGTTTGATAAGCCTCCTGAACTTGGTTTTCCCATTCATTCCTCATGTTTGGAAATTTTTTCTGCTATTATTTCATTGAATAAATTACTCATTCCTTTGGTTTGGAACTCTACTCCTTCCTCAATCCTAATGACTCTTAAATTTGGTCTTTTTAGTCTATCCCATATTTCTTGAATGTTCTGATCATGATTTCTTACCATTTTCGCTGTGTGGTCTACATTCTTTTCCAGATTATATTTTGTCTTCATTATCTAAGGTCCCATCTTCCAAGTGGTCTAATCTGTTGGTGATGCTTTCAATTGAACATTTAATTTGGTTTATTGCTTCTTTCATTTCCAGAATTTCTGTTTGTTTTCTTTTTAGAACCTCTATCTCCCTATTGAAGTAATCTTTCGCTTCTTGTATTTGTTCATGAAGTTCTTTTTCAAAATGATCTTTTACTACCTGTATTTGATCCCTCAAATCATTCTTGAGGCCATTAAACATTTGGATTATGTACCTCCTGAACTCTTTCTCTGACATTTGATCTACTGTGCTTGCCATGGGATCTGCTAAGGAGGTATGTTGATTTGTTTGGGACACTGTCTTCCCTTATTTTTTCATATTGCTTGTGTGACTTCTCTTCTAGCGCTGTGAACCTTGACTTTTTCATTTTTACCTTAAAGCTTTATGATGCCCTATTGAACAATGTTATCAGATCCCCATATAAACACTTTACACTCTAAAACCAGACATTTTTCTATTCAGATATTCACAGTTTGGTCACAATGTACAGAATTAGTGAATTCAGATATTGTCTCCAATAAACTCTTTAGGTTTGTAACAGGGTTTATAATTTCTAATATTGGACACTGAGGTGATATGATTAGGAGGGAGGAGGTGAGGATACTGAGTTGTTATTTCTTAGGAAGTGTGAAAGAGAAATCTATGGGTTAGTTTGATAATAGCAGAAAGGAGAGGAAATGAATTGGGGTGAACTAGTTAGTGGGGAGACCGATTTATATATAAACCAAACTTATGTAATGTTGAGAGAAAATAAAAAGTGTCAAAGTAGTAGAAATTGGTGACAAAGAGAAGAAAGAGAAAGTGAGTCAAAAATAGAGAAGAAACTATATATAACACCTCTTTGATGTATTATTCGATTGCCCTAGTTCTCAGGTTCCTATTTCATGTATAAGACTTGTTTTCACCTATGTTGATAGTGCAAGGGTGAGGCATAAATAGAGAGATGAAAGATAAGGTAAGAAATAAAAAAAGAAGAAGGGAAAAAATAATAGTAATAATAAATAAATAAAAAAGAAGTGGGGGAAACAAGACTAACCAAACCAAGCAGTAAAGAATAAATGACAGAGAGAGAAAAAATGCTCTTTCATGTGCACACACACCCACACGCACAGAAAAGAAAAAAAGAAGAAGAAAACAAAACAAAACCCCACAAAGTTGAATCCACAAATTAATCTCAGTCAAGATTCTTTAGGAGGAAGATTTTCTGGATCCCTTCACAACAAGTGGATGCGGATGTTTGATGCCGATTTTCCGGTTTCTCTTGTCCCCCTCCAGTCACATTATCACAGAAACCACTCTTGTCTATAGTAGAGGAGTTGAGGGTGGGGTTAAAGGCTGCATACCTGTTTAGCCAAGTAAGTAGAGTCGCTCGGTGCGTGGTGCTGGAAGATGACCTATCAAGTATGCGTCAGCACTCCGAGTAGCTCCATAGTTGCAGAGTCAAGGGCCCATCACTGCTGGATTCAGATATGATATGAGTTTCCACTCTGGCTGATTTTGGCCCAGCTAGATGTAGGGTGCCCTCAGGGTCTGCTCAAATTCCACGGATATGTGCAGGGTTCCACTTCTCCCTTTTTTCCCCCTTTTCTCCGTCTGCTGTAACCCCCTTTGAAAATGGCATCTATCAATCACCCCAGGCTTATGGCACCTCCCAGGACCCCACCCGTGTTCCTGACCAGCGTTCCTGTGTGTGTGAACCTACTGGGCGACTTGTGTGGAAACATGCTGTGCCACTCACCTGTCCACAACTATTTTTCTGTTCTGTTAATGCTGCCCTTGTTTTTGTTTTTCTGCGCCATTTCCACTGGCTCCACCACCAATATTTCTGCCGCTGTTGGTTTCCCGTTCAGGGACCGCGTGAGTCCGCAGTTGGGACTCAACCTCGCTGTAAGCTGCCGTCTCAGCACCCCAGAGAAGCAGGAAGGCCTTGGCTCCCCGTGGGCTGCAGTAAAATCGCTGGTAACGCAGCCCCCATACTCTCACTACTGCACCTGCATCTACTGACAAAAGCCCAGTACCCCATACCGCCCTTCTCAGGTCCGCCATCTTTCTCTCCTCCCAGGATATAGATTTCTAACCAAAAGTGAGAATTTGACACTTTCCTTTCCAGCTGTAAAATGGCCCAATTTTTGAAAACTGCATAGTTTGTTGTTCTAAGGCAGCCCTCTTGTCTTCCTGCTTTTGCCTGCTGGACTATTCAGCAGGGACCCTCCTCCCACACTGGGAAAAGTGAGGCTGTAATTGTACTCTGGCACTGAGATTTGGTGAGTAGAGAGACAGAGGCACCAGCATACTCCAAAGCACATACTCCAAAGAAAAAGATTTTTGTGTTTCTTCAGCATTCATTTTTATCTTCATGCACAACTCATTCAAGAAGTATCTGCTGAGCACCCAAGGTCATTGTCATATGTGCATGGACTAGAACTGGGTATCTCAATGAAGTTGTCTGTGCATGGCACAAATTGCAAGGTTACTTTCTGAAACAATCACCAAACTCTACCCAAGACCATGCAACAGGTAACAAATCTCATAACATAACTGCTGAAGAAGGACCGCAGTTGAAGCCACAAAATCACTTTTAGTTCTCTTATATCATTCCAAGACTGCAGTACTAGGTTGCTATCAGCACTGTGTCACACTATGAGAATTACAAAATGTCAGTCTCTGAGGGAGCAAATTACAAAAGCCACCCCTTTCTCATATTTTAGCCCCCCCTCTTCCTCCACCAAGCTCCTCTGAGCATGTGCTGGTAGCATATTACATTTTATTTTTTTACTTTGAGACAGAGTCTCACTAAGTTGCAGAAGTTGGCCTTGAACTTGTGATCCTCCTCTCTCAGACTCCCAAGTCACTGGGATTACAGACATGTGCCACCACATCTGGTGATCCAGAAGATTAATTTCAACAGACAACTAATGAGAATCCCTGAGTACATTCAAGATACCAAACGTGCTAGAATTTGATGATATTCACTGCATGATTCTTTCAATTCTTCTGTACATTTGAAAAAATGTTATAATAAAATATTGGAAGAACTATATCAAAAACTCAAATATTCATCTAGAAACTACTGAAAGGTTTCATATCAAAACCATAGCTAAATATATATATATATATATATACACATATATATATACACAAAATTAATGGTTCTACTTAACTCTTACTATTTAAATAAATTCATTTATTTTCCTTCTATACATTTTTTATCAGATTCTATATGCCAGACACTGTTCTGAGAGCTTACCTACATTAATTCATTTAATTTTCACAACCCATTTCACAGATGAGGACACAGGTACAGAGTCAAAGAAACTTTCCAAAGTCACACAGCTTAGATGTGGCAAAGCCAGGTTTTGATTCAAAGTAATTAGTGTTCAAATTCCATGGATTGAATCTCTGTAGTACATTAGATTGTTCCTAAGTTTTTGAAGTAGGAAATTACAATAAATGTTACCCAAAACAAAGTAAGAAGATTGATTTAAGAAGGTAAAAGCTAATCTGGGCGCAGTGGCACATGCTTGTAATCCCAGAAATTTGGGAGGCTCAGGGGAGGATCATGAGTTTGAGGTCAGCCTGGGCAACTTAGCTATACCCTGTCTAAAAAGTAAAAGGGCTGGGGATGAAGTTCAGTGATAAGGCACCTCTGGGTTTAATACCCAGTGCCAAAAGAAGAAGAAGAAGAAGGGAAAGAGGAGAGGGGGGAGAGGAGATTGAGATTTGAAAGCTAGAATTGAATAGAAAAGATTAAAAATCATTGACATAATAAAAAACTAAATCCTTACTCTTTATAAAAATTTCTAAAATAGAAAAAGACCTAAAAATCATAATTTCCCGAGAGAGAGAGAATTCTTATTGGATGAGTAAATTTTACTCAGGAAGAGTAGATTAAAATATCTGAAAATGGTAGGTGCATTTTGAAATCATGAATTCAATACCAGGAATGCAAAGTAGTATTTTTTAAAATCTATCCAAGAAGAAGAACACCTAAAAAGACCAATAATGACAGGGGAGATTGGACTATTATGAGCTACTACTTAAAAACAGACATTTGGTCTATTTGGTTTTATGGCTCCTCTCAAACTTTTGAATATAAGAATTATTTTTATCCTTCTTTAGAACTTAGAAAAAAAATGGAGAACATCTTTGTATGAATTTCAGAGAACTATGCAAATGTGACCCATTTTCATAAAAGTAAAGAAAAATCGTGATTCTACATATGTGGATATTTGTTGTTCAAGCATTAGGTGAGTTGTGAAAGGTTATAAACCAAGTTGCTAAAATGTTAAGATGATGAAAATCAAGAGCAAGGAGCATTTTAAAATGAGCTTTTAAATCAACCAAACAAAAATTTGGGTTCCTGCCCTGCTATCTTCTCCTTGAGTGACCTTGGACGTCTCAGCCCCTGTAGGCCTCAGTAACTGTCTCCACTATGAAGTTATGGGGAGTGATTGACGCAGGGCATACACAGTGCCAGATACATCTATGTAAGACACTCAGCTCCCAGAGCTAGGCCTGCCCCTGCTCCCAGTGTGCTCTTTGTCACAATGAGAAGTGTATGTCTGCGTGTCTCCCAGGATCACTCCTCAAAATGTCAGTTGTGTCCTGGGATTGATGTTCTGCCTGTTGCAAGCAGCTTGCAGTCTAACACTTCCTACATGGTGCCAATAATTTGCAAATTTACATATGACATCACAAAGTCCTGAAGTTAAAATTTGAGAATTTCTCCACAAGATCTAAATGAGACCTAGGAAGGGGGGAAGTTGCCATTGAACAGAGTGCTATGGTTTGGATGAGTTTAGAAGGTGGGGCTAATGAGAGGTTCTCAGGTCACTGGGGATGCCCTTGAGAGGGATTGCGAGGCAACACCATCCTTTCTCTCTGCTTCTTGGCTCATGATGTGAGTGCTTTGTTCATATGCCTTCTTCTATCATGATGTTCCACCCTTGCCTGAGGCTCAAAGCAATTGGGCCACTGGATCTTGAACCTGAACTTACAAATTTGTGAGCTAAATAAGCCTTTTCTCCTTATGGGTGAATTGCCTCCAGTACTTCATTGTAGTAACTGAAAGCTGACTAAAATATAGTGCATGTCATCTTCTGGTGCTGTGAAATCCAAGTATTACTCTCATGACTGCAAAGAGAAGAAATCCTATTAACTGTCCTTTTCCACTATTTTTTGGAAATGTGTATACAAACCCTAGCTGCTGCATCCACTGAGTCACTGATTTCAAGACAGATCCACACAAGCTTGGGGAGACTGTAAGAAAGAGAGCTGCCACTGGGCTAGACTTATGTTCCAGTAAGGGCTGGAAAGCAGTGGAAAATTCACTCACAATAATGACCTTCGTGATGTCCTAGTTAAATGCACCACTGTCCAGATTGGCATGGAAAGATTAACTCAGCCTGGACCTAATGACATCACAGCTCAGCCCAAATCCCCCACCTGAGGTGGAGAGGCTTGGGAAGCCCAGATATATTTTTGACACACCTTGGGACATTCGGTCCCTTTTCCCCCACAGGGAAAAAAAAATGCATCTTCTCTGATGCACAGCCAAGCTGACTGTTCTGCAGCACCTCTCACTTTTCCAGGTGATTACAGCTGATTGTGGGTAATGCATTCTAGACCCTTCCAGGAGCAGTAGGTAGAGGGATGGGAAGTGAATAAACCTATCCTTTGTCCTTTGGAGATCACACAAAATGCTGTGCTCCTATGTGAGGGAGACTTTCTTCTCTTCCCTGAGTTCTCATGGTTAGTCCTTTTTACATGAAGTCCATCCACTCCTTTAGATAAACGTTCTCCTTCCCAGAAGAGCAGACCCTTGATTATGCTGGTCAGAAGTATTGAAATTAGAAGATGAGGAATGATAAATTGGGAAACCCCAGAAAATAAAGGCCCCGTGCAAATGTAAGTGCCAGTAACAAAGTTGTGTGTTCAACCCAATCCAACTCATGGAGGGTTTACAAAGTTCCTGGCATATTAACACCTAAAAAAAAACAGGACTGCTTACGCTCAAGCTAGCCATGAAAGCTGGCTCTAAAAGCAGCTGTGAAATTGTGAAATACACATACCAAATAGGCAGGCAGCTTGAGGACCTGCATTGCGGTATAGGAGCCACAGGGCCTCAGGGCTGCCAAGGGATGCAGAGAAAGTCTGTGATTGCTGCACCATCCCTAGAGAGCTGGAGGATGGGGCCACAGTTCTGATTCTTTCACTCTCAGGGTGACTGCAGATTTAAAGCAACTTCATTCACAGCCCAATAAAATGCTCCTCAGCCTCTATCTAGATAAAATTCTTTACCTACCAAAGACGATGCTTACCTTGTCTACCACCCAATACCAAAGGCCAACAATAAGGCTTTACCAATGTCACTTACAGTTCAGATGGGGAATGAGCCAACATGGTGCACAATTAATTTTTTACTAAAGCACACACACCTTGCATGCATCCATATTTCTAGTACATGATGTTCTGGAACCTAGAAGTGTACAGGGAATGAATAGAGGAGGGGATGAGCCAAAGTTGTATCTTTCAGGGAAAATTCCTCTGGAAACAGTTTTCTTCTGAAAACATGAAGTGGCTCTCGAATTGTCAGCCAAATGGTTTTATATTTCAGTCAACTTAAGCTGCCATAAAATAAATAAATAAATAAATAAATAAATAAATAAATAAAAGCCACGGACTGGGAAGGGGTGAGCAGGTAAACAACAGTTCTGGAGATTGCAAAGTCCAAGATTAAGATGCCAGATGATCCTGTTCCTGGTTAGGGCCCTCTCCCTAGCCTGCAGATGGCTGCCCTCACTATGGCCTCCTAGTCACAGAGCAAATGCACAGAGCTTCCTGGTGTCTGTTTTTATATAGACACTAACCCCACCAGATCAGGGTTAGACCTCATCTAACCTTAATTCCTTCCTATTCCAAACACTGCCACACAGGGGGTTAGATCTTCAACATAAGAATTCTGAGAACATGATTCTATCCATATGTCCAGGTAATCCAAGGTTCTCAGTAATTTCCCCTGAAAAGAAATAATATCCTGCTGATTGGGCAAAAGTGTCTTCTGTGAGTGAAATAATGTGTGTAATCTGCCCAGTTCTCTACTTCATCGGGACTATATTGATGCCATCCAGTTGGCAATGTGGGAATTCACTAAAGCTCCCAGTATATTGGTAATATAAAGCTTTTCTTCTTGGCACATTGATCAACTCCAAATTCTCCATTGCCATCCCGTCTACTGCTATGGGGAGCCCTGCAGGACTGGCAAAGAGCCAGCAGCTGTCACAATGCAGCTTTTGGTTCTCTGTGTAACGCATGTCCCATATGCCCCCAGCTTTGGGGAGTTGCCATTCACCCCGGCACTGGCTGGCACTTCTCTGTGGAGAGGTTCAGGCTAGCACTGCCCTCTCAGCTGGGTTTGGAATAATTGGATTCTGCAGGAACTCATCCTTCACTTCAGCCCATGTCATCCCGCTAAATGAAGAAGCCAGAGACCTTTGGGGTTCCTTAAATCTCCAAGGAAGAGGAACACATGTATCCTCACCTTGCCCGGCTGTGCCTGAGTTCTCAACAGCTGTGGTCCAACTGCAGGCACAACCTGAATGGCCTGGCAACTCACAGTAGCAGTGGGCAGTGGATCTTGCCACCCCAGTCCCTGCTAAAGGTTTTGAGACCTCTACAGCTTGAGACCACCAGCAAAGGCAGCTAAGAAATGAACACCCAGCCAGCAGGCAGAGGGCAGAGTAGTGAGAGAGAGCCCCACCAAGGAAAGTGAGGGATGATGTTTCCCTGACCTTAGCCCAGCCTCTGCCCGGTGTCTTGGAGAAGTTCCAAGTTTTCAGCCTTCAGAGGAAGCTCTGGCAGAATCTAAGCATGCACACCATGTTGCAGAAGTTCATCAAAGCCTTTCTCTCCTCAAAGCTCCAGGCAGTGGAGGAGGGGGTGGGTGGCGTGGGGCTGCAGGAAGGTACCAGGTGATGGATGGGGAGCCAGGGAGGGAGAGAGAGGAGAAAATGGAACCTAGAATCTGGCTGAAAAGTGAGCCCGCTCACCAGGCTACGCTTTCACACGGGCTCTAGACTAATTCCTTTCATTGTGGGGTCACTGGCCATGCAAGATGATGGGGTGCCAAAGGACAATAAGAAACTGTGATTAATGTCATTTTGCTCAGGTTCTACCTGGGTAGCAGCCAGGAAACTCACAGAGGGCTGTGGACTTGCTCCTCTGCATCAAAATCCAGGAGGGACATTTTGATTTATTGTTGAAAAGGTAGCAGAAGAAAGAAATTTCCTTTCCCCCCCATAAAAGAGTTTTTTTTAAATTTCCATTCAAAGCAAAAAGCCCGAAGCATAGAATGAGAAGTACATTGATGTGAAATCAAGCCATCATGATTGTCATTTTTGTGGCAGCTCTGTGAGAGTGTGTGTACACACATGTGTGTACTCATGTGTGTATGCGTGTGGGGGTGCACAATGGTTGCCTGCATGCACAGTTGTCTGGTGGCAGAAGACAGGAAGTAAGTAGGGGGCAGGATGTTATTTGTGTTAAATAAGATAATTTTCAAATATTGTTGGCAGGAAGGGGAGGAGATCTCTGTTCATCTTTGGGTGATTTTCATGCTTTTACAACAGAAATGCCAGCAGCTTCCTACCTACATGTTGTAGATTTGACTATGCTTTCTGACCTGTGAGGGCCGCTGCTCCCCTCGGTTCCCCTCTCAACCTCTCCGGTCCCTGACAGTCCTGTGTTCAGAGCAGCATGCACAGGAAGGCTCAGGCAACAGCATGGCTCCTCTCACATCACAATATCGTCCTCCCCAAAGGCTTCGTCTCCAAACACGCTCACGTAGGGGTTAGGGCAGTCAGTCCACAGGTGGAGCCCAGGGACCTGCCATTTAGAATCAAAAATTCTCTGCCCTACTTTGGATCTAAATGTCCACATGTGTTAAAAGATTGGTTCCCAGACAATGATGCTGTTGGAAGGTGGTGGACCCACAGGAGATGGGAGAAAGTAGGCCACTGGGGGGCGTGCCCTTGAGGGGGATGCTGGGACCCCTGCCCCTCGTCTGTCTCTCTCCCTTTGCTTCCTGACCACCATGAGGGAAGCAGCTTTGTTCCACCACATGCTCCCTACTATGATGTGCTGCCTCACCACAGGCCCAAGCAACAGAGCCAATCAACCACGAACTAACTCCTCTGAAACCATGAGCCAACATAAACCTTTCCTCCTTATAAGTGGATTTATCTCAGATATGTGTTACGGTAATGGAAAGTTAACACCCTCTCAGCTGATTTTGATGTTTACCCAAGGTTTCCCCCTAAGGGCTCTGGGCTAGAGAATTCTAGAAATCCCCCTTCCTCCCCTCTGTGACCACCACTGTCTCCCTGCAGGCTGTTGTGCCTGGTAACTTGTCCTGCTCCCTCGGCTGTACATGGTCTGAGTCACATTGTGTGGCTCAAGGCTCTGCTCCTACCCTGCTGGTCACCACTCAGAGGGACCTGGGAAACTCCCCTTCTTTTGTCCACAGTTTCTTCATCTGAACAGTGAGGGGATTTCAAAGAAGAGTCTGAAGGTCCCAGTCACAGTAAAACTTTCATACCTGACAATAATATCTAGGCCCAATTCAGGATTTAACATAGAATTTTTTAAAGCATGAGGGCTCCTTCCCTGCTGCCCACTGAGATTACACTACCTCCCATGAAATCCCCAACAGAAAAAGTGCCTGGCATCTTCCCACCTGTGAAGTCCCAGTGTCAGGGAAACCAAAGAGGGGCTCTCCTTTAGCTGTGGCAGCCTGCTTATCATCTGTCTTTGCCAGGCGTCAATATCTTTCCCTGCCCTTGGTTCAGGTCCCAAGTTTCCCTCTTGCTTCCCAGCACACATGGATTTTCTGCCCTGGACAAAGAAGGGTACTTCTCTGACACCTCTCAGAGGCTACTGCAATGGAGGCCGGAGTTTGGGAAGGACGTTTAACCACTTTAATCAACATGAGTAAGTGGTATAAGACACAATCCTGGCATCTGAATGCCAGGAATGGTTGAGCAGGGACAGGGGTCAACCCCTGTTTGGGCCACTAGTTAACATTTTCCAGCTTCCACACTGCCCTTCCAAGGAAGCCTTCTGGGAGGCCCTCCAGTCTATGCGAGCCCCTGATCCCGGATCATCATCCTGACCCTCACCTGAGTCCAGAGAGGCAAAGGCCACCTGAGTTTTGCTTAGCACAGAATTCCTGGTGTTTTGAAGATCTCCTGGTCCAGAGAGAGTGATCATTAAATGTAAACTCAGGGAATGAATGAGCCCCCACGAGTCAGTATCACCTCAGTTTCCTCCTACTGCTGTCTGTTTCAGGGACCACGTCTTCATGTCTTGGTTCTTAGACCTTCTGTTCTTTCCCTTTGTCCCAGATTCAGCAAAGAGCCTCATCCACTTGAAGCACACAATGAATGCTGGAATGAGCAGATGAAGGGCTGAGACTGGAGGGGCAGTGTAGGGGGAGGTATAGGGGGGGGAGAGAGCCCCAGACGTCCTGGAATAGTGTGGGCTGGGTGTTAGGCTGAGACGCGGCCTTTTTCCAGGTTTACCAAGGGGTTAACAGGCACCTCTTGCACCTGTCTCCCCTGGCAGCCCTGCTGTGGACAGCACTTATATGTGGCTTTGACTTGACTCACGGTGTGTCTGCCTTCACCCCATGTCTCTGCCCTCAGCTCACATCCCTCCAATCCTGTGGCCGGGCACCCGGGAAGGAACCCGCTCCATATGCTACACTCCTGCACGTAGCTTGATGTTTCTGGTAGAAGCTGCTGCTGCGGAGAAATCCAGATAGATGCTTCTGCAGGCCCGTGGTGGGGGCTGGGGTCCTGATTGCCCCTCAGAAAGGCACTGCAGAATTTCGTCCCATTGCCAAGCTCAGTGACCAGCTCCCTGACCCTCCCTGGTACTGGCTTTCCTTCCATCTCTCTTGTTCTTCCTCATCCCTCTCTTCTACTCTTCGGACTTTGGAAAGGGAGTGTCTTTAGGCCAACAGGGAGAAAGAGCAACATTCTAAGCAGAAAGAAAAGCAGAGAAGAGGCAAAAGCAGAAAGGACTGGAAAGACAAAGGATGAGAGATCACTGTCTGCGACCATCACATGTGTGGTTCGGGCTGGGGCTTGTAACCCAAATAGTCACAGACCACAGAGCAAATTAACATAGCTACCAAACTCATGCTGGTTATGAAGCATGGTAAATACAGCAGGAGGGTCAGGGAAGAGAGGAGCACAGAAGAGCTTGGGCGCATGTGTGTGCACAGCACCACCCCAGCAGAGCCGTCGCCTCTGTGGGTTCTCTCCTGCTTAATGACAGTAAACTGCACTGCCAATGCCACCCACTCCGGTGCCATATCTCATGGCTTTCAAATCAGTTTTAAATTGGCTTGATCAGTCCCAAATAAGTAAGCCATTGTGCCATCTTCATGATGCATGAACTAAGACATAAATATGTAAGCAGTTCTATATTAACATTAATTAGCAGCGGTAGCCTGTAAATGCTTAGCATAACACTGGAAATCACAAATGGAATTGTGTATCTTTTTCCTTCAATATGAGCAGTCGAGAATCATGCATAATGTAAAAGCGTAGATTGCAGCTGGTAGCCGCAGGCTGGATCACAGGAGATGATTTCAACTTGTTTTTATGATCATGAAGAACTACCTTTCAATCAGCCGCCAAAGCAAACACTAGCCCCGGCCCTGGGGGTGGGAGGGGATGCAGAATCATAGCACATAACAATAAATAAGGAGCCTGCTCAGAGGGCCCAGCGCTAGCTCTTTATTTATGTTCAGTGTATATTTATAGAGTCTAGAAGGAGTGCAGGAGGTGGTGGCAACATGAAGCAGGTGCCACCTGAGCAGACGGGAGGCTGATGGAGACACAGAAGAGGAACCCAGGCCCAGAATGGGCAGTGTGTCACTGGGGCAGCAGCTGGTCAACCCAGAGACACCATCCTGGGCACGCCACCTCCTAACTTCCAGATTGCTCAGACCAGAAACAAGGGCCACCTATAAGCAAAACCTATTTAATGGTCTCAGCTCACCTGATAATAGAGCTTCACCAGTGAGGGATCGAGGGAAACTGGAGAAGTCCCCGCGGGTTCACCTATTGAGCCTGACGTTCCGTTGCCTGCCTTTGCTGACATCTCCTGTGCTCTTTTTCAACAGCTGTATCAAGACAGAAAACAGCCCCTATACAATTCACCATGTAAAGTGCCTAATTCAGTGGATTTGGTATATTACAGTATATTATTTTTCAATTGTAAAATATGTATAACAAATTTTTCCATTTTAAACACCTTTGGTAGAATGATCTTTTATTGCAGTGAAGTCTACATAACATAAAATTTACCCTCTTGACCATTTCCAGGTGTACAGTTCTGTGGCACGAGGGATATTCACACTGTTGTATAGCTGTCCCCACCCCCATCTCCAGAACTTTTCCATCTTCCCAAACTGAAACTCTATACCTATTAGACAACAATTCCCCATTCCCTTCTCCCCCAGCTACAGCTAACATAATTTCTGTCTCTATGAATTTGCTTTCTCTAGATATTTCATACATGAAATTATGCATTTATCTCCCGTGTGGTTTATTTCACTTAACGCAATGTCTTCAAGGCTCATCTACATGATAGCATTAATCTGTGGATTAGAATTTCACTGTCTGTGGCTGAATGATATTCTACGCCATGCACACACCACATTTTGTTTATCCATTCTTTTGCAGAGACACTTCAGTTGTTTCCACCAGTTAAAACTATTGCAAATAATGTTATGAACATTGGCCCAGGAGTACATATTTCAGTCCCTCCTTTCAGTTCTCTTGGGTAGAGACGGGGTGGATTTACTGGGTCATATGGCAGTTGTGTTTAGCTTTGTAAGAAACCATCAAAATGGTTCCCCACAGCAACATTTTACATTCGTACCTGTAATGCCTGAGGGTTTCAACTCCTCAGCATCCTTGCCCCTTCTTATTTCCCATCTCTTTGGGGATTTTTACAGCCATGGTAGTAGGTGTGACGTGGCATCTCACGGCAGTTTTGACTTGCATTTCCCCGATGATGAATGAATGAGTGTCTTTCCATGCGCTTCTTGGCCATTGTTTATCTTTTTTGGAGAAATGTCATATAGGGATGCCATAGCACAATGCCAAAGATTAGGTAGCTTATGATGGAAATTTGTTTTCTTATGGTTCTGGAGGCTATAAGTCCTAAATCAAGGGGTCAGCAGGGTTGGTTTTTATGAGGCCGCTTTCCTTGGCATATAAATGGCATCTTCTCCTTATGTCTCACACTGTCTTTCCTTTCCTCTGATTGAATCCTTTTTTTTTTTTTTTTTTTTTGGTCCTAGGAATCAAAACCAGGGCCTTACCCATGCCGGGCAAGCATCTACTCCTGAAGCATTATAGCCCCAGCTATTCCTCTTCTTAGGAGAACACCAGTTATATTGGATTAGGGCTCATTTAAAAATTTAATTGCCTCTTTAAAGATCCTATCTCCAAAAACAATCACATTCTGATGTACAGGAAGTTGAGACTCCAAAATACAAATTTTGAGAGGACACATTCAATTGATAAATGTTGATTCATGTCCCTTTCATATTCTTTTTTTTTTTTTTTTTTTTTTTTTTTTTTTTTTTTTTTTGGTACCAGGGATTGAACTCAGGGGCACTCGACCACTGGGCCACATCCCCAGCCCTTTTTTGTATTTTATTTAGAGACAGGGTCTCACTGAGTTGCTAAGTGCCTCGCCATTGCTGAGGCTGGCTTTGAACTCGCGATCCTCCTGCCTCAGCCTCCCAAAGTGCTGGGATTACAGGCGTGCGCCACCGTGCCCAGCTAGTAAATCATTTTTGAAATGTCTATCAATTGCTTGGAAGACGACCGTCATTTCTTACTCAACTTTGAGTTGGATTCTAGGTCATAAAAAAAATGAATTGTATGTTTACATTAGTAAACACAGTAGCCCATGTGCTAGGTTTTATAATCCCTATCCTAGAGATGAGGAAACTGGAACTCAAGGAGGTCAAATGACTTGCCCAAATTTATGCCCCAAGTGGCAGAAGGAAAACAGGCCCAGATCTGTCCATCTCTTCCTTCCACCATACTTTGATTCCTTTCTCTATACTTGAAGATGAGGTAATGTGCTCCACAAGTAAATGGAGTCTTCATTCCAGTGAGATTCCTGAGTGAGCTGAGTTCAACCCCAACAGCTGGATGCTTATTGTTTACAGGGTGTCAAATTATCATTGTGTGTCTCCATCAAAGAATTTTCTTTCTCCCTTCCCAGGCTCACTTTTTATCTTAGACCTTGCTAAAATCAAGGGAGGTCACATCTTTGGCTTAGGCCTTGCTGACCAAAAGCTTTCAAAGAGCAATGGTTGCCAGACTAAGGTGTAGTTCAGTGGTAGAGCACTTGCCTAGCTTGTGTGAGGCCCTGGGTTTGATCCCCAGCACTACTGGGGCAGGGGAGGGGGGCAAAGGGTCCTGAATAAGGTCATGCTGTTTAGTGACAAACAGACCACTGTCTTATTGGTTGGGAAAATAAACAGCTTTAATCAGAGCAAATCTCTGCATACTGCTTCAGTTTTACACATTCACTAATGAGAATGCTCTTAGCATTAATAATATAAGCCAAAATCATTGTAAACTAAGGCTTTCTAATGTCAATCAAAAACAAGTGATGTGTTTTAATTTCTTATGCACATAGGAATTAAATATTTATCACATTCCTAAGCCAGGACTCTAACTCAGTCAATATGTTCCATTCATGATAATTGTAATAAAGACATGGGATTTTTTTTAAAAAAGGCAATGAGATAAAGGGGCAAAGGGTAATGAGATGTAAGTCTCAACATACCAAGAAATTGAAAACAGTTAACGATTATTCTACTCTTGTTAATTCTCTATGCAAGACGGTGATAACAATTTTGACAAATTATCCACACTGGTTTCAGCCCTCTGCTGGCGGATCATTTTCTCTTTTTGCAAACATCCAAAAAGGCCTTGGCTTTTCTTGATAATGTACAAAAAAGCTTTTGCAGGCAAACTGCAGGCAACTCCACAGGCAGTGCCAAAAACTACTGCACAAAGGGGAGGTCTCTGGCTTTATTTCTCCCCTAGTAGAAACCTGGGCCATGGTGAATCCAGTCATCTCTCTTACCTCATTTTCTGAGGTTTAATGGGCAGTCTTTCTCCATCAACATTAACCATCAGTTAACAACATTGTTAAAGAAGAAATTCTAAGTCATTTTGCAAAAACTACATGGTCTCCCCTCCCTGAGATAATTATAGTTGAAGAAAGACATACAGGACCATGTGGGTATTTGTTTAATAAGCATTATTTGTACATTCCATTTTTTTCCATGGGAAAGAAAATAATTGCACATGTAGAACATGTCAGTGAAGTCCTTGGTTCATAAAAAGTAATCTGACCAAGGCTGTTCCAGAACACCTTTTTACAGTCATGTGTATTTTATTTTGTGTTTCACATTTTGTTCTCAACACACTAGTTGCTCCATGGGACATAGCTACTCCAGCATCTGGTGAGGTATGTTATGAAGACACATTAAGCCCTAAGCACCTGAAAGGTTGGGCACATACTCTGTGGATGGTTTTAATGCCAAAATCACACACTTTATTAAAATCATGCAGCTTGTAGTTTCTATAGCTCTTCTGGCAGGGATTCTCTGAGTGGGCTAGTAAGTCATGCTGTTAGACTTATGTCTCTGATCAGCCAGGACACTATCTCACAGTGCATGATTCGAAGCCTGGCTTCATGTGTGGATCTCTAAGAACAGATTCTAAAACAATCCTACAAGGTGCTTTGGGTTGAAGTTGTTCAATGCTTCTTGCTGACCCTCATTTTCTTACCCCTGCTTGTCCCTTGATCCCACCCAACCAGTTCTGTGCAGGTAAACGTTCCAGAACCAGCTCTACAAATATGTATGTAAGTTTGTTCTCAAGTTTACTGAAATAAAATGTATGAATCACTCAATTTACAAATTATTTAAAAATGTATACAATATTCTAAATTGTAAGTCCACTCAGCCAATAGATTCTCACAGAACACACTCCGTGATTTTTGTCAAGCTCTTATATCTGCACCAGATATATGAGTGTAGTTTTAATAAGAATGTTGGTAGATGTTTTGTTGAACTTGATGAGCTGGATAAAGGTGAAACCATGAAGAGTATATCAGAACATCACTTGATCCTCACGATGTCAGCAACTTCTTTGCTAACTTACATAATAGTATTTCAATGCTGGAAGAATATTTCCTCACATTTTTATTATTCAGAATACAATGGTCACAGACACAACAATCTTTTTAAATTTAATCTGGATTAACATTTTCTCCATTTCATTTTTAAATCTAGACACTCATCAGAACAATAAATCAAGCCCTTTGATCCATAGCAATTGTCAATTTCCATGACTTAAATATTCCCACGATGTTTGCCTTCAAGATACCAAAGTGACATCATAGAACATGAACTTGGGAAGA
Source organism: Tamias sibiricus (assembly GCA_025594165.1). Taxonomy (NCBI): domain Eukaryota; kingdom Metazoa; phylum Chordata; class Mammalia; order Rodentia; family Sciuridae; genus Tamias; species Tamias sibiricus. The sequence continues at coordinate 87,664,155 of CM046663.1, read as the reverse complement.
GATGCACAGGAGTGACCCATTACATACTATTTGCATCACACAAATGCAATACATGCAAATAACTTCAAAAGTGTAGCTGATAAATAAGTTGGAAATGCTGTTTGACTATTTTTAATATAATTTCATTACACATTTATATAATTTAACCAAACTGCTGTGTTTTTTAAAAATCCTAAACATTTAACAATCAATTCTTGCAAGCTGGTAGGAGTCAGCTCCAGCACACCACAGCACCCAAACCATAAAAATTTAGGTTGTATCACGGATATTCAGGAATGCTTTCAACTGCCAGCAGTAGGGTAATGACAACAAGCAGCTAGTATGTAGCTCTAGGGAGGCAAGGATCTTTATTAATAGATGTTTTTAAAGTACTTAAAACAGTGACTAACAGAGATTATAGGTACTCAATAAACATCTGCCAAATTTAATTTATTGCAATGGGGCATTTAGTTCTCATACGTGTTAAGAAATCTGAACACAGTGATTTTAGAGCTAATCCGTAGAGGACACTGGGTCAACCACTCTGAGGTGCTTGGTTTTCTCCCTTTATCTGCAAAGTGGCTGACACAGCCCCAAACATCAGCACAACATCTAGAGAATGAAAGATGTCTCCCTCATGCTTTTCTGTTTTCTTTGGTAGTTAGAAGAAGGTCCTCTACAGAGGCTAGAAACCCTCCCCTCAGATGGGAGGAGGTCAAAGAAAAAGTGGCTGGGTGTCCCTATAACAGTCAGATAACTATCCTGTTTCCTTACAAACAGGACAAATCCATGTTAGGAATCAAATGGCACAAAAATTTATTTTGTTTCCAGTATCTTTTTCTGTCTAACTAAAGTAAAAATTATGATTCTGACATTTTCTGTTCTTATAATTTTCTTAAAGTATTTTTGAAAAATAAAGTCTATGATGATTCTTCCTCACTACCAATAATTACCTCTAGAAGGAAATCTAGAAAGACGAAGTATCTGTGCACTACTTGACTGAACAAGATCTATATTAGATTATTGCAGTAGATTCCTAGTGCAACAAACATAATTACAAAAAAGAAAAACGGGAATTAACCAGATTTCAGAGGCAAATTTTCCTGCATTTTGATCCACATCGAATGTTGTTGTTGACAGAAAACTGAACCTATTCACACACAGCCATCTTCAAATATGCCATCCCACCCACTTCCTCCCAATACTCAGAGTCCAGGAAATAAATGCAGCTTGCTCTGGGCTCCTATGGCTCTTGGCCGGGTTCTAGTCATTGAGAAAGATTCTTTCCCATCTCACCATCCAGACATATCTCTGGCAGAGAGGTTCCCTATCCCTGTGATCAGAAAAAAAAACCCAGCAAGCCAATGTCAGAAACAGCTGTGGCTGGGGTTGACTCTTCAGACTCAGAAAGAAGTCAGAGCCCATAGAACCACAAATGTGCCCTAAAGATGACCTTTTTTGTGTCCAAAACTCCAAGATCAATTTATTCTGGAAAATGTTTTTATGCAGAGGCGAGGAAGGTTTTCTTTATTCATATAGAATTTACCTTTTCCAACCCTAATATAATCATGGACTCCCTTCCCCTTTTTCTGAAATGGAAAACTTAAAAGTTTTTTTAAATTGTAATAAAATACATTTAACATAAAATTTGCCATCTTAAATCATTTTTAGTATACATTAACATTTAGCGTCCTACTCACATTGTTGTTCGTCAGCCTCCAGAATGTGTTCATATTGCAAAACCGAAATTCTATCAGACACTAACTCCCCATTTCCCTCCCCCTGAGCCAACCGCTACTCTGCTTTCCCCATGAATTCCACTACTCCAGTTATTTCATAGAAGTGGAGTCATGTAGCATTTATCTTTCTATGACTGCCTCATTTCACCCAGCCTCATGTCCACAAGGTCATTCATGATGCAGCACCTGTCAGAATATCCTTCCTTTCTAAGGCTGAATGGTATTCCATCACATGGATGCACCACATTTGGCTTATCCGCTCATTCACTGGTGGACACCTGAGTTGTTTCTACTTCTTGGCTGCTGTGAGTAATGAGTAATGTGAGGAACCCGGTGTACAGATATCTTTTCAGGACCCTGCTCTCGTTTTTTTTTTTTTTTTTTTTTTCCTTCAGTATGTACTCAGAAGTGGGATTATAATCCCATGGTAATTCTATTTCCAATCTTTTAAGAAATTAGCACAATGTTTTCCATGGTAGCTGCATTGTTTTACATTCCCACTAACAGAACATGAAGATAGAATCCCTTTTCAAAAATGCTTACCAATATGAAAATGAGTTTGAGAAACACCAGTCTTGTCCAAATCCATCATTTTGCAAATAAATAAATAGACTCCCAAGAGGTAAGGGACTTGTGTAATATCACACAGCAATTCTTTGGTGAGTCAGCCAGGAATTTGGCAGGAAACAGACCACTCAGCTGAAGTGATGGATAGAACTTAATGCAGGAATTATTTGCAGATGTATGGGCATCTTGAAGACACTCAGGAAGAGCAACAGTAGGGAGCTGTCACCACCCCTTGACCTAAAGAAGAAAAGAGATGCAAATGGCTAATTGAACACAAGAAAACCTGGAGTCAGGAGGGCACCCTGCCCAGAAAGCACTGCACCTATCAGGCAGGTGGCCACCATGAGTAACAGTGTAGAAGGGACAGAGGAAGAAATACCCCAAACACTCTCCCCTTCCACCCACTGATCTCTTGCCAGTTGCCCCCATTAGCCAAACCCAACTAGGAGCCAGAGGGCAGGAGCCATGTATGTAGGGGCAAATCCCCAGGGCCCAGAGGAGAGCACAGCAGGTGAGGAAGAAAGAGGAAGAGAGAGAATGAGTCCTGGACAGGCAATCCATGGTGTCTGACCTAGGAGCAGGTGGTTTTCAACACTGTACTCTGTAGAAAATTGAAGCTTTAAGATGTTTAGGACATTAGAAAAAAGGAAAACAAAAGAGCCACCAAAAACCTCACCACTCACAGATATGCACGTTAACATATTTGTTTCCGGTGTATAACGTGGAAAGATAATTTATGAAGATATCAAGTTGGGTTTGTTTTCACTGCTGTACAGTGGCAGACCCAGAGGATATACAAAAGAGGAACAAAGGGCTTAAAGGAAGCCTAGGATGAATCTTGGAGAACACTTCCTTGACAAGCACAGAGGCTGGATTAGAGTGTCTGTTTACTTGGGGACCTTTCTGGGGCTGCTGATGGAAAAGGGAGGCTTGTCTGGAAGCTGCTTAATTGTTTATTATGACAGGTTTCAGGAGGAAGGTCATGTCTATGGAAGGCAAAATCTCCCTTAGTCAAGCCACTCCTTGGCAATGCTGTAGATCTGATGAGGGAGTTCTTGGGGAAGGAGAAAATATATTTTGCAGGTGGAAAGAAGGTAAACTTTTGTGGCCAAAGGGCCGCCTTTTCTAGATTGTGTCTTCCAGAGGACATCCCATGTGCTTTTCTGGCCATGCTACTTGACACTCTTTCTTTCGGGGGGTGGGGTATTGGCCCCCTCCTCTTGTATCTGGGTGAACCTTAAACTGGAGATATGAGGAGTTCCAGTATGGAGCCCCTGTGGTGGTGGAGGCTACAGAAAGGACACGGAGACATTTAAGGTAATAACCAAACTGACCATGAAAGCCATATGTGTTTTCAGTTGGATTTTTCCTTGCCCACTCCAAGAAAGAGTTTTGTTCAAGTAGAAGCAGTCGACTCTTTTGGAACCCTATCATTCTTTTGGAGGTTACATCCTAAGGATGGAAAGAAGAAAAAAAAATCAGCATTTGGGGAAAAGTAAGGGCTACAGAAAGAATGAAAATGAAAAGGAGAATCCCCTAAACTAGCAAATGAGAGTGGGGTAGACGCTTACAGCCCACTACCACGTCCCTCATAATAACCAAGGAAGGTGGCCAGACCTCAGGGGTTGCGGAGAACTGCCTACAAAGATTGGGCCCAGGCACAGGGTACAGCAGTGGTTGCAACTGGGGTACAAAAGCAACAGATCTTGCAATGGGCCTTGACCATGGACTTCTCAGGGGTAAGCATGCATCAGCTCCCAGGATAACTATTCCTGCATATGGTGCCCCCCCCCAACCACCCCCACATACCTTTCTTTGCAATACAGTTATGAAAATGGTGGAATATTTTCCACGTAGGACAGTGGCCTGACAGACATCTCATGACACATTGCCAATTTCCCCTCCATGAAATGCATAGAACTCATTAGAAAGATATAAAAAGTGAAACACTTAAGGGCAAATTCATGATTAAAAAGAAAGCAAACAGGATGAGCCAGAAACTACACAGAATCTCTTACGGTTGGTTGGAACGCAGGCAAGAATCAATGAAAGAGGGAAAACCACTGCCCAAGGATGGGAGTGGGAGGGCTCTGCAGCAAGCTCGGGGGTGAACCAGAGCAGAAGACTGGACACAGAAAGAGGAGGAGAATCTCTGGGTGGTAGAGGAGAATAGCAGGCCAGTAGCCCCTGGGCAGCGCTCGGAGCACCTCTCAGGGATGTGAGTGCGTGTGGACAGGGCTCCAGGAGCAGGAGACACAGGGCAGTGTCCTGGGCATGCTTTGGAGATGTGCGACTTCCCAGACCCTGCCACACCCACTACAGCCAGTGTGAAGAATGAGCTGCAGTGACAGTTCCCCTCCCCTCCACAATCCAGCTGCATAAACCCCTGTAACATCATCCAGCAGGGAATCTTAACACTAATGGACATAGTCACTCAAACGTGTGAGGACAGCCAGCACCATATGGTAGAAAGAAAAGAAAAATTAAGTGAGAAAGGAAAAACTTCAACCAAAGGGACAGATTGGTGCATGGAAGGGATTCTTCTTTAAAAATGTATAGTAAGTATCTTTAAAGATTTAAGGAAATAATGTGGACAATCACAAGAATAGACAGAGAGAACCAATCAAAACTAATGGGCATTAAATGTTTAATGGTTAAAATTGAAAACTCAACATTTCTGTGGAAAAACAGAAACGGCTCAGCTGAAGAGCAAATCATTTGGAAAATAGATCCATAGAATTTGCTCAAAAGGACACAAAATTAAAGACTTATAGAGAAATGTAATTCCAGCATCCACATACTAAGAATTACAAAAGAAGGGCCTAGAGAAAATGAAAAGTAAATGAAACTTAAAGAAATAATTGGACGTGTCCAGAACTCAAGTGAGACATTGGGTCTCTGAAAGAAGCCATCAGTACCCAGCAGGATTAAAAAACATATTATTAATTATTCAGACAAAATCAAGAATTAAAAAAAACATTCATTTGCACATGGCTTAATCATTAGGGCCAAGGACAAAGGCCACCTATTTCAACATGTCTTAATTATTTGCTCCTGGAAGTCCTTGTCCAGAAAGATAAGGCTATAAATCAGCAAATAACTGCTGTTGATTTCAGGAAATTCCTGCAAACCAATTTGTCTGGGCAAATAGTTTGTGCATCTAGACAAACAATTTCCCTCGCAGGACAATAATGCTTTCATCTGGGCAAAATGATCATTTATCAAAAGATTTGCATGTCAATATTTGCTTGGCACCCCTCCCATCACTGAGTCCGCCAATCCCAAACTTTGAGTTATAAACTTTGCCCTATCCCCTGGACTTCCCCCACCAGGACAAGCTTGTCTGAAATTCTATGTGTTCTGGCCCCAGCACTCCTAAACATCCTCCCCAGAGACCCAGCTAAGATTCTCTCCAGGTGATGGTATCCCTGCTGCAGGAAGTTTAATAAATATAGCTTTGCCTTATCAAAAGGTTGTTTTTTTTTATAGACATTTGGGGGAGCTGACAGTTGAAAATCCATAAAGAAATTTCATCATTAAATTTTTTTTAAAAGAATGTTCTAAAACCTTCCAGGAAGGAATGAACTGTTTATCTACAAAAGAAAAAGAATCACACAGACCTCAAGCTTCCTGAAAATAGCAGCAGATACAGGAAGAATTTGGAGCAAGTGTTTTCCATATCTAAAGAAAATAACTTTGAGCCTAAAACTTTATACCCAGACACAAACTACACAGTTAAACGGGTCATCAAAAAATAGCCAGTGGACCAGCATGCTGTTTTTACAAAAAAAAAAAAAACTGTGTTGGAACATGGCCATGTCCATTCATTCACCTGCTTTGGTGAATTTTGGTTGCTTTGGGGCTTCATCTACACAGCTGAGACCATGTGGCTCACAAGTCCAAAACATTTACTACTGCAGTCATTTTTAAAAGCTTGCTGACATCTGCTTTATCTCATTTTTATTTATTTTTTGACATCTGCTTTAAAATAAAGACATTTACATATATTTGTAATATATATATATACACACACACTAGTATATATACACACTTATATATATACACATATATATACATATGTCATAAACTTTGAGTTATAAACATATATGTAAATATGTTATATAAACTTATATATATACATATATATGTATGTGTGTGTGTGCATGCATGTATACATAGTCTCATAAAATTTACCACACAATGGTGGCAGGAAATCCCTATGAGAAGTAAGGGTGGGGGTAAAAGAGAGAGAAAGAAGTGAGATGCATAAGACAATGAGTCACACAATAGCAAAAAACTTACTGTTGCATTAAAATAAATATTTAAAACTTAAATTAAATCATCCACAGAGGCAAGTGAGAGGAACTCAGAGGGCAATAGAGTTCTCAGGCTGAGGAGGGAAGAAGGGAAAGATAATTCTAGATGATGACATTAATTCTAGATAATTATGGACTCCAGATAACATTCGGTATTTCCAGGAAAGCGTTAGAAGATTAGATGTAAAATGTGTATACTCCCAGACTTATAAGAGATTAAAAATGAAGGGCTGTTGACCCAGTGAAAGGCAGTTAGGAGCATAGGAGAACGGAAGTTCAGATGGCAGGAATCAGTCCCTAGCAATGAATTTAATAGATATGGCTAAAGTACACTTTTTAGTTCATGCAGCGTCATGTTTATTTCATGCAAACTTTGTGGCAGGCTTCTTTTTTTTTTTTTTTTTTTTTTTTTTTTTTTGGTACCGGGGATTGAACTCAGGGGCACTCAACCACTGGGCCACATCCCCAGCCCTTTTTTGTATTTTATTAGAGACAGGGTCTCACTGAGTTGCTAAGTGCCTCGCCATTGCTGAGGCTGGCTTTGAACTCGCGATCCTCCTGCCTCAGCCTCCCAAGTGCTAGGATTACAGGCCTACAGGCAGGCATTATTAAAGGCAGGAGAAACCCAGTAATTAATGGTTATTGTGAAGTTTACACTTTAGTAAAGAAACAAATCAAATACCAATGGGCATGTAACATAATGTCAGCCACAGGTGCCATTCTAAAAAGAGAAAAAAAACAGAATAAAGGGCAGGCCGCATGTGATATGGATTGGTTGACCTGGATCCTACTGCATTGGTCCAGGCAATACATAAAGGGGGCTTAAGTTAGGGTAGTATTTGTGGAAGCAAGCAACACATTCTGCAGTTGGAGGCTATTTTTAAAAGGATGACAGGATTTGCTGTTGGAAACTATGAGAGGTAAAAGAGTATTCAGGTTAAACTAGCATTGAAGGACATCAGAATATGCCTCCCCAAATGGCACTTTGGCATAAAGATTATTTTGAGCTAAAGGCAATTGAGAATCAACAGACACAGGAAGAGTTCTCTTTATCCACCAAAAAGCAGGACATACATTTCCTTTCAAAAGAGGTGAGCCCAGGTCAGGAAGAGGAGAGCAACCTGTCAACAGACACAGAGAGACTTCCCTGAGTCTGAATAAATACACCTCACTAAAATAACTTCTCTTCCATTGGTTCCCTCCACTCCAAGTATTTCCTTGTCATTTCCCCACAATTTGTTGTCCCTCAAAGCTCCAATCTCCTTCCTTTTATTAAATCATATATACAGGCCCTGCCACCTGCCCACTCCTTTGAGTTCCACTTATTTTCTGTGAACTCACTTGCACATCAACATTAATAAGAATTGCGCGCCTTTTCTCCTGTCAATCCGTATTTTGTTAGTTTAACTCACAGACTCCCAGCTGCTAACCCTGAGGTGGTAGAGAAAAAGTGTGTTGTCCCCAAGAGTGTATTAAAAACAGTATTCAGCTTTATGTTAAAACAGTTATGGATGCAAACAAGCACCCACCAACTCTATCCTGTTTACAAGAGCCAGACTCTGGCAAACACCCTGGGGATCCTGCTGAGACTCCCCCTCAGTCCCAATCATCCACCCTGGATGCTATGGGAACCGGTTTTGAAGGCTCCTGGCTGTTTCCCTTCTCTGGAGAATTGCCGACTGCAGCTGCCTCACCTGGGTGGTTACCCAATCAGAAAGACCTCCCAGTGGCAAACAAAAGACTTCATGATATATTATGCCAACAAGCACCCCCACAGGACACTGTGTCTTTCCTGCGACTCTGTTAACTATTATATCATCAGAAAGTAAGAATCTGGAGCCTCATTGAGAATGTTCTGAGTTCAGATCTGAAGTGAAGTGAAATGATGAGAGTAAAAATAAAATTTCATTTATCTCATTGCTTCAATTATCCTGGACCATTGTCAAAGAATGTTTTGATTCAAAGGAAGAGTCATCAGGAGGACCAAGCAAAAAAAGTTTTTTGTGACTTAATTTACATGCAAAATGTAACTTCTTCCATATTCTTAAATGTAAACAGTTCTTTTCAGCTGTTCTCAGTACTCATGCCTGGGATATTTTAGTACATAGAGAAATGTATAAATAGCAAAGGCAGTAAGAGCTGGTGATGTGATTCTAGTTACATTTTTAATGTAACTGGAATTATTTTGGAAATACTACATTTTTTAAGATTTTTCTGACGAAACCCACAGATAAAATTTTTACACAATTTCTTGCAGATCGAGACAACCGTAAAGTTCTTTCATCAAATCATTTTCATTCCAGTCAGAGTCACTCCTCATAGTAGTTAATCTCACAAAAATATTTAGTTTTCTATTTAGTTTCCTGTTTAAAATATCAAGTAAAATTGATACCGCACCCTGTCTCATTTTCACAATTGACCATACTCAATTATTGTATTAGCTTCTTATTGCTGCTATAACAAATTACTACACAATTGCTTAAAACAAGGTAAATTTATCATCTGACATTTCTGGAGACCAGAAGTCCAAAATGGGTCTCACCACAGTAAAATCTAGGTGTCTGCAGGGCTGTGATCCTTCTGGAGACTCCAGGAGAGAATCCATTTCCTTCCTTTCCCAGCTTCTAGGACCAGTCCAGACTCCCTGAGTCATGGCCCAACTCTTCTTTCTGCTAAGCCAGTGTTATCAGGCCTAGTACTTCTCACACTGTTTCTTTCCAGTTCTCCCTCCTCAGCCTTGTCTTTCACCTATCAGGATCCTTGTGATTTTATCAGACTATCCTTTTCACCTGAAACCTTAACTCCACTTTGCCATATAACTTATCACACACAGAGTTTCCACACATTAAGACAGGCACAACTTTTGGTAGCCAGTATTCTGCCCTTTCTGGAATTAAGAAATAATTCCAGTCAAATGTAGTTTCAAGTTTAACAACTGCTCACCAAGATTTTTAATATGTTTTCAATCAATGGTCAAACAAAAATATTTGTTTAGCAAATAGACTATTGATTGAAATATTGTTTCCTATGAATATCAGGCTCTTACTGACAAGATGTCTATTCTATATTTAGTTTTAAATTACAACATAATTGTTCAAACAAAATAGAGTGAGTAAAAAATGCTTTCAAGCATAGAATTACATTTATAGGATACAATTCTATGGGAGAAGTAGAATGGAAATTTGAGTCAAGGAGAAAGACAAACTACGACATTTTCCAGGGTTTGGGAAAGATTTATTTGTGCCTACACTTGCAAAAAAATAATGCTCATCAAATCATCATATTTAGGTTTCACTGAATAAATTCAAAAGTATGATTAACAAGTTTACTTTAATGTTGATGCAATTGAATCTCATCAACTAATATTGAATAGAGGAAGCCCGACCACGTGATCCCTTCAGATAGACAGAGTGGTCTCCAGGTAGCCTTCGACCGGCCCAGTTCTCCTCCTTTCCTTGCTAATGGTTCTGGAGGATAACTGTAGCTTGTGCTGGGAATATGGCATCCTGATACGGGGAGTTGGCCAAAACAGACCCGGATCCATTCCAGTCCCTGCCACCAGTAGGACAATTTAGTCCAATGAGTCTCATCCCAAAGAGTAAAGGCCAGGACAGGCTACTTTTCAGGATCCCTCAGCTGTCATGCCTATGGGACATAAACAAGCAAGACTCTGTCCACCTTGGGAGCTTTCCTGAGTCTTGGAGGATGGGGGGTGTAGAGGGGCAGCTCACAATGAATCCCTGGTTTCTGTGTCCCTTGCTGCCTATCTGTAAATAACAAACCTGCTTCCTGTAACCTATTGTGTGTGTGTGCGCGCACGCGCATGTGTGTGTGTGTGTGTGTGTGTGTGTGTGTGTGTGTGTCCTACCACACCAGTCTCAGAAAAGTAGGGAACAGGGCACAATGAATATTTCACAATCTAAATTTCAAAAATAAGCAAACTAGTTAGTGGTAATAGAAGCCCAGTTGGCAGTTATCCTTGGGTGGCACTGGCAGTGACTGGAAGGAAGACAGGAGGCTTCTGGGAGCCTGATGATGCTCTCTTTCTCACTCCGGGTATTGTTATGCAGACCTGTTCACTGTAGGAACCCATGGCAGTATACTTAATACTTTATTCACTTTTCTGGGAGTTGTAATTTAATAGCACCATTATTAAAAATGTCAACACAGCCTTTACATATTATGGATATCTTATCATTACTTACCTTTCAAATGTTTTTCTCGCTCTGTCACTTGTACTTTAACTACTTTATAGAAAATGTGGACAAAATTTACAACCAGGCAATTCGCAGAGGACACTGTACAGATAGTCAGAAAACATGAAACATTATGCAATTTCATTACTACTCAGGGAAATGCAAATGAACACAGTACATAAATCCTTTGCTCATCATGGTGGAATGTTTCCTGAAAGTTTATAATATATACTGTTTACAATGGAGTGAGGAAAGAGGAACTAACACATCTGATATAAACTGGAGCAGGATTGCCCACAGGGCGTGAGGCTATATCTAACCAAACTCCAAATATAAGAGCCAGCATCCTTCTTGGCATCCTTGAGCAGCTGGATTGGTGTAACCAACCATCTCTCTACAGATTGCTTGTGAAGACAACAAACTCTTACTTGTAGTTCTCGGTTTTTAAATTTCGAGATAACCCCTTATCCAAACACATCATTTGAACTCAGGAACCAGATTTGGATGAATTTGAATTTGAATGAATCTCTCACTGAACTCTATTTAGCAACCAAAGCCAGGGAACTGAAGCATGACATATTTACTATTAGAAATTACTTTCTTTGGAACTATTTAAACTTACAGTGACTATTTTTAAATGCCAACTTTAAAGCTGTGCAGTAGCATGGCAGTGATATGTTTGTGAAAAATTCTTTTAGAGTGAAAATAACTGTCCTGATATACCTCTTTTGAAATGTGTTTTTCAATCTGACCAGAAATAAAGAAGAAAATAAAGAGTAAGGAATAAATAAATAAATAAATAATACATCCAGGTTTATTAGCACAATGAACAAGAGCAAACAAGTGCATTTTTGTGGGAATCATCAAAGCAGAAGAGATGTGTTCTTTCCAACACCCACTCCATATTTTGAAAAATTAGGTTAATAATAGGCCAAAAGTTCAATACATTTCAAAGAAAAATGATATCACACTGTTCCTATTCGCTGCCCATGATATAGTTTTTAGCACCTAAATATTTTCACCTGAAAATTTAAAAATACACAGCTAAAAAGCTCTTGAATTAAACAGGACATCAAATTAGGGTAAGGAAAAAGAAGACATTTCTTATGCTTCCCACCTGACTTGGAGGTTCTCCTTAGGCCCCCACACTGACCCCACCACTGCCATGGCTGCTGGCCTCTCTAGTGAGGCTGGCCACCCTCTCTGCCCAGCTCTCTCTCCACATCCCCAAGTGAGCAGAACTTGCAGGCAGAATGTTCAAAGAGAGGCCACAGCTAATCTCTTGGTCCCCCTATGACCTCCCAGATAACCTTCCTAAAGGAGTCTGTTGGTGGGAATTCTTGTCCTTCTGCAATGAATTGGCATTCTCTTCTTGTTCCCCATAAGAAGTCTGTAGCCTACTGTCTGTATACTACTTCTTATTCTGTTTTATTTCAATTTTCTCCTTTCCCCCAGAAAACTCAGAGTTCATTTTATTCTGAATTTTCATGTTTGTCCTTAGCCTAAATGTTCTGATTTAAGAAAAAAAAAAAATTGTGTGTGTGTGTTCTTCTATTACAAGACTTTTGGCTCTTGTTTGAATGCAGGCAGCCTCCTCAAGTCCTTTTGAAGCGAATGTCATAAATACAACCACACATGTATGCATACCTATATACATAAACAAACATACAAATAGCTAAAATAAAACCTAAAGGGTAGAAATCTCAAAAGAAGCTGAAGATCATTAGAGGTGATAATTTTAGGCAAGGAAAATCTTGATACACCATAGAATCACATCAGAAAAGTGACCACCTGGTTCATAGACATTTCCAGTACTACATGCAGCTGTCCTTGCCCACCTCCTGGGTCATCCACAGACAACGTGGATTGAACTCACCAAGAAAACCTTGAACACAACATCTCATGCCCTAAAGATGCCCTCACATGCCGAGGAAGGGACGTTCCTTCTGCATCACCAAGAGCTCCTGGAAGACCTGCCGAGGACTGCCCCAGTTCAAACCCACAACAACTTCCCCCATGTAATTAACAAATTAGCACTTAGGGGGTGACACCCTCCATCGTGTGCAGGTGTGATTGAAGGCAGGTTGCAAGCTTTGTTTGGGGAACACAGCCATTTATTCAACTTTTGAGAGTGGAAACTGGGGTCCAAGGTTGCACTGTGAACTGGCCCTAGGACAACAATGGGCTGTGTTTAGAGCCAAGTTCAAGGCGAAGGCACTCAGCGCTTGATCCTCCAGCCTTCCTTAGCCAGCTTAACTGGTTCCCTAATGAGCGGCCACTACAAAAACTCGCGGAACCTTTGAATCTCAAGGATTTCAAAGTGACCTCACAAGAAGTGGAGAGTAACTATGGGCTTGTCTTTCTGTCTTTTCTTCTTCTTCTTCTTCTTCTTCTTTTTTTTAATCACAGCTTTCTTTCAGATAAAAAACAATATCTACCTTAATACTTCTGTTCCTGGAAAAACTGGGTTTTCACATGATTCCCCAACAATGCTTTCACATGGGATACAAAAGAGACATCTCTTATTTTCTACAGTGCTAGATCAAGGTCAGCAGAGGTGGTTGAAGGAACCCTTCCCTTCTCAATCGGCTTCTTGGTAGTGGGGCGGGTGTTAACTAACTGTAAGAGAATTAGACTCAAGTCATGCGATCTTGAGAATCAGGAGTGATCAAAAGTAGAACTGACTGCTTTGCCACCCAGGACAGATGCCATATCCACAAAGTGCTTCCAGTATGATCCTGCAGGCACCAGGATCAAGGCTATGAGCTAGAGGCAATCCTGAGCTTGCAAGAATCCCACCACCAGCCCTGAGTCACTGTGCTCTCCTGCTTTCTTCTGGTGCCTCTGCCCTGGCAATGGATCTACTGATGTCCCTACTCACAGATTCAGTCCCACAACCCATATCCGTCACCCTCACCCCCTGCTGTGCCATCACGCATTAGAATTCAGAATAACCTCAGACTCTGGATCCCTCACATGTCACCTCAAGCCCTGTGTTCATCTCCTGCCACTGTGATTACAAATGGCTACAAACTCAGTGGCTTCAAATAACACAAAGTCATAGCTCCCAGTCTATAAGTAAAAATTCCAGACAGGTTGGGCTGTTTCTTTGCTCTGGGTCTCAGAGAAGCAAAATCAGAGGCAGCCTGATGGAGCTCTTATCTGGAGGTTCCTGGGAGACTCTGCCTCCCAGCTGGCAGAGTCCTATTCCTCCCCGCTGTAGGACTGAGCTCTCTTGGAACCTAAGCTACCTGAGGCCACCCGTATTCAGCATCACAGTACCCCTTGATCTCCAGTGGCCCGCTGGGTCCTTCTCACACTGCGTCTCCCTGACTTTTTCTGATGCCTCGTCCTCAGAGTCCAGCTGGAGAAAGATCTCTGCTTTAAGGATTCGGGTGGCCACATCAGTATGCTCCCTAGTCTCCCCAGCCCCTGCCATGATCCAGGCGGATCTCCTATCTTCATGTTGGCTGATTATCCACTAATACTATAACCAGATCCATAAAATCTATTTTGCTATGTAATGAAACATATTCACAGGCTCCAGGAATGAGGGTGTGGACATCTTCAGGGGGATGTTCTGTCTACTAGCCTCCCTAAGTTTCCTTAGTTGCAGAACAGATCCATAACATGGTGCCTGGGGAGCCCTTGGCATGTGGCCATGCCCTTCTGTGATGGACTAAGACATGGAATCATCCTCCATCCTGAACTCCTTACTCAAATCCACTGTCCAGCCAGGGTCTCACGTCTCCTTACCATCTGGGCACTCATTTGAGATGCCGGTTTTCTATCTATCAGCTCCTCCCCAAGGGCCTGCCCATAGGCTGGTGTCGTGCAGTAATCATACAGGGACCCAAGAACTGAATGCCACCCCCAATCTCCCTTCCAGATCTACTGACCTCCACTTGCCCTGCCTTCAGGATCTGGCAGCAAGAATTGCCAGAATCATCCCTCCACCTCTGTTCTCCCCCAGCTACTGCCACCAAAGACACTCAGCTAGAGCTGGAGCAGGAATACTAAGAGGCTGCAAAGTCGCCAGTCGGCTATTTAAGCTGTAAATCTGGACCCATTCCTTCTTCTGCTGGAGATGCAGTAAACACTTCCAATCAAGGCACATTTGAAATTTGCAGATATCGACAATGTGTCCTCCCAAATCTCACTTGTTTTGAAACATTTCACCCTGGGAAGAAATATGCTCTAACTGTCTTTTTCTCTAAGGCCCGAAAGATAAATAGCACTAAGAATTTATATAATAAAGATTTAATATCTCCCAACCTCCTCTTCCTTTCATCTCCTCCTCAATGCATTTCTCTAAGGGAGTCTAACTTCTCGCCCAATTCACAAACAGAATCCTGACATAAAGAACAGCTGCTAAATCTATAAATAAAGAGAGGAAGGGCAAATAAACCTACACGTAACTAGAAAATGACACGCTCCCTGACACCCTCTGGTGGGTGACTAGATAACTGACCTATCTCCCCTATTGGCCTTCCCGCCCCACAAGTCACATGTGCTGCCATACATTCGGCCCACCCTGAAACCCTACATCCTCTATGGGAGGTAACTGATTCTATGACCGTCCCGTTTTTGTTACCTGGATTTAAGTATCAAGTTCATTCGTGAATCACTGTCCACAAACTCAGGTGCAAGAAATGATACATCTCTTTGTATAAATCAGTTTGTTCTCTGATCCCATTGCTGATGATGCCAGGTTGGTAGGAAACTTAGCCTTAATTGCTTTCAGAGTTTCCAGCCAGCTCCCTGAAGCTATGGCAAGGGTGCAATGATGCATGCCCTGCCACACAGGCTTGGGACCAATCCTCTGGACAAGCATCAGTTTGCTTTTTGCAGAGATTTCCTCTTCTTCATGGCCCCACAGGGCTTCATTCCTGCCAATCACATGGGCCCCATTTTTCTAGGAGCTAGGTTGACACTGCCATTTCTCCATGGGGCACTTCCAGGAAGCTATAACCAAGGACCCCCTCCTCCAAGACCTCCAACTCCATGCTCTTCTCACCTGAACTTTCTTCCGTGGTGGGGATGGCTCAGGTGGACAGTGGGGAACTCCGTGGCACCTCTCCCTCCTGACTTTCCTCAGGCATCTGATCTCCAAGCATTCAGGGATCTACAGCCTTATTAGTTCTAGAAATAAATTGGGCAGCTGGGCATGGTGGGGCACGCCTGTATTCCCAGCACTTGGGAGGCTGAGGCAGGAGGATCGCGAGTTCAAAGCCAGCCTCAGCAATGGCGAGGCACTTAGCAACTCAGTGAGACCCTGTCTCTAAATAAAATGCAAAAAAGGGCTGGGGATGTGGCCCAGTGGTCAAGTGCCCCTGAGTTCAATCCCTGGTACCAAATAAATAAATGAATAAATAAATCGGGTAGCCTCAAACCTTTCCTGGGACAATATATCTCAGGGTCTATCTGCATGAATAAGGGGCCAAAGGGAGAAATCAGGCTGAGAAGCCCAATATTTCAGAATATGCTTTAGCCCTCAGGAATGAAGACACAGCCCTTTCTACTCCAAGCACTTATATGCTCACGTCCAGCATAGGATTCCTGAAATCTAGATAAACCCATGCCACAGTGGTAGAGCAAAATAACAACTTCAGCAGTTTACAAGCTGATGGGCTGTGGTTTTGCACCCTGACACACAGCAGCTTTGCGTACTGACTTTAACCATAGAGGTTTACAGAGGCTAACACTGGCTAAAAGATAACTGTAGTAGCAGAGGCAGGAAACAAAACAGCCAGGCCAGAACAATCCCCTCGTTAGGCTTAGTGCAGCAAAAGTCCCTAAGCTGTAGGAGCTAAGAGCCCCAAGGCTGTTGACAAGCTTGTACCCATGTAAGGAATGTAAACTGTTCCCTCCAACAGAATCACGCCAACTCCCTTGCCTTGATGTACCCCAAACTTGCTTATGTATAAAAGTAAAAGCCCTGCTGTGCCTGAGGCTCAGACTTTGGGAATTTTCCTTCTGGGTCATGGTGCCACTAATAAAGTGTTGCTTCCAGATCGCGGTATCCTGACCCTGGTTTCCCACTGCACCATGAGCTAGGCAGGAAGCAAACCTTAGCCATGGCAGCCTTCCTATGGTGGACCCAGGGGGTGGAGAGGTAGTCACCTTTGGAGATAGGACAGCATCTCCAAATGCTGTCCACACATTATTTTAGCATTTGTGCCTAAGAATTTAAAAGAGGAATCATTTAGAAATGTATCACGGTTGTTTCTCTGCAGGGCTTTCTTTACCAACTGCTTGGTAATGAATTAGCAAGAATTACTTCTTCCTTTGTTTACACATGGGGTGAAATTTGTAGGTATTTTAGTACTTCCTTGATGCTGCCTTCTCTAGGTGGAAAACAAAGACCAACCAGATGAAAAGGGCAAAGGCCACCACCCAGAACTTGCTACAGCACAGGGCAGGCCATCAGCACTGGCACTTGCATTTGGCAGACTCAAAGGCCAGAAGCGTGGGAGAGCTTTACTGTGAGGAAAGGTGGGGGCAGCTCCAGGCACGCACTGTTTGGAGGCCATTGGCCCCAGGGTCACTGGGGCAGCTAGCTAGGTTAGGGAGCTTATGGGTGAAGGAGCCCCAATTAGGGAGATGGCTATTGCGGTCAGCTGGAAGCCATAAGTTCCACCTGATAATAAGTATGTATGTGACGCACCTGTAAATGCACGTGAGGCAAGGTATATAACCGGGTGAAAGCGGTCGGAGTCAGGAGAAGAATGAATTCATTCAGTCAGTCATGCAGTCGCTCGGTCGGAAGAAGAGTTCGGGTCGGAGAAGAAGAAAAGAATCAGAGCGGCCAGAACGTAGGCAGAGCGGTTACAGAAGAGAAACCAGATAGAAGAAGTAATTGCTGGTCAGAGTCAGGCAGAGGCTCCCGAGGAAGAAAGAAGAAAAAAGAAAGAAGCTCTAAAAGCTAAGCTCTCTCTCTCTCTTTAGAAGAAATCTCTCTCTTTCAAGCTCTCTCTCTTTCTCTCTAAGCTCTAAGAAGATGAAGAAGAAAAAGCTCTATCTTTCTCTCTAAGCTCTAAGAAGAAGAAGAAGAAGAAAAAAGCTATCTCTAATCTTTCTCTCTAAGCTCTTTCTAAGAAGAAGAAAAATCTTTCTTTCTCTCTCTAAGCTCTCTCTAAGAAAGTAGAAGTAAAAGTAGTAATAGCTTTACTCTGCCTCCGAGTTTTCCTCCCGCAGCGCCGTGGCTGGCCATGACAGGCAGCTTACATATGGGGCCTTCTCTGGTTGATCCTAAGTTGGAAGCAGGGACAAAATTAGAAAATCTGTCATTTTTTAAACAAGTCCCAGTCATTTGGGGCTAATTTTTAGAGAGCTTACTGCTTGGCTTCTGGGCCAATTGCTACACATAGTGGTCCTACTTCCAGAGTACTACTTATGCAGAGCAGGTTGTCTTCCCGGGATGGTTATGATACACAGAGGGCTGGTTGCTGCAGATGTGGTCAGAGTTCTATTTTTCTGTGTGTCTTGGCCACTTATATATTCAGTTGCTATTTACATTCATGACTACAGGATTCTTGAAAACAAGAACAGGTCTTTGAGTCCATATTTCCTGTGTACAATGTCTTTCTAACACATCTTGATCATCTCATTGAACAATTAGTTCCCATTCCCATTATCCCCAGCCTCTACCAAGCACTCGTCTATATTCTCCATGTATTTGACTATTCTGGATATTTAATATAAATAGAATCACACAATATTTGGCCTCTTGTGATCTCCTTCTTCTACTTCATATAATGCTTTCAAAGTAGAATAAACTAATACTTTGTTTCATTGCATGGCTGAATAATATTCCACATGGATAAACCCCATGTTGTTTACCCATTCATCTGCTGATGAACACTTGGGCCATTTGCATGTTTTGACTGGTGTGAATGATGTTGCTACGAACCTGGGTACACAAGTTTTTGTGTAGGCTTATGTTTCTGGTTCTCTTGGCAATTGCAGGGTTATATAATAATTCTTATTTAACTTTTTGAAGAATCTTGTCTTTTTAAAGTGCCAGATGTGAAGCGTGCTCCATCCAACTGAAACACACAGGAGAGCTGCGGAGAACTGGAAGGCTTTCACACTCCAGATGTGATCCCCGCCCTGCAGCCTGCTGAGACCCATGCCCCACAGCACGCTGTACCAAAAAAATTTGTTTCTGACATCCATAGTCCTGAGTGGCCTGCAAGTCCCTGTATGGCAGGGACCACACCTTCCACACTCACCTGCATATCCCTAGCATTTAGTGGTCAGCACTATGCTGAGAACATAGAGGTGCTCGAAATTATTGGTGGGTCCAAGTTCATGGATGATTAAACTCATTAAGGCATCCTTCCTTTCATGGTTTGGTCCTTGTTTAATAAGTGCAAGATTTTTCTGTACTCAGAACTGTTGATAAGGTACAGCAATATCATCTACCCAGATACATGTAAATTCAGAAAGGAATAAACCCCAGATGCGCTATCAGCAGCAGAGGCCAACAACAAAGGCAATCTCCGCTTGGAGATGGTACATTTAACTTGTGTTTAAATTAAAAGTGAGTGCCTTTGAGTGTTTCTCTGTTCTGCATACAAAGACTCATTATCTTAAAACAAAAATGCAATCCCAGATAACACTGGCAAATAAAGCTGAGCATTGTGTCTGTAAGAAAAACGATCTGGTACATACACAATGCATTACATTGTGTCTCTGACATTCAGACTTTCTAGGCCTGAAAACTCTGCCATTCTGCTTCTGCAGAGTGATTAGTATATCTGAGGATCATGAGGGACAGAGTTAATTTTCTAAGTGTACAGTGAGCTCAGCCACACTGTCAAATGCTACCATTCAATGGCTCCATCCTCTCGGCTTTGGCTGTTGGCTGGAGGTGTTATCTGTGTGCCACTCAAGGACCTGCAGAAAGGGACTTATCGCAGGGCTCTGTGGGGCTCGGTGTCATTGTGATGAGATCTCTTTTTTCCTCCTGTAAATTCCCCCTTGATGTTGAAGGGCTGAGCCTGAGAATGATCAAACACCAATTAAGCCATAATGATCTAAGACTTATGAAAGACGGTGACTTGGAAAGGCCAGTCTGCTCCTGAAAGATAAATCGAGAAGGATGCGAGGGAAAGAAATATTCATTCAGGGGGTAATATGTGCGCTCGGTGTGACAGATTGCAACTGCAGAGACGATTCACCCCCTCCTCCTGGACCAGACCTTCTGTCTGGTGCCCTGTGTGGGCACAGGGCCCCCCACTTCCCCACACGGGGGCCCTGGTGTCAGCCTGCGCCTCCTCGCCTGCCCTCACACCAGTTTCCATATGTGCCAAGACACCCGCAATCCCTCTCACACGTGCCCCGTCCCCTGCTGCCACATCCTACAAACCTATTTTCAGCCGTCAGTGCTCAGGATTATGAAGATAGCCATGTCGCCGGCTTACGCCTCTGTCTCCCCCACTCTGAGTTCTGCCCTAATCCCCGGGTGTGCTGGCTGACACTCAGTCCAGACACTGGCAGGCGACCATTCCCCACAGAATAGGGCGCCATCATCCTGCCCGCCTGGCATTCAAAGCCACTGTGGCCTGACTGGCTTCCCTGTCCTCACGACAGTTAGGAGGAGCTATTTCTGATCCCATTACCTACTCCTAGAGTCTCAGGCAGGGTCCCCAGAGGCCCTGAGATGATGGTTCAAGTGCAGGGGACTTACTGGGGACGCTGGCTGGGGGAGGGGAAAAGGCAAGGAAATGTGTGATTTCAAACAGAGGCTGCGGAGGGGACAGAAGGGAGCAGCAGGCTGAGGGACAGGGAACCCTGAGGTTTGTCCTGACCCCAGCAAGGGAGAAGGCCACCAGACACCCGAGCCAGGCAGTCACTGGCCAAGGCTGAGGAAGAGCTGGGGTGAGAGGCAGAGCCCAGTCTCCCTATGAAGAGGCAAGCGGGCCCCCAAGTCCCAGGGAGTCCCCAGCTAGCCAAAGGAGCAGAGCTCAGATGTGTGCAGAGGGCTGGGTAGGTGGGGATGGTGGAAGAGGAGCAGGGAACAGGAACCTGGGGGCTCTGATGCATTCATGACCATGTCTGCCACACCTGCGTCCCTCCCTGGTGTCTCTCTGGGCCCCTCGTCTCCACTGGCTCAAATTCCGAGCATCTGTCACAGCCTCACTCAGAAGCTTCAACCAGCCTTCCTGTCACCGCCCCCACACACAGGCGCAGAGAGGCGGGGTCAGCTGAATGGAGGAGGCCAGATGCAGGAGGCCCACAGCAGTCCTGGGCCAGCCCCGCATAATGGTGGGCAGGAGGTCAAAGGAGAGTGGGCAGCCCAGCAGGGCAGAGGGCACAGTGACCTGATCATGGCGACACCAGCAGGCTCAGGTGGTTGGAAGCACAGGACCAGGGCCTCTTCGGGACTGCAGGACTCCCACCCCTATGTGGAGTTCAGGGAGGGTGCAACCAGGCCTGCTGGAGAACAGTGTAGCTGTGTGAGGCGGAGAGGGAATCAGGACTAGAACCAGAGACAGGAGCAAAAGTCCATGCACTGGGACCAATAGTGGAGATGAAAGGACAAAAGGACAAGCTGCAAGGTGGCAGGGATCAGCCGATTACCACAGCCCAGATCAGGTGGCCAAGCAGCCCAATACAACCTCCACTGCCAACAGGAGGAGGCCGCTGCTGAAATGCAAATGGAGCTTCTCCAGTATGAAGGAGGTTGTTTTGAGGTTCTTAAGATAAAATATCAAAAGAAAGAATGTTCCTTTCAGCATTATGTCTCTCAACACTAGTAAGACAAAAAAAAAAAAAAAAAAAAAAAAAAATTCAAACTCAGCCTCGTCCAAATCTAAAGGTAGTCTCATGCCACAACCTTGCCCACTGAAAAAAAGGTAAAAAGTCTTTGGGAAAATTCATCTCTACTCTTCCCCATCCTCCTTTTCTCTGCCTGGAATGCAGATATTGGTAGCTGGTAATGCAGCAGCCGTTTTATGAGCAGAGGATGAAAACTACAAGCTAAAGTGTTGACAAGGAAGAAAGAGCCTGGTTCATGGATGTAATCTTTTTTTTTTTTTTCCGGGGGGGTGGGGAGCGGAGAGGAGTGGGGGTTACCAGGGATTGAACTCAAGGGCACTTGACCACTGAGCCACATCCCCAGCCCTATTTTGTATTTTATTTAGAGACAGGGTCTCACTGAGTTGCTTAGTGCCTCACTAAGTTGCTGACGCTGGCTTTGAACTCACGATCCTCCCGCCTCAGCCTCCCGAGCCACTGGGATTACAGGCATGTGCCACCGCCCCTAGCCTGGATGTAATTTTTGTAATGTAACAATAACTACCTTGAAAGGCAAACTCTGAAATCTCACACCACAATAGTTTATTTGTTACATATGTGAATTCAAGTGGGGAGGGATGGAAGGGTTGCTCTGCTCCCCAAAACTTGCTTCCTTCAGAGAGCCAGACCAGTGGAGGAGACTCCGCTATCTTTAACACGTGGCTTCCCACACTGCAAGTAGACATCCAGGCAGCAGGGAGAAGAAAAGACGGAGTGAACTACTACCATGAGCTGGGACTAAAAAACGGGGCTTATCACCCCATCTACATTGCTTTGGCCAGAAGGCAGTCCTGTGGCCACACTAGCTGCAGATACATCTCAGAAATGTAGTCCAGCCCAAAAAGAGAAAGAAGAATCTGCCACAACATTTTCACACAGTCACACCAGCCCTGAAATACCCCCACTAACCTCTGGTTATGGAATAAAAAGGATTTCTCTGCCTCATTTAAGGTATTGTTCAGCTGGGCCTGGTGGCACACACCTATAATCCCAGTACCTCAGGAGGCTGAGGCAGGAAGATTGCAAATCCAAAGTTAGCCTCAGCAACTCAGCAAGGCCCTCAGCAATTTAGCAAGACCCTGTCTCAAAAAATAAAAAGAACTGGGGTGTGGCTCAGTGGTTGAGTGCCCTGGGGTTAACTTCCCAGCACCACCCCCCAAAAAGATATTGTTTTCTGGATGTCATTATTCTCGGGCAAGAACAATTTTATTCAAAACCCAGGACAACAGACATTTCAGAGTATGCCAAATTATTATTATTATTATTATTATTATTATTATTATTATTATTATTATTATTTTGGTACCAGGGATTAAATTCAGGGGCACTCAACCCCTGAAGCCACATCCCCAGCCCTATTCTGTATTTTATTTAGAGACAGGATCTCACTGAGTTGCTTAGTGGCTCACTTTTGCTGAGGCTGGCTTTGAACTCATGATCCTCCTGCTTCAGCCTCCCACGCCACTGGGATTATAGGCATGAGCCACTGCACCCAGCATGCCAAATATTTACATGTAGAAAATTAGATGAAGCTCTCCGGATGATGGCTGCAGTGCCAAGTACGAGTTAGTAGCTACGCTTTTCTACACAAAAGATGGCGTGTTGCCAGAGAATCACTTTGGAGACAGATGTAAAAATTAAGACCATGCATTCAGTAATTTAAGCAGTCTTGAAATCAACTTTGATGCAGCTTTGAAAAATCAGGATTCAACATTCCATTTCCTACATCTTAGGGCTGGAAGGAATCTTGGTGCCCATGTTCTGTTTAATAGAACCCAAGAGGAAAGAATGTGTAGAGGTGTAGGTGATGTGTAGGTGATTGGCCTGAGTTCTAAGTGCCTGAGTCAGAGCAGAACCCAGGCTTCCTGACCAGTGCCAGTGTCCACCAATGTCACCTCCATTTGTCTGAAGTATTTTTGCTTGATAAAGAGAGGTATAACAGGAGTCAAACACAATCTCCATGTGATCCAGCAATTCTAGTTTAAAGCAAAGATGATTAATTGTTTAGTTATGTTAGATCAGCATTATTCACAAAGCCAAAAGGTAAGAACCACCCAATTGTTCATCAAATGATAAATGGATGAGAAACATATGACATATACATACAGTATAGTGTTATTCAGCCCTAAAAAGAAATGAAATTGCAGCACATGTTATAACACAGTCAAACCTTGGAAACATCATGCTAAGTGAAATAAACAGATACAAAAGAGCAAATATATCATTCCACTCATCTGAAGTGATCGGCATCCACTGAGAGGCAAAATAGAAAGGGGTTACTAGGGGCTAAGGGGAGTAGGAAGTTAACATCCCATGGGCATATGGTTTCTGTGTAGGATAGTGGAATGTTCTGGAAATGGATGCTGGTGAAGGCCCCACAACACTATGAATACACTTAATGCCACAGAATTATCCAGTGAAAAAATAGTTAAAGTGGTAAATTTTATGCAATGTATATTTTGCTACAAAAAGGGAAGTACAACAAGAACTAAAAGCAAAAATACTTCTGACAAATGGAGGAGAGGGTTCTGCCTAACAATTTGATTTCACCCAAATTTAAGGAGGTCTCCAGTTGAACATTTCAACCTGTTTTTTTGTTTGTTTGTTCGTTTGTTTGTTTTGATACTAAGAACTGAACCCAAGGGTGCTTAACTACTGAACCACATCCCCAGGCCATTTTATTTTTATTTTGAAACAGGGTCTTGCTAAGTTGCTTAGGCTGGCCTAGAACTTGCAATCCTCCTGCCTCAGCTTCCCAATCCATTGGGATTGCAGGCATGCACCACCACACCTGGCTTAACCTGTTCTTTCTTAACCTGTTCTTTCCCTTAGCAAAACCCCTTAAAGAGAAACTCAGGCACCAAAATGTGTCTGCCTCCTGGTGGGTGTTCAGTAAACACACACACCGGGTTTTGTTCCGTTATTTGTTAATTTTTTGTTTTGTGTTAATTCAAAAGTGGCCCAAAGTCCAGTCTGAGATGAGGATGGAGTATAATTCAGTGGGTATAATTCAGTGACACAGTGACATACTTTTTTAGTCTTGCCTTTGTAATTAGAGGAAAAGAGAATGGAGGAAAGAAGTATGGGAGGTGATTTAAAGGGGAGGCAGAGAAGGAGGAAACACACAGGAAACTGAAGTTTAGGGAGAACACTGGGGAGTGGGGTGGACTAGGGGAGTTCCCTGTGCTGGGACTGGATAAACCTTCATCCAAGAGGAGATATCTAGAACATAAGCTAGGGATGAGCACAGAGTCATCAACTCCAAAGACATTCCCAGAAGTCAATTCAAGGATGCTCAACACCCTATTTTATGTGAAGCGGCGACACCTGCCATGTGCCTTTCATATTAGAGAACAGGTTGGGAGAGACTGTAAGACCTGCAGATAGTCGATATGCTCCCCTCCCGCAGCTCCACCTCCACAGATTTAATCAAACAAATCAAAAATCGTTCACAAAAAACTGCATCTATGCTAAACACATACAGAGTTTTTTTCCTTGTCACAAGTCCCCAAACAAGTCAGTACAACAGCCATTTACACAGCATTTACATGGCATTAGATATTATAAGTGATCTAGAAGAGATTTAAAGCATACAAGCAGATGTGTATAAGTTTATGCAAATACTAGCCCACTTTATACCAGGGACCTGAGCAGTGGCAGATTTTGGCATTCATGGGGGGTAGGGCATGGAACCAATCCCCCTCTGTCACATCCACAGCCAGTTGTCCCAGGGCAGTGGGACAAAGAGAGATCAAAGAAAATACCTGGAGGCAGCATAGGAGGCATAAGGCCTTGCTGAGAGGGTCCAGCAGCAACAGGCTGACAGATAGCACCTCAGTCCCTCACTGTTTTGCCAAGCAGCATCTCCTCTCCCTCAGGGTATGTCATCCGGTGACAGTGGCTGAGTGAGTGACATGTATCCTTTCCACAGTACCCTCAGTTCCACTCTAGTCGCCACTGAGAGAGGGGTGTTAGATGCTAGGTTGCAGCAGTCATCAGCATGAGCTTGCTTAGTTTGTTTGTGCAGCATCCCCAGGAGCAACTGTCCTGGTGTACATCCAAGAAAGTGGCTTTCTACAGATATCTATGGTTTGCCCTAGTCTCCAGTGTGCACAAGAGAAAGCCAGTCCTTCAGGATGTTATGTCTCTGGACTCTCCAGTCCAGACTTGCTCTCATTGTTTCTTAGCATGGCTAGGCGTCTGGGAGCAGGAAGGGAGTCTTCAAGGACATGGTGTTTTATTTTCCCCCTTTCCTCTGAGGATGATGCACATTCTGATACTAGAGGTGCCTGTTGATTTGTGTGTGTGTGTGTGTGTGTGTGTGTGTGTGTCCTGGTGTGCATGTGTAGGCATACATATCTTACTGGATCTAGAAAGGATGTCTAGAGAAATTATGCTCTTTGATTTTTCTTCTGAAAAAACTACACAGTGCATAGTTATCATATTCCACACGTCCTCCTAGGATTTCCTACAGTTAGACTACCATGATTTCTAATCACCACTGTTTGTTAATGATTCAGTGATGGTCCATCCCCACCAATCACATCAACAAAGCAGTGTGGGTTATGCACAGTTCCCTCATAGCAGACTGTCTTCTCTCTGCAACTTTATTAAAAAATCATGTCCACACATTAAAAATATAGAGATTAATTGTTAGTTTTGTAAAGTCAGTTATCTCCGATGGATAGTGGCACAACTTCACAGGTTAGTGTTCCTTAGAATCAACTGCAGAGATAATTCTTGTCAAAATGCAGATTCCTAGGCTCCAACACTAAGAGATTCCTACTTATAAGGTTTCAGGTGGCCCCAGAATCTGTATGTTAACAAGCTAAATTTTCATATCACTAGGAGATAGGAAGTTGTTGGTGTCTGGACCATATTTGGAGAAACATGTCCCAGAGTGACTTTATTTTTCCTGTGGTTTTCAGAGGTCCTAACTAAGAACACCCCACCAAGGCTCTGGATGGTGGGGTGAAGAAAGAAGGAAATGGAGCCACATTAGAATTAATAAACTCCTTGCTCCAAAATGAGCAAGTCCTGACTAACGAGGCTGTTATGTACTGAATTGTTTCCTCCGAAAATTCACATGTTGAAGTTCCAATACTCAGTACCTCAGAAAGTGACGGTATTTGGAGACAGGGCCTGTAAAAAGGTGATTAGTTTAAAATGAGACTTTTAGGGTGGCCCCTAGCCCAAGTTCACCAGCATCCTTATAAGAAAATGGACACAAAATGAGATGCCACAGACATAGAAAAAAGACTACATGAGGACGCGGTGAGAAGGCTGCCAGCTGCCAGCTGCAGAGACGGGAGAAACCAGACTGGCCGACTGACACCTTCACCTCAGACTTGGGGCCATCAGCACTGTGAAGAAGGACATTTCTGTGGGTGACACCCAGGCAGTGGCATTTGCTCTCATGGTCCCAGCAAACCAATAACAAGCAGGAGCAGTTCTTTCCACCTGCCTCCAAGGTGGCTCTCAGTCTGTAGGAGGTGGTTGGCAACGGGTCACCCCACTGGGAGGCCCTTCGTTTTCCCATGTAGGATGCCAGAAACCATGGCTGCGACAGCCACTTATGTTCATTGAGGGACAAGTAGAAGGCTTGCAGGAGATGGAAACTGAAGATCATCAGCAA
Source organism: Tamias sibiricus (assembly GCA_025594165.1). Taxonomy (NCBI): domain Eukaryota; kingdom Metazoa; phylum Chordata; class Mammalia; order Rodentia; family Sciuridae; genus Tamias; species Tamias sibiricus. The sequence goes on along the minus strand of CM046663.1, from coordinate 87,636,920 downwards.
CTGAGATGATACAGTTGTGTCAGTTAAGATTGGATGATAAGCCCTTCTCATGGGAATGAGGGAAGAGGACGGACCCCAGAGGTGTCAACTTCTGGATCTCCGAAGCTGGCTCAGCGTGGTCAACTAGATTCATCTGTAGTTACACGTAGCAGCACTTATGACTGATCTCATCAGAATTCCTCAAGTATTCCATGTGATGCAGTGTCCAGCAGCAGACCCCACTGATGGGTAGAGTTGATAGATTTATTTAAAGTTTTATTGTAAAAATCAAGAGTTGCAATTCTTTTCTACTTATTTAAAAATCTACTGCTTCACATTTGCCAAGTCTGACAACATTCTGGCAGGTATTATGAAAGTAGTTGAGAGATATTAGCTTCATTAGATTAATTGCCTCATGTACTTGTCTAGAGAATCGCTCCAGCCTTATCTTCCTTATCTTCTCATGTCTTTTCCTCCAATGTTTATTGTGGGTGGTATTTCCAAGATGATAGGACACAAAGAGTGGGAGAAAAAAGTGATTGCTGAGACTGTGTCACTCTGGAGACTTCTGCCTACGCTCCTTTCCCTCCTCCTACACCTCCAAGAGAGCCAGAGTCACCACTGGGAGAGAAATAGGGCTTTGAGGAAGGCTGATCTGGGGTGGAAGTGAATGAAGGATCAGGGTACAGATTGTAGGAAGAATGTGGAGGAGCTAGAGATGGGGAGTAGAAAAGGAAGAGGTATTTAAAGAGAAGATGTCAAGTGTTAAAATGTGTCTTCCCCCAAAAACACATTGAAATCCTTACTCCCAGTGCCTGGGAATGAGACCTTTGAAGATAGATTCTTTGTAGACATAACCAAGTTAAGATGGAGTCACTAGGGTGGGCTCTAAGCCAATGTGATCAGTGTCCTCATAAGAAGAGGAAAATTTGGACACAGACATGGAGGGAAGATGCTGTGAGGACAGAGGTAGGGATTCGAGTGAGGTGGCCACAAGCCAAGTGTAGGAGCCCTGATTGGGGAGATGGCTGAGATTGCGGTTGGCTGCGGGCCATAGAGATATTCGGACATTGCCGCCTTCCGTGGTCTCACAGAACTTGGCCCGGGATCTCGAGAGACTTGAGCCGAGATCGGATGGGGTCGGCGCCATTTCGTTTGTGGGTTTTTTGGTGGTGCGTGTTAGAGTCATTGTTAGAGCCGAAGAGAGAAGTATCAGAATAAAAAGCTTGTTGGTTTTCAGTTTGCCTCTAAACTTCTTCCCGCGGCTTCGTTGCTCCAAGCGGCAATCGCTTCAGGCGGCGACAGCCAAGGAATGCCAGGGGCTACAAGAAGCTAGAGCAGGAAGGGAAGGTTCCTACCCAAGAAGCTTCCAAAGGAGCAAGGCCTGTCAACACCTTAAGCTCAGACTTGGGGCCTCCAGGTCTGAGAGAGAGTCAGTTGTAGTTTTAAGACTTATCCTGTGGTCCTAGGGTGTGGTGGTCCTAGAAAAATAATGCAAGGAGAGCTTGAAGAGCTGAAGGAAGACTCTGGTGGCAACATACTTCTCTACTTCCTGACACCTGGGAAGCACTCAGGAAACATGTCTGAACTCATAAACTAGAATGATGGTCACTGCTACATCTGTAATATGTTGAGGAAAAAGGAGGAGAGGAAACCAAGTGTCAATCAATGTCATTCAGGTTTTTTTTAATATTTATTTTTTAGTTGTAGTTGGACACAATACCTTTATTTTATTTATTTATCTTCACGTGGTGCGGAGGATGTAACCCAGGGCCACACACATGCTAGGTGAGCGCTCTACTGCTGAGCCACAACCCCAGCCCAATGTCATACAGTTTTTATGTCTTGTTTCTTGGCAGATCAATACCTTGCTGAAAATACATAGTTAAGCGACGTGCACATGAACCGATTGATTTATTTCCTTAGTTACCTCACGCTTGTTTGTGGTCTCAGGGTGCACAGTTCTACAGTGAGGTCATTTGTTTATTTTGGAGTTGGAACAGTTATTGGTCTGAAAACAAAAACTAGTCCTCTCATCATTGGCATATTAATCCCTTCATGGTACACAAAAGAAGGATGGGAAGGAGAGAGAAAGGGAGGAACTTAGAGAAAGAGAGAAAGGGAGAGGAAGGAAAAGGAGAGGAGGGAAAGAGATTTCTGCTATGAATGCCGACATGGTGAAAGCAGCTCCTGCAAGGTTCATGGATAGAGAAACTCCCCCCACCCGCCTTCAATACTCCTTAGAGAGGGATGGACTTTATTAAGGATACCTTGATAAGGTCAGGCCCACTGACAATCTGGGTCTGCAAGCATAAAGTTTTCAGGGTGGAGAAAGATGTTTTTAAGGAGACCAGAACAGAATTTGTCTAGTTTGGCTCTTGAAGAGAAGAGGCAGCAGGGCAGGGCAAGGTCAGGAGGTGGGGAGAGGCCCTGTGGGGAGCCAGCAAGAGGGAGATGTTAGGTTGAGAAGGGGCTGAGCATCAGCTTCAGTTATGCATCCTACCAAATTCCACCATAGATGGACTTGCCTACATAATTTCTTTTGTACAACTTGAGCTCATTCTGAAGACAGCTAGGAGCTCAACTGAAGCCTCCAAACCCACAAGTTGATTTGATTTTTGGTTTGGTTTTGTTTCCCACAGTATCACAGGCAGCAGAAGCTGTAAACAGCAGGCACTCACCTCATCTGGAAGATCCAAGATGACTCGTTCCCATGACTGGCAAGGACTATGCCAGCTGGCTGGGAGCTCAGGTGGTGCCACATCACGTTGCATCTCAGTCCTGCGACTGGGTTTCAGAGGGCAGCAGCCCAAGTACGAGCATCCTAACAGAGGACATGGAAGTGGCCAGTCCTAAGAAAACTGGCAGTGATTAATTTCCATTGCGTCCCATTAGGTAAGCAGTCGCCTGGCCAGGCCAGATTCAAGGGGAGGGGCAATAACCTCCCTCTTCTAAACAGGAGGATAAAAGGATGTATTGCCATTCGTCCTTAACCAGAGGCAACTGGTGGAGCTTTAGAAGTGGAAGTCTTCTGTGCCTATAATAATTGTTTGCTTTGCTTCATATAAAACTATCTCCAGTCTTGTTCAGGACTATACATTGTTTAGCAGAGCCCTGGGTAGGGGGAATTTTTTAAATCCAAATGAATATTGACTTTTACCTCTGGTTTAATGTAGGCTAAAATAGAAGCAGCAGGGAAAGATGCAGAAAAACAGACAGAGGACTATGTGGACTGGGGTCCTGATAAGTCCACAGAAGTTAATATGTTCTCTAACATTAGTAAATAAAGACAAAATAGTGTTATCCTTGGTTACTGAAATAGCCATCATAAATAATAAAAATAGAAATATTTAAAATCAGGTATGATTAGAGAATGTAGAGCAGCAGGGTAGCACATATTGTTGATTTAAAATTTTCTAATTTTTTTAAAATCTTTTTGAAAACAAAATTAAGCTATCCATGTCTATCTGTATGTTATAGTGACAATATCTGTTTGGTCAAAGTATTAAGAAATGGACTTTTACAGAATGTTGAAGAAAACAGAAATGGGTATAGTCTTTATAGAAATGTTTTAAATGTTTACATATTCTTATCCAGCATTCCCTTTTGAAGAACTTGGCTTATGATGATAATTACAAAAATGTGAAAAATGGAGGCACAAAGATGTCCAGCTTTGTTTATAATGATGAAAAATCAAAAGCAACCTAATTGGCCCTTGATAAGCAACTAATTACATTAATTATGGTGTGGACAATGTGATAGTCTCCAGCCATCATAAGTGACTTCTATATGCAGGTTTATAAAAAGAAAAATATGTTCATGACAGATTATTAAAGGATGATATTGGTTGCAGATTGTGTGTGTGTGTGTGTGTGTGTGTGTGTAAAATTGTACACATACCCATAAATGTGTCTATGTGTACCATTGTAGTCATCACAAAGAGATAGGATTTCTAGTGTCTTCTTTCTTTATTTCTCTGCTTATAACAGATAGCATTTTAAAATATAAAGCTTCCATAGTTTGGATCTGGAACGTCCCCAAGGGCCCATGGATTAAAGGCTTGGGGATGGCACCATTGGGATGTGGTTTAAAAGAAACTAGTGGGAGATCTTCCAGTCATGGGGGTGTGCCCTTGAAGGAGACTGTGGGACACTGTGGTATCCCCCCGTCCACCGCCGCTCTTTCATTTTCCAGCCAGGAGGTGAATGGCTGCCCTGTGCCACATTGCCCACCATGATGTGCTGCCACACAAACAGAAACCCCAAAGCCCAAAAGCAATGGGTTCATTCAATCACAGACTGGAACCTTCAAAACTATGAGCCAAAACAAACCTTCTCCTTTTTTAGTTATTCCAGCCAGGTATTTTGTAACAGTAATAGAAAGCTGACTACACAAAAACTAATTCTGAAGGCAGCTACCAAAACAGCAACAATAGCAGCATTTGCAACAACTCAAAATTAAACCTAGGATTTCTGTGTATCAGCCATTTGGGAAAGATGACAGTATCTCTGCATTTTATAAAACAAATGTCACAAAGAATAATAGCCAGTGTATTTGGGAAAACACCAAAAGAAAAACAGAATTTGTTGTATCTCTTATTTTGAGTGAGATCATTCTAACCAATATTTGTCAGTGTTTCAAGAAATAAGAATAATAGAACGTATATATATAGTCCACACATCTTTAATCCCAGTGACTTGGGAGGCTAAGACAGGAGGATTGCAAGTTCCAGGCCAGCCTCAGCAACTTAGCAAGGCCCTATCTCAAAACAAAAAATTTAAAAGGTTGGCGTTTTAGTCAGTTTTTTTTTTTTTTTTCCCACTGTGACCAAAAGAACTGACAATAACAATTTTAAAGAAGAAAAATGTTTTTCTGGTGCTCATAGTTTCAGAGGTCTCAGTCCACACATGGCCAACTCCATTGCTTTGGGCCCAGGGTGAGGCAGCACATCACGGCGGAAGGATGTGACAGAGGAAAGCAGCTCAGGACTTGGCACCAGGAAGCAGAGAGAGAGCTTCCCTCACCACAAAAAATATATATATAAGCCCCAAGGTAATGCCCCTAATGACCCAGCTCCTCCAGCCACACCCCACCTGCCTAAGTTACTACCCAGTAAATCCCTATCATGGAATTAATGCACTGATTGGGTTAAAACTCTCATAACTCAATCATTTCACTTCTAAATTTTCTTGCATTGTCTCACACATGATTCTTTTGGGGGACACCTCTTTCCTAAACCATAACAACTGTGGATATAGCTCAGTGGTAGAGCACCCTAGTTTTCAATATCCCTTTAATGAAAAAGAAAAAGAAAAGAAAGAAGAATAACAGTTCTAAACAGAAAGCCAGACTATTCTTATCAAAAAAAAAAAGAAAAAAGGAAGACTCATCTCCAGATGAATTGTAACAAGAGAAAAATCAGGCAAAAATGTCACTGAATGCCTTGTAATCACTTGAGCCATTTTATCAGCTTGGAAGACAACCAAGGTCATACAAGCTTTTGGTTTTTTTTGTTTTGTTTTGTTTTGTTTTAGTTTCTTGCTTGACCTCTATCTGTCCTATTTATCAGAAAGTTCATTACAAACTTCTTTTTTTTTTTTATTTATTTTTTTTTTTAATTTTTTATTATTTATTTACTTATTCATCATGCACAAGTATAGTATCTTTTTACATACAACTGCTTGTATACAAAGTATATAAGTACCATTCAGATCTTCAATCATGCATTTAGGATAATGATATCCATCTCTTTCAACCACCAACATTACAAACTTCTTGAAAGTTTCTTTCCTTCCATCTCAATGCCAAGAATTCAAAGTTCAATTGCTTAGCCCAAAAGAAGCAGATGGGAAAAACCCAAGTTGTTTAGATCAAACCTAGCACCATCTCCCTGGGGCCACCATGCCCCATAGATGCCCAGTTGGCAGTCATAGCCTCTGAGTCTCAGATACAGTCATGCCTTATACCTGTACCTTAAGGCTATATCACCTTTAGTTCTGCCATACCTAGGCCCACTTACTTATCCTGGTGTGATATTCTGCCAGAACAGCTGGATTTAGGAATGTCACAAATGTCTAATATTGTGCTGAGCGTGGTTCACCAGCTTAGACACCTCTGCCTAGACAGAGAGACAGATCCATAAATAGATAGATACATAGGTGATATATAGATATATACATGCATGCATACATACATAGACAGATACACAGATACATAGATACATAAATCTGTAAATAGATGATAGACATAGACACATAAATCTATACATGGATATATTAATACATAGAGAAATAAATGCAGATGTATACACCCATATAGATATACACTTAGATACATTGATCTATAGATAATGACAGATATTAGCTCAATGCATAGATATAAAGATACATAGACAGATGCAGGAGCCCTGTTTGGGGATTGACTTGAATTGCAGTTGACTATGAGCCGTGGAGATTTGGCCATTGTCGCCACCCGTAGTCTCACGGGATTTGTTGCGGGATCTTGAGTACTTGGCCGAAATTGCTGATCGGGTCAGCGCCATTTTTAGGGTGTGTTTTGGCGTGTGTTAGTCGTTGTTGGAACCAGAGAGAAAAGTTATCAGAATAAAAAGCTGTTTGTCTCCAGTTTGCTTCTAAAGTTTTTCCCGCGGCTCCGTTGCTCCAAGCGCTTCAGGCAGCTACAGACAGACACCTGGATAGATGACTTCCCATTTGAGCTCTCAGTGGCCTTAAACATCAGTACGTGTTGGCTGCATTTCAGCCATCTTAATGCATCAGAAAGAGCCAGAAAGCAGGGTATCTCAGCAGAGAGAAGGTGGGAAAGGAGACACTCCCTTTCATCTCAAAGTTACCCACCTCCTAATTCATAAGCCAATCCTAACAACCAAGATTTTCTTAACAAAATCTAGCTGAAAAACCTCATGTTAAATTGCCATAAAATTTTTCCTTAGGGTAATTAATCTCTTTTCATTTAACTTTCATATTAAAAAGACCTGTTGAAGGGCTGGGGCTATGGCTCAGCTGTAGAGCACTCATCTCGCATGTGTGAGGACCTGGGTTTGATCCTCAGCACCATAAAAATAAAATAAAGGTGTTGTGTCCACCTACAACTAAAAAAATATTTTTAAATAACCTTAAAAAAAAAAAAAAAAGGCCGCCGGGCGTGGTGGCGCATGCCTGTAATCCCAGCACTTAGGAGGCTGAGGCAGGAGGATTGCGAGTTCAAAGCCAGCCTCAGCAATGGCGAGGCACTTAGCAACTCAGTGAGACCCTGTCTCTAATACAATACAAAAAAGGGCTGGGGATGTGGCCCAGTGGTCCAGTGCCCCTGAGTTCAATCCCCGGTACCAAAAAAAAAAAAAAAGACCTGTTGAAATTACTTCCTTACTTCATCCAACTGCCCCCCCCAAAAAAAATAAAATAAAAAACCCTACTCTAAAGAGACCAACCTATGTAATTGCTGGCAACTTCTCTGGTATCAAATCCTAAGCCCTGCCTAATTGGACATCCCACTAAAAAAGCTGTCATTCAAACAGAAAAGGCAGGGCAAGAAAGCTACCTATATAACTTAAAATGCTGTCCTCTGTCTTTAATGTGTGCCAGACCCATCTCCTGAGTGCCTTACCTCCAAGGACACGTTCCACACTGCAGCAGCTCATGAAAATGATTTCTTCCAGAACCTGCCTGAGCAGCTAGGCACCTGCATGGTGGTTAAGCCTCCTGTGTTGTTACTGTCCAGCTTCCTTATTTCATCCATAACTTAAAATTTTTATTAGAAATATGTTTTATATCTTTCCCTTATATTACATCATTAAACATAGAGTGAGCCCCAGCTGGAGACTAATGTCAAAGTACATGAAACACCAGTGAAAAAAGAAACCAGGAAAGCAGTGATGGCTGCTGGCAAGAAAAACACTTAAAACAAGGAAATAAGGCAAAGGAGTAGGAGGCCGGTCCCTTTCTCTGTCTTACGGAGCATACTGGATTGAAAAGTGTCCCCTCCCCCAAAAAATCATGTCCTTTGTAGAAACTTAGCCGGTGATTTTACTTGAGAGCACATGTAATTAGACAAGATGAGGACATAATGGGGTACAGTGGGCCCCAAATCCATTATGACTGCTGTCTTAATAAGAAAAAGAGAGACACAGGAAGAGACACACAGGGAAGAACAGCCTGGGTGACAGCAGAGAGAAAAGTGCTGCATCAACAGCCAAGGACCCCCAGAGGTGCTAGCGACTATAAGCTGAGAGAGTGGAGCGGACCCTATTGCAGAGTCGCCAGAAGCATCTGGCCCTGCTGACACCTTGACTTTTCTAGCTTCTCAAGAGCATAAATTCTGGAATTTTTAGCCACTCCATTGGTGTTGATGTGATACAGCAGCTCTGGAAACAAATACCCTAAGGCATTGTTTAACAGGTTCACCCAAGTATTAAGATGCTTTAGAAGACTGTTTTTCCTACTTACTAGATAAGTGTTCAATCTCTGTGAAGTTACATGTTAACTGGTAGAGTTACAAATAATTTCAGTAAAGATACAAATAATTTCTGTCTAGTAAAAAATATTACTTATAGGTTACAAATTTATTGCCCTGTAGGACATGAATCAGTCTTGTTTCAAACTCAGCAAACACACCAGGATATCTTTTCTGGTGGATGAATTCCTATTCCTCTTACTGTTCCCTCATTAGAAAGCTGAATGAAATCTTGACATTTCATTTTAGAGATGTACAGGAATCATGCCTTTAATGTTTTGAAAATTATACTTCAACAACTCCCAGAACCTTCAGGTTCTAGACACCCTTATCAGATGGTCTGAATTAATGTCCCTCTGAAGAGAGGAAAGTCCTGTCATAGGCCTGTGCAGCCTGATGGAACTCATGATAGTTTTCAAGATAACCTGTTCTGTTGTTAGTTCATATTAGGAAGTCACTTCTCACACTAACACAAATTCCCTTCCTATTCTTGCCCATTAGTTTGCATTGTGCTTTAAACAGCTCTTGGGATATTCTGTATCAAATCCCCTTTGGTATTTTCTCTCCCAGCTAAATATCCTTAGATCCTCATTCTGCATATATTTTATACTTCTGTTGAATTTGGAAGTTGCATTAAATTCAAGAGGACTCTTTCTTTTGAACTTTTGCTGTGTTAGGTACCATGGGCCTAGAAATGGATCCAGATGCCACACAAAGCATAGAGACATCACTGCACTTATAAATGAATCTCTGCACCAGCCATTGCCACATGAGACAGTCTCTGGACAGCTTTAGGGGACCCACTGAGGACCCAAGGGTGGCACAATTCATTTTACCTGAAAGCACACCTTGCGCTAGGACCTAAAAGTCAGTGGGAAGTCTCTAGGAGGTCAAGGTGTCAGGGACATCCCAAGCAAAGGTAGAAAGAGGTTTAAGCAAAAAAGCTAAGAGGAAATTCTGAAATGATCACTGGTACAAGAACACCTTCCAGATTCCATGACAGTTAAATAAATATAAATGTAGTCAGAAAAGATAAATGGTAGACACAGAAGTACAGACTGTTCCTGAAGAGGTAGGCAGGGGAGTGCTGGTCTGAGTAAAGACCATAAACCTTGAGCTAAAGAGGAAGAATGTGTCCATGTTTACCCATTCCAATCCAAGGAAAAGGGAGACAAAGGGAAGATTCTAATATTTTAGAGGAGAAAAGCAAAAATCAGAAGAAGCAATAATCAAATGAAAGGCAATCTTGCGTAATGACTTCAAAATAGGATCTGGTGTCATGTCGCCCTGGAGGAGAGAGGGCAAGAGCTCTGGCTCTCGATTTCCATATGACCTCGAACAAACTATTGAGCATGTCTGAGATTCAGCATCCCTGTCTGTAAAACTATACTAATTGCAAACTTAAAGTTTACCATTAGTTCATAGGTTCATGCAAAATAATCCATGTCAGACACATGCTGAGCTCAGTGAATATTAACTATTATTGTTATTATTGGTCATTATTATATTGTTAAAATCTTTTTTTTAATATTTAAGTTTTAGTCGTAGTTGGACACGATACCTTTATTTTTGTTTTATTTGTTTTTATGTGGTACTGAGGATTGAGCGCTCTATGCTGAGCCACAACCCCAGCCCCTTGTTAAAATCTTTTAAGCAGAGATTTAAGATAAGAGGTCTGGGATTGGGGGAAGAGAACAAATCCTGGGAGAAGAACAAAGGCAGACTGAGAAGGTAAAGATGCAGGTTTTGAGGAAGAATCTTTATAATTTTTGGTTGATGTACACCCCAGGCCAAGCATGGGGCAAGATAGTGAACTGGTTAGACAAAACCACCACCATACACTCCCCTTCCAGGATGCTTGGCCTTGACTCCTGGGTCTAGCATATACCAGCCGTTCCTTAACCTCTCTGTGCCTCCGTGTCCACATCTATACCAAGGGAGTGATAGCTGTAGATGTACCTCATGAGGTTGTTCAGGGACCAAACAAATTAATATATGAAACAGGCTTTAAAAAGTTTTGTGTATTAATACCAAATTTTCTGTCTGTAATATATTGCAAATTATAATGTAGTGAAGAAGGCCTGGGAAGCTTGCTTTTGTCTTCTCTCTTCAGAGCTCATGCTGTCTACTGTGATTTCAGTCTAAGATTCAAACATAACTACGTAGGCTACACAGCTTGTTTGCTTAATTTATTATTATACACCTTGTGTTGAAAATGCACATTCAAGATGAAAATTTATGGAAATACTATGCAAAATATGATGCTTTAAGATTAAGCAAATAAAGAAAACCATCTAGCATTTCTCTCCAAAGCATTTTAATATTTATATGAAAAAACAATACCCCAAACCTAAACTTGGTAAATATTGATTGACCTACAAGTGTTCTCATCAACTCTAGTGGAATTTGGGAATTCTAAAAAATAGAGGTATGGTTCTGGAAAAAGTGGAAATTTAGAAAAAAAAATAGGTAACTAATGTGAAAATGAGTAGGCAGTAAACATGTTGAACTGGGGTACAGGTAGAAAATATAAGAAGTTTAAAAAATATTAGAAAACCTATCAGTGTAAGTTTATGGTATGTAACATCATTAAATATTCTTTAGCTCCAGGAGAAAACAGATATACACCAAACTATACTATGGAGTAAATTTTCCTCTTGATTCTTCAGAGACAACAATTCATACATAAGTAATTGTTTTTTCTTTTTCTTTTAATCTCTCCCTCTCCCTCTGCCTCCCTTCTTACCTGCCCTCCTTTCTTCTGGCTCTTACATCTCAGCAAACTAAAATATTTCATGTATTAAAAATAAAACTCTTCTTTGATCTATCTCCTCCCAGCTGTCATGTAGTGAAACATTGATGGCTTCTAACCCAGCATCCACTCTTCCCAAAGAACCTATAAATTGCCAGCCACCCAACCACCTCACCCTGTGCAATTCAGTAGAAGAAGGTGTACTGTGGCGAGCCCTGATTGGTACAAGCTAGTGATGTGGCCCTCCTCCCCGGGCAGTGATTGGTTTAGGTGTGGACTCGCTGCTAGGCAATTTCTAGCAAAGTTTTCTCCTTCCTCAGAATGAGACAACATAGGAACTGAGAAAGCCATGTCACACCATGAAGGAAGCCAGAGCCATCCTGAGGATGTCTGCGCAAAGACACAGCAAGAGCCCGGGCCTGATGCATGCGCAGCCCGGGAGCACCCAACCTCTGTTCTTTCCATGAAGCAACATAATAAATTCCTTTAGGTTAAGCCCATCCCAGCTGGGATATTCTATTGTTTGTTACTGAAGATAACTTGTATGATACAAACCTTTTCTTCCCTATTTAAAAATTCTCAGAAATAATAAAGTCATCCTGTCCATTTCCTCTTCGCTGGGGTCTAAATGTCTGTGTCCGCCCCCACCCCACACCCATTCATATGTTAAAACTTAACCCCTCATGTGATGTTGGTATTAGTCGAGGCCTTTGGAGGTGACCAGGTCATGAGCTGGAGCCCTCCTGAATGGGATCAGCGCCCTTATTAAAGAGGCTGGTGAGATGTCTTCAGCCCTGAGAGGGCACAGTGAGAAGACTCCACCTATAAATCCAGAAATGGCTCTCACCAGCACTGAATCTGCCGCACCTCCAGAATGGCAAGAAATAAATTTCTTTTTTTTTTTTTTTTTGGGTTTTTTTTTTTTTTTTTTAATATTTTTTTTTTTATAATTTTTAATATGTACAACTCATAGTGCATATATTTAGTATCTTTTTACATACAACTGTTTGTATACAAAGTATATTCGTGCAATTTAGGTCTTCAATCATGCATTAAGGAAAATGATATCCGTCTCATTCAACCACCTTTTTTTTTCCCCCCCTCCCCTCCCCTCTTGCTCCCTCCCTTACCCTCCCTTCCCTTGACCATTCTAGTGTTCCTCTAATCCTCCTATGTACCCCATCCAACAATACTTTGAAATAGCCTCCTTATATAAGAGAGAACATTTGGTACTTGGATTTTTGAGACTGACTAACTTCACTTAGCATTATGTCTTCCAACTTCATCCATTTACCTGCAAATGCCATTAATTTATTTTCTTTTATTGCTGAGTAAAATTCCATTGTGCGTATATACCACATTTTCTTAATCCACTCATTTACTGAGGGACATCTAGGTTGATTCCACAACCTAGCTATTGTGAATTGTGCAGCTACAAACATTGAGATAGCTGTGTCACTGTAATATGCTGTTTTTAAGTCCTTTGGGAATAGACCCAAGAGTGGGATGGCTGGGTCATAGGATGGTTCCATTCCCAGTTTTCCAAGAAATCTCCATACTGCTTTCCATAACGGTTGCACCATTTTGCAGTCCCACCAGCAATGTATGAGTGTGCCTTTTTCTCCACATCCTCTCCAACATTTATTGTTGCTTGTGTTCTTGATGGCTGCCATTCTGACTGGAGTGAAGTGAAATCTTAGAGTAGTTTTGATTTGCATTTCTCTAATTGCCAGCGATGTTGAACATTTTTTCATGTATTTGTTGATTAATCGTGTATCTTCTTCTGAGAGGTGTCTTCTCAATTCCTTAGCCCATTTATTGATTGGGTTATTTGTTTTTTTAGTGTAAAGTTTTTTGAGTTCTTTATATATTCTAGAGATTAGTGCTCTATCTGATGTGCATGTATTAAATATTTGTTCCCAATTAGTTGGCTCTCTATTCACCTCACTGATTGTTTCTTTTGCTGAAAAGAAGCTTTTTAGTTTAAATCTATCCCATTCATTAATTCTTGGTAGTAATTCTTGCGCTACAGGATTCTTATTAAGGAACTTGGTGCCTAATCCAACATGTTGGAAATTGGAGCTTACTTTTTCTTCTATTAGGTGTATTGTCTCTGATCTAATTCCTAGGTCTTTGATCCACTTTGAATTGAGTTTTGTGCATGGTGAGAGATAAAGGTTTAATTTCATTTTGTTGCATATGGATTTCCAGTTTTCCCAGCACCATTTGTTGAAGAGGCTATCCTTTCTCCACTGTACATTTTTGGCACCTTTGTCTAATATAAGATAGCTGTAATTAAATGTATTAGTCTCTGTATCCTCAATTCTGTACCATTGGTCCACCAGTCTGTTTTGGTGCCAATACCATGCTGTTTTTGTTACTATTGCTCTATAGTATAATTTAAAGTCTGGTATGGTGATGCCCCCTGCTTCACTTTTCTTGCTCAGGATTGCTTTGGCTATTCTGGGTCTCTTATTTTTCCAGATGAATTTCATGACTGCTATTTCTATTTCTTTGAAGAATGACATTGGGATTTTGATAGGAATTGCATTAAATCTGTATAATGCTTTTGGTAGTATGGACATTTTGACAATATTAATTCTACCTATCCAAGAGCAAGGTAGGTCTTTCCATCTTCTGAGTTCATCTATAATTTCTTTCTTTAGTGTTCTATAATTTTCGTTATACAGGTCTTTCACCTCTTTCGTTAGGTTGATTCCCAGGTATTTTATTTTTTTTGATGCTATTGCAAATGGGGTATTTTTCATCATTTCCCTTTCAGAGTCTTTGTCGCTGATGTACACAAATGCCTTTGACTTATGTGTATTGATTTTGTATCCTGCAACTTTGCCAAATTCGTTTACTAGTTGTAAAAGTTTTCTGGTAGAGTTTTTTGGGTCTTCTAGGTAGATTATCATGTCATCAGCAAATAGTGCTAATTTGAGCTCTTCTTTTCCTATCTTAATCCCTTTAATTTCTTTCGTCTGTCTAATTGCTCTGGCCAGAGTTTCCAGTACTATGTTAAATAGCAGTGGTGAAAGGGGACATCCCTGTCTTGTTCCAGTTTTTAGAGGGAATGCTTTCAATTTTTCTCCATTTAAGATAATGTTAGCTCGGGGCCTTGCATAAATAGCTTTTATTATGTTAAGATATGTTCCTGATATTCCTAGTTTTTCTAGTGTTTTCAACATAAAGGGGTGTTGTATTTTGTCAAATGCTTTTTCTGCGTCAATTGAGATGATCATATGATTTTTGTCTTTAAGTCTATTGATGTGATGTATTATGTTTATTGATTTCCGAATATTGAACCAGCCTTGCATCCCTGGGATAAACCCCACTTGATCGTGGTGCACTATCTTTTTGATATGTTTTTGTATCCGATTTGCCAGGATTTTGTTGAGGATTTTTGCATCTATGTTCATTAAAGATATGGGCCTGAAGTTTTCTTTTTTGGATGTGTCTTTGCCAGGCTTTGGAATTAATGTAATATTGGCCTCATAGAAAGAGTCTGGAAGAGCTTCCTCTTTTTCTATTTCTTGAAATAGTTTGAAGAGCATTGGTATTAGTTCTTCTTTGAAAGTCTTATAGAACTCGGCTGTAAACCCATCAGGTCCTGGACTTTTCCTTGTTGGTAGCTTTTTGATGACATCTTCTATTTCTTCGCTTGTAATTGATCTATTTAAATTATGTATAGCCTCCACATCCAGTTTAGGCAAATCATATGACTCTAGAAATCTGTCAATGCATTCAGTATTTTCTATTTTATTAGAGTACAAGTTTTCAAAGTAATTTCTAATTATATTCTGTATATCTGAGGTGTTTGTTGTGATATTCCCTTTTTCATCACGAATGTTAGTAATTTGAGTTTTTTCTCTTCTTCTTTTCGTTAGCATTGCTAAGGGTCTGTCAATTTTGTTTATTTTTTCAAAGAACCAACTTTTAGTTTTGTCAATTCTTTGAATGGTTTCCTTAGTCTCAATTTCATTAATTTCTGCTCTGATTTTAATTATTTCCTGTCTTCTACTGCTCTTGGTGTTGGTCTGTTCTTCTTTTTCTAATGCTTTGAGGTGTGATGTTAAGTCATTTATTTGTTGGTTTTTTTTCCTCTTAAGGAATGAACTCAGTGCAATGAATTTTCCTCTTACTACTGCCTTCATAGTGTCCCAGAGATTTCTATATGATGTATCTGTGTTCTCATTTACCTCTAGGAATTTTTTGATCTCCTCTTTGATGTCTTCTTCAACCCCTTGTTCATTCAGTAGCATGTTGTTTAGCTTCCAGTTGATGGAGTAGTTTTTCTTATTCCTTGTTTTGTCGTTGATTTCCAATTTTATCCCTTTATGGTCCGATAGCATGCAGGGTAGTATCTCTATTTTTTTATATTTGCTGAGAGTTGCCTTGTGACATAATATATGGTCTATTTTGGAGAAGGAGCCATGTGCTGCTGAGAAAAATGTGTATTCGTTTACTGAGGGATGAAATATTCTATATATGTCTGTTAGGTCTAAATTGTTAATTGTTTTGAGGAGGCTTAAAGTTTCTTTGTTTAGCTTTTGTTTGGATGATCTATCCATTGGTGAGAGAGGTGTGTTGAAGTCCCCTAGAATAACTGTGTTGTGGTCTATTTTACTCTTGAACTTAAGAAGCGTTTGTTTGATGAATGTAGGTGCTCCATTATTTGGGGCATACAGATTTATGATTGTTATATCCTGTTGATGGATGGTTCCCTTAAGTAATAAGAAATATCCATCTTTGTCCCTCTTGATTAATTTTGGTTTGAAGTCTACCTTATTTGATATGAGAATGGAAACCCCTGCTTGCTTCCGCCGGCCATGTGAGTGATAAGACTTTTCCCAGCCTTTCACTTTCAGTCTGTTGATGTCTTTTTCTATGAGGTGTGTTTCTTGGAGACAGCAAATTGTTGGGTCATTTCTTTTAATCCATTCTGATAATCTGTGTCTTTTGATTGGCGAGTTTAGGCCATTAACATTCAGGGTTATTATTGAGATGTGATTTTTATTCCCATCCATTTTTATTTGACTTATGGTCTTTAGCTTGATTTGGTTTCTCTTCAGGTTGGTATTTCCTTTAGTTTAATATCTCCCTTTGTTGATTTTCGTTATCATCTTTCTCTTCTTCTTCATGAAATATATTGCCCAGGATGTTCAGAAGTGCTGGCTTTCGAGTTGTGAAATCTTTTAACTTTTGCTTGTCGTGGAAGGTTTTTATTTCATCTTCGAATCTAAAGCTCAATTTTGCTGGATATAAGATTCTTGGTTGACATCCCTTTTCTTTCAGAGCTTGAAATATGCTATTCCAGGATCTTCTTGCTTTTAAGGTCTGGGTTGAAAAATCTGAACATAATCTGATTGGTTTCCCCCTATATGTAATTTGCTTCCTTTCTCTTGTGGCTTTTAGTATTCTCTCCTTGCTCAGTGTATTAGGCATTTTCATTATAATGTGTCTAGGTGTGGCTCTGTTGAGATTTTGTTTGTTTGGTGTTCGGTATGCCTCTTGAACTTGGTTTTCCATTTCATTCCTCAAGCTTGGAAAATTTTCTGTAATTATTTCATTAAATAGATTACTCATTCCTTTGGCTTGAAACTCTGCCCCTTCCTCTACGCCAATCACTCTTAAGTTTGGTCTTTTTATGCTGTCCCATAATTCCTGGATGTTATGTTCATGATTATTAACAAGTTTTGCTGTATGGTTTAAATTCTTCTCTAAGACATATATTTTGTCTTCATTGTCTGAGGTTCTATCTTCCAGATGGTCTATTCTGTTGGAGATGTTTTCAATTGAGCTTTTATTTTGGTTTATTGCTTCTTTCATTTCTGGAATTTCTGTTTGGATTCTCTTTAGAGCCTCTATTTCCCTATTGAAGTAATCTTTTACTTCCTGTATTTGTTTTTGGAGTTCTTTGTCAAAATGATCTTTTGCCTCCTGTACCTGCTCCCTCATCTCATTTTTGAGTTCATTCTTAAGTTCCATAAACATTTGGCATATGTAATTTCTAAATTCCATCTCTGGCATTTGACCAACTGTGCTTGCCATGACATCTGCCGATGAGGTATCTTGATTTGTTTGTGTCATTTTCTTTCCTTGTTTTTTCATGTTGCTTGTGTGTCTATTCTTCCTGCACTGTGGGACCTTGACTGTTTCGATTTTACCTTAAAGCCTTATGTTGTTCCTGTAGTACAATGCTATCGGATCACCTTATAATTCCTTTATACTTTTAAAACCTAACACTTTCTATTCAGAAAATCCAAGTTTGGTCACAATGTACAGATTTTGTTATCCCAGATATTATTTCCAATTTACTCTGTACGTTTCTGATAGGGTTTTATAGCTTCAAGTATTGGATACAGAGGTGTTATGTTTAGGAAGAAGGAAGTGTCTTGAATTGTTCTTTCTTGGAAAGTATGAAAAGAGATATCTATTGAAATGGTTTAGTGGAAGTGGTTTAGTATCAGTAGACGATGGAAGAAAGAGAATGGGGTTGACAATTAGGTAAAAAGATCAATTTATATATATAGTAAGTTGGAAAAGAAAAAAAATGATAAAGAGTAGGAATTGGTGTAAGAGAGAGGGAGAGAGAGAATCAAGGAAATAGAGAGTAAACTGTATATAACACCACTTTGCTACCCAGTTCAATTGCGCCGGTTCTAGAAATCCCAAGTTTTGCGTATAACTTGTTTTTGGCTCTGTTTAGTATGCACTGGCAGGATGTAAACATGAAAGATGAAGGAGGAAGAAAAGATACAAGGGTGAGAAGGAGTAAAAGAATGAAAGAAAAAAGGGAGCGGAAGCAGATAAACACACTAACAATCAATGTGGAAGGAAAAAAAAAAAAAAAAAAAAAAAGCAGAACAAAACAAAGCCAAAAAAAGAAAAAGAAAAATAAACAAACAAACATACAAACAACAACAACAAAACAACAAAAAAAAAAACCCCTCCCTGCAATCCAGAAAATCAAGCAGACCAATAAAAAGAAAGGGAAACAAACAAACAAAAAAAAAGTCAAACCCCAAGTCTCAGACAAAACGGGCCCTGGGAAGCCCCCCTCTTTTTTTCCTTTCCAGTTCAAACCAATTGCTATTGGATCACAGTCTGTGATCCTGTCAGTGAAATCAAGGCTGCATCCTAGGCCAGCGGCTGCACGGTTCAGTGAAGGAGTGGCCCAGGGGGACCGTGTGTGTCAGCAGATGAATGGCGCCGGGAAGGGGGATCTTCCAGAAGGCACCACCTCCCCAAGCCCACCCACAGTTGCAGTCCCCTGTGGCCGCTGTGCCAGCCTCAGAAACGCCTTCCCCTGCTGACCAACCAAGTCTCACCCAATTGTGTGTTGTCTTCAGAGAGCTGTAGAGTCCCTGGGTGGATGCAGCAGTCGCTCTCAGTCTCCTCCCCTTTGTCAGGACCAGCCCCTGCAGCTTTCAAAGATGGCGGCGCTCTCCTTCCAGTCAACAGTAGCTCCGCAGACTCCCAGACTCCCGTATCCTTGCCGATCGCACCGGGAAGCCACACCGAGGGTCACGTCAGGCGGAGTGTGGATTCGAACTGGTGTGTGGACCCGCGGTCTCCCGTGGCTCCCCAGCACCAATCCCGCTGGCTGTTATCGCTGGTTTTTATCGCCGGTTTCACGCTAGTGTGCAGTGAGTTTGGCTGGGGTTGCAGCAGTAGCGCGGTCTCCTCACCCTGACCTTGTTTCGCACGGCCTGTGCACCGCCCAGGCGGTTTTGCAGGAGCCTCGCGGCTCCAGCCGCTGCAGACAGCTTGTCTCTTTCTCTCTCTGGTAGTGGTAATCAAACCATCCAGGATATCGGTATTTTCAGTCCATATATATATAATGAAAGGCAATTTATCTGCTTTGTTGGATTCTTTCTACGGAACTGTCCTGAAGTGCGGCTTCCTCTAATCCGCCATCTTGGATCTCCCCAAGAAATAAATTTCTGATGTTCATAACATCCCAGTGTGTGGTACT
Source organism: Tamias sibiricus (assembly GCA_025594165.1). Classification (NCBI taxonomy): domain Eukaryota; kingdom Metazoa; phylum Chordata; class Mammalia; order Rodentia; family Sciuridae; genus Tamias; species Tamias sibiricus. The sequence goes on along the minus strand of CM046663.1, from coordinate 87,617,739 downwards.
TTGTTATAACCCAGTGGGTTAATCCTATATTCCTCAATTCCCACAATCTGCTCTTTTCTTAATCCTAAAGGGCCCACTCAACTATATATAGCCCGCAGTAACAGTTGCTGGCCAAATTTGAAGGACATTCCTTAGCACCCATCTTATTGAGCAATTTGGCATTTCTATCCCCTCCTTGTTGAAGTTCTCTGCTCTTAGAGTCCATGATCACATATTCTCTTAGTTTAGGCCCAGTTTTCAGTGAATTTTACTCTCTGTTGTGGATTCTTTTCTCAACTGACCTTCAAATGTTGACCTTCTGTGGAATAAAATATTAGCCTTATTCCAAAGAGGACTCTAGCCCTTTCCCAGCTCCTGGGAGGTAACCTGTAGGCCTCTGGAATATTCTATCTGATCAGAGTGTCTTTGTTCAGGGTGTTCAGTCATATCAGATTATGCTAATATAACTTATGGAGGTGAACTCAGACTCTATCAGCTTGACCTAGAAATTTGTGTCAGTAATGTGTGCTGTCAGTCTTGTCTATATAAATAACCCCTTATACCATCCTGGGACACCAAGGTTTGGGTGAGCTTCTCTGGTTGGCAATAATACTTCATGGGGGTTGTCACACTGTTGCTGGAAGAATCAAGTGTTGTCTACAGAACTCCACAAGGAGAAGACAAGGGAAGTTGTGTCTCTGCCCCATGCACCATGTTCCTTACTGATTTTGATCTCTATTCTTGGCTATAATAAACTGTAACTATGAAGAAGTCACTGACTTCCATGAGTCCTTCAGGCAAATTTTTGGAGGTGGGGAGAAGCATCTGTGTTTATTTTTGTGTTTATTTGAGGTGTATTTTTGGAGGTGGGGAGAAGCACCACCAGGGTTCTCCGATGAGCATACTCTACTGCACTTGCCCTCTATGGATCAAGCTCACATGCAGTTGCAGCTCTGCTGTCTTTTGATGCTCTCAAATCTGCAACAGCTCAGAATTCCTTCCTGGGCTTTAGACCAGGATTACCCAGCCCCTGTGCATCTCTTTTATAGCTCACAAGGATCTGCTGCTTGCGTCTGTATCCCCAGGCTGCCTCCTTCTTCTGTATTCCCTGTCTTCCACTCTTCAGCCAGTTAAAAATCCATTTCTTTCCTAAAGGCATGAACAGTTCGTCTATGAAACTCCAGCATCCAGGTCAGTCACTCATAGACAACTGGGATTTAGTACATTTTTGTTGAAAGAATGAATAGGCAAGTAAGTAAATAATTAGCCCACCATTTAAGTAAATCCTATTTCATACAGACAAGAGCATTACTATTTTTGAATCTGCAAACTGGATATTTAATTTGAGCTTAAAATTTTTAAAGGTGAATTGTTAAAGGACATATCTGCTTTAAATACTAAGGAGATGCAATTTGTCACAAGTGGAGCTGAAATTGCAGAAGGTTTATTTGTAGAAAGAGATGATTGAGTTATTACATTTTACTAAAGAGTATGTAGAGGTCAACTTTAAAAAAAATACAATGTTGCTGTAAGTGAGAAGGAAAGGAGTTAGTATGCAAAATACTTGAGTACCAGGAAGTTCCAAGCTGTGACACCCCAGGAATAAAGTCCATGATCACCAGGCCCTGAGCAGTTCCCACCTGCCCACAAGTACTTTCCCCACCCACCATCAGGAGACTCTCTGTCCTTCTTGCTTCCAAATTCCCATCATTGTTTGTACTTTGCTCTACCCACCAAGTTCGTTGTTAAGTGCATGCACATCACCTCAGAGAGGAAGCAGGCTGTTCTGGATGAGAAAGAAAATAAAGAGGAGTTTGGGGGTTTTATTTTATTTATTTATTTACTTACTTGTAGATGGGCACAATATCTTTGTTTTATTTATTTATTTATTATGTGGTGTCAAGGATCGAACCCAGTGCCTCAGGCATGTGAGGCAAGCGCTCAACCACTGAGCTACAACCCCAGCCCAAGAAGGAGTTTTTATTCCAGGAGCATGGTCAGAAATGACCTGGATAAAGAAAGTTGGGAGTTTGGAAGAAGAGCTACATGTCCATGTTGACAGCAAGGAAACACAGGCAAAACATGGGTTGGGGAATCCAAAACCTTGCTGTGCTGTGAGCAAACTTTAGCATTACTCTCTATATGAATACCCTTCTCCAATGTGCCCTTCACATGAAATCCAGATTTTCCATCTGAAATCTGCCCAATGCGTATATTAATAGTGAAAATTGAAGGAAGCGAACAAACTTGAGAGATACTTAGGAAGTAGAATCTTGGCGATTTGTTAGATGTCAGAAGAGAAGGCAGAGTTGGGGAAATACTAGACAGATTGCAGTGCCCTTGGTATCAAAGGAGACCTAGAAGAAAAGCATGCAGTTAAAGCAATTTTTGATTCTGGATGTGCTCCACTTGAAGTCCTTGTGACACATCCAGGTGGATAAAATGGGTGTTCAGCTCTATGAAAGCAAGGATCAGATTTGTAAATTGGGGATATGCTAATTGAAACGTTGGCAGCAGATTAAATCATGGGGGGGGGTGTGTGGAGTAAGAAGGGCTGAGACCTTTAAAAGTCTTATTTAGGGATCATTCAGAGCAGATAAGCAAGCAAAGAATGAAGGAAAACAGGGAGAGTGGAGTGACTGTCTCCATAGGAAAACATGTTTTAAGGAGGAAGATGGAATTTTGTGGAGAGATCAGATAACATTCAGAAGTGAGTGTCCTTTGGATTTAGTTTTGTGGGGTGACTATGGCAAAAGCAGTCTCACTGCGAGTGAAGACCAAGAAGTGAAAGGAACTGGAGACTACAAATGTGGGGGTAAGCAATGCTTTCAACAACTTGGGGCATGTAGAGCAGGGCAGACAGGGCTGCCGCCGCAAGGGTACATGGAGAAGAGGAAGGCTTGGAAATGGTTAATGATGAGAACAGGGATTCCAGTTTACAGCGAGAGCTTGATTCTATGACACTGGAAAAAAGGGGTCCTGATAGGAGGTTTGTGGGTTTGGTGGTGGAAAGTGGGAGGTTTCTTTCCCTTTTTCCCCCCTATTTTCACAGTGGAGATAAAACTCAGGGGATCTGTGCTACTGAGCTACATTCCCCGCTCTTTTCATTTATTTTATTTTATTTTAAGACACAGTCCATAGGTTGCCCAGGCTGGTCTCGAACTTTCAATCCTTGTGCCTCAGCCTCGGGAATCGCTAGAATTACAGGCTTGCGCCACCACGCCCACCTTTTTTCTTCTTTTTTTGCAGCGGGCAGCAAAGACGTCTGCTAAAAATGGGCACCAGACATACTGTACTTTAAAATTTAATCTGCATTTGTGATGTTTTCTCACCACTTTTTTAAAGTCTGGAGATAATCAGCAAAATAACAAATCAAGCCCCGATCTATAATGAGGGTGAAGTGGCACTCAGAAGGAGATGGTTTAGGACAAAGTGAGCAGTGACTATTGGGCGGACGCGGGTTTGGTGGCCTTGCTAGGTGAGGGGCGGCGGCAGGGCCTTGGGAGGAAGGACTGTTTTAGTTCTGTTCCGAGAGGTAGAAAGTGAAGACATACACATTTTCAACTCCTCCCCGACAGGAAGAACTCTGGAGTTCGCGTGGTTCTGCAGGGATGCTGCAGTCCCTCTGCCAAGTGCGCGAAACAGCAGAAACAGGCTCCAGCCTATGAGGAAGCAAGGCCCCGCTCCGGCACCCGCAGCCCGCCTCCGGGCCATGCCCAGGCCGCCCCTCCCCGACCTCGCCCCGCCCAGGTCCCACTCCCGGAGATCTGCTTCCTTCTCTCCAGCGGAGTCCGTCTGTCCCTGCGCCTCCTTCGCCGCCGCCCAGAGCCCTCTGGCTCCACGTCGCCCGCGCATCCACCAATGAACTGAAGAGAAACCGGGCTTCGGCGTGTAAGTGACAGGAGAAGCAGCCAATGGCAGGGAGGAGGGGGCGGGCCGAGGCGGGTGTGTGAGCGGGAGCGCCCGCGCGTGGGGAGCTGCCGGAGGCGCGGCGCCGCGCGGGGCTCGGGAGGCGCGGCGGGGGGCGGCGCGCGGGCGGCCCCTCCCCTGCCGGCTGCAGGCGGGCGCCGGGAGCCGTCGGAGTTTCCGCGCGCGGGAGGGAGATGCGGCCGTCTCTGGGGCTCCTTGCAGGTAACGCGGAGGGCGGCCCCTGAAGGGCCGAAAGCGCCTGGGGGAGAGCGGAGTTGGGCGCGGAGCGGGCGCAGGCTCCCAGCTGCAGCTTAGCCTCAAGCCCCGCGTGGCGGCCGGGCCGGGGGCGGCGCCCACCTCAGCTGCGGCGCTGCGGGAGGAGTTGGCTCTGGGACCTGGAACCCGGGCCCCGGACGCTGTGCGCCCCGGTGGAGCAGCATCCGGGACAAAGGGCGCGGTGTGGAGGGTGCGCGCCCCGCTGTCCGCGCCGCGGGCTCAGGCTCCTGCGCTCCCTCTCCAGGGCCGAGGTCACTACGCCAGACCCTGCCCGCTTCGGCCGCACGGGCGCCCCCTCGGCCCAGAGCGCACTGGGCGGAGCGGCCAGCTGGCCACGGGGCCGCGCGCCTGGCCGCCAGCTGGCCGCGGCGCATGTGATGGCTGGGCACAGCCGGGCCGCTTGGCCGCCTGCCCCGGGTTACGAGGCGGCTCCCCCGCAGCGCCCGGAGTGCCAGCTACTCTGCGCGAGGCTGAGGAGCCAAGCAGCAGGAAAGCGGGTGCCACCGGCCGGGGCGCCTGGAGCCACCGAGCTGCCACTTCCCGGCGTGGGCTAGGAGTTGGGAAGCCGAGCAGGTGGTGCAGCCACTGCCTCACCTCCTGCGAACTCCACGGGGCGTCTGGTCTTGTTGATGTTGTGACTGTGGGCTGTGTGTGTTTTCTTTCTTTTTTTAACCTACACAAAAGAAAGGAGGAGTTAGAGGAACGATCTAGCCACTGTGAGTCATCCATACTTTGCTTTTTACCGGGAGCAGATGGATGGGGAGAATTCCTTGAGGAACAGTTATAGTAAGGGTTGACTGGATCCGGTCCCTGTCCCTTCTCCATACATCCTCCACCGCGTCCTAGGTGGAGGTGGGGCAGTGAAACTGGCCCACTTAGATGAGAAAATGGCTACAAACTAGCAAGCTGGAAACTTTCTGGGACAGTGACTGTGAATGTGGAACCTCACAGACAATCTTGCTAATATAAGTGACTGTGACCCTCGTACATCACTGAATTAAGCGGGAAGACAGTCACACAACGGGACATACTTTCAATAGCATTTGGTTGGGCGTTGCATGGGGGAGGGCAGTGGAGAGGGCTGGCCTCCTTACCTTGAGGCTCCCTGGGTCAGAGGGGATAGGTCCAGTCTCCAGGCTGCTGCCAAGCCACTGGGTGCTGGATCAGAAACCATCCTATTCTTCAGTCTGATTTCCAGAGACACTGTCACGTCTCAGCCTGGCAGAGGGCAGCTGGCCATGTGGGTGGATTGATGCCTGTGAGGTAGAAAGGCCATACAGAGGCCGTGCATGTGGAAGAATATTCTTCAGTGGGTGACTGCTGCTGATTTTCCAGAGTAAATCATTTAGGTTTGGTCTCTCCATTCTGTTTCCTGCAGTCCAGCATGCTGTGTCAGCTGTCGCTGGATCCCTGTGGTTTGCAGCTCAGCGACATTTGTTTTTTTGGGAGTCCCTGTTTGAAATCTTTTTGACCTTTTCATTGATGATTGATTAATAAATTTTTTAAACCCCCAAAGATAGAAGCTTGATTTTAGAAGTTTGAGAAATTGAAGATAAACAGATCTGATTTGGTTTACATTCAACTACTGTTGAGCCAGTTAAAACAGACACAGGACTCAGTACTGGCTTTGTGGCTGCTACAACCAGACTGAGGCCATACAGAGGCACCTTTCTGGTCCCTTCAGCTGTGGCTGAGGAGCCAGGACATCACCTGAAGAAGAGTAATAGGCAGTGCAGCACAGGGCCATCAAAAGGAAAACACTGTCCCTTCCTGTTTCATTACATGGGTATAAAATAGGGTGAGGGAGCTAATTCCCATGTCTGCCACCTCAGGGGGGCATAGCTTTTTTTTTTACCTGAGTGCCTCATTGTGGAACAAAGGTCATTTCCTTTTGGAGGAAGGGGAGTTGGGATCAGGATCCCTGTGTGGTTGGGCAAGACACAAAGACTTCTGTCCAGGGAGTCCATGTGACTTGGATCTACCCCCAAAAAGGGTGCCCTCTTCTCAGTTACACCTGGTTGCCTGATGGGTTGCTGCTGTCCCTGGTTGGAGTAACAATTGATGGCAAAGTAAGTGCTCCCAAGACAGGTGGTCAAGGACTGGGCATCGGGAACTAGTCTCTCCACAATAATAGCTGTAATGGGGAACTCCTTGCTTATATTATCTCATTTAATCTTTACCACAAACTCTGAAGAAAATAGTGGTTCCCTACTGTGCTGAGAAGACTGATCCTTAGGAAGACTAGGAAGCTCAAAGTCACACAGCCAGCAAGCCCAGATCTGTCTGTCTCCAGAGTCTTTCCTCTCAACCACTGAACTGGACTGGACTCTGAGAACTTCACCTGGGTTTTTAACATATAGTAGCCTTTTTTTTTTTTTTTTTTTTGCATTTGTTAATGAAAGGCTTTTTCTGAACTATTCCATTATACAAGAGAACAGGAAATTCCATTTACTAGGCATTTGTGTCTATTTTCAGTGGAAGCACAGAAGTGGGGAACTTAGAAACTAAGGAGGATGAGTCCCCTGAGAGAAAAATGGATGTTTCCATGAAGAGGGCAGAGCCAGCCAGGGCTGAGAGTAACACCGAGAGGGTAGAGGAAGGAGAGGCACAGACTCTCCATGGTGTCCCTGAAAGAGAAGAAGAGGAGGTCCTTTTGAGATGACTCAGCTGTCCTGTGGAATCCCAAGGGTTGGGCCTGGCCCTCCAGGGCTCTCCAGATGTTGGGAGTCCACAGTCTGCCCTACATCTGTAGGTTGAGTACCGTGCTGTTGCTTGAGTACCAAAATCATGAGTCTGTTATAAACAGTTGGAGATCAACAGTGAGACATGGTAGCTAATCTAGGAGCACAGAGTTTCTCCTCCATCATAGCCTGCCTTCAGGGCCATTTAAACCTCACCAAACTTTTGTGAAATAATATTCAAATATTTGTGGCTAAAGTGGATAACATCAGAACAAGTTATGTGACCTTTTATCAGTTCTCAACTCTTGTGTATTTCAAATTGGTATGTATTATTTTCTTTCACACTAATTTTTTTTTTTTTTTTTTTTTTGGTGGGGGGAATTGATCCCAGCAGTGCTCTACCACTGAGCTACATCCCCAGCTCTTTTTGTTTCTTATATTGAGACAAGGTCTTGATAAGCTGCCCAGCCTGGCCTCAAACTTGTACTTATCCTGCCTCAGACTCCTGAGTAGCTGACAATATAGGTGTGTACTGCCACCACACTTGGCCTCCACGGTAATTTTATAAATCAAAGACCATTTTTTTTTAACATTCACATGACGTCGTGGTCTTTTCCTAAGGATTCAATATCTCTCCCCCCTTTCTCCATATTGTTTGTTAAACACACACCGACACACACAACAGAAGTAATTTTTTGCTGAAATGTAAACAGAGTGATTGGGGCCTGTGTGGTGACTTGAATTGTATTTGGAACTGTAATTTGGATTTGAGCAATTGTTTATAATTTCATTGGACAAGAATAAAAGACAGCAGATTGTACCTGGAGTATCCCCCTGGTACTTCCTGAGAGTAATGCCTTACGTCAGGTGACAGGACTCAAAGGACAAGCGGTGAGCAAGATGTGACCTTTCATCTCTATATTGCAGATCTAGAACCTCCTTTCATTCATGGAGAAGGCCAGTGCCACCACAGTGCCATGTTGATCTGCCTCCACCTTTACTCCAACAGAAGGCTGTAGAAAAGATGCCTGCAACCTCAGATTCCTTTTGGGTTGACTTCTTGTTGATTCTGTAATCTAGAATATTCACTTGGAGATCTGGAAACAGATAACATCCAAGCTGCTTGCCCAGATGGAAGTTGGATTCTCTTCCAACTCTGTGAAGGGAACAGGGCCAGTCTCTGTGCAGGGACAGGAGCCTTGGGACCAGTAAACCAACTAAAGGGGGTTTTCCAGAGAAAATTGATCTGCCCTGGTCTTTCACCCTCTTGAAAGAAAGTATAATAACAATGCCTAACCTCCCCTAAGCACTCACTCAAACCATTAGGACAACTGTATGAGGTCATCCCCATTTTACAGGTAAGGAAACAGACCCAGAGAAGTTAAGTAACTTGCCCAGAATTATGCAAGATTGGAACCAAGCAGTCTGACCCAGACATGATCCTGGCAAATCTAAAGAAAGCACCTACTCAGGGTGTATTGGACATGGGGACCGATAAATGTGATTTGTGGGTAGTTTGACATTTGCTTGGGTCATTTCCAAGGCAACTCTTACTGCTAGAAAGTTCTCATGCTTTGCAGGATACCACAGGAAATAGACTCAGAAGTCAGGGACACACACAAGGCCACACATTATTAATGGCAAGGCTGGGGCACAAACATTTGCCTGTGTGAAAGGAGAGTTCAAGAGAAGTATGTCTTTTTTTTCTTGACTCTTAGCAGTATTGAAAGTCATATTCTCATGTAGAACTGTCTCCCTTTGGAACACAGCTTGTTCCATTTTAGGACAAAGCATTGTCCCTAAGCAGTCAGTTCCCCTGTCTCTGTGTGAACCACTAACCCAGCAGTCAGTCATGTGCCCTGCCTTGTGATTTCCCTCAGATTTTCATCTAACTGGCATATTATCTAAGTTACACAAATAGATGGTAGGCTCTTTCAGAGTTGGGTCATGTTTTGTATGCCCTAAGCCCTACCCCTACACACACACACACCAAATGTGCCAAGACCCAATGATCAACAGTTACTGATTTTTCTTGATTTGAGGAAGCTGATGTGAACTCTTTCTTTTTAAGCTTTGTAAACCCGCTCAGGGACTCTTAAAAATGATTTTCCTGTTGGTGTTGGTAAATACAGGTCTCCATTAACTCAGTGTTTCTTAAAGGGCAGCACAACCAGCATCAGAAATCAGAGGGCTTCTGATTCCATAGGTCATGATAGGGCTCAGGAATCTGAATTTGTCCCACCTGACTTTCCTGCCTGCTGTAGTTAGAAAACCACATGCTATAAAATGACAGCATATATGACTGTCTAGCTCTTACGTGCTCAAGGTAACTATGTCTACTGCAGACACATTCCTGACGGTGCGTTGGTGAATCTCTATGTGATGTTGTTCTCCTTGCAGATTTCTAACCAGCAGGATGCTGGAGCAGGAGGCTGGCAGCCTGCAGTTTTCAAAATGGCCGAGCTGGACACCGATTTGGATCACATCATCCCATCTTCTGTCCTTCCCCCTTTCTGGGCTAAGTTAGTGGTGGGATTTGTTTCCCTCCTATGTTTTGCACGGAGCTATGATGGAGATTTTGTCTTTGACGACTCAGAGGCTATTGTTAACAATAAGGTTTGTAGTTTAATTCTTTTCTGGGAAACATGGTAAGCACCTTCCTATGTCTAGGGAATGATCATATTAAACTTGAGTTAAATGTTTGCCTGGGCCCTGTTGTGTTGTGGGTTTCTTTTATTTATTTATTTATTTGCATCATCTCCTTAATTGAGTGCCTCTGATTGCTAGCAGCAAGGTCTGCAACCCCTGCTGACCTCATGAGGCCCCAGTTCATACATGAATGAGAGAGGCCCTTCTCCTAAGGCCAGGGTATTGCCTCAGGAATACTTCGGGTTTTGTGAAAATTTTCCATAACTGTTAAGAAAAGAAAGAAAATCCTGCACTCACTGATGGGTAGGTCTGATCTTTGGCCAGAAAGGACATCGTCAACATCAGGCAGCGAATTCCCTGCATGGCCCGTCTTCCATTGAGCATGTGAGGACAGCCTGCTGGCAGCTGTGAGACACAAGCAGTGTGCTGCCTGGGGATGGCACTTCCTGCTCATCCCTTTTTGGAGGCTCTGATTGGCTGAACTTGGAGAATCCCAGGCAGTCTTTCTCACCTGGGATGCTGTGTCAGTGCAGGGAAAATGGAATTCTTTTTCCCAAGCTAATCAGCGAGGGAAGAACCAGTAGGTGTGTGGGAGGGTCAGGAAAATGTTCAAAGAAGTTAAAATCAGAGTTAGAACTCAGAGGCAGGGAAGGCCCAGAGGAGAAAGACTCTGGAGATGGCACAATGTGGAGGCTGTGGCCGGCAGTCTGTTGCCCAACAGGGAGTGTGTTGCTTGACCAGCAGCCAGGACAACCAGGATGTGAAGGAACTATCAGCCCACCTCTAGGATCTGCAGTTGTAGGAACTCTGCAGCGCTGGAATTAATACTCAACAGATGAAGTTAATGGATTCACCAGATGAGGAAAAGCTGCTTTCATATGGAATATGTTGAGGACCAGGCATGTCTGGGGGAGACACATGACTGATTCACAGGCATTTTATTTGTAGCATAGTACTATAATTAATTCTGTCCATTTTGATGGCACTTAACTGGAGCCTTGTTGATGTTTGCTTTTAATTCAAGTTCTTTGCCTGTGATTTCTTCAGGTTCACCGGCAGTTACTACAGATGGTTTAATTTTTATTCTTTTTTTTTTATTAAACCACATATGAAAGAAGTGAGTAGCTCTGTGTCAGATTAATGGCTTTCTAACCACAGAATTGCTTTTCTAACAAGGAATCAACTTGATCTTTTAGATTACACTTTTTTGTTTTGATGAGTTTGACTCTTGGGAATGTGAAGAGTTAATTCGGAACCAGTGTCTGACAACTCCAGTGAGCTCTGTGGCAGGGTGCCCTGGATGTGACCCTCTTTCCTCCTCAGCAGAGGGGAGGCTCTACTGAGCATGGTCTGGGCAGTGTTTTCTGGAGCGTTGCCCTACGATCCTGTTAACTTGCCAGCCCTCCTTTCTCCTTCCTGTTGGATAGAAGGCTCCTTGGCACTGTGCTCCTTGGCACTGTGCCTGAGTGATGGGAAACAGGCTGTTCGTGAGTCCAGTGGTGTTGAAGACTTTTCCAGAAGCTTCCTTGCAGTCTCGAGTTACCGTTTTGTTCCTTGAGCTGATGATCTTCCTTTGAGACAGTGGAGTTATGAGAAATTTCAGATATAATCCATTGTTTCCATAAATCATTATAAAGAAAAATTGACCTTTCTTTCTGCTGCACACCCTGCTGCGTGGAGGCTATGCCTAATCAAATATTTAGACCTTCAGTGGTGTTCATTTCCTGTTCAAAGCAGGGGCGAGATCCTCCACCCAGCCCCTTCACTACTGAACAAGCACTTTGGTGACAATATAAGAGTTTAGGCTCCGGGTTCTGTCACTGAGTCCACTAGGAAAGCAGGTGGATTCCACGATCTTCACAAAATATCTAGCCAGCTCCTGGGATGGGGTGGCTGGTGTGCTTAAGGCCCTGAGGCTGACCCCAGTGGAAGTGAAAGCCATCCTTACCATGGGTGTCAGGTGACTCGCTCTGCATCTGTCCCTCCACTCCAGCACTAAAGTAACATGTACTGAACTCTGGGTGCGGCTGGAAATTAGGATGTGCTAAGCCCCCAGAACATTCTTATTGAATTTTGCTTTAAAGAGAAAATCAATCAGATTTGCTGTTTACCCCACAGCCTTGTTTGCCCTTCGCACCATTTAGTCTCATATATTAAATGTGAAAATGATGCATTTTAAGCATATTTAGTATAGTACCAAATTAAGTTAGCACAGTAATAAGAAAAGTTTTTTAATATTTCATTATCTTTTTAAAAAAAATATGTATTTATTTGTTTTAGTTGTACACAATGCCTTTATTTTTACATGGTGCTGAGGGTCAAACCCGGGCCGCGTGCGCGTGCTAGGGGAGTGCTCTACCGCTGAGCCACAACCCCAGCCTCGATATTTCATTATCTTTAAAGTTATATGGAAAGGGTTGTTTCCTAATTCATGATCAAAAAATGGAAATTTTTTAAAAATGTGTTTACCCACGCTCATGAGTACATTGAGAAAGCTTTGGTAAATTATGTTATTTAATGGATATGGAATGATATAGTGATCTTATTTAGCTGAGTGGTCCATTTATACAGCATATATTAACCACCTTCTTTATACTCCCATTAAACTCAGATGTGCACCAGGTCCTGAACTCAAGCTTAGTGGTATAAACAAATAAGTCACCAGTATGCCAGGCCCTGTGGGGACAGAAGGGAAATGACCCCAGACCTGGAAGTTTGTGGGATCCGCTTAGGAAGGTCAGAGCGTGGTGGCTGAGATGTGGATCTTGGAGGAGTTAAGCTGTGGAGAGTGGAGGGCGACCATCCAAGGGAGCCCTGTGCGGCACATCCTTTGGGGCAGGAGCGAGAGTCAGCCAGATGGGCCTGCAGAGGTCAGCAGGGGCACTCCCCACCCAGGAGTGGGGGAAGCTATGGCAGGACTTTAAGCCAACAGCGATGGGGTGAGCTGAGGTGCATTTTGAAATGCTCAACTTCGAGAGCACATCAGAGGGCACAGCAGCCCACTAGGAGGCCTGACAGCACCCTAGGTGAGAGAGGGCAGGGCTTGGCCCAGGACAAGCCAGAGAGATGGAGAGTAGTGGGCAGAATTGGGAGCTCAGAGGGCCTTTGAAGGAGAGGGTACAATGGGGCAGGAGGGGATTGTGACTTCCTTGACCACAATGCCCCCTGGTGTGTCCCTGCAGGACCTCCAAGCAGACACACCCCTGGGAGACCTGTGGCATCATGACTTCTGGGGCAGCAGACTGAGCAGCAACACCAGCCACAAGTCCTACCGGCCTCTCACCGTCCTGACTTTCAGGTGAGCTGACAGTGCAGGATGGGCCGGTCACCCGGCCTTGCACTTGACACTGCACGTGGCTTTGTCACAGGTTCCCAGCATTGGGAAGTCCAGGCAGTGGTTCCTAGGGAGGTAGAAGCGACTCACATAGTCTCAGAAGTACATACTAATTCCAGCTCAGTGGTTTGAGAGAACATGCCCGGGTAAGCTTCGCTTCAGAGCGCTTGCTTCAACAGCATACACTCAAACTGAGCAGAGATAAGCCTGGTCCTTGTGCAAGGATGAGGCATGGTTTGATGAAGCCTTCCATAGTTTTCTCAGTTCTCAAACATTGCACCCATTGCTGGTTGTTCAGCACCAAGGGACTGGTATGATACTATGTCAGAGCAACATGGGCATCAAATGAAATTGTGACATTTTTCACAATTATAGCAAAAAACATTAAAGTACAAACCTTCCTACCATGACCAAGTCAGTATGCAGAACAAAAATGAAACTTAGAAACAACTTCCCTCTGCCCACTAATTGGAGGAATATTGTGTTAAATGGAATTGGTCACCTCTCAAAAGTTCTTGTTCCTACTGTTTCTTAGGTGCATTTAGTACCTTTGTATAGATCTCTCAGAGAAGCCTGGGAGTGATGTAGTGGAACATCAGCAGTTGGGAAGCCCTCAGAAGTGGGAGTCACTGACAGCAAGGTGTGTTTTTGAGGAAGGCTGGTTGACATACTGTGAGGAGCTACTTTTTTTTGGATAAGCAAGTTCCATGACCATTTGAAATCCAGATCCCCGCAGGGCAGCCCTGAGTGACGTGTGGAATATTATTACATCAACAGGGAATTCAGTCCTCCCTTTTTTGCACTTAAAAATCTGTCTGGCTTTCCCTTTGATTTTCCTCTCCAGGTATCTTCAGTCCCACTCCCCTGGGACACGTTCATTTCTCCATTTTCCCCCTGTGGTTAATTATGTCCACACTGTTTCTTCAGCTTCTTAACATGATGTGTCATTAACTTGGTGCTATTTTTACCAACAAGGCACAGAGTCTCACTCACCTCCTTTGAACATTCTCCCTCACGCGCTGCTCCTTCAGACTGTTGCTGTGCTCTAACGTGAGCATCCGTATTTGCTGCAGGATTAACTACTATTTGTCAGGCGGCTTCCACCCCGTGGGTTTTCATGTGGTCAACATCCTCCTGCATGGTGGCATCTCCGTCCTCATGGTGGACGTCTTCTCCGTGTTATTTGGTGGCCTGCAGTACACCAGTAAAGGCCGGAGGGTGCACCTGGCCCCCAGAGCGTCCCTGCTGGCGGCACTGCTGTTTGCCGTCCATCCAGTGCACACTGAGTGCGTAAGTGTCTCCTGCCTGTGACATCTGCACGTGTGTAAGGAATGCTGAGGCTCTGTGTGCTGTCTCATGTGCTAAAACATACTCCTCTTGCTTCCAGGGTCATAGAGAATACACACTAGGGTATTCTCTAGAGACAGAAAGCATACTCCACAAACACCCTGCCAGACACTTGAAATGGTAGTTTCTAAGTTAGGACTTCTCCCTTATGAACACATGTGGGGGTACCATGTCAGGCAAGACTTTAATCCTGAAGGTATGGTATGGTTCCTGCTGATACTTTCTGATTAGCTCATGTGACTACACCAGCCATGCAGGTGTGAACCTTGAATGTTGCCTGACCAGTAGCTAAGAACCATTCTTCAGCAAAGGGTCTAAGGCAGTTTTCCTATGGCAGCTGATAGCTTTATGGTTTACAAAAGCTTTCTTTCTTTTACTTTTCTTTTTTTTTTTTTTTTTTTTCTTTTTTGGTACTGGGGATTGAAGTCAGGTGCACTTGACCACTGAGTCACATCCCCAGCCCTATTTTGTACTTTATTTAGAGACAGGGTCTCACTGAGTTGCTTGGCACCTCGCTTTTTGCTGAGGCTGGTTTCAAACTCATGATCCTCCTGTCTCAGACTCCTGAGCTGCTGGGATTACAGGCGTCTGCCACGGCAACCAGCAAAAAGCTTTCTTAACCTTACTGTGATTGTCATAAAAATGCCATGACATCGGATGGCCTAGTGTGACAGCTCCCACTTTATAGATAAGGTGGCCCAGGGAGACAAGGACTGACTCAGGGTCAATCACAGGTGACTCTAGGATAGGACTTAAATCCCAGGCTTCTAAGGCCCACCCTGAGGAGTTGCTGACATGGGAGGAACCACTTATGAAATCTTCTCACTTCCTCTCTCCCTATTCATCCTCTTCCCCCAGCAGACTTGGGCCATGCCATGGGGCAGCCCCACACAGGAGCCCACTCTGCTCTTCTGTGACCCATGGCCCATGGCCCTATGCCATTGGGCTGCTGCTGAAGATACTTTGAGCAAATTTTGTGGGGATTTAACTATACATTTGCAAGGTTTTTAGGAACATCCCTCCCTCCACCCAACCCCAAACCCTTAAAAAATGTAAGTCAGCGTATTTGCTGAGGCAAAATATTTTATTTTAGTCATTCATTCTGTGAGCTTAAAGTACCTAGCATAAAATACTGCATACACTTTATTACTTCTCTTACAATAGATGTCTGCATTTAATAGAGGGATTTATATACCTGCATTTAACCAGCTTCCTGTGAGCATCTCAGAGTCAGTTCCAAAACATTGATCAGAAAAACAGTGCCTGTTTTGGGCACTGACTTATATTAAACCTGTCTGTTCTTTGGTATCAAATGTATCAAGGAGTTGCTATTACAAGCTTCTCATCTTTTAAAATTTTACTTTGTTTTTACTTCAGCAAGTTCAGAAGATTTAAGGCCTTCGTAGGCTTAAGAGTTGCAAGAGTTTAGCTATAAACTCTTTATCAATACAAAACTGTGTCTGACTTAGAATTGGTTTCAGTGTGAGTTCATTAATCTCTAAATGTTTGCTGGGACCCAGATAGAGTTACACAGCAATCATAAACAAAGCAGTCTCTGGAAAAATCCTCATTCATTGTTTGCTTCTTGCCTAAATTAGCATAATCTTAAAAGCAAAATAATATTTGAATTATTAGCCAAAGAAATTTTCTAAAATTCTGATTTTAAGTATTGAGAAGTTGATTTATAAAAAAGTTTCACGTGTCAACAGGTGTGACTGGATGTGCTTACACACACACACACTCACTCACTCACTCTAGATAAATGCAATCTGAGAACATATTAATCTCAAAAGGATATTCCAGATCTTTAAAAGAAACTGAGGGAAATCTAGCCGTGAGGAAAGGAGAGAATGTTTGGAAAATCTTTCATCTTTCCCTCCTCCATTCCATGACAGCTATTCAAACTATTTAGGAACGAGTACTGGGTTGGGGGATATAGTTCAGTGGTTGAGTGCTTGCCTAACATGTGCAAATCCCTGGGTTCCATCCCCAGCACTGAGAGAATTAAAAATTAGTATTCTAAGATGCATGTTTTCTATATTTACCTTTAATTATTCGGACAAATAATACTCAGTTTTATCTTCATTCCCCTGTTATCTGCTACTCTGCATTTAAAATTTTAGCTTTACAAATGTGCAAAGAGCAGGACACCCCAAGCTTTTCACTTCCAGATGGCAGGGGGTGCCTCACAGTGTCCTGCCAGCACTGAGGAAGCAGCCCAGTGCTCTGGTGCGGGCTAGGCATGGCACCTCACACTTCACATTGGCCCCTGTGGGGTGAGGATGGTGGGATTTGGGTGGTTCATGTGCCTCTGTTTATATTTTTTAAGGGGGATAGCAGTGGTGATGTATCCCCAGGCTTTAGCAACATAAATTTCTTTATATTAACATTGATGTGTTTTTTATCTTCATCCTGTCAACATTAACACCAAAAATCTTTCTGTCCACTGCAAATAAACACCTACATTTTCTAGTCTCCTAGGGTGACCCACCATCCTTTGTCCCAGAGACTGTGTTCTGACCCCAGACTTAAGATCAAGATGACCCCAGGCTAGCTCCTCTCTTCTCCTCTCCTCCCCTCCCCTCCCCTCTCCTCTCCCCTCCCTTCTCTCCTCCCCTCCCCCCTCTCCTCTCCCTCTCCTCTCCTCTCCTCTCCTCTCCTCTCCTCTCCTCTCTCTCATTCAAATAAGCATCCCCAAATCACTGAGTTGTTTGTAGACACATGAAGACTCTGACAGCCAGTCCCCACTGGTGGGGAGACCTAAGGGGCATTGCATAGGCCCTGGTCTCTTTGGGGCTCAGCAGTCCCTGTTGCTGGTCAGAACGGAGGCCCCCAGAAGCTCCCTAAGGATACCAGCACCACTGAGTGGGTTTTACATTTCTTTTACCTCAAGATTGGGGCAGATAATAAGTTGTCCAAATTTTGGTACAAGAAAGAGAAAACTGAGGCCTCCTTAAGATTTTCTTCCTCCCAGAGAAAGTTTGGTGGGGCAACCTTCCCCCAACTCCCTTTCAAATTTCTTTTTATGGCCCCTGGGCAAATTATTCCAATAATGTCCTTTATGGAATAAGGGATGTTGCAGTGATTTCTATGGATAACTCTGATAGGAGCACATCAGGTTATTCAGAAGAAAGAAAAAAGCCTTTGTAGAGAACTTTGCCTGAAAATACATATTATGCAAATATTTGAAAAGAAAGACAAAACCTCCTCTTTCTGATGCCCATTGTTCAGACAGCCATTGGATACAGGGACTCCCAGGATAACTTCTTAACATTTTTTTTTCCTGTGAAATCTCTCTTTAATTTCTATGCCAAAAATTTATTGTAAGTACTAAATGCTCTTTTTTTACTTTAAAACACCATACTTTAAAACATTTGCTTTTCTTTACGTCAGAGAGTGTAATATATCTATTACAAAGACTTGGGACAGTCTTCAACAACTAACAAAAACATTTCCTTGAAAATCAGTTTATGGTGTTTAAAGTTGGCTTCTGGGCAGTTTTTGCTTGTGCATTAACTGCCCACGTAACTAGGGGTCTCCATATCCTGGCCCCTTTGCCCCACCCCTCGCGTTTGCCCAAACTACTTCATCCCCTTTACTAGCAGGAGCAGCCGGTGCTCTCTGCTTCTTCCCACCCATTGCTCTGTGGCTATAGTGGTTTTCTCTTCTCTGAGAGTTTGGGGTCCCCATCTGTCCTCAGCACTATAGGTAGCCACAGCTCTAGGAAGCTCCTCCCGTCACAAGTCCTGCTGTCTGTCCTTTGTCTTTTCCCTCCCTGCTCCTTACTCCCAGTTCTAGAAGCACTGCCTCATGCCAGTCTCCCTACTGTGTAGCTGCCTCCCTGATTGTTTTAGTGTGTCTCTGATTGAGTGCATTTACTGTCCTGAGTGTTCCAGAACTCTCGTTATCATGCATTCCATCTGCGGAGTAATTCTATTGTGTCATCCCCCAGCATACTGCCACACGTCTTACAGATCTGTTGAACCTTGTCTTGTCCCTTGCTTCCTCTTGGTAGCTTGTTTCATGTGAGTGGTATTCATGGGTTGGATTCATCCGCTCATACAGTCCTTAGCCCTTGCATGACACTTGTGGGCTGTGATCTCCTAGAGATCACAATTAGAGTGGAAAATAGACCTCAGTATTTCATATGCAGCAGTATAGGGGAAACTGCTTCTAAAAGGTATTCTTTCTTGGCTGGTGATCATACATGCACTTGGGAATCATGGGTATAGAGTGATTTTCGGTCATTATATATTCCTTTATCTTAATTTGTAAGAATGGTCCTTTATTGTACATCTCATTGAAGCAGTTCTTAGTCACAGAATAAGCTTTGGTACCTGCCACATTCAGGTGCTAGTTAGGAAAGGACTCACATAAATTAGGCCAGTATTCTCGAGTGGAATTCTGTGGCTTTCATTACCATGAAACATTTGGAGAGCAACTGTTGATCAGCCCGAAAGAAAGAAAACACAAATTTTATATTGCTTCATTATCAATGAGGAAAAAAGGGGAGGGTAGAGTCACCACATGGAAAACAGGGGAGCAAAATGCAAGATATTTTATTCTATTTTCATATTGTTACTCACTTTTGAAGGGTTCTGCTTCCAGGGTAACCACGTAATCAAGTTTGGTTGGAGGAGAGGGAAAGATGGCAGAGGCAGCTGGGAAGGATCATTCCTGTCTTTTTCTATCTGCCTGGAGGCGTTTAACACATATTTGGTATCCTTCGTGTCTCTGATCAAATTTATGTTAAATCCCAAGCCCTCTGAGTTGCTGATGTCTTCCAGTGGAAAATCCACTTTGGGTACATTAGAAGCCTAAGTGGCTACGGCTCTGGGGGGTAGCATGTTAAGTAACAGCTCTTGCTGTCTGTGTCCAGCCTGCAGCACAGCTGTCAGTGCCTTCAGAACAACCTGTCTTCTCTCGGGAGCAGTTAAATCAAGTCCTAGACAAAAAGGGAAGAAGAGAAGCACGGTCAGATGGCCCCAGAGCCTCGTGCCAGAGCTTCCCAGGGTATCATAGTGGGTGGAGGAACCCAGGAAGTTTCTTGTTTTCTATGTCTAAGGAATGTTTTGTGTTTCCAGGATTTGGGGATGTTTCAATGTTTTTTACGTGTATCTTTTCTCCTTTTCTTTTAAGGTTGCTGGTGTTGTTGGCCGTGCTGACCTCCTGTGCACCCTGTTCTTTTTGTTATCTTTCCTTGGCTACTGTAAAGCATTTAGAGAAAGTAAGCATTATGTTTGCCTTCTTCATTTTGCAACTTCTTTGTGTTTTTGTGCTGTTGAGCAGTGTTCTAACAGATGGGGAATTGCTTGCTTACCTGAAGTTACTGCTTGGAGGGAATGTGGCTCTGGAGGTGGAAAGGCTCTTTGGGTATCTGTTTTCTCCACCGCCTTTTCATAAGTTCTAGATGAGTGAAACAGTTCTCAGGATTCACACGGGAGTTTCCCAGTGGTAAAGCCACTGGCAGAAGCAGCAGCAGAGCTACCAGAGCTCCTGTTTTATCCCCCTCATGTCCCCAGAAGGTGCTACTGCTCACTCAGCATGGTTACACCTGCCTCGCCTCACATTGTTGTCATTATTGTTATACACGCCAAGATAAAATGACCATTTCTTCCAGTGACTCACCTGAGAGTTCAGGGACAGGTGAATAGAACAACGTCAGATATGAAAAGTAGTGGAGGTGACTTTTCCTGAGACTGAAAGTTAACTTGCAGGCAGGCACATGTGTCTAGTATTGTGTTCATCTACAACTAAAAATGTTAAACAAACAAAAAAAAAAAGATTATGATTCGGGAGCAAGAGGCGGGTTCTATCTACCCCTCCCTGATGTGTCCATTAGAAATGTTACTTCAGGTTCTAAAGTTGTCAAATATGAACCTGCAAACGCATGAGATGGAGACTTGTGGCTTTTCTCAAAGACAACTCTAAAAAGTCTCATGAAGTATCGTTTAATACATTTTAACACATTCTACCTTAAAGTATCTGCACTCTATTCTAAATGGATTTCAGATACATCTAATGTGTCTTGTGGAGAAGTACCAAATATTTTACTATAGGTTTCACATGGGGGATGATACACTATAGTCCCTCACTACTTTTCAAGATTTTGCTCTTGTGAAATAATGGAAAAACTATCATGAAACTAAAAATTCTGTCAAGTGAACCAGTACATTTATTAGCCCACTTTTTTTTTTTTTTTTTTTTTTTTTTGGTGGTGCTGGGGATTGAACCCAGGGCCCTGTGCATGCTAGGCAAGCACTCTACCAACTGAGCTATATCCCCAGCCCCCTATTAGCCCACTTTTAATGGAATGTTTTTTTCACCATGGTAAAAAACTAAAGACATTTAATATTCTTTTCCTGAATTCTTTACTATTTCTGTAATCTAATTCATAAATTTTTACACTAATATTTATGTGTATGTTTTTAATTCATTTATGAATTATAAAATTATATATCTATACAAAAGATAAATTTCTTTTTAAATAAAAACATTTGGAAACTTAATACCAAAGGTGAAGTTGCTTAAATGATGGTTTTTCAATTAATTAATACTTTGACTTGTGGGAAATTGGTAAAGTATATTTCAGTACTAACATAAATATTTTAACCATAAGTAACCACTGGACCTTTCCATTTGGTTCAGTAAATTCTTGTAGCATTATAATATGTTTACATTAGCATTGGAAAGAAGTAACCGGGCCTTTAAGGTTTAAGTTCATAAATGTTTTCAACAAAGTTAACCTGGAAATATTTTACATTTGCATATCAGTCATGGTGGTAGATGTTTTAGGGTTAGATGTTAATTTGGTAGAAGCTGCTTGGAGCAGTTAGAATATGGATGGATGATGTGGGAGCCTTCTCAGAAGGCTGTCTGTGGCCTGCACGCTGCCCATCTTCCTGGAGTCTGCTTTCCCATTAACTTGAACCCCCTTTAGGAAAAGAAAAGTGTGGATCACAATGGAGCTCATGGAGTCGCCTCCCCCCTTGTCTCTGGTCCCAGCCATCATGGACAGCTTAATTAATGAGCCTTTGGAATCTGTGAAGCTAACGTAGTTTGCTCTGCACACCCATCCAGCCCTTGGGCCCTACACCCATCCAGCCCTTGGGGCCTTGACCCCGAGAGTTAGTTGTTATCAGTCCTGGACTCTGTGTCCTTTCTGCCCCCCAACTGTGTCCACTTGCTTGGTCAGGCTTTCCCTTCTAGATCATCCCAGTTGTCTCTCTAAGATTTAAAGTGGGTGGTTTCAAATGCCCATCTCTTGAGCTGCAGTCTCCATCATTGCAAATTGGTTTTCACTGCTGATTTCCATTCCTTCTCGTTTCCCCTCACACACCATTGACAGAATGATGGAACTGTGCCAAAGGTCTGGAGACTCAGAGTAGCCTCGGTCCTAACCCTAACCCTAACCTGAGGATGCACTGTGATTAGCTGCGTTGAGGAGAGTCCCCTGTGTCCCACGCCTGAGTGATTCTCTGAGTGCCCCTGGCAATATGCTTGGCCTGAGCCCACCTGCAGTCACTTTAAGACCTTGTGACCAGATGTCCAGCAACCCCTCACCCCCACCCACCTTGCTCCTCAGGCCATGTGGCACCAGAATAGCCCCTCACTCCACCAGCTGCTCTGTCATCTCTTCCTCTTAAAACTCCCAGTGCCACCCTCTTTGTCTGTTTACCGCCAAAACCAGCTGATGAAGTCTGTGGGGCCTCCTCTCTGGGGTTTCCAGCAACTTTGCCTTGTTTCTAGTTTTCTATACTCCTTCTTAACACGCTGAGAGTAGAATGCTCTTCTTTGTGTATAGACCAACTCTTTGGACTCATCCTTAAATGTTCAGCTTCACACATGTGCCTAGGAGCCTCTTGAGAGGAGTATGGTGTCCACAAACTGAGAACACCTCCACAGAGGGGAAGCAGGAAGAGCCCTGTGTGCAGAAGTCATTCTGGCTCAGCATCCATGAAAAGTACTCATGGTCTCAGATTCTATCCTAAAATAGCACAGAGGCTTACCAGTTTAGGGCATTCATTTCATCACCGATGATTAATGAAACTTCAAGGGCTTGCCCTATGTTCAGTCTGGGGATTCAAAAACTAGAAAGACAAAGTCCATGCCCGTAAGAGGCTTGCAGTCCAGTGTGTGGGTGTTTTGCTGGGGATCAAACCCAGGTCCTTGTACATGCTCTGTCAGGTCCGGGTGATCTGCCACTGAGCTACACCCCAGGCCTCCCCCCCATTCAGTATATTTTGATTAAAACAAAGCTTTCTTAGCAGGTACTTAGTATCACTCTCCTGTGGCCTTTGTCCCACTAATTTCTTTGCTATCCTCTTTACTAAATTTCCCTCAATCAAACAGAACAGAACTCTTCACACTAATGGGCATTCAGGTATCTATATTTTCATTTGGAATTTGAAATATCTTAAGGAATAAACACATTTTTATTTCCCTCTGGCTAGTCGGTGCCCATGTACAAAACCCAAGTGGTAAATGTGTTCATACATGTGTTCATATCATCGCAAGTGTGATTTTTGTTCCAGTTGTCTGGGTTTCTCAGTGCTCGGCAGACAATCAGCTTTCCTGCAGAGAACTTAAGTCCAGTGCTTATTGGGATGCCGATAATAATGCTGTTTAATGTTTAAATTTAATGTTTAAAGTGACCCCTTTAAAGACCTGGTCTTTATACTTTTAGGGTCTAGACCTAAAGTTTAAAGAAGTGAGGGAAGGTCCAGCGTTAGTTATATATAAACTTGAAATTCAAGAAAGGTTTTTCCATAGGAACAGATCTAATATTATTTTATAAGAGAATAAAAAATTACGTGCTCTGAAATTAATGCTTTAAATAGTTGCAAAGCTCTATCAGAGGCTGCATCTCCTTTTTAGTAATCTCATTAGCTTCCTTTATAGATGCAGTGTCTGTAGTGTAAAGCCCTGGACAGTTTTTAACTGCCTGAGTTTATGAGCAAACAACTCTGGGCTTGCCTCTGGAATCCTGGTATTTTCAGAAAATGAAAAATTCCATTCATATAACATATACAGGGCTCTGCCCCTTTTCTTGTTTGGTTGGTTGGTTGGTTGGTTCGTTGGTGTTTATTTTTCTTTTGTTGCTTAAGTAAAATGTCTCCAAAATTGTTTGGTTTTTTTTTGGTACTGAGTATTGAACCCAGGTGTGCTTAACCACTGAGCAACATCCCCAGCCCTTTTTTGTATTTTGCTTTTTGAGATATGTTCTCACTAAGTTTCTTAGGGCCTTGCTAAGTTGCTGAGGCTGGCTTTGAACTCAGAATCCTCCTGCCTCAGGCTCCCAAGCCTCTGGGATTACAGGCCACCACACCTGACAACCAAAATCTTTTTTCCTTTTTTTTTTAGTACCGGGAATTGAACTCAGGGGCACTTGACCACTGGGCCACATCCCCAGCCCTTTTCTTGTATTTTATTAAAGGCAGGGTCTCACTGAGTTGCTAAGTGCCTTGCTATTGCTGAGGCTGGCTTTGAACTCTGATCCTCCTGCCTCAGCCTCCCAAGTGCTGGGATTACAGGCATGTGCCACCATGCCCAGCTCAACAAAATCTTTTTAAAAAGGGAAATGTCCTTGTAAAGGAAACATATTTTTTCTTTAAAAAAAATCGTTAGGTCAGATGAGGTCAATGGTATGCTTGTTTTTATTTCCAAATGCTCCAAACAAAAGGTGTTATAAATATTATTCTTTTGTCAATATTTCTTTGTTTTTAAAAATAGTAGTTCAGGTTGGAAACAGTTCATCTCTGTCCTAGAAGCTTTGCTAGAATGGTGAAAACAATTGTGTTTTTAAACCAGTACCTTAAAATACTCATCTTGTGGGAGTTAGGACTAAGGAGAAATTTACTAAGTCTCACTTGAAGTGGGAAGGAGAGTTTCCTCCAGAGAGAAATGGATTTGTTGCCCTCCTAAATAACCATTTTAAGTCCTAGACTATTATTCATAATCCAGAGACAGAATCCCAAATTTCAGTTGTTCTTAACTTCTTGAACCTTCTTTGTTATTGTGCTCTCCTTATCTTATTTCAGGCACCAAAACAGGGTAACTCCCTCAGAATATCATTCCTTTGTACTTTCATCCTGATTTAAGAGATCTGTTTTTTCTTTGACTTAGAACCATGCAGCTTAAAAAGTTGGGCCGTAGCCTAACTCATGTCACCCAGGACACCTGCTCTTAGAGTCAGGCCTCTGCTGACTGAAAGCTGACTGTGACACCCACATGCGTCTCTCCTCCACCTGCATGTTTCTGTCCTTCCTCCATTGCTTGGTCCCCCCTCCCACCACCATTCAAGGACAGCAAGTCTGACTTTGATGCTGCGTATGGAAGCAGGCTTAGTTGGTTCCAACTTTTGGAACGTGAATCTGATGCTCATTGTGTTGCTCTGGCAGCTACAGAGTCGTGGCCACCTGTCTGGGTGGCGCGGTTCCCACACACACCATGATGTGCCAGTTTCACTCGGCAGAGATGCCAGGCGGAGAGTGTTGAGGAGGGCTAGCGTGGACAATGTGGCGCTTTTGCTGCAAGGAGGCTTCCCGCTGGAAGCAGTGCCAGATCCGAGGCACACGCTTCATTAAATCGGCCACATCTGTTGGCACTTGTGGGTGTTAACACTGACAAGTGTCTTTTCTGCTGTTGCTTACCCCCGCCCCCCACCCCGCATTCCCTTTACTCTGTCAGCCTTTGCCTCCACTTACCGGCGGGGTTGAATCATCTTAGATAATAGAGACACATATTGAAACAAGAAAAAGTTTGATGAGGCGTATCTTCCCATGTGTTGGATCGCAGACTGTTGGTGTTTGACGGTGCTGGTCTTGCAAGAGATGAGGGACAGAGCAGGGAGTAAGAACCATCCTCCCCTGGGTCACTGGAGCTTAAAATTTAGCCCTCTGTAAGAAAATGAGACGGAACTCTGGATAAAAGTGTCACCCTGAGATGCTCAGGAGCTGTGCACGGGTTGGAATCCCCTGTCTTGTGAATTTTATGAACAAAAATATTCATCAATACAACTGCACTGGTGGTGACATCCGACTCTCACAGTTTATTTTTAACTGTTTTTTATTTTTAACAGTTACTTCTGACTTTAAAATTAGTTTCCTCTGGGCTTTCGTATATTTTAAATTAAAAATGTTTTTCAAGAGTCTCTTACAGGATGGTGATTCTTCCACTGTGAAGGTGTTTAAAGACTATAAAGATGAAAAAACTTGATTTCTGGCTATATTTGTTCAGACTGGGAAAATTATTAACTTCTTGGTATTAAATTATATCATAATCAAATAAGAAATATAGCAATATAAAAGACTTCTGAAAGATGTGGAAATAGAGGAAACTATTCATTGATTAAACAGGTGTTTACTGAGTGCCCACTGTATGCAAGGTGGCCCACTGTTACCTGTCTCAGTCATCTTATTGAAATGCTCAAACTTGGGAAAAAAGAATGGCTTGTGTTAGTTACTAAGTAGGAATATAGCCACAGAAACACCAACATCCAAATTCATCTAGATGACATTATATATTGACAGTTATTAGCACTGCTCACCTTAGCAAACTAAGACTCAAAATTGATGTGGGGGATTACATGGATAAAACTATCCTAGGGCAGTGTATTGCCAGAAGTCCACAAGTGTGGCTGTCCCAACACTCAGAACCAGAACCCCAGGTTTTGTTTTTCATAAAGCCTCTTTTGCTCACCCCAGCACTGGAGAGATCTTGTTGATGCTATGTTGACAGACCTTGGTTTATCATGCACATCATATTGAACATGTGGAAAGAGGACCTGTTTGACTTATGTGGTTTTAACATATTAACTAAATTGAGATTTCCAGTTTGGATTCTGGAAAACTCCAAAGTACGTGTGCATGCTTAGTCTTGTGGCTCCTGATAAAATATTGAATAGCTAATCTTGATTTAAATGGGCAAACTCCATATTTTCCAAGTTTTAAAGGTAGAGTTGGGATACAAACAGCAATTCCAGATCATTTCATCTATGAGCTGGGACTTTGATCACATGGTCTAGAGATACTTCTGTGCAATAGAAATGTTGGGAGCCACCAGGCGTGGTGGCGCATGCCTGAGGCAGGAGGATCGTGAGTTCAAAAGCCAGCCTCAGCAATGGTGAGGCATCAAGCAACTCAGTGAGACCCTGTCTCTAAAAAATACAAAATAGGACTGGGGATGTGACTCAGTGGTCAAGTGTCCCTGAGTTCAGTCTCCAGTACCCCCCCCCAAAAAAAAAATATTGGGAGCTAAACATGTAATTTTAAATTTTCTAGTAGCTACATTATAAAAAGAAACAGGCAAGATGAATCTTTAATAATGTATTTTATTTAGTTCAATGTATCGAAAATACAATTTCAATGTAATGAATATAAAAATATACAAATATTCTGCAGTATGTTTTTCACACACAGTCTTCAAAATTGGTTATGTACGTTCCACTTATGACACATCTCATCTCTATTGGGACCAGATAAATTTCAGGATATTATTGGCCACATGATGACTCCTCTCCTGGACAGGGGCAGGTCTGGAACATGGTCCTGTGAACATGAAGCTGCCGCTAGGTTAACAACTGGCTGTTGAAATTTTGCCTTTGATCTGAAATTGCCACTGTTGTGAGAAGTGATCCTGAATATTTAATGATCACTGAATAAGGTTTTTCAGCAAAGATGCAGGACCTTCCTCTCTCATATGCTTTCACTCTGGGTGCATTTTACAGGACCGTGGAGACCTAAGGGAAGATTAAAGGGTAGGATTCTTCCAGCAAAATTGCCATTGAGGATTTGCGAGTGGATGTGGAGTGAGGGCTTGGGGCTTGAGAGAGGTGGTGAAATTACCAGTGAGATTAGGGAGAAGATTGTCAATAAATCCAAAGACTCTGTTTTCTGTATGTTATTTTTCTGAATTCAATTAAGTCTGAGTTAGCCATCCAAGGAGAAAGCCATTTTAAATTCTGGATGAGTAGACTAGGAGCCCCATCATTTTCACATCTATGGAGTAATTTTACTTCATGTTAACAGGATCCCCTCAAGAGAGTCCCTTGAGCATTTCAGTGGGGGCACTGGGAATTTGTTTCCTATCAGAGGCCCCTAGCCCATGGGGAAGAATTAATCCATGTCACAGTCGAATAAAATACAAGCTAATTCAGTTACTATAGGAAAAGAGGTAAAATGATCGAGGAACTTACTTTTGAAATTAAGAACCAGGAGCAGTGCACTGAGAAATCATATCTGTTTAGGTGAAAAGTATGAACACAGATTGTGGAAGTGAGAAGGTTGTAAAGTCTGATCCAGGTGATAGTTGGCAGGGGAGGAGGGTGCGGAGCAGGTGCATTGGTGTCTAGTGAACAGCTGAACCTGGTGCTCTGTCCACTTGAAGAAGACAGCAGGTGAGGCTGGATCACAGACCTCACCTCCTGCTAGGCCTAGAGGATTGGGGCAGTGTCTTACCCATTGACCCATAGAAGAGAACCCATGGTAATTAATGGGATCATCTATCATTCAAGGTTTCTGTTTTTTTAATTATTGTTGTGGTTATAATTGTGATCTTTGGGTATTACATACACATAATGTAATTAATTTCTGCAAGTAACCGTCCTTAAGTTTGCTTGATAGAACTGAATGTACTGACATATAATGGTTTTTAGTGGGGAGAACTTGATCTCTGGGCTCTGTGCCGCCTGAACAACTTGGAGCTAAGACCCAGAATTTAGAGGGGCAGGCTTGGGGTCAGCATCAGGAAGAATATTGTAACACCCCAAAGTTTTAAAAATGAAATAGGCTGTGTTTTAAAAAGTTCTTCTCCATTCCTGAAGTTGCTCTCGTCAAGGCCGCGTGGCCCCCTGCTGGAAGCATCTTGGAAAGGATTCTGCTTCATTCACTGAACACGTGTTGCCTTTCGAGTCTGTCTGGGTCTGCTGATTTGGTCAGTAAAATTTCCAGTTGCTCCTGAAAGCCAGGCATGGTGCCAGGGCCGCAGCTGCTTACAAGCTTGCTACCAAGAGTGATGCTCTCGACCTTCAAGGAGTCTCAGAATCATTCAGGAAGCTCTTTAAAGGGGCATATGGCTGGTTGCCATCCTCAGAATTCTGCTGCAGGAATTGTGGGTGGGACCTGAGTCTGTGTTTCTAGCAAGATCCAGGCGCAGGTCCTGGGACCCCACATTGTGAATAGCACTGGTTTAGGATAGTGGTTCTCAGCAGGGGATGATTCCCACCCTCCAAGATCATTTGACAGTGTCTGTGACACTACTGGGGTGAGGGGTGCTTCTGGCCTCTAATGAGTAGAAGCTGGGGGTGCTGCTAAGCATCTAGAATGCATGACAGCCCCACAACAAAGACCCAACCAGCCCAATGTCAGTAGTGTTGACACTGAGGAGCCCTCATCTGTGGGGGGGTGACAGAAAGTCAAGTGTTTATAACAAGCTGTGAATAGATGGCGATAAGATTGTTATGATAGATTGTGATAAGGGCAGTTTAGAGGCTATGACTAATCCTAACTTAATCCCAGAAGTCAGTTAGGGTCACCTTCCCACAGGGGCAATAACACATGTAGTAGGACCATTTGCTGCAATAAACCAAGTGAATTTGGAAGGGAGGCTGCCTGGGAGGGCGGGGGTCACAGTTTTGCAGTTTAAGTGACATTTGACAGCTTTATAAGATGTGTAGAATTTTGCCAGGGGTGTTTTAGCCTAAGGGAACTGGGTAAGCAAAGCCAAGGGAGATCCTGTTGAGTTGGCTGGTGTGCCCAGAAGGCAGTATAGACCAGGGAGACTAGAGAGCTGCCGGGTGGTCACATTAGCAAAACCAAATGAAAGCCACTTTCAAAAGGGTGGCATTTAGCCTGAAGGCAGCAGCAGGTGTCAATCCCATCAAGAATCATTCCTGTTCACATTTTGCTTAGAGTCCCCATGGTCCTACTGGGTACGGGCTACCTTATCTGGCCATAGGTCTCTACCCATATGTGGAGTGTGCCAGGTTAAGAGCGCCTCCCACCCCTAGAGCAGCCACCCCTGCTTTGGGACATGCAAGTCTTCTTTCCATCCGGGGCTTTGCAGATTAGTTCTTAAGGATTCACAAGACTCTAATCCCTCCATTCGGGTCTGCACATCACACACATACACACAAAAGCACTTCTTGTCAGTGTCCTGAGCAAGCAGTTTGATGAGAACCAATGCATGCCTTTTATACCGTGTACCACGCAGGGCACATTTCACGACAGGGTGACTCACCAGCCGCCCCCTTGACTGTTGCATGGAAGCCCATTGGAAATTCCACCTCCCTCTGAGCTGAGGGAGTTTTGCTGACTCATGTGCAGGAAGCACGTGTTAAATGTTTCCTGTGGCCCTGGCACAGTACCAGTGATTAATGGGTAGTTTTTAACATGGTTTTTGATACATGCACATGGCTAAGAAGATCTAAAAGCTTAGACAATGAAAAGTCAGACCTCTTCCCTCCTCACCCCAATTTTTCTTCTTAGAACTTCTCAGAAACTAATGTAGCCAGTTTCTTATGTATTTTCCAGAAATGTTTTGCTTTTTCGCAGCATGCAACACAAATGGCCAAGCATTCTGTCATAATTTTTCCCTCTCAAATCTGTCCTGAAAGGGGGTAAGGGGTGGCTCAGTGGTAGAGTACTTGCCAAGCATGCAGAAGACCCTGGGTTCAGTCCCCAACATGACCAAAAAGAAAAAGAAAAAAGAAAAGCAGAAAAGGAAAACTCAATGCCTCAAATCTATCCTGAGATAGTTCCTTTTGTCCCTGATTTGTAGATGAAGACATTATGACTGAGGATAAGTAACTTACTCAATGTCCTATAATAAATGGTAGGAGTGGAATTCTAAAGTAGGACTGGCCAGGGCATCTGACAAGCTCATGATTGCATCCTCTAAGTGGGCTCCCATTTGTTCTTGTGTTGAGATGAGGAGCAGGGACTTCAAGGGAAGAACAGAGATGAATCCTACCTATCACTGCCTCCCCTCCCAGCTGTTCAGCTCCATCCCCAGACAGTATGCACCACTGACCAAAGCAGTGTGTGGCCAGACCCTGCCTCCTCCTGAGGCACCCAGGCCTGCAGTTGTTCTCGAGCTCCCCTGGTCCTGAGCTCCTCACAAGTTCACATGTTTGGCAGTATTTGACTTTCTGTTGATGCCACACTCCCATCCAGGCTGGCAGCCCAGCCTGGCCCACAGCCTGGCCTGTCCCAGGTGGTCATTCAATGCTAGCCCTATGCCAGTAGCCATCATGTACACTTTGGTAACGGTCAGAACCAATCCACACAGGGAACAGAGCAGACCCAGTCTGAGCCACATTATATGCAAAGAACCCAGCCTCCTGTCCAGGAGTGGTAGACATTCTCAGGTGCTCAGGCCTTCCTAGCTCCTCCATCATGACTGCTGGGGTCATCTTGAAACCAGATGGATTGTTTGCAATTTCAGTGGGAGTTCTCAACACAACTCATCAGAATGGTCTAGAAGGTGACTGACAGGTTGGGAAGAAGGAACTTGCCCCATAGGAACTTTGGGTTATAGTGTCTTTGTGGCCAGGACTTTCTTATGATGCCTTCCAAAGGCACTGGGCACCTGCTCAGGAGAGCCTTAAGATGGGACGTATGTATGTCCCATCCAGAGGACATTGTCCAGCTAGAATGTCAGAATACACACACATCCACGGAGACATGCTATCTGAAGACCAAACTCTGATTTCACATTGTGGCTGTTTTAGGTGCATGTTTGAAATTTTTGTTTCTGGTGCTAACAAGATGGAGTACATTGCATGACTTTTGCATGTATCATTTCTCTGATTGACAGGTAACAAGGAGAGAGCACACTCATCTACCTTCTGGGTGTTGCTGAGCATCTTCCTGGGAGCAGTGGCCATGCTGTGCAAAGAGCAGGGGATCACTGTGCTGGTAAGAGCCCAGACTCAGGCAGGGCCTGCCCTTTGTTCACATCCCACCCATCCTACAAGGATATCTCAGGCCAGCCCTATCTCTGTGACCTCCTCTACTTCTGCATCCAGTTGCTGGCCTAGGGGCATAGACCTTTCTTGACCATTGGCTTTTGCTATCATAAGTAAGATAAAGACTGGACTGGTGCCCTTGTCCATCATTAGTAACTGGTGGGAAGTGATGCACAGGAAGTTGTTATGGGACCATGATTCATCCTCTGAGTGGTCCCATAGGAAAGAGCAAAGAATGGTTCTGAGTTTCCTAGGATACTCTCACATGCATCAGTAGAGTCCTAGGTATAGCAGGAGACTGACCATTGACAAACCAGCAATGTGTTCAATCCTGGATTTTGAAAGGGCAGTGTGCAATTTGGAAATGAAGAAATTATAGTTCTGCCAGCCACTGAAACCCTCACAGATTCCCACATCCTTGTCTCTTCTCCAGTCTCCCCCAAGAGTCAGACTTCAACCCACACTAGAATCCAAGTGTTCCATGTTCACAATTTGATGGAAAATGAAAAGGTTAGTAGTCTAGTTAGTCTAGTGTGTAAAGGAGTGTGCATGATGATGCTGATGTGTCAGGTGGGACTTCATCCTCAGAGGGCTCTGCAAAACCCAGATGTGCCTGCTCATCATGTATTTTTACCATTGAGCCTTAAAATCTCAGTAATAGAGTAAACATATCATCTCGGTTCGTTTTAAGTATGTTTTAGGGTACGTGTTGTTTTGGAAATGTAAGTAAAATCCAGATGTGAAACTTTTTTTTGTTATTATTTTACTGAGATGTAACTTTTCATGCCATAAGATGCACAGATGTAAAGTACGACTTGAATTTGGACAATTATATGCACTTGTGAGACCGTCACTCTGTCAAGATATGCAATATGTCTGTCACCCTAGAAAGAACCTAGTGGTGTTTTTTTAAATGAAAATAATTTTAAAAATCATTAAATAAGAGCAACTTTAAAATCCCTGTCCCGAGTGTGCCATGACCTGTAGCTGAAGAATAGGATGCATACCTGACTATATGACGTCTGTATTGTGTTATCTGGAAGAAACTCATGTCGAGGAATCTTTCATATTGTCTTCCTTCTGTTGTGATAAGACCCTGGGGCCAGCCAGGTAATGAACTCAAGCAGACCCATTTGCTGATGTTCTGGGATGTGACCATGCATGGTGCCCTCACCCCCACCTTCCTCTGCACTGCAGTCAAGGGATCTTTTCATAGCTTAAGTTGCACTCTAGTTGCCTTTCCTCTTGAAGCCCCGCCCATGGCTTCCCACTGTGTGTCACAGGAAACTTGGGCTCTTCCACTTGCCTGCAAGCCACTGGCGCCAGCCTCGAGGCCCTGCCCATGCCCAGCCTTTTCTCTGTTCCAAGCCTGTCAAGCTGTTTCTGCTCCAGGCTTCTGCAGGGCTGTTCCTTCTTCCTGCCCCTCCCTGCTGCTGCTCCTTCTATCCTCAAGTCACACTGACAATGTCAGTGACCCACCCCATCAACTCTGTCCCAGGTCTCTTCTGACTCAGTCCCCATTGCTATGTCACCAGTGACTTGTTTACCGCCTTGGTGACGGTGACAGGTTCTCTCTAGTGATATCCTCCTTGTGTTCCTTTGTTGTCTTCTCTTCCACTAGACTTAAGTTCCATGAGAGCAGAGACTAGGTCTGTTCTGGGATTCCCAGGGGTAAACCTGTATTCACAGAGCAAATTCTCAGTGAGCCTTCACTGCATGGGTGAGAGCAAAGAGGTCATTCAAGGACCACCTCCCATAGATGCCAGTGGTTCAGCAAGTGCTGAGTGTCTTACATTAGGCTTGGCTTCCCCTGGCAGCTCCCCTGTAAGGAGAGGGGGGCTCCCCGAGCATAGAGAATTAGCCCTGCCAGAGTTCATCTGAGCAGAAGCTGGGATTGAAGCCCCAGGAAGAGACACACAGATCCACTTTCCTTTTCCTCCATTTTAGCCAGTTGGGGCTTTAAATTCTGAGGGGAAATTTTAGAATTGTAGGATGTGATCAGAGGTAGAGAAATAGAGAATCAAAAATGTGGAATTTGAGCAACCATATAAGAATAGCTTGGAAGAGAGTAGTCAAGAGCTATTTAGGGGTTCGCATGAGTCAAGGCAAAGATTAGTGGTTTTATCAGGCTTTCCCCTTAAAATTTAGGTGAGCTAGCAAGGAAATAGCAAAGAAAAAATCACTGCAGAAAGATAATTGAATCTCCTGGCTAGCTTTCTTATTTATACACTCTAAGTAAGTGTTTCTCAGCCTTGGCACTGTTGACATTTTAGACCAGGTAATTCTTTCTGGTGGGGGGCTGTCTTATGCCCTGCCTCTACCCACTAGATGCCAAAAGGACTGCTTTAGTTGTGACAACCTGCATTGCCTCTGGACATTGCTGGACACCACGGAGGCAGAATCACTGTTTGAGAACCACGGCTCTAAAACCTTGCTCTGATCTAAAGGAAAGGGTCAGGGTGTGAGGACCAGAAGCATCGCAATATCCAGATCCTTGCTGAGTCAGAATCCCTGTTCATCAGTCCCCAGGCAGCTTGCATACACGTTCGCGTTTTAGAAGCACTAAAGGTTGGATATACATGAATAAGATGTGGACATTTTGATGCTGCCTTTAAGTGGGATGGAGGAGGGAGCACTAGTCGTGTGTTTGATTCAGTCCTGGTGACCGTCCCACAGCTTCCAGGCAGAAAAACAAGCAGCTCGAGAAGACAGCCCACAGCTTCCAGGCAGAAAAACAAGCAGCTCGAGAAGACAGTGGCAGTAAAACAGGAAGCTTCTGCCTTCTAGAAAATGGTTTACAGCCAGGCAGAAAGGGTCCTCTGTGACCCACTATGATCATATATCACATGAGTGAATAAAATCAGGATTCTTTGAGATGTTTAACCCGGCACTGGCCCGTGTATTGGATAATTAGTGGCTACCAACATTTATGGGAGCAGGTTAAATAGGGATGTCATCCCTGCTCTGAAAACCACAAATTACCACTGACTTCTGATGATTTATGATCTTCTTTTCTACAAAACCCTATATTAAAAAGATCCCAGTCATGTAGGGGCAGCTTTAACCATATATTCTGGCTCTGTTCAGAACCCCCTCTCCAGATGGGCCAGGGATATGCTAGGTTACATGGTCTGCTGCAGTGATATTTGCTGAAAGTCTATCTCAGGGTGGAAAATAGAATCCAAGGTTCATCTTTCCTTCAGCCTGTAACTATAGGCCTAATAGCTGTCAAAGCAGCCCTTACCTGCAGGAAAGAAGCCATCATGGTGCTAATGGAAGCTGTGTGTGGGTGGAGCCACAGCGGCATGCTGCCAGGGGGCTCTCAGGATTGAAGGTACTTATTGTTCACCTAACAGTCATGGACAGTTCTTCCAACTGATGGAAGAATCTGACTGCACAGCAAGCCCAGGCTGACGGGAGGCCTGCCATGGTCCAGGTGCACTTCCAAAGTCGCCCTGGGCATCTCCATCCCAGCTAGCTGGAAGAATGGCCAGCTTTTAAACCAAACTCCCCAAATGGTACATATCTTTTCTCCCCATGCCCCATAGGCTAAACTCAACCACGTGAGCTTACCTGACTGTGGGGAGCTGTAGTCTAGCTGTGTATTCCAGGAAAAGGGGATGCTAGTGGACAATTGAGACTGTACCTGAGAGATCTCCAAAGCTTCTGATGTGTGCCTGCACCTACTCACCATGCCCAGATAAGCCAGCACTTGAGGCTGGCTTACATGGCTGGGTTGGTACAGTTGATGGCTGCCTTCATCTTCAGCGTAATTACTGCAGGTAGCTAACCATTCTGCTACATGAACTGAAGGTCTGTTTTATGATTATGAAGAAAAAAGAGAATCAGGAATGGCCTGTGGGAACCCCAAATTTCTAGCTACCCTGAATCTTATAGTACTCTTAAGTGTAGGCCATGAAGTCATTACTGGGTAATAAATGTGGTGTAATGTATTACCATGAACAAGCCATACAAGCAGAGGGTGGTTCTTTTTCAGCACTAGGAGTTCTGTGATGATCTAAACATTTGCAGTCCTTGTCCAGATTTAGTAATAAAATTGTGATGTGTAATTGCTACTCAGTCAGAGCTAGGCTATCCCACCACTGATGGTGTGGTTTTGCTTCCTAGGGTTTGAATGCAGTGTTTGACATCTTGGTGATAGGCAAATTCAACATTCTGGAAGTCATCCAGAAGATACTACGTAAGGACAAGTCATTAGAGGTGAGTGCATACTTTTGTTTCCAGCCCAGACATGGAAAATGTCAAGTGCCAGCTGATTTAAAAATGCCACTTTCTAAGTATGTCTTGTGATTTTGAATTCTAGACCAGCCAGCCCTTAATGCAGTGTCAAAGTAGTTCAAGCAGAATTGCTGCACATTGGTACCTGGCTTGGTCACACTTTTGAATATCTGTGACAACAGGGGCTTTGTGGTATTCTTTCAGAATATCGGCATGCTCAGGAGTGGGGGCCTCCTCTTCCGAATGACCCTCTTAACCTCTGGAGGGGCTGGCATGCTCTACATGCGCTGGAGAATCATGGGAACTGGCCCACCAGCATTTACCGAGGTAGACAACCCGGCTTCCTTTGCTGACAGCATGTTGGTTAGGGTGAGTACTTAGCCTGCTCCCCTTTTGGGCTATTTTCTTTCCCCATCAGATTTCCAGATCCTTCATCCATCCTCACCTCTACCCCACCGCACTCACAAAATCCTTAATAGAAGGACACCTCCATGTTTGCTTGCTGTTGCTGAGGATATTCTAAGATGAAACCAACTTTTTATCAGAGAAGGGGTGTGTGAGCTCCTTGTACAGCATCTCTCAGTTTCCATGGGGATTGATTCCAGGACCCTCCATGGAAACCGAAATTCATGGATGCTCTAGTCCCTCTTATAAAGTGATAAAATATTTGCATATAACCTGCTCATAGCCTCCTGTATTTTTAAAAATCTTCTCTAGATTATGTTTAATACCTCATACAATGCCTACACATCACTTTATTCACATGGATTCAGCAAAGTACTCAATGGGTAGCAAATTCAAGTTTTGCTTGTTGAAACTTTCTAGAATTTTTTTTTCCTAAATATTTTCAGTCCATGGTTGGGTGGAATACAGAAGTCCATTCTAACATCAGGTTCCTTGCCAGTCTTGTTAAAGTGCCCCCAGACCCTGTCACTTATAAGTGAAATCAATTTGTCCACACCAACAATATTGGTGTGCTCTTTGAAAAGTCTTAATGGTGTCAAGACTCTTCTTTTAGGTTTGCCCTTTCTTCTAAAGGCCAGGGTTTCAAGCCACAGATTCTTAGCTGTGTGCTTCATTGAGACAGAAAACAAGGGGACAACCCCAGAACCTGGTTCTTAGGTTGGTGGGCACATTGGTGACTCCTAGGGCTCTGGTTTCCTAGGTCACAGACTTTAGGCATGACAAAATAAATGGGTCGTGACTTGACCAGAAATATAACAAATGTGTTGCAGTCTGGTGACTTGGCAGTATGTTTATGTTTTAAAATCTGGATGTGTTTTTAAATTACAGACTTCAGCCCCATGTACAAAATACACACTGGTAACATTTTATTTTTATGCAACTGTTGTCCTTGAACAGATGCCTGTGAGTGCCTCAAAAGTGAAGTTAGGAGATATATATATATACGTATATGTATACATGTTCTTTCAAGTTCAGTGTCAAATAAGTGTTTGTTTTCCTTTTGACTGACAGGCCATAAACTATAATTACTACTATTCATTGAATGCTTGGCTGCTGCTGTGTCCCTGGTGGCTCTGTTTTGATTGGTCAATGGGCTGCATCCCCCTCATTAAGTCCGTTGGTGACTGGAGGGTAATTGCTCTAGCAGCACTTTGGCTCTGCCTAATTGGCCTAATATGCCAAGCCCTGTGCTCCGAAGACAGCAGCAAGAGAAGGTAAGAGGCAGCCCTGAATTTTAACTTCCACCCTGGGTAGCATCTGAAGCATTTTGCTCAATCCAGCACTGATCATCTTAACAATTTTGTGGACATGATGTCTAAGGACATTAGTTTCAAATGCATATTAATGGCAAGGATGAGTCCCATCCTCCCAGAGCACAGGGCTGGCTTCAACTAGTGGGAGGGAAGTCGAGGGGGGTACAGATGACTGCTCTGTCTCCCCCGCCCCTTCCCCCGTGAAATAGCACTTGGAGATCCTTTTCGCTGTAGGTGGTAAAGAGTAATTTATGGTCAGAACAGAGAGTGTAATTGATGTGTGTTGTGCCCATTATTTCACAGTTCTCCTTCCAAAAAAAAAAAAAAAAATCCCTAGTGAATGCTGTGGTGATTCCTTCTGTTGTCGTTGGGTACAAAATAAGCTGCTGCCCCAAAGAGACCATTCTTTCTTGGCA
Organism: Tamias sibiricus; assembly: GCA_025594165.1. Lineage (NCBI taxonomy): Eukaryota > Metazoa > Chordata > Mammalia > Rodentia > Sciuridae > Tamias > Tamias sibiricus. The sequence continues at coordinate 87,580,225 of CM046663.1, read as the reverse complement.
GAAAAAAAAAAATTTTTTTAAGTTATTGAGAAAAATAATTGAAAAAAACAAATGTGTTTCATGGAAATGAAAACTGTTTAAGATTGAAAGCTGTTTAAGATGATTTCTATTAAGCATAGTGTTTATGGAATTAGTAATTTCTCAAAATAAATCAAGTTTTATGTTCATCTGTGTTTTAAATTGGTTGATGATTCTAAAGAGCAGTGAAATTTAGTCTCAGTCATTTCACACGTGCATATGAAATAGGATTTTTAAAAAACATACCATAAGCACCGGCTCCCAAAAGGAGCCACCAAATTCAACCTTGCTTCTCCATTCAGCCTCCTGTATCATATGGGACGTTAGGAATGATCCTCCCATTCTAGAAGTGTTCCAGTGTTCAGCTTTCTGTTTGACTGGTGGTGTGTACCAGCCACACATAGTATTAGTTTGTTTCAGATTTATAACATTCACCCTACTTCACTATTATTATTATTATTATTATTATTATGCTGCTCAGTATAGCAGGGAGTTTGTTTTCCATGAAACTACATTGAACTATTTAATACCTAAACGGCTTGAGGCATAGTTAGGAACAGGTGAATTCATCAGAGATCACAAATGTGATCATTCTAACATTATTTCTATGACTTGTGTGATTTGTAAATTTTGCCCTTTATGCTTGATGTTTAAGTGCCTTGGTAATCCCATACTGCCAACTAAATCCTATCCTGGTGACATTTTTCTGCTGATGGTGGTACCATTTTAAGTTGATGGCATTTAAAAAAGAAAGGTCTTTATCCTTAATGTTGAGTAGGATTTTTTTTTGACAAATCCAAAAAGAACCATTTATTTAAATACTTTTTGATCTTCCAGAATCCTTACACTGGGCCTGGGGTTTCTTGTGATCCCCTTTCTTCCTGCAAGCAACCTGTTCTTCCGAGTGGGCTTCGTGGTGGCCGAGCGGGTCCTCTACCTCCCCAGCGCTGGCTACTGCATGCTGCTGACCTTTGGATTTGGAGCCCTGAGCAGACATACCAAGAAAAAGGTACCAGCCCAGAGTGGCACCATGTATGACCAAAACGGCTGCAGCTGCTTACTAGTGACGTTGCTTCTCTCTCTTCTTAAGAAACTCATCGCTGCCTTTGTGCTGGGGATTTTGTTCATCAACATCCTGAGATGCATGATTCGCAGTGGGGAGTGGCGGAGTGAGGACCAGCTTTTCAGAAGTGCCCTGTCTGTGTGCCCCCTCAATGCTAAGGTACCTTGGCTGCCACCTTTCTTTTCAAAAGACTTTACTAGGAAATATTTTGAATCCTCCAGCTGAGTCAGAAGGACAATTAATGTTGGACAGTATTTGCATAATACCATGATAACCAAATACATGGGTTTTTTTCTTTGTTGTATTTTTTAATGATTTTTGATAAGATTCATAAAATTCCACTTAGCTAAAATAACTAAAAAGAAATCATTAAAACCAGACAATATCAATGAAGCAGATAACTTAAACGGAGTTGTACGCATCCCCTAGTTGCTGTGATCACCCTCTGAAGGGCAGGGGAGGGGACGTCACATCTCCAGGTGGGGGTTGGGCAAGGCCCTCTTCAGAACCCAGATTCTGGCTTTAGCAAGAGCTGCCTCCTCCAAGCTACAATTTGAAGGTGGTAATAACCCACAAATGGGCAGTCATTTGGTTTAGGACATTTAAATTATACTGTATATTTCACAAAATACACATTTATGTCACCTATAGGTTCTCGGCATCTGATTGCTTTTGTTAGATTAGGTAAACAAAAGTGTATACACTGTAATGTTGGTAGTGTTCCTGTTGAAGCAGTCAGGCAGAAATACATTTCACTTAAGTTTTTGATCCAGCTGAGCTTTGCACACAGCTGGCTGTGCCTCTTTGGGCAAAACTAGGCTGTTTTTGAACTTTCAGTACCCTTCTCTAAGAAGGGGATGATCCCGCATGCTGGGCTTGTTCTGAGGCCTGAGTGAACGAAGGTACCTCAGACAGTGCCAGCACAGAATAAGTGCCAAGAAGTGTCAGCTTGCACGGGTTCTTTTGAGTTTGAGCTTCCCATTAAATGGCAGGAAGTTTCCATGGCATTAGGTTAGAAGACTTTCCTGTTAGTATAGATTATTGTCATTAAATAATGATACATTTTCTCTTAGGTCATCCAAATTGGAGGTGCCTGGGATGCTCCCATGCAGTCCTACTGGATGCAGGGAGCTCTCTGGAATTCTGTCTCTTTTCCACATTCTATATTTATGGGAAAGCAGTGATTTCAGGCAAATTTATGTGCATAAAATGCAGAGTTGACTTCATATCATGCCCCACAGTAAAGGATAGCGGATAAAAGGTGCTGACTCCTCATCTGTTCTGTGCTTGGATTTAAAACATCTTGTTCGTGTTTTACAGTTAATAGACTTAGATAAAAGAGTGAATTGCTTGGAGCTTTTATCTTTAATTTGATTTTCTGACTGATCAATTTATTTCATGCTACTAAAAATAAATTGTCTGTGATTTAGTTTTATAAATGTGAATAGGTTTGCTTTATTTTTACTTTTCTGTGTGAATAGCAGTAATTACCCCTTTTATTTATATAGTTTTGTACCACAGGGAGCTCAGGTCCCTTTGTAGAGGCTATATAATTAATCTCCATTATCCTTCTGCTAAGGTTCTTTTTTTTTCCAAGTGGGAGAAACTGAGGCATAGAAAGTGGAAACTGACATTTGGTTATTAATTTAGGTGGCTAGATGCTCAGGTAACTAGTAAATGAGAGGGAAGCACATGGACGGCTAGGCCTGAGAGTCTGCCCGTGGCATGGTTTCATATGTAACAGGCTAGAAAAGAAGGCATGCACACACAGGCAGGCACACAGTTGTTAGAAGGGTGTGCGAGTATGTGCTGTCGTGTTTCTCTTTATAACTTAAAGCATTCACGAAAGGCCTTATCTTCAAAACAGACCCACTGTGAGTAATTGTTTTCTAAGAACTTTTCAATTATATCTTTCAATATGAGCAAGATAGAGGGTTTTTTTTTTTTTTTGTTTTGTTTTATTTTTAAACTTTCTCCTATAAATCACAGTGTGGAACGGTTGTCTTCCTTTCTTGGACAAAATCTAGGTGAGTTCCAGGGAAGAGATCTCATGGCTTCCCTTCAGGCCTTCGTACAGAATGAGTCCTCTATACAGCTCTCTACTTGAAATTCACTGAATATTAAATCTACAGCTGACCCTGGATGTAGTTTACACCCAGATTCACAAACTAAAACTCATCTTTTTTAAAAGATAGCAACACAGGTGCAGGTGCCTGGTCTGCATTTAAATACCCACAGTGCCTTGTATATGGTAGGCACTTAATATTAGTTATTGAATTGGGCTAAATGGAAATTGAATTCACTGAGCCTGCTGTGGATGAGATTGCAAGTATCTAATTTATTTGTAGTCACTTAGTTTTTAAGGCTTAAACATATGTTGCACTCAGTATCAACTCTACAAAATACAATTCCACTTCTTTTAACAATGAGCAGGATCATAGCCCGCGTGATGTATCTCCTGAAGGAATGATCCAGGATACTTATAGGGTTTTTAGTTTAAAACATTTTAAATTTACTATCCAATGTTGGCAAATTTTTCAAATAAACTGATTTAGTACTGGTATTAAAAGCACCATTCATTCATGATGCTTTTACTTTACATTTACATCATTCAGTTGTGATGATTGTTTTTATCTGGCTTCTGTGCTAAGCACAAAGGCCTGAGGGAAAGTTGAATGAACAGGTTTGGGGTTTTGTTTTTTGTTGTTGTTGTTGTTTTAAAGTCTTTCATATATCATGGAAACAAAAATCACCTCCATTCTCTAAACAGCTTCAAGCAGCCTCGTTGTCAGGTTTGTGCTTTGTTTTGTTTTATAATCTAGGCAGCTATTTCCTAGTCACAGAATCTCCTCCATATAATCCATAGGGTAAAGCTGCTCACCAGGTCTTAATTAGGGACCTCCTTCTAGGGCTGAATCTGGCTTCAAGTCATTCCACTTAAATAACTGCAGTCTGATTTTCTAGAGGGCCCCTTCCTCTCCCTTGGTCTTCCGGTCTGGCATTCTGAGCATCTAACAGAACACTATCCATACTGCAGAGGGCAGTTGAACTCTTTGTCTGAGCTTTTTATGGAGAAAATAGAATTTGCCCAGAACAAAGGAAAGCAGCAGGAGCATGGGGGTGGAAGAGGCGGGAGTCATGTTGAAATCTGAGTAGACGCTGTATTTAAATTCTGGAGATCCTGAGGACATCCCTCACAGGTTGCATCTTCTGGCCTTGGGTTCTTTTGTGCATGGGACGGAAGGTGAAGTCACATTTCCAGGCCAGGGTCTGGGGTAGATGCAGAATCAAGCTGTTTACGACACACGTCTCCCAATGCATGCTCTGGCAATGGCATTAACTGAACCACTTCCAGACTATAATTTAAGGATGAAAATACCTATGAATGGACAATACTTTGGTCCAGGAAGCTAAATTATACTGTGTGGTGCACATTTATATTACCTGTGATTTCTCTGCTTGTGATCCTTTCATTAGATTAGATAAACACAAGTGTAGCTACTTTAAAAGTGACAGAGTAAAAGGCATCTGTTGCATATGTGTCTATATAGTGTCGTGTACTGTTCTTCCCCTTCCACAGGTACACTTGAAAAAGTGCCATAACTATAGGGTAAGATTGGCCGTGCAGGGTGTGGTTCTGTCTTCAGAGGTGGTTCAAAGCCATGTTCAGATGTGATGCAGCTGGAGTAGGCTTAAACTGTTGCTGTATTTCATAGTTCGTTGGTTTGCTGCAACTGCCATAACAAAATACCACAGGCTGGGTGACTTAATCACAGAACTTTATTTTCTCACAATTCTGGAGACTGGAAGTCCAAGATCAAGGTGGATGCAGGGTGGGTTTCTCCTAAGGCCTCTCTCCTTGGGGTGGAGATGGCTGCCTTCTCCCTGTGTTTCCCCCTTGGTCTTTCTTTTGTGCACACCTGGTGTTTGTATGTCCAAGCTACCTCTTCTTGTAAGGACACCAGTCAGATTGGACTGGGGCCACCCACATAACCTTATCTTAATTACCTCTTTAAAGACCCTGTTTCCACAGTCACTAGTCACTAGTGCCTATTTTGAGGCATATTTTACTCCAAGAAGAAAAGCAGATGGTGTGAATGAAGGCATCAAGAAATTGCCTGAAACAGTCAGCCCATGGTCACCTAGCACGTGATAATCGGGTGTCATATAGACAAAAAGAAAGCTTAGGAACCCAGTGCAAATCCAGCATCACAGTCAGATGGGATGTTCAGCAATGCCAAAGCAGTGTGTCCGCTTGGAGAGCTGCTATCTGGAGAAGAGACCACTCAGGCGTGCACCAAATGCCACACCTGCACCTGGATGGCTTTCAGTATGTACCCGGTGCTCGTGATAAAAGTGTCGTTACCAGTGACCCTGAACACTCATGACTGAATGGATATCTGTAGTCTGTCTTTCCTGAAATTGCTACTAGACTTTATGTTACGTGGCCCCAAAAGAAGCTTTCCATCACCTCTGATTATAGAGACCAAGTGGAATGGTGGCTGCAAGGAGGAAGAGAGAAGGGGAGCTGTGGTTCATCGGAGGCAGAGGGTCAGCATTGCAGGTTGGAAAGAGTCCTGGAGGCAGATGGTGGCGGTGGCTGCACAAGAGTCTGAATGTACTTAGTGCTTCTGAACTGTACACTTAAAAATGGTTAAGAGAGGCTGGGGTTGTGGCTCAGTGGTAGAGCGCTCAGCTATCGCAGGTGAGGCCCTGGGTTCCATCCTCAGCATCACATAAAAATAAATAAAGGTAATGTGTCCAACTATAACTAAAAAATAAATATTTTAAAAAATGGTTAAGAGGGTACATCATATGTTATGTGTCCTTTATCTCAATTAAAAAATTAAATCATCTCAGAATAAAAGGATTGTTAAGTAATTATAAAATTTAACCATTTAAAGTGAACAGTTCAGAGGCATTTAGGGTCTCCAGGGCACTGTGGCCACGAGTTCTGTCTAGTTCTAGAACATTTTCTTCCCTTTGGCCCTAGTGGTTTCTTCCCCTTTAGTTAGGTGAGAGGTGTGGAATGGGGAGGTTTTCTAGGAGCTTCTCCTCCACTGCCTGGCTCTCTGGGTGGTCACACCCAGCTGGGTCTTCTCTTGCCACCTGTGCCTCCCTCCTTGGCTGCCACGTTGGCATCCCTGGCTTGCCTCTCTCCTGAGCTTAGGTGGCCACTGGGCCTCTTCACTCAGACCTCACAGTCAGCCTAGCTTGCACCCCACATAAGACTGCTCACCCGACCTTCCCCACTGAGCACCATCACCTCACTGCACTCTAAAAGTTGAAAATCTGGTGTTTATTTTGGCACATTTTTTACATTCCTACCCATCTATCACCAATCCTGTGCCTTTTGCTTCTTCCGTGTTCCTCAAATTCTTCACCACTTCCTACCACTTAGTTCTGTCTGCTGTCCTCCATCCGCAGGACCATGGCCATAGCCTCTGCCTAGACCCTTGCTGTCTGCCACTTTCCCCTTGGGTATCTCCTGTTGTGTGCCCTATTTCATAGGATCATAAGTCTTAGTATGATCCACTGACCCCCTCCTGCCCCCAAACAGCAGGTCCCAATCTGACCTCTGTGACGGTCACCTTATTTGGGAAGGGGGATGTGGCAGATGTAATTAGATGTAATTTAAGATGAGGTTTCTCTGGTTTGAATGTCCCCAAAAGTTCACGTGCTAGAACCTTCACCTCCACCTTCATGTGTTGAAGTGTTTGGAGATGGGCCTTCGTGAGGTAGTTAGGGATAGATGAAGTCAGGAGGGTGGGACTCCAGGATGGCATTAGTGGTTTTGTAAGGAGAGAGACCTTAGCTCTGGTGCCTGCTCTATCTTGCCACATGACACCTCCCACCATGTCAACATGCAGCAAGAAGGCCCTCACCAGGTGTAGCCCTGGGCCTGAGACTCCCCAGGCTCTAAAACTGTGAGCCAACTAAATTTCTGGTCATTGTGAATCACCCAGTCTGTGGCATTCTGTTATACCAGCAGAAAATGGACTAAGGGAGGCCACACTGGGCTAGGGTGGTCCCTGAATCCAGTGTGCTTGGTGTCCTTATGATAAAAGAAGGCCCAGTGAGGACAGTGGCAGAGAGGCAGCTGCAAGCCAAGGTTACCAGCAAACACCAGAAGAGAAGCAGATAGCTGCTTATCCCTCGGAGCCTGTGAAAAGAGCCAGCCCTGCCAACACCTTAATCTCTGCCTCTAGATCCTGAGAGAGAAGTGCTACATTGGGTGCCCGAGTTGCTGGTACTTTGGTACAAAAGCCTGAGGGTGCTCATGGGCTTGCAGACCCTGCGGTGGCCCTCTGCTGCTCTCAGGGCAATGACCCAACCAAACCTGCCCTTGCCTAGGCTACCCTGTGTGGGGCTGATCTGCGTGGGCTTGCCAGCCTGTGCCCCTGCCCTCTGCTTGCCCGTGAGACTGAGCCCCTGCTCAAACCCTGGCTCCTTCCCACCCTGGAGCCTGCCCACTCTGTCTCCTCCATCTTGGGACTCTTCCCAGACTCCCTAAAATCAGGCTGCCACTCTCAGGAATACACCTTGCTCCAGAGCCCTGGAGCCCTTTGCAGAGACATGTTTACTCACGTGGTAGTTTGATAGTTAGTCGGGTGCTCTGTAAGGCAGGGACTTTCTGGGCCTTTGCTCCCCATGGTGCCCCCAGCTGCTTGCACAGGGCCTCTCCCAGTCACCATCTACCATTACCTGAAGGATGCAGGAGGGTGGGTTTCATTAGGTATCGTCTTAGTTCAGGCTGCTGTGGCAGAATGTCACAGCCTGAGTGGCTCAGACCTCAGACATTTACCTCTGACAGTTCTGGAGGCCGAGCAGTCCAAGATGAAGCCACCAGCAGATGCAGTGTCCAGTGAGGGCCTGGACACTGGGTTCAGAGACAGCTGTCTTCTCACTGTGTCCTCACCTAGTGGGAGGGTAGGAGGGCTCCCCTCATGACCTAATCACCTGGGCAAGTCCCCACCTCTTCATACTGTCCTGTTAGGAGTTAGGATCTCAACATAGGAATTCACAGGGCACATAAAATGTTTCTCCCATAACAGATGCAAAGCAAAATGCTTGTAGTGCCACCAAAGAAAGACATAAAAGAAAGGGTGCATCTGGGTAAAATGGGCAGACAGAATCACAGTTTCTTGGCATCACGTCCACATGTGACTGACGGTTAGCTCAATGGTAATGGGGTGTTGGGGAGAGAGAAATGGGCTTTGAGAGTTAGGAATAAAGACAGCCTCACTTCATGATTTTCTCTGGGACATAGTTATTTTCCTTCTGTCATACTTTAGTGATAAATACGCTTATTATTTCCCTTCTAGTCTTTTTTTTACAGTGTGGGGAATTAACCTGCCCCCTGTAAGGTTTTACCAAATGTTCTGAGGGGTGTTCTTTTAAGTCGCTCTCCCTCTGTGTTCAGTTAGAAGGTGTAGTAGGTGTCCAGGCCCTGATGGCCACGGTGTCCTCTGTATTTTCAGGTTCACTACAACATTGGCAAAAACCTGGCTGACAAAGGCAACCAAACGGCGGCCATCAGATACTACCGGGAAGCAGTAAGGTAGTATGTGACCGCATCTTCCAGAAATCACTGGTGTGCATGTTTTGTTCTCACTTGCTGGGATCATAAACATATCCCCTCAGAGACCCTAACCCTGAGATGTCTTCACCGATTCCTGAGAATGTAGTGGAAACTACTCAACAGTAATAGCTTGGTTCCTCTCTCAACTTGCAGATTAAATCCCAAGTATGTTCACGCCATGAATAATCTTGGAAATATCTTAAAAGAAAGAAATGAGCTACAGGAAGCCGAAGAGCTGCTGTCTTTGGCTGTTCAAATACAGTAAGCATTGCTTTTATAATTATGCCAGCGACAAAAAACAAGCCCCTATGCTCTGACATCTGAGCCTTCCTTTTTTTTTTTTTTTTTTTTGGTTTGTTTAAAAATGCTCTTCCAGGCCAGACTTTGCTGCTGCGTGGATGAATTTGGGCATAGTGCAAAACAGCCTGAAACAGTTTGAGGCAGCGGAGCAGAGTTACCGGACAGCAATTAAATACAGAAGGAAATACCCAGACTGCTACTACAACCTTGGGCGTCTGGTAAGGCCAGGCCACCCCAGGCCTACAGGAGGAAAGACTGGGCTCCCCTTAATTAAAATCAAGTGACAGTCATAAGGCCTATCTAGCACTTGACATTTTATAAAGAGCTTTCATATCCATTTATCTCCTTTGAAGGTAGCTATTTGATTTCCTTATGTTCAGTGTTGAAGCTCTAATGAGCAATAAGTCCAACTTAAACCAACCAAGTTTATGAGATCACCAAGGCAATAGGCAAAACTAAGAATAGATTAAAACTTTTTAAATCCCTTCTGCCCTGAAAAACTATCCAAAGGGGTAACTTCCTGATAAACATATCTATCTATCACCTATCTATCTATCCCCCCCGCCTCTCTCTCTCTCTCTCTCTCTCTCTTTCTCTCTCTCTCTCTCTCTCTCTCTCTCTCTAACACAAACTGAATAGAAATGGATTTAAAAACAAATGTGATGTGTGGTTTCTGAGTTTTCTTGTCCTCCTTCCTTAAGGGAACAGATCTCTTCATCTGCAGGGGTCATTTTCCCCAAGAGACAGCTTGGGAAGTCAGGGCACTTGCTCAAAAGGGCTTCAGCATTACTTGATGGAAATAGAAAATAATGTGTTCCCTAAGTGGTTGTTGACAGACTACATATGAAGATCTGATTGCTCTTGATTTTCTTGACAAAGTGAGACACAGGAATAGCAAAATTCTTTAAATGGGAATTATTATATTCTCCACTCAATCAACTCTTTAATTTGGTTTCAAGAAACCAAATATATATTTCTAATGTACTTAGATATGTTAGGAAAATTTTTTATGGAAGAAACTTTTGGCTCATTTGAGCCAAGCTGGAATGTACAGTGATATGGCTTTTAAAAGAAGTTTATTTCTAATTTTCCAGATTTTACCCAGCTTAACCTCACAGGTGGAATATCATCCCTGTGTCCTAATGAAGTGTCTATTTATCCTCATTTTAAACTACTGAAGCTTCTTTGTTTCCTAGAATCCTTGTGTTATCAAAAATAATAGTTCCCCAACTGCTTATACATCCACCCCATTTCAGATTTGGGGAATCAGAATCTCCATAGAGAATTGATATTCAAAAAGTAACAGTAACTGCTGCCCCATGTGATTACAGTGTCTTGTCACTGGCCCTGAATCTGGGAAGCAGCTTTGACCCAAAGATCTTGTCAAAGCAGAAGGGCTACTTGGGAAGAGCAACTCAGAAAACATTAGCTACTTTAAACTTATTTGAAAACCAGTCTTCCATTTTTACCATGATGGGAATGATTTTGGTCTTTTTTTTTAGTTGTAGATGAACATAATACTTTTTTTTTTTTTGTACCAAGGATTGAACTCAGGGGCACTCAACCACTGGGCCACATCCCCAGCCCCTTTTTTTGTATTTTATTAGAGACAGGGTCTCACTGAGTTGCTAAGTGCCTTGCCATTGCTGAGGCTGGCTTTGAACTTCCAATCCTGCCTCAGCCTCCCAAGTGCTGGGATTACAGGTGTGCGCCACCGTGCCCGGCTATGATACCTTTATTTGTTTGTTTGTTTGTTTGTTTTTAATGTGGTGCTGGGGATCGAACCCAGTGCCTCACACATGCTAAGCAAGTGCTTCTACCACTGAGCCACAACCCCAGCCCATGATTTTGGTCTTAACATGTTTGTTTCTGGACTGGGTAGCCATGGTTCTGTGAGTTGTGGAGATACAGTTTTATGAATGGAGGAAACAATATGATGGGAATGGTAAAGACCGACCTTTTCCATTCTACATAAGTCACTTTGAGTTAATAATGTTTACGTTATAAATTTTTAAGTGAAATGGCTTGTTTTTGTTCAAAAAATACAAAACGTGTTTTAGTTAGGAGGTAATGTAGGAAGATACCATCTCTGTGCTTCCTCCAATAAGGAAAAGAGAAGTTCTTTCTCCCTGAGCACAGTCAGAAGGATGACAATAATGTGACTGACCCCACAGAACAGCAAGGGGTTGGATAGGGAAGGTGGGTAGCACAGTATTCCCACTGTCCCTTACCAGCTCTCTGTGGAGCCACTGGGCATACATTTTGTTTTGTTTTTCAACATTTCAAAATTATGTGCTTTATGATCTAGGTACATACTTTGATGCTAAAACAACTGAAACAGGAAGACTGCAAAAGAACCAAAACTGTTCTAGTGACAAACTGTTGGGGTGAGGGGTGGTGATGGGTAAAACGTTATAATGATGTGAGTAGAAACCAGAAAACTCAATAGCATACAAAGCAGGGTCAATCCTCACAAAGTTAACCAAGTGAGAACAGGCTGGGTGCAGGAGGGAGCACGTGGGGGGCAGGGGGTGCCTGAATATATGCCCATGGCGGAGTGTTACCTCTCCTTCCTGTGTCTGCAAGACGAGTGCTTGAGCACCACGTTAGACTCGCTGTCCCTCTGAGTTCTCTTGTTCCTTTTCCCTCCACTGGGAGTAGCTCTTCTTTCAGGTCCCTGCTTATAAAGTGAGGGCATCAGTCTGTAGCCTTCTAGTATGCCCGGTGTGTCTGCCTCAGCCCCCTGCTTTACAGTTCTGCACCACAGCCTTCTGATCTTCCCTTGTAGCTGCCTGTCCCTGTAGTTCCTTGGGATTTGGAAAACAGAAAATATATGCTACATGAGCCTGCTATAAGTTATATCCAAAGAAAGGATCACAGGTATAAAATACCTGCTTTAACAGTACACCTTAGTCCTGGGGTCCATTACATGTTCACCTGGAAGATCACCTGTAGTACTGAGCAGACTGAGACCTTGATATTGTTTACTAATTAGGCTGCCCTGAAATGCTTTTCCCCCAGTCCTCTGCCCCCACCTTCTGTTCCTGCTCATTTAAGGCTTTTGCTCTCCATTGTGGTTTAATTACCCAGCTTTTGCCCACTTGACAGCTTAAAAGCATTAAGAGCTTAATCTTTAACAGCTCAACCAACCCATTTATATATTGGCGAATGAGAGGCACTTAATAACTTCAAGGTGTCTTTTAGAAGTCACATTTTTATAACATGAGAGAGAAATTTGTTTTGATTTTTGGACCCTGATAAGGGAATATAATGCAGTTCTCTTGTGGAATAGAAAATTAGGAAGAGCTGAATTATTTGGGACACATTGCTGGTCCTAGAGAGTTAGGATCTAGTGGCCAGAGGTAGTACTGGAGACAGTTCACTAGGCAGACACTGATTGTGTCAAATCAGGATGCATTCAGGAAAAACAGTGTGCAAAGTATTGTAAATAGAAAAGGTTTAATATAGGGAACTGGTCAGATGGTCACTGGAAGAATGAAAATGAAAAGGTGATATTAACATAGATTAATAACTGAAGGAAACCCCATAGGTTTTGGGAACAAATGGAGAAAAGGGAGCTACCAGAATTGGAGGACTCAAGCGGTGGTCATCTCAGGAGCTCCCACACCTGAAGAGCTGAGGTCATGAAGGAAGGACCATTGCTTCCAGCCCTGGGACCATGGAGAAGGGGACACAGCCACTTCAGACATAGCCAGGGGAGGGAAGGAGAGAATGAGAAGGGGAAGGGCTGCTCCTCTCTTGCCTACCTCTGATGCTTGCAACAGAATCTATTGGCAGAATCTCACAAGGACCCGAGTGTCAGAGGAGCCTGGGAAATGCAGTTTGCAGGCTTCAGCCCCAACATCCCAGAGGGGAGCATGGAAGGCAAGGCAGAGGACTAGCGGGAGAATACCACGTACATGCCCCTCTGCTTCCTGAGGGGTAGTTCTTGGTCATCACCATTTTTTTCTGTTTCCCTTAAAGCATTTGCTCGCTTTGTGTACACGAGTGGAGGTGGAGATAAACTGAAAGTCCCTTACCTGATTCCATCTGTTGTTATTCAATAAATAGTATTAACAACGATCAGAGTAGTAATAGTCATAAAACAAATGTTGTAGGGAACTGAAAATGTGTAGCCATAAAATGTGTTGTATGGTGCCAGACATGGTGGTGCACTCCAATAATTCTAGCAGCTCGGGAGGCTAAGGTAGGAGGATTGCAAGTTCAAAGCTAGCCTCAGCAACTTAGCAAGAACCTTTCTCTAAAGAAAATATATATGTGTGTTGAATGGACAAAATTATATTGGTTGTCACAGGTGTGTTAAAATGTTGCCGTGGGTTTTGTCCAAGTGAATCAGATGCATATTACATGCTGGATAGAATTGCCTTGAAAAATCACTAAGATAGCTGATAGAGAGAGAGAATCCCAAATTAGTTTAATTTTTTTAAACTTTACATCATCAATTTTAAAGAGTAAAATATTATAACCTGCTTTTCTGAGTCTCATGGGAAATTCTGACATCTTTAGTAAATGGATATTTATATGTGTTTCCAGAATTCATTAAACCCATCTTTTTCTGGTATAAATACCATCTATTTGTTGTATCGGTCATAAGACTAATCAAACATTTCTGTTGTCTAATGAAAAGATACATTTCAGCCAGATATGGTGGTGCACTACTGTAATCCTAGTGACTGGGGAACTTGAGGCAGGAGGATCACAAGTTTGAGGCCAGCCTAGGCAACTTAATGAGACCCTACCTCAAAATAAAAAATAAAAGGACTGGAAATGTAGCTAAGTGGTTAAGCACCCCTGGATTCAATCCCCAGCACACACACACACAAAAAAAATTGACAATAAGGAAATCGCCTTAAGCTTTGATAAATTGTTATCATTTGTGCCTTTTACAGAGTTAAAAGATCAAGCACATTCAGATGAAATGTGCATCTGAACTGAGTTCAAGAGGGCCAGAAGGTCACCAGCTGAAGAATACATCTCTTTCTCCCTCTGTGGCTTCTATTAAATATGCAGTTTGAGAGCCAGCCATTTTTTATTGTTACCAATGTTAAACAAAGTTTCCTTTCAAGAGAAAGCAACAGATAATTCTGTCCTTCTTAAACCAAGGAAACAGGCTCCGCCAAGGAAAAAGGTTTTACATGACCATAGGAGTTCACAAAGTATGTCTGACATAGTCATTGCTTTATATTAGGGTTGAGTGTGGATAAGGAAGAGTTCCTAGGCCATTCTTCATATAGCAATTTGGACACAGCTTTTCATCACATAAAATATTTGTTTACTATTCTAAATAATACTTTATCAAAGATGGACTGTATGGGGTCTTTCTGGATAAAGAATAATGAGCAGTACTGAAGTGTCAGGAGCCAGAAATATGATTTGATACCTGGCATAACAAATAACAAATTATGTAGTTAAGATGCCTAAGCTCAGGACCTAGACCACCACTTCAATCCCAGATCTTCATTTCTAGATGTCTGACTTTGGTCAAGTTATTAATTTCCCATACCTTATTTGCTTCATCTGCAAAATAGGGGTAATGCCTATTTCATTGGGATTGCTTGAAAAATAAATGGGTTAATACAAAAAAAAATCAGAAGTTCCATATAGAAAGGTTAGGTTGTTTTTTTCTGTTTGTTTTTATAAGGTTTTATTTTGTTGTTAATATCTTAGAGAAAAGGCAGGAATTTTAGAATATTGATCTTTTTTGTCTTTGCACTGTTTTCAGTATGCAGATCTAAATCGCCACGTAGATGCATTGAATGCATGGAGAAATGCCACTGTGCTGAAGCCAGAACACAGCCTGGCTTGGAACAACATGATCATCCTCCTTGACAATACAGGTGCAGAAGGGAGAATTCAGTGGATCAGAGGCAACTGTTCCGTCCCACAGTACTGCTGAATACTTGAGAAACAGAGATTAGTGTGCTCTCCTCCATCCCAAGTTAAAAAATAATATGGATGTAAATATTTTACATTACAAAAATGTCTATTCTTCTAGAAAATGGAGCTTCCTTTGATATATTGAAATACAAATGTTGGGGAAATGGTGTTGAGTCATTGGGAAGGTGTGTGATCCCATCTCATTTATTCTAAAGCCTATCATCCAGCCACACCAGCATCTGGGATGTTGGGGGCACCCAGATGTGAGCAAGAAGAGGCTTCTGGGATCCTGGGATGGAAGGGCAGGTTCACTAGCTCACTGACTGCATACAGAAAATACCTTCCAGTCTATACCAAGAGCCTTGGATTATCTTATCTATCTGTCTATCTATTTATTTTTGGTACTAAGGACTGAACCCAGGGGTACTTTACCACTGAGCTACATTCCCAGATCTTTTTATTTTGAGACACAATCTTGCTGAGTTGCTGAAGCTGGCCTCAAACTTTTGATCCTCCTGTCTCAGCCTCCCAGGATTATAGGCATGAGCCACTGCACTCAATTCTTGGATCTTATTTGAGATATGTTAGTGACTTGATCTGGTTTTTAGCCCATAGCAGACTAGGTTCGGCCAATTTAGGAGTTACTCTGCTACTCTTGCTTTAAAAAGCTAACCATTCTTTAAGAAACCATGGTGTCACTTGGCAGGATTTAAATGGCAGGCCATCTAAATGGTGCACGGAAGAGGCTGCTTTCTAAGGAAAATGCCGAGCGTGCACACTTCCACTTGCAAAGTGTTCCAATTAAGGTGTCATTGTGATACACTTATTTTGCAGATGTGTTTCCTCCAGTTTGGGTATAACTGGTGTCTGGGGGAAGATTAAAACTAGGTTTTATATGGTTTACAGAAATTAATCAAAAGCTGTTTGCAGGATGTGTCGGAACTCTGCTCTGGGTCACAGAGGCTCTGCCATTCATAAGGCTGCCTGTGTGCGTGTGTTTTATACATTCTGCATAGATTTCCCCAAGTAGTTTATTCATAATTATGTATGATGTGTGTAAGCCCTGTTAATTATAGAGAGAGGCAAAAACACAAGTACAATATTAACATGCTTTTTACTTTTCCATTTTTTCCTCCCAGGTAATTTAGCACAGGCTGAAGCAGTTGGAAGAGAGGCACTGGAATTAATACCTAATGATCATTCTCTTATGTTCTCCTTGGCAAACGTGCTGGGGAAATCCCAAAAATACAAGGTGTGTAAACCGCAGGCTGTGATTTCTTGTAATTAATGCCAGCAGCTGACAGAAGCCATCAGTGTTACTTCTGCCCAGTTAAATTCGGAATCAGGCCAGAGCCATGGCAGTCCATGCACTGAGGTGACCTGGTCAGTTTGTTTCCTGGAAAAGTTGCCCAAAAGATGGATGTGCAGGGTCAAACCCAGTGTCCTTTCTCATCAGAACTCAGCCATTGTTCACACGTGGGGAGGAGGAGAGAAGAGAGACCAGGGCAGGGGTGGTGACCAGGAAGAGTTGCTGACACTGGGCCCATGCACTGCCCGGCTGGGGTGAGGACCATTCACAAAGCAACTGCTCCTTCCAGGATTCATCCCATGTGTCCCAGCCCCCATCCTCTCATGAAGGGGTTGGACATTGTCTTTTGCAGTGGAGCCAAAGCTGAGTTCCATTTGTGGGAGCTGTTTTCTGCACAAAAGAATAACCAGCCCATGAGGAAACATGACGGGTCCTGCTGCTTTTGCAGTTTTCCCTCCTCTGAGTTACAGGTGATCACCAAGGCCCTAGACATTGCTCACCAACAGAAACCACAGATAGTAAAGTAAATCTGCTCCACTTGGGCTCCCAGGATTAGCGAGGAATAGGTTGGGCCTAACTCTCTGTATATTAAGATTCTTAATACCAGTGATCTCAAACTCTAGTTTTGTATATCAGAATCACTCAGGAAGCTTGTTAAAATGAGTCCTTCCCATAAGGATGAGGTCTGGGGTCAGGTCAGGGAATATCCCTTTTTTTTTTTTCCTCTTTTGCATTTCTGGGGATGGAATTCAGGGTCTCACCTATGCTAGGCAAACACTTTACCTCTGAGCTACACCCCGAGCCTAGAATGGGTTTCTAACATGCATCCTCAGGGCCTGACACAGGTGATTCTTTTGAGGGACAAATATTTCAGAATCAGGGCCTATATATTATTTTGATCACTCTTGAGGCTACAGATAAAACCTAAAGCCTAAAGACAGTGATTAATATTTGATCAGTGTTACTTACTTCTCCTTTTCTGTTCATTAATGTCATTATTGGCATAATTCTCTGTAAGAGTTAAGATACTTCATGGGTTCATTTTTTAGTGTATGGGAATTTCATAGCTTCACTGTACATTGTTAATATTTCTAGAGTTTGCTCCAAAGATGGCTTTTGAGAGGCTTATATAAGGATCCACTTGAGGGGCATGGGAGGGTTACAGGTTTCCTTCCTGATGACCTTTGACCTTTCCAGCCATTGTCAGCCTAGGATGCTCAGGAGTGTTGGTTTTTCATTGACCCAGCTATAGCAGTTCTTCAAGATGGCAGCTTATATGATGTTTTTTACTTTATTTTTTCCCACTCTTTTTATTGGTGCATTACAGTTATACATACTGATAAGCTTTGTACATGGCTTTCTTACATATTCATATATGCATATAATGCACAATGTAATTTGGCCAGTAGTACTCCCCAGCACTTTCCACTCCGTCTTCACATCCCTTATATGATCACTGTATTGATGTTTCTATCATCCTACAGTCTGTACATTGGAATTTCTATTAAGGGGACAGAACCCAGGATTCATTAGGCTTCCAATTCACTTTGTCCTTTTTTTCCAGATAATGTAGAAAATATTCCATAAAGCAGAGTGTAAATTCCCATTTCCCTACACATTTTTCATCCTAATTGTCAAGGCCAGGTGCTAAGCCTAAGATAAGGAAACAGAAGATGAAATCTGAAATCACGAGCTCACCTTAAGTTCTTGGGACAGGGGAGGGGCAGAGGGCTTGATGTGCCTTCTCCAGCCAGGTGTCAGCCACAAGCCTCATTTAATATGGTTTTATATTAAGAGTTTGGAATTTTAAACAACTTTTGTAGGTTTTTTTTTTTTCTTTTTTTCTTGTAATGCAAAAAAATGATGCCTGCTGCTATTGGTCTGCTGCATGACTGGTGCTGCTTGTGCTCAGGTGGCGTGGGGGGTTCCTTGCTGTGGATGCTGTGGAGACTCCTGTCTTCCTGTCTCTTGCTGTTCTGCATGGATGTGGTGGTGACCTGCTGATGCATCTCTCGTTGGACTCTGAAACTTTGTGCAGCCTTCCCCAGCCTGTTCTGGGGCTTTAACATGCAGAGCAAGTATTCTCACGCTATGTGGTCTAGGGATCCTCTCCCAGCAGCACTTTATATGTATTATACTGCCCCTGGCCTCTGTTTATTCATGTGTAAAATGGAAATACTGATCTGCAGAACCTCCTGATGGGGTGATATGAAAAAATGCACAAGAACATAATTGATAAATTGCTCTATCAAAATATAACAGGCTCTTTATATATACATATATATAATATGCTGTAAGTATACGGTAACTGAAAATGAAATAATTTTACTCAGTCCCAGCTACATACTTTGCCTGGCCATAGCTCTGAGCCTGAGGGTCACTTGTTAGCTTTGGGAGAGACTGGCAGATGCTAGAGGGTGACCTGCAAGCCCCTACCATGTGCAGCCTTCTGCCCCAAGTGAATACCCAGGAAGGAAGGAGAACAGAACAGGAAGTGTTGCTGTATGGTTCATGGTTTCCCATAGACCACCTGCCTTTCCTCATTCAAGTGGATCACAGTGGCCCTGAGCTACCCTGAGCTGGCTGAGGGTCTACTGGGGCAGTGACACTTCTGCCCCACCAGCTGCCGGGGCTGAAGGAGCTGCCCAGTGAAAGCCCACACTTGTTCCACTGCAAGATGCAATTTCCAAGGCCTTTCTCAGTCCTAAATGTTTGTCAGATACAATGCTCTTCAGAAAATTACATACCATTTATTGGGCTTTGAATACCTGCAGAATCTGTGTTCATAAGAAGCCCCTGGCCTCCTCCTCCTCCCCTCCCAGGCCCAGGTGCAGATCTAGAGCTGCTGAAGGGTGCTTTTTATCCCTAAAACAGTTCTCTCCAGTGAATCCTGCTTTATTTGCAGGCAGGGGAGCATAATAAAATAGATTTCACTTGGCTGGCCTTATTTTCTAAAGTTTCAGACTTCATATGGAAATATTTCAAAATCAGAGACAGCATAGTTATGTGGAAACCACTACTAACTCCACAATCCATTTGATTGGTGCAGTCGGGTCTTGTTTTTGTTGTTGCAACTTACTTGATATGGTAGAAAAATTGTAGGCTTTTTTTTTTTTTTTTTTTTTTAGTAGTGAAAATTGAACCCAAGGATGTTCTACCATTGAGCTACATCCCTACCCCCATTTATTTATTTATAGAAAGGGTCTCACTAAGTTGCTGAGGCTGGCCTTGAACTTGTGATCCTCCTGCCTCAGCCTCCCAAGTTGCTGCAGTTACAGGTATGCACCACCAGGCCCGGCAGAAGAGCCTCTTTGAAGGCATTTTAGCTACTGCAACTTGGATTAGAGATACTGAAGTAGAGTTGACATCCTGTATTTTAGCCTGATGTCTTCATTCAGCCATTTCTGAATGATATTTCTAAAATGCAAAGTTTTCTCTGCTCGCTCTGTCTAAAAAGCACTGGTTTCAGAGATGTCTGACTACATCCACCAGTGTGCTTCTCAGGACAGCCATGGGCTGTCACAAGGTAAAGGAGCTGCTGCTCTTACAGGTTAGAAAATGCAGAGTCTGAGATAAAGGAAGCCCACCCAGGAAAATACACATAGAATTCAAGAAGCAAAAATAATTATCCCCAAACCAGAAGCTTTGGTTGTTTAAGTTTAACATTTAGTGTCATTTGCAGCGTGCTTGGCCCTTTTGGAAGAGGAATGAAGTGGGAGTGAATAGTCGCCCCCAGCACGTGCCAGGGAGAATAGATAGGGCATCTTCATCTCTGCTCATGATGGTAGAAGCTGCAGTACAGTCTGCAGTGTTCAGCAGGATCCATTAGGAAAACACTTTGCCTGTTTTACAGTGACCACATTGGATGTGAGGATGATTTGGAGGAAATGCAAGTCTATGCAAAAATCAATTCATGCACATCAGGGCACTTGGTCACAGTCATACACGGTACTGTGACAGCTTCGATGACGGGGTGCTGATTCTTCCTCATTCTCTCTGCTCATTCTTTCCAGCTGAATGGGCTGCTTCTG
This sequence comes from Tamias sibiricus, assembly GCA_025594165.1. Taxonomy (NCBI): domain Eukaryota; kingdom Metazoa; phylum Chordata; class Mammalia; order Rodentia; family Sciuridae; genus Tamias; species Tamias sibiricus. The sequence goes on along the minus strand of CM046663.1, from coordinate 87,560,024 downwards.
GGTTGCCACCGGTGTTGTGGGTTCTTGGGGGAGATTAGACAGGCGCCGACTCCTACAGTGAGGGTCCTGGCAGTGAGTTCTTTGGTGCAGGTTGAAAGTGGCTGTCACAGGCACTGCAGCCAGTGCTTAGCTTCACTATCGACCTTCTCTTGTCTACTGCACCCTGAGCCATGCAGCTTGCTTCCAGTTGCAGAATTCCGGCCACTCCTGGGAGGCAGGTGGCAGAGCTCATGGGCACATTCATGCCCTCTCCGTGCTGCCCCTTGTCACCTTGGCTTCCTTGCTAGCTCTTCAGAGCCTCTTCTCACAAAGCATGTTTCTAGAAGGACACAGTGATACAAAAGAAGAAGGGTAACAGTTTGAAAACCACAGGCAATAAAACAGTATCACTTTTGCTTCATGTACAATACCTTCTTTTATGTGTTTCTTTCTCTTTTTTTTAGGAATCTGAAGCCTTATTCCTCAAGGCAATTAAAGCAAATCCAAATGCTGCAAGTTACCATGGTAATTTGGGTAAGGAAACTTTTCAAATTGGATTGTATTGAAATTCTATATAATTAAAATTGAAATTGAAATGGGCATATTTCTATAAAGTCATTGTTGGGAGAATGGTTTTTTCAAAGCTAGTCCGTATTGTCCTTCATAATCTGGTTTTAAAATTTGGTTTTATTATGACATTTACAAGACAGACATATTTGCAAGTTGTAATTGCATAACCAAGACAACGACCCCCAAAATTGCCTACCAAGTTTATTGCCTTCTTATGATGACAACTCAGATCTTCCTTCTGTGTGAAGGAACCTACAGTGTTAACCTGAGAGGTACCTCAGAAGTCTCTCAGGGAACACACCTCCTGTTCCCCTCTTCCAGAGTGGATCTTCCCCTTCCAGCCCTGTCTTCTCTGCTTGTGTTCCCTTATGCTGTGGCCAAAAATGCACTGATAGTTTTTATTCCCCACAATTCCTTTCTTCCATTCTGACATCTCCGAAGTTGGAATTTTTAGAACCTACCATACCACTTCAGAAAGCTCAGTCATGCAAATGTTTTTTCATTATATTTGTTCCTTACCACTCTGAAATTGCTCATCATAAAAGTCATGAATCATCTTAGTTGTTCTGCCCATGTTGGAAGTTTAGTTTATTCACATAATTGTTATAACAATCAGGCTTATCCTAAAAATTGGGCTTATTGTAACAATCATTATATGGTCAGATCTCGCTATTAGAACCCTTACTTCCAGCTAGGACGTGCAATCTTTTACTACCAAAAGGTGTAGGGAAATCTTTATTTTAAATAAACAGTTGACTTCTCTTTCTCTATAAATAAAATAAAGGCTGGACTTCTGTGTGGCCAGGATTCTAAATAGTGCTGGGAGCCCCACTCTATCTGCCCTTGGTCCTGGAAATTTCATGGCAGCTTTAAGACACTTAATGCACTCTTCTTTTTATGTCTTTATGTAATGATGTTGCTGTAGGCACATATATCCCATCTAATGATAGGAAGAGCCCTACAAAAAACTGAGGTTAAATGGACCATCCCCGGGGAGTATGATTACAATAAAATGTTCAGTACAAACAATATTTTTTTTAAAACAATGATTTTTGAAAACTGTTTGCAAATGCCCCGGTATAGTTCTTTGCACAAGTGGTTGGGAATCATGCAAGTTATTCAGAAGCGTTTCCAATGAAATTCATCTCCTGCTATTTCAGCTGTGCTTTATCATCGTTGGGGACATCTCAACTTGGCCAAGAAACACTATGAAATCTCCTTGCAACTTGACCCCGCGGCAGCAGGCACCAAGGAGAATTATGGCCTTTTGAGAAGAAAGCTGGAACAAATGCAGAAAAAGGACGTCTGACCTCTTCCATTTGTCTTCTGAGTTTGTGCGTGTGTGCACGAGGCATATCATCAACATAATGTGCTTATGTTTAACCATTTGAAATTCTTGGACATGTTGTTTATTTTACTGTTATTTTTTTCTATGAAAACAAAGACATGCAAAAAGATTACAGCACCAGCAATATACTCTTGAATTCTTGATAGGGTTTTTGCATCAAAGTTGTATTTTTTCAGACAACTCCAGTGTAATTCTAGACTCCCCAAAATGAAACCTTTTCTAAGTACAACAAAAAAAAAAAAAAAATAGAGAAAAAATTATCTTGTTGAGTAACTTTTCCCAGTATTAAGTCTGCATTTGGGATGTGAGCCTTGTGTATGGACTAGTGCTGTGAAACCTCAGTTGTAACCAAGAAATGACAGACTCCTACAATTTATATGAACATCAAATGTGTCTGTATATTAGCATTTTTATTTAATGACAGAGTTTTTGGGTTTTTTTACCTCTTATTTTAAAATAACAATGTACATGAACTTTCTTTGTAAGGAAATGTTTATTTGTATTTTTATGTGTTGGACAGGGCAAATAATTAAGGGAAGAATGGAAAATTTTGACATCTAGTATATTTATATACTTTTTCCTCCATAGAAAGAAATGGACTCCTGTAATATTTTTTGTATTCTCCAGTATGTGCAAGTTTCAGAACATAGGAGATTATGTGGTAGTCCCAGTGAACTGTCACTATTAATAGAAAATTCCAGCCATGCTATAGGTAAGAGCAGGCAGCCTACCATCTTGGTTCCTGTTAATTCCAGTGTAAACAGGACTACACTTTTCGTACGTTGGGTTTTTATGTGTTTAAACGTAAAGCAGTTATCCATTTTGTGTAACAGAACTGCAGTCCTTGTTCTATCCAAAAAATGCAAGTGGTAAATTTTCTCTCAAAAGGCATCATATTTGGGGACTTTGTGTTACTTTTAAGATTTGGGGGATTTTTTTCCCATTTTTATTTGATCAGAATAATCATGTTTACTTGTTTGTTTACTGTCAACCTAATGGTTCATTCAGTCTCTGTTATTTCTTATGCAGTAAAATTATTACACACACTGGCATGAAAATGTCATATTGCCTTCTTAACAGATGATTTTCACATTTGTGGACTTTGTGTCCTCCTTTTCCTTACAGTGGAATCAAAGTGACCAATTTATCTTTTCTAACGTGTATTCTATCTGATTTTAGGGCCCATTTTATAGAATTGCATTATAAAGTTATTCAAGTTCAGAGAATGGGTGGCATAGATCCACAGTGAGATGAATTTGATTTTCTGCACTCACTTTTTTGAGGACAGATCTGTGTAATTATAATTTATGGTGGTTGAGATACATCAGAAAAGCGCTGTTTTGACGTTTCTTAAATGGTACCCAAACAACAACAATTCATAGATCTCCTAGGAGCAGGGGCTGTCTTATTATTTATGTTCCTATAGTGTTTAGCTTGGCAGAGGATAGATCTGCTATACACTGTGGGATTTTTTTTTTTTTTTAAAGCAAATTTCTCCCCTTTTTGTGTGTGTGGGGTACTTATCTTTCGAGAATAAAGAAAAAGCATTTCTTGTAAAAACCCCTTTTTTTTCCCCCTATTGATACTAAAACTAGTGTCAAATCGGGCCATGCAGACCTGGACCCTGCCTACCAGTTGAACCCTTAGCTCTCCCCACTTCATCGCTCAGGGTTCCCACTGCAGCTGTTTTCTTTCCAGAGAAAACAGTCATTTATTTTATTGATATTCCAGGAAGCCTTTTATCTGCAGATTTTGGAAGTGTACCATGCCGCTCTCTTTCCTTCTTTTCCCATCTAAAGCAGCCACTGCCTTTGGTTCTTGGGTTTCCTTCCTAACAAGACTGAAGCAGAAGGCTACCTCCCAGTTCTCCTCTTTGTTTTTTGGGGTATGGGGTTCTGGGAATTGGATTCAGGGACACTTAACCACTGAGCCACGTCCCAACCCTATTTTTGTATTTTATTTAGAAATGGGGTCTCACTGAATCACTTAGTGCCTCACTTTTGCTGAGGCTGGCTTTGAACTCATGATCCTCCTGCCTCGGCCTCCCAAGCTGCTGGGATTACAGGCATGCACCACCACACCCAGTTCCAGTTCTCTTCTGATTTCTAATGACAATTGGTAGGCTGGGGGCGGGGGGGGGGGGGGGGTGGCAGGACAGCATCAAACCAAATATGGGAAAATTAGTTGTCACCCTTCTTCTCCTTGGTAGCAGGCGTCATCCAATCTGGAAGGTAGTTTTGGTCTTCTTCACTCATTCAGATTTGTTTCGGTGCATATGCAAGCTTATATTCTTTCAGATTCATCCTGTCACAAAAATGCCTTGACAGGGGTTCTGAGTACAACATTTCATGTGCATGTTCTTTGTATTTCATTTCAAATTACTGACTTAAAATATACAGTAGAACAAGCCCCCACCTCAGAGCAATGGATGTCACAGTCACAGAAAACCAGACTTGGGTCTTGGCTATCCAACTGTGACATCTCGGGCAGTTGACTTCACATTGCTCAAGCCCATTTCTCATCTTTAAAGTGGAGATAATAAGATCTCAATAAGTTGGGAAGCTCTTGGCCCAGTAGGTCCTCTATAAATGATAGGCTGGAATTTTGAAAGAGTATCTGTGTTTGGAACAGACAGACCTGCCCTTAAATACATTTATTCCCTCTTTCATGCATTAAATAGTAGGTGCCTACTATGTGCCAGAGACCTTTTAGACCCTGTGGATACAAAGGTGAATGGAAATGGATATGGTCTACAGCTACCCAAGTTAAGAGAATGGGGTGGATGCTGATAAAGATGATCATTATGTACTCATATAAATAATACCTGGAGAGAAAGGCCTGATCTAACCTGCAGTCAGGAAGGGTTTTCACTGGATGGTGACTTCTGAACTGAGATTTGATAGAAGAAAGTCACTGTAGGCCAGCTGTTCTCAATCAGAGGAGATTTTGCCCTCCAGGGGGTATTTGGCAATGCCTGGAGATATTTTTGTTAAAACTGATCGGGTCAGGGAGGCATACTATACCTCCTACCATGCATGGGACAACTCCTCTTCAAGAAAGAATATACTTTGTAAACAAACAGTTGTATGTAAAAAGATGCTATATATGTGCACTATGAATTGTAATTATTATAAATAAAAAATAAATTTAAAAAAAGATTATACCACTTTTCTATAATGCCACAGGCTGGACCAAGCCTTTTGCACATGAGCCTTTAGGGAACCATTTAAGATCCAAACTATAACACTTAGCAAATGCTTGTTAAAAGAATTAACTGAATTGGTGGTCATTATCCATTTTAAGAGTTAATTTTCAAATGAGTTCCTGTTATAGAGTCTGACAATGCATAAGTCCGATAAAGTTGAACAGATTATGTCCCCAAGGAGACAAAATGGCAATATAAATGAAAACTATAACTTAATTGTTCTGCAGCTTAACTTGCATGTGTAATTGTGTTTGTGGTTGCTTTTAACAAAAGATGTTTGAGTGTAAGAAGCTGAAATCTATGCTAAAGGAAGAGATCCTGTGTATTACAAGCTTGAGTAGATTTGGTCTGTAGACAAATTGGGAGCAGAATTGGTTCAAAAAGTGTCAATACTCTTTCAAATTAACCAGATCTGTTTCTTTTTGGATATGTGCTCTCCAAACAAACTTGTGATTAATCATTGGATTATCCAAATGCTGTAATACTTAAAAGTCAATGCCATAGAGAACAAATATTAATATTTTGGTCCCTGAAAAAAAAAAAGACACAGTTCCATTTATGTCGTGACAAGATCACTTTGGCTGCTGACGGGGAAGGGATTAGAGGCAAAGAGGTGTGAACAGAGTGATAGACCACTCCAGGTGTGCAGTGTCTGGATGAAGGTGGCTTGGTACAGCTAGGCGGCAGTGAGTTGGAGAAACGGACTGATGGAGAAACGTCTAGAAGTCCAATTGGTGATGAATAGGTAGGCTAGGGAATGAGAGGTGCCAGCGTCAGCTCAGTGCAGATTGAGAGAAGCCTCTGAGAAACTGCCTGTGTACTGGTGAGAGGATCTAGAAAAGAAAGGAAGGAATGGGACCTAAAATTGGGTGGAGATAGCCCTACAAAAGGGGACAGAGTTGCTGCTGTTAACGAGGTCCTATGGGAGTAGACGCAGACTCCTGGTCATTCGTTCAGTCAGCCAAGCCCCACTTGGAGCATTCGGCAGTCATGCTACAAGATGTCAACCTTCCTGAGACTGTTTCTTCACATTTAAAAATGCAGGTCATAATGCTTATCTTGCAAAGTTGCTGTAAAGATAATATAATAATTACATGTCTACAGTTGCACTATCAATAAGGAAGCCACTGGACACATGTCCAGCTGTTGGGTACATGCAATGTGGCCAGTCCAAAGTGGGATGTGCTATGCACATAATATACGTGCTTGACATAAAAAAACATAACCTACCTGGGGCTGGGGCTCAGCAGTGGAGCACTTGCCTAGCACATCTGATGCACTGGGTTCAATCCTCAGCATGACATAAAAATAAATAAACAAAATTAAGATATTGTGTCCATCTACAACTAAAATTAAAAAAAAAAAACACAACCTACCTCATTCTTATGTTGTTTACATGTCAAATTACAATATTTTATACATACAGTCGGTCTTCCATATCCATAGATTCTGAATCCTCAGATTCAATCAACTTGAACAAGAAATATTTGAAAGTAATTGTATCTGTCCTGAGCATGTAGAGACCTTTTTCCTTGCCATTATTCCCTAAACAACACAGTACAGCTACAACCTACATAGCATTTATGTTGTATTAGATGGTACAAGCAATCTAAAGATGATTTAAAGTATACAGGGAATGTGCAGAGGTTATATGCAAATATTATGCCATTTTATATAAAGCACTTGAACATCTGCAGACTTTGGGATCTGAGGGGGATCCTAGAACCAACTCTCCATGGAAACAGGGACAATTATATTGGGTTAAAGAAAATATATTATAATTAATTTCCCCTGTTTCTTTTTACTTTTGAACATGGCTAATAAATTTAAACTGCATCTATGGGTTTGCATTTGCAGTTCACTTTCCATTGCTAATGGACAGTGCCTCTCCAGAGGGCAGTAGGAGGTATGTATATGGTGCCTACCCAGTAATCCAATTCACGTTTTCAAAACGAATATTTGTGAACATTTGTCGCATCTAACAATTGCAATTGAATTAATTTAATTCACATTTTCAAAACGAATGTTCATCACATCTAATGATTGCAATTGAATTAATTTTTTTAACATTATTGAATACCTACAGGTCATCATCATTGTCCCTACGGCTTTCCAAAGTGGACTACTCAGATGCCTTTCTGGAAACTGGATTTGGCATGCCTGTTGGATCACAGGATTAGTAAAGAGCCATGGCTGATGAAGGGAGATGATTCTTCATGTATTACTTAGAACTAATAAATGTTGAAAGAATAGCAATTAGATAATCATCATTTGTTATCATTATTATTATTATTATTTTGTCCCAAATGAACTGATTCCAGCAAAGATCAGCAATGAACGAAACCATCAGGTGAAAGGCTGATGGGAAACTTTGCACGGGAGGATCTGGCTGTCACCAGCTCAGCCCACTGACCAACTGTAGCAGCAGTGAGAGTGGGACTCCCAGATCCCCGTGTCCACATTGTGATGCCACCCAAAGTGCCCAGAGGTACCCAAGATGTGTCCTTCCCAAGGTAAGTAGTTCCCCCTGCATCTAACAAAACTGTGCCTTCTTTGATTCCTAATTTTAAATTTAAAAACTACAAAATGACATTCTTGGACCCCTAAATAGTTGAATTTGTTGTAATAACGGTACTATGATGATGTAAGAATATACATATATTTTTAAGCAGCAGTGCATACCACGTCAGTAGATATGAACTGACATACGGTCTGGGATTTGCAGCAACAGGAAGGGAGGAAGGGAGGAAGAAGAAGAGAGGGACAGGTATAAGGAAGGACCTCCACTTACATTTCCTGACACAATTCTTACAAAATAACCCTGCTCATATTTTCCTGGGGTAAGTCATATTTTTGTCTTTTGGGTACATCTTTTAAATATCTCTGTTTGGTGATGAGTGTTATGTTTTGGATATATGTCTCCCAAAAGCTCCTGTTAATGCAGAACTAGTCAGAGGTGAAATGATTGGGTTATGAGAGCTGTGACCTAACCAGTCCACCTTAGTTTGAATGGATTGACTGGGTGGTCACTGTAGGCAGGTGGGGTGTGGCTGGAGGAGGTAGGTCCCTGGGGGCATGCCCTGGAAGGGTACACCTTCCCTGCAGTCCCCTCTTCCTGCCATGAAGGGAGCAGCTCTCCTCTGCTGTGCCCTGACCCCATGATATGGTGCCTCACCTTGGGCCCAGAGCAATGAAGTTGGCCGGCCACCTGTGGACTGAGACCTATGATACTGTGAGCCTCACATAAGCTCTTCCTCCTCTAAGATGTTCTTTTTGGGTATTTTGGTCATAGTGATGAAAAAAAAAACAAACCAAAACGGTGAACTTCCTGGTTTTATTGCACGTATTAGGTGCCTCCCCATGGATTACCTCCCTGAATCGCAATCTGAATTGCATTTTTGAGAGCTGAGAGCCTCCTCATGTACTTACCTAACTTCTGGAAGTATGCTTTCCTGAAGCTTTGGATCTGAGTCCAAATGTGCCTTCATGGCCATTGAACTTGCAATCCTCCTGCCTCAGCCTTCTGAGCTGCTGGGATTGCAGGCATGCGCCACCGCACCCAGTTGAAGAACTCGTGTGTGTTTTTTTTTTTTTTTTTTTTTTGTGGTACCGGGGATTGAACTCAGGGGCACTTGACCACTGGGCCACATCCCCAGCCCTTTTTTTTTTTTTTTTTTTTTTTTGTATTTTATTTAGAGACAGGGTCTCACTGAGTTGCTAAGTGCCTCGCCATTGCTGAGGCTGGCTTTGAACTCACAATCCTCCTGCCTCAGCCTCCCAAAGTGCTGGGATTACAGGCGTGCGCCACCGCGCCCGGCAAGAACTCGTGTGTTTTTGAGCATCAACAATTCTGTCAGGTACAAATGAGTCCAATCCTGTCATTAGTTAGCTGGAACCTGGGGTGAGTCACTTACTTAATCACTCCAGGACTTAGTTGTTGCTGCCTGAAGCGATGGCCACCTGCAGCAACAAAGCCTCGGGAATAAGTTCAGCAGCAGACTGGAAACGAACAGGCTCTTTATTCTACCAGCTTGTCTCTCCGGCTCCAACAACACCCCAACACGCAATCCACACTCCGCCAACTACCACCCAAAATGGTGCCTACCCAAACCGCCAAGTCCCGGCTCAAGTCTCGCGAGATCCTGGGCCAAGTCCCGTGAGACCATGGAAGGCGGCAATGCCTGAACATCTCCATGGCCCGCAGCCAACCGCAATCTCAGCCATCTCCCCAATCAGGGCTCCTGCACTTAGTTGTTTCTCATAAAAATAGTGGAGGTTGTTATTGCTTTTGTTAATTTCCCCACTACAAAATGAGAAGGGTAATCTCAACCAGTGGGCTTTTGTTGCTTCCTGACTTGGAGCAACAATGCCGCGGGAGAAAAACTCGGAGGCAGAATGAAGATGAAAGAAGGTTTTTTTATTCTTCGGCTTTAGCAATCTCTCAAAACTAACACTGGCTCTTTCAGCAACCTCTCTGACTCTTTACTTCTTCTGACTACTGACTCTTTACTTCTTTACTTTACTTTCTTTTACTTTTACTTTCTTAGAGAGAGCTTAGAGAGAAAGAGAGGGGGGGGGAGAGAGCTTCTTCTTTCTTCTTCACTTTCTTTTACTTTTACTTTCTTAGAGAGAGCTGAGAGAGAGAGAGAGAGAGAGAGAGAGAGAGAGAGCGCTTCTTCTTCAGCTTTACGCTGGCTACTCGCTTCGGCTTTTCGCTTTTTTAATTCTTAACCGGCTTAGTGGAGGAGATCTTCCTCTCTGATCTCTCTTCTTGCTGGTCTCAACTGAGTCAGAGGCTATGCTTTCTTGTTCTTCTTTGGCAGCCTCGGCCTGACTCCGACCAGCAACAACTACTTCTCTCTTGTAACTGCTCTGACTCTTATTTCTTCTTCTGACTACGTTCTGGCCGCTCTGACTCTTTTCTTCTTCTCTGACCCGAACTCTTCTTCCAACCATCTGAGCGACTGAAAAACTGACTGAATGAAATACCGCTTCTGACCGCTTTCACCCGGTTATATACCTTTAGCTTTGCGGGTGCGTCATGTGCATTTACAGGTGCGTCACGTGCATATGATTATTATCAGGTGGAACTTATGGCTTCCAGCTAGCCGCAATAACCATCTCCCTGATTGGGGCTGCTTCAGGCTTTCAAACATACTTAGATGCTTAAAACGTGTTTCTTAAAAATGAAATACAGAAGTTCCCTGGAAAAGGTTGTTAAAGTGAACTGCTTTGCACACTTATATAAATCCCCATAAAAATTGGTTGTGGAAGGTACAAATGTTTGAAATTTCAAAGCTCTAAAATATTTTGAAGGTTTCTAGTCCTGAAATGATATGAGAAGGTAAAAAGTACCTGAGAATAAAGAAGTAAAATTCTGCCCTAATACACATCAGGCTGTGACAGCCCAGATTAGGACAGCTGCAGAGGGAACAGGAAGCCACACTTCTCCCAAGGACACACTGGTGTGGTGACAGGTCAAATAACCCCCTTCTTGGGTGCATGCTGCTTTCTTGCTCACTGAGATAAGCACTATCAGAAACGTGGCTGTTTGAAATCGGTAAGAATGAGCTTCCCGTGTTTGTTGGAAACAGCCACATTTCCTAGCAGGTGAGAGTGGCATGGGCAGATTTCTGGATGCCCTGGTCCACATGTCCAGAGATGGAGGGTCTTGGACCTCATCCGGGGTCCAGATCTGATGTGGACCCTCAGTCCGCAGGCTTGCCACCTCAGCCTATCACAATAGTTTCCCTACAATTTCACCTAAACTCCACCCCGCCCCCAAATCTCCCAGCTGTGTCTTTGCTGACAATCCCAGACTTCCTCTGGGCTGCTTCATTCCTTGCCACAAGCCCATAGGCCTAACTTCATCCAACTACAGCTCTGTACCTGGTGGTCTTTGGGCTGAGACAGGTCACATGCCAATTGAAAGACCTACATCAAGCCATCTAGTCTCCTTTCCTCATCTGAAAAGGGGAAGTAATTCCCCCTTGCCTTTAGTATATTATATAATGTAGAATTAAGTATCCGACTGATGACGTGTATGAAAGCTCTTCATAGACATCGAGTTTCATTAAATAACATGTAGGGTTATTTAATGGAACTAGTACTTTTAACAAAGAGAATCAACTATAGGAAATGACTAGTCCTGGTAACACACATTGCAGCATATGCCACCGCATATACCACCCAGTTTCCCTGTTTCGCCCATCACAGATCACAGGGTTGTTTTGGTTTTTGGTTTTCTTGTTGTTGTTTAGGTTTTTTTGTTTGTTTTGTTTTGTTTTTTGCAGGAAAATCAATGGAACTGGAAATCAGAATTTTGAGCTGGACTCACAAAAGTATTACATGCTGAAGCTAGAGTGGGAAATGGGTGGGAAATAGAAGAAATAGAGTGGGAAAGTAGAAGAAAGAGGACCTTGGGAGGAAGGAGGAGAGGACAGGGAAAGACCTGAGGAGTGCAAATGGTCCAACTATGCTTTTCTGTGTGCAATAAAAGACACCATTCTGCACAAATAATATGTGCTGATAAAAAGAAAAGAGCACAGGGCTTCAGTTCAGCTGGATGTAGGTTCAAGTCTTGGCTCCCTTGTTTATTGGCAGGGTGCCTTTGAGTTACTTTGCCTCCCAGAGCTGTATCATAGGTAGAGTGGGAGTGAAAATACCCAGCTCATGAAGCTGCCAAGGAATGACATGAGAAGAGGCACTGGTGTCCACCCAGTCCTCCCATCAAGAGACCAAGCTTCATTTCATTTTGTAAAGTCTACTCTAGGCACTAGAGTAGCATTATTTCCTTTAAAAAGTCACTGTTCGGGTGGCAAGGCCCAATTACTTGATTCCAGTTTCAAGAACAATGGCAGCAAAACTACAGGGTTAGAGGTAGGACGTGGATGGCAGTGGCTCTTTGCAGTGTAATTAGCTTTGATCGTAGTGGGTGGCATATTTAGCTGGTCAGATTATTTCTTCCGAGAATTCTTACAATTATTCCCTTATTCATGATTAGAGATTTATTCCCAAGGCTAATGAAATAATCTCACATAGTGCTTTACTCCAGTCTTTGCTTCTTATTCCTGAAATTATAAATGATGGGCAAGAATGAACCATTTCAACCGCAACTGCTTGGAAAATTTCATCTACTTCTTAGAAAAGATATTGCATATCTTTGGTGGAGAAAAGGTCAATGCCTTATTCAAAAACAAAACAAAACAAAACCCGCAGCATCCCACATCATCTTTAAAACATTATTTACAGAAATATCAGGATTGAATTTAATGTGAGCAAACCTTTAGCTTCATGAGGTTGGTTTTCTTTGCTCATTAATTTCTTTGCCATGGAAATTGTTTAGCAATGAGACCTGTTGTACCAAGTAAAATAACTTGACAGATTGAAAAGAAGGAAAAAAATAATCCTGCCGCCTTCAAATTTAACAGCTAATTTCTACAGAAAAGGTTAGAAATGGAAGCTAGGAAGCCTGTGATTTGCAGAATATATACTACTGTTTATTTTTTACACCCACAAAATTAAAAGATTCTAAATTAGCCTCATTAATGAACCTCGGTTGAAACTGTGGAGTCTTTTTGTTTAGTTCATAATGATCAACATAGGAGAAATGAGCTCAAAGTAAATTGCAATTACTTTTGCAGTTGTGCACACTGCAGCGTGAGGTACTAGGAACGTGTGCACAAGGGTGTAGACCTGGGGCACATGAAACTCAGTTCTGTGGAGGAAAGTCCGATCAATTCACTACCACAGAAGAAAGAGGCAGGTAATCACAGAGACTGGAATGAGAGACAAAGTTTGTAGGGCAGGGAAACCTTTTTCTGTAAAAGGGCAGATAATAAATGCTGTAGACAATTCCATGCTCTAAGACATGGAGATAGGCATGGTGGCACATGCCTGTAATCCCAGAGATTTGAGAGGCTGAAACAGGAGAATCAAAAATTCAAGGCCAGCTGTAGCATCTTAATGAGAGCATGTCTCAAAATAAAAAAGGGCTGGGATGTGGCTCAGTGGTAGAGCAGCCCTGGGTTCAATCCCCAGTATCACACACACACAAAAAAAAAGCCATAGATAGTATAGAAACAAATGCTGTGAGTGTGTTTCAGACACTGAAACCTGAATTTCATCAATATTATTTTGGTTCTGATTTATTTTCAAGCATTTAGAAGTGTAAAATTCCTTCTTGGCTTGAGGGTCCTACAAATACACATGGTGGGTTAGAATCAGGCTGCAGAATAGTTAAGGCCCCAAATGATTTTTTTCATGAATCACTAAAACAATTTAATAGTATTTCAGTGGATTTTTACAATGTTATTCAGTTTAGCTTCAAGCTCCTTACCTGGCCTTTTACTTCCTTTGTTTATTTCACATGATAACTATCATTTCAAGAGATGCAAAAGTATTTTCCCACATATCGTTTGTCATTTGAATGCTAGAGCCATGCAGGAGGAATAATAGGGAGATGAGGCTTAATATTAAGTAGTAGAGTATTCAGTCAGATATAAATTAGGCATCTACTTTATTATATCCAGATCTGGGAAACATATTCTTTGGTCTGCCTGTCCCTCCCAAACTCACGTTTAAATTCAACTGCCAATGCCATGGTACTGAGAGATGGGGCTTTGAGAACTGATTAGGCCATGCGGGCTCCACCCTCATTGGTGGTTTTAGTGCCTCTATAAAGGAGCTTGTGTAAGTGGGCTCTTTGTTCTTCCTCTCTTCTGCCGTGTGAGGAACCACATCCCTCCCTTCTGAAGACTACACATTGGAGTCATCAGCATTCACCAGACACCAAACCCACCATCGCCTCCATCTTGGACTTCCCCACCTCCAGACCTGTGAGCAATAAATATCAGGTATTATTATAACAGCATAAAACAATCTAGAACAATAGAGCTTGTCAATTACCTGCTCACCTTAGGTAATAGAAATGGCCAAACAAGAAAATTCTGGTTAAAGACATTTTCTAGTTTAAATTCTTGGAGTTTATAAAGGAAATGTTTGTAGAGCTTTGAACATATGCATGGAGTTTTTGTTGTTGTTGTTCTTGTTGTTTTTTACTGAGTTTTAGTAGACTTTGTTAAATAAACGTTTCTTCACTTGATGTATGCCCTTAGGACAATTTTCAGATACATTAAATTTAAAAAGAAAATATTTACACCAGTTTATCTGAAGAGCCTATCCATAGAGCTCCTTACTGTCATGTCAAGTGGAACCCCTCTCTCTACAGATAAGTAGGATCTAATTCACTCTGCTAGCTGTCTCAGGATAAATGATGCCAGATATAATGGTTATATTTTATAAACTTTCTTTTCTGAGAGATGTTGCTTTTTATATAAGTTAAAAAAAAAAACTACAAAAAAAATTAAAGAGCCAGGCACGGTGGTGCACGCCTGTAATCCCAGCACTTGGGAGGCTGAGGCAAGAGGATCACGAGTTCAAAGCCAGCCTCAGCAATGGCGAGGCATTAGCAACTCAGTGAGACCCTGTCTCTAATAAAAACACAAAAAGGGTTGGGGATGTGGCCCAGTGGTCAAGTGCCCCTGAGTTCAATCCCTGAGTTTTAGTAGACTTTGTTAAATAAACGTTTCTTCACTTGATGTATGCCCTTAGGACAATTTTCAGATACATTAAATTTAAAAAGAAAATATTTACACCAGTTTATCTGAAGAGCCTATCCATAGAGCTCAAAAAAAAAAAAAGTGTGGGAGCACCCTTGTGAGTGGTGGAGGAGGGCAGCTTGGCCATTTTTAGGACAGAGAGGCTGTGCTTTCCGTACTTATCCAATAACTTTAGAAACAATAAAAGAATTATTTCTTTCCTAATAACAATTCCCACATTTTCCAGAAGCCACTGGATTTCTAATTATGATTCTCAAAATATCAAAACACCATGCTCACTAATAAAGATTAAATGAGTTAAAAACTTGGAAATGCAATCTGATATTCCAGAAGTATTTGCTGGAAACCAGCTATGTGTAGAGAACCATCATTAAACATTCTGTAATAATAAAAAGAAGTCAGTGACATGAGGAATTTGAAAGATAATGGGAGAGAAAATTAATACTCCTGTAACATCCAAAAAAGTCATTTTTAAACAATACCAAGTTCAAGTAATATGTCACTGTATCAAAGGAGTAGTGGATATGAAAACTATGTTCTAATATAGATCTTGGAAGAGGTGACATGGACTAAAGTTCACATGTTTAAAAAGTTACAACTACACTTATATGCCAGCCAAATAATCTAATTCTAATTTGTAGCACAGAAAATACATTGCTTTGTCACAGGAGAAATGGTAACTTAGATACAATTTAGAATTTTTAAAATAATCATTTCATTAAGTTGCAGGCACGAGTTCAGGTAAACACATCATGTATACATACACTCATATATTCTTTCTGTCCTGGATATTTACCACCAGTACCTTTGTAAATTCTGCTCTATGACATTTGCCAGACACTTAATTACTGGATATTACATAGAATGTGTAAACATTTTAATTATAAAGGCTTAAAATCTTGTCATCCTGTCAACAGCCACACTTACAATTAAGTCCCCTCCACAAACTTTTTAAGTCAGAAGGTATGGATCCATTTTAATTGAATTCGTATGCATGGAGTTTTGCTAGTTGTGTGACCCTTTGTTGAAGGGCATGAGAGGCGGCAAAATGGCAGAACAAATGGACCAGAATGAGCAGAAAAACAGCCCAATGGAGAGCTAAACTTTGCCGTTGGACACAACCTCACAGACTGGGGGAGTCAATTGGTTCCTACAATCCACCAGAGTGGTCAGCTTGCCAAGGGCTCCTGAGTAATCCACCAATGCTAAACTGACAAGCCAAGGCCTTACCTACACTGACCAAACTGATTCCTTGGGAAATTTTGACTTTTTTTTTTTTTTTTTTTTTTTTTTTTATGAGGAGTGCCCCATGCTTGCCTTTACTGCTCACATAGACAAGCAAATCCTCATCAAGTGCTGTCTGTCAATCTGCAATTTCAGACCCTACTTTTTGGCTAGCAAAGCCGGAATCTACATGTTCAAACAAGATCCTCAGTTGCTTCTCATGCACATTAAAGTATGAGAAGCACAATAGATCCTTAATAGACCATGGTTCTCAGGCTTGAACCTCTGTCATCATCACTAATAAAAAAGCCCCGCACTGTGCCTCAGCCCCAGAATTGCTAACTCAGTAGGAAATGTGTGACCAAGAGAGTGCATACTTCAAGACCCAAGTGCTGCCAGACTGGGAGCACACTCCAAAAATGACTACTTAAAATCATGTTATTGGACTGGAGATGTAGCTCAGTGGTAGAAAGCATGCCTCGCATGCACAAGGCCCTGGGTTTGATCCAACAGAACAAAACATTTTGCTAGTTAAAATAAAGATTTCATCCCACAGAGCTGAATCTATGTTAGATCCAGCCTTCCCAGCCTTTTCTGGAAGTAAATGCAACTTATCACTCACCATTTTAAATTTTTCCTTTATTGGAGGAATTATCAATTCACTGGTCTGCCTGATTTTCCTAGGCTAACAGGATCATCTGAGGGCGGGGAGGAGGGGATAGAAGCATTATTCCCCCTCTAAAAAATTAGGATTGTGCTACTCTTTAAAATATTAACACACTAAAAAATATATGCTAGACAAGGTTTTTAATTCATTTCAATTTAATCATGAACTGCCCAAGACAAGAAAGAACTCTAAAAAACTTAGTGCTTTATGCATCTGATCTTTGATTTCTTTTGGAATTACATATCTGTTCAAACAGAGCCATACCAGCATTGTTGGAAATGTCTGAATAAAAATCAGATTATAAAGCGGGTTTGAACAATCTACATACATGAGAAAGTAGAAGGGGCAGGAGATGATTAAGTGGGATATTGCTAATCTGATAATATTTCTTTATTTGTGTCTCTTAGGTGGACAGAAGTGGCCTTCTCTCCATTCCTGTAACCTGGGCCCCCAAAATAACATTGCTTAAACCCAGAATACAGCGATTCTGGAGAAAAATCCCCCTTCAGTTTTTCTTACTCCTCTAATTTCTGGGGCTCAAATTCAGTCCTGGGTCCAGGGGACAGGTGAAAGCCACCTTTCCATTGTCCCCTAAGCAATAGTTTTAGTTTAAAAGGGGGGAAATTGGGCAGCATGGCTACATGATGATTTTTATATGCAGTTTAAGTGCGTGTGCTCAGGTGTGAGGCCTTGCTGACGCACCTGTGGGACTCATCCCCAGGTGTGTCTACCTGGTGTGTCGTTGGCGAGTCTCTGTGTTTGATGTGTTGTGCCCCAGGTGCCTCTGGGTCCTGCTTGGAGTCAAAGCTCAGAGTGAGTGCCCAGGGGTGTCAGAGGGCATGCGTCTGATGTGGGGCTTCCAGGAGTTTGCGGGTGGCTGCGTCTGCGTCTGTGGTGGCGTCCACAAGTGTGGGAGTTGCTTGCTTGAGTCTGAATAGGGTGGGCGCGGCCAGGTGTGACGTGACCTGCGCCCCAGAAAGGTCAGGGCCAGGGTGGGGCCGGAGCCAGAGCGCTGCAGGGCCGGGCGGAGCTGCGTGCAGCCTGCAGGGGGCGCCGCCCGGGGCGGCCTGGGTGCAGCGCCGGAGCAGGGCATTTCCGCTCCGCGGCGGGCGCGCGGTCCCAGGGCCCCGCGGGGCAGCAGGTGAGGCGCGGGCGCGGGCGCGGGCGCGGGCGCGGGCGCGGTGCGGGCGCGGGGCGCGGGCGCGGGCGCGGGCGCGGGCGCGGGGGGCGCCGTTGGGCCAGGGCCGCCGCGGGAGCGCTCAGGAGCCGGGAACCGCCGCGGGTCCCGCGTGGGCGCTGCGCGTCCCCGTGAACGGCCACCCGCCCCCAAGGCCGCTTTGGCAGGATCGCAAAGTCCAGAGAGGACAATTTCAGAAATCCTGCTCTTAATTTTAGAGATGCTATTTTCAAGGACACCAAAACCTGCAGAAGAAAAATAAAAACTTCTGGCATTGCGAGCTTCTGATCTTAGGTGTCTTTGGAGCCATTCGTGAAACATCTGGATTTGGAGAGATTTCTCTTTCTCCCTTGCTTTTAAATATGGTTATCGTTGCTGCTTCTCTGTTGGCCAAGGGTAATGCCATGGGCTCGCTCAGAACCCAGCAGAGGTGTCTTTTGAACACAGCTTGCCGGTTCTGAGTTTAATTTATTAGTACTGAAGTGATAAGATAACGCACTAGAATTGTGACTTTTTTTTTTTTCTCTTTTAGAGTAGGTTATTCATTGCCCCAGGGGGGGGAAATCACAAAATAAAAACTAAAGCATATCTCTGAATTAATTGGATTGACCTATATAAAGTGAGGGGTTTACGCACACATACACAGGCTCAGCTCCCTTTTCTTGGAACTGAAGACTTCCCTGCCCCATTCAGTGTGATGACGTGCTACTATGGAGAACCCTGCAGTTTGGACTCATTTTTTCTGAAACTGCTCCGAAAAGAATCCATAAGTTATTGAATAAGCAACTCTCTTCCTCAGTGGACAGCATTTGTCTTTTAAAAGCTGAGTTTGCTAAGTTGAATTCTAATTGGTGGATTTTTGTATGGAAATATTTCATACTAGTTGACCTTACCAACCAGAACCCTAACTACTAACACTAGTCCTGGAGACTAGTGATGTTGGCAGGAGGTAGCAATATGTGAACAAAACAGGGGTGGAAACCTATTTTTTAATTATCTGTTCATTTTTCTTGTTATTTCACCTCCTAAGATCTCTCAGTTCCAGCTGTCAGCATTTGCAGTCCTTGAGAGGTGGTAAACCTTGTCTACTGAAGACTTTATTTGGAGAGCCTCAGTTAAGCATAACCACCCTGCATCTTGGTTACAGGAATTCATTGCTTAGTTGAAGGCCTCTGTGGTCATTGAAACTGCTCAGAGCAAGGCAGCCTTGTTTAATCTGCAGGCCCTGCCCCTGAACACAGAGGGGTGCAGGCTGTGGTTACTCTGTGAGGTCTTGGTGTATCCCCCAAATGGCTTTCCAGAAGAGACCCAGCAATCGGAGGTCTCTGGTTTGTGTGGCATTCAGTGTGCTATTGGAGTAGAGATGAGAACATTCGCAGGAGGACACAGGGAAGGTCATGCATGTCAGGCCCAGACCTTAAGCAGAGAGTGAATTCTTGTAGAAAAGTAGTGTTCCTGGTGGTGGACTCCATGAGCAAGGATAAAATGCTTAAAATGAAACGAGGCAGAGTTCAGCCAGGCTGCCCCCAGCGTTAGGAGGACTGAGCCAGACAGGTGCCTGGGGAAAAAAGCTTTCTGTTGATCAGCTCATTTTGAATCAATGTTCTGACTTCTTTCTTTCTTTCCTTCCTTCCTTCTTTCTTTCTTTCTAGAAAAATGTAAGAAAACAGAAGCACAGGGAATAGTATAATATATTTATATTATAGTATAATATATGTATATCTATCAAACAGATCACATAATTTATTAATTTTTTGGTTGAAGCAACTTAAAATGGTTTATCCCAGACAACAGTTCCCCTCTAAATAGTTCTGTATCCACCTTCAAAAATTGACAGTTTCTTTTTGTTGTTGTTGTTGTTGTTGTTCAGAATAACAGGCATGAGTTTATTGAAAGGATAGGAAAAAGAAAATGGGACACTCTCAAGGGAGAAAGTGGGTTCTCTCAAGGAGGAAAGGGACAGTGTGCCTCTCCTGCACTCCAGTTTTATTGGGGAGCCCAGAGAGTTGTTCCCAGGTCTGCCTCTTGACATTTTTAAATTTTTATTATTATTTTTTAGTGTGTGTGTGTGTGTGTGTGTGTGTGTGTCTTCATACATGTACTCAGGGTAATGATGTCCATTTCATTCCACCATCTTTACTACCCACATGGCCCCTCCCTTCCCCACCCTCCTCTGTGCCCTATCTAGAGTTCATCTAATCCTCCTATGCTCCCCACCATCCCCATTATGAATCAGCATTCTTATATCAGAGAAGACATTCAGCATTTGGTTTTTTGGGATTGGCTAACTTCACTTAGCATTATATTCTCCAACTCCATCCATTTACCTGCAAATGTCATGATTTTATTCTCTTTTAATGCTGAGTAATATTCCATTGTGTATATATACCATATTTTCTTTATCCATTCATCTACTGAAGGGTATCTAGGTTGGATCCACAGTGTAGCTATTGTGAACTGTGCTGTTATAAACATTGATGTGGCTGTGTCCCTGTAGTATGCCGTTTTTAAGTCCTTTGGGTATAAACTGAGGAGTGGGATAGCTGGGTCAAATGGTGGTTCCATTCCCAGTTTTCCAAGGAATCTCCGTACTGCTTTCCAGATTGGTTGCACCAATTTGCAGTCCCATCAGCAATGTAAGAGTGTGCCCTTTTCCCCACATCCTCACCAACACTTATTGTTGTTTGTATTCTGAGTAGCTGCCATTCTGACTGGAGTGAGATGAAATCTTGGAGTTGTTTTGATTTGCATTTCTGTAATTGCTAGAGATGTTGAACATTTTTTCATATAGTTGTTGACTGATTGTATATCATCTTCTGAGAAGTGTCTGTTCAGTTCCTTGGCCCATTTATTGATTGGATTATTTGTTTTTCTGGTGTTTTGTTGTTAAGATTTTTGAGTTCTTTATATATCCTGAAGATTAGGGCTCTATCTGATATGCGTGTGGTAAAAATTTGCTCCGATTCTGTAGGCTTTCAATTCACTTAACTGATTGTCTCTTTTGCTGAGAAGAAGCTTCTGAGTTTGAATCCATCCCACTTATTGATTCTTGATTTTAATTCTTGCACTATAGGAGTCTTATTAAGGAAGTTGGGGCCTAATCTGACATGATGAAGATTTAGGCCTACTTTTTCTTCTATTAGGTGTAGGGTCTCTAGTTTAATTCCTGCGTCCTTGATCCACACTGAGTTGAGTTTTATGGTGAGAGATAGAGGTTTAATTTCATTTTGTTTTATGGTGAGAGATAGAGGTTTAATTTCATTTTGTTGCGTATGGATTTCCAGTTTTCCCAGCACCATTTGTTGAAGAGGCTATCTTTTCTCCAATATATATTTTTGGTGCCTTTGTCTAATATAAGATAACTATATTTATATGGGCTTGTCTCTGTGTCCTCTATTCTATACCATTGGTCTACAAGTCTATTTTGGTGCCTAATCATGCCATTTTTGTTACTTCAGCTCTGTAGTATAGTTTAAGGTCTGGAATAGTGATGCCACCTGCTTCACTCTTCTTGCTAAGGATTGCTTTAGCTATTCTGGGTCTCTTATTTTACCAGATGAATTTCATGACTGCTTTTTCTATTTCTATGAGGAATGTCATTGGGATTTTGATTGAAATTGGATTAAATCTGTATAGTGCTTTTGGTAGTATGGTTGTTTTGACAATATTAATTCTGCCTATCCAAGAACAAGGGAGATCTTTCCATCTTCTAAGGTCTTCTTTAATTTCTTTCTTTAGTGTTTTGTAGTTTTCATTGTAGAGGTCTTTCACCTCTCTCATTAAGTTGATTCCCAAGTTTTTTTGTTTTGTTTTGTTTTTGTTTTTGTTTTTGAGGCTGTTGTACATGGGGTAGTTTTCCTCATTGCCCTTTCAGAGGATTTGTCACTGATATACAGAAATGCCTTTGATTTATAGGTGTTAAAAAATGGACATTTTCTTGTGAAACCATAATGTTTTCTAAAACTAGTTCATTGATTGCCTCAAAAATGCTTTTTTTTTTTTTTTTTGGTACTGGGGTTTGAACTCAGGGGTACTTAACCACTGAGCAACATCCTAGTTCTTTTTATTTTTTATTTTGAGACAGGGTCTCACTAAGAGAAATGTACTTTTACTCTTGGTTTGTGGGAATCATAAGCCAAACAAGGGCCACACGTGGTGTTTGTTGATTGTCATTTTCGATCTAGGGCAGGCAGTTGGCAGACTTTCTCTGTGCAAGGCTAAACACTCTTGGCTTTGCAGGCCGCAGGATCTCTGTGCAACTGCCTGGCTCTGTCATCGTCACGCAGTAGCCATAGTTGGTATGTACGTCAGTGAGTTAGCTGTGTTCAAGTAATGTTTCATTTTCAGAGTTGTTGTGTTTTTCAGTTCCCTGGTGGGCTAGACATACCCATAGGCCGTAGTTGGCTGACCCTGGTCTGGAGCAACCTCATGGGTTTAATGCTAATGATTTACTAATGCCACTTGGTTTATTGCCTGTAGAATGCTTTATTTTCTAGGTTTATGTAGCTGCTCTTTGTACAGTGTGACTTAACCTGCTCCTCTAGCCCCTGCATTTCTTATGAATTGGAATTTAAATCTAAAGGCTCAATCAGGTTCATGCTCACTGTTTCCCACAAGACTACTTCAGAGTGGTTTTAATTTTTTTAAATATAAATTTTAAAAATATAAGACTTTAAAAGACTTAAAGATTCATCCAGGAAGCTCAGCATCCTTTTTCTGTTTCTATTTTATTTATTGATTTATTTATTTGGTAGTTGTAGATGTACAGAATGCCTTTATTTTGTTTTTAATTTTTTTTTTTTTATGTGATGCTAAGGATTGAAGCCAGTGCCTCACACATGCTAGGCAAGCACCCTGCCACTGAGCTTCAGCCCAGCCCCAAGCTAAGTATTCTTAAAATAAGCTTTGCCCAATGGCAGAGAATACACTTCTTTTCCTCCCCCTCTTACTCATTTGTAGGAGAGATTGTAGCTGTTATTTCTCACGGAGGTTGAGAATTTGAACCCTCCTCTAGGTCCATGGGAACTCCCCTCTTCCAGGCATTCCTTAGCGCTTTGGGCTGGAGGATCACATGTTCCCACTGGATGGAGACCTTCCTTCCATGGACCCAAGCCCAGGGTTGGAGAGTGCCTTCCAAGAGGCATAGTTTTTTGTTTTAATCCCCTCTCAATTTCATTCACTTCTTATTTTACCTGTCTCTCTCCCGCAGCACTGAGGACCAGGTACTCGACTTTCTGGTCTCTGCGTGAGGCAGGCGTGCTCATCCTGTATCCTGAGGAAGGATTCCAAAGCCCAAAACTTGAGACTCTCAGGCTCACTGTGCTCCTGGATTCCTGGGCAACACATCTTTGAACAAACAAACTTATAGGTGAGAATTATTTCCTCTTTTCTAAACTATTCCTAACTCCTAAATTCTAGAGGTGCTGAAGCAGTATGCTAACAAATGGTGCACACAGTGCCAGTTGGACTCCCTTGTCTTTTTGTTACTTATGGTGGCACCTGTCTATAATCCCAGCAACTCAGGAGGCTGAGGCAGGAGGATCACAAGTTTGAGGCCAGCCTCAGCAATTTAGTAAGTTCCTAAACAGCTTAGGAAGACACTGTCTCAAAATTAAAAAAATAAAAAAGAACTGGGAATGTAGCTCAGTGGTAGAGTGCCCCTGGGTTCAATCCCTAATACTAGGAGGAAAAAAAAAACAAACAGGCCGGGAGTGGTGGTGCACGCCTGTAATCCTAGCACTTGGGAGGCTGAGGCAGGAGGATCACAAGTTCAAAGCCAGCCTCAGCAATGGTGAGGCACTTAACAACTCAGTGAGACCCTGTCTCTAATAAAATACAAAAAAGAGCTGGGGATGTGGCCCAGTGGTCGAGTACCCCTGAGTTCAATCCCCGCTACCAAAAAAAAAAAAAAAAAAAAAAAAAAAAAAAAACAGAATAGTAGGAGCAACTGTGTTTGTATTCCATTACCAACTTTTGTTTTGGTTTTTTTTAATATTTATTTATTTGCTTTAGTTGTACACAATGCATTTATTTTTATGTGGTGCTGAGGATCGAACCCGGGCCGCACACATGCTAGGCGAGTGTTCTACTGCTGAGTCACAATCCCAGCTCCTGTATTGGGTTTTGATCTTATTGATTTATAAAAATTATTTTATATATTAATAATACTAATCTTTTGTCATATCTACTGTTTTTCCCCAATTTTTTTTGTATTTGCTTGCAGTTTTTGTGTTCTGCAGAAAATCTTAATTTTGTGTAGTGAAAAATATCAGTCTTCCTTTTATAGTTTTTTGTTTTGTTTTGCTTGGAAAGAACTGCCCATTTCAAGATTTCTAAGAATCCATGTTAACACAGATAAATGAACATGTGATCAGAGCTGGTGTATTACTCAGCTTCACATCACTATAATAAAATACCTGAGGTCATTAATTTACAAAGTAAAAATATTTATTTGTCCTCACTGTTTTGGAGGTCCAGTCCAAGGTCAGACAGACTCATTGCTTTGGGCCTCTACTGGCTATGTCAGATAGCATGGCAGAGACCACATGGCAGAGCAAACCCCTCACTTCATAAGCCAGGGAGTAAAGAGGAAGAGACCAGGGTCCTCTCCTAGGGCATGTGCCCCGTGAACTGAGGACATCCTATAAGGCTGCAATTCCTTGTGGTTCTACCACCTTTCAGTGGAACCACCCTGGTGACGGGGCTTCTCACACGTGGACCTTTGGGGGTTGAATATTCAGCATCCCAACTATACAGAGAGGAACATGTGACTCTGAAAAGGAAGACTCTAAGGAGGACTATTTCTACCAGATAATGTCCAAATACACAGACTTTGGCATTAAAATGAGGCTGGTAAGGGTTGTGGTTGGAGATGGGTAGTCGAAGAATCATTAATCATGACATTATACTAGCTTTTTATATGTTCAACTTCTCATAATAAACAAGTTTTCTTTACAAAGAAAGAATGGTAGGGGAAAACCACCCTTCATCCCATTTGCTCATATCCAACAGCTATTTGTTAAGCAGTTCTGTGCTTAACCCATGATGCCCCATCATCCTATATGTAGGAGACCTATAAAAACCAATAAAAGTTTATAGGAAACCTATAAAATTGCTCCATTTCGGTTTTTATAGGTGTCTTACACACGGACCATGAGACACATGAGACACGATGGCTTAGCATTGGGGTGCTGGGTTCATAAATGCTCATGGTCTTGAACTTGAGTTGTTACATGGGAGGCAGATGTTGGTGGTGAAATGGCTGACTAGGCAGGATGAAGAGAGGTCCTGCTCCTTGAGAGTGTGTCACCTGTCAGTCTGCAGGGTGGAGAGTCCAGAGCTTCCATGGCAGTTCTTCTCTCTTGGTGACCTTGCGATCCTGTCGTACTGAACGGCAAGCCCGGCTGGCCTTGGCCGTTTCTCTTCATAACCATATTAGTGTCATAGGTCTCCTATCACAAAGTACCCCAAACTGGGAGGCTTAAAACAATAGAAATTTACCCTCCCCCAGGTCACAGAGATTCAAGATCAGAAATCCAGGGGTGGGCAGGGCTGCCTCCCTGTGGAAGCTCTGTGGGAGAATTCTCCTTGCCTCTGCTGGCCAGTGGCGGCCCCCTGCTCCCCTTGGCTCATGGCTGCCTCGCTCCAGTGTCTGTCCATTGTCACATGGCCCTCTCCCTTCTCACAAGGACAATTACCACTGGATTAAGTCCCATCCAGATTCTCAGGGGTGGTCTCATCTGAGGTCCTTCACTTAAGCACATGCGCAAGGTCGCTTGGCGGAGTGAGGGAACATACGGTACTGAGGATCAGGACGTGGACCTTTTGGGGAGCCTTTATTCTCTGGCTTCACTTTGCAGCACAGCAGCTCCCCAGGCATTTGGTGGCAGACACTTAACACTAGCTGCTCCCTGTCCTGAAGGAGTGTCTCCACCTCTGCTCTGCCCTGAGGTGGGCTGGTGTGCTGTAGCCCTTCAGGCCCCTCCTGCCTCAGCATTGCTAGGAGGGTGTCTTAGTCCATTTTGTGCTGTTGTAACAGAGTACCTGAGGCTGGGTGATTTGTAAAGAGTAGAGATTTATTTCTCACAGTTCTGGAGGCTGGAAGTCCAAGACTGGGGGCTGCGTCTGGCAAGGGCCTTCTTGCTGCACCATCCCATGGTGGAAGGACAGGAGGGTAAAAGCACCAGAAGGAGAGAAGATGGGGTGGACTTACTCATCACAGAGCACTCTGCTGGTTTGTCTGCACGGCAGCTATCTTACCTGTTTAAAAAGTGTGTGGTGATGGACAGTGCTTGCATGCTAGCCCAGGGCTGCTGGACTGGGAGCTCTGATTAATAAGCCTGGGACTTCCTCATTTCATCATTTTGGGAAATAATCAATCACAGCTGCCTGCTTTGAAGACTCTTTCTCCCTCAGTTTTGCTTTCTGTAAAGTCAGGTGCAGTTTATGAAAGCCTGATACAAACTCATGAGAGGGAATCGGTCCACCTGATGTTGAATAGAGAACTGTTTGACCATATTCCCAGGAATGTTGGAAAGACCAGGTCTCTGTCAGTGTGATAGTTAAGTGAGGAGTCACCACCAGCAAGCTCTGACAGCAGAAGCCAGGTATATTTGCAGATGAGCCAGGTGTGCCAGGTCCCAGGGCCTGAGTTCAGCTGTGACACACGGTGGATGTACTGACTGCAAGAACCTTCCAGAAACTCAGTTACTGCTGCTTCTTACTCTTCTCTAGTCTCCATGGTCACTTTCCATTGGTGCCGACTGGCAAACTGAACACAATGCGAATTCCATTGGCCCAGGTGTCAATATACAGGTCAAGCATCTCTAATCCAGAAATCTGAAATGTTCCAAAATCTGAAACTTTTTGAGTGATAAAGTATTGGATTTCAGAGCATTTTGGATTTCAGATTTACAGATAAGGAATGCTCACCCTGTAAAGTCTATGCAAATATCCCCAAATCTGAAAAACCGTGAAATCTGAGGCACTTCTGTTCGTGTGGGTTCCAAATAAGGGAACTGCAACCCGTGGTGGTGGCATAATTGAGTGTTTTCTCATGTAGCATCTGAAGAATGTCGGTAACAAAGTCACCCATGACAAACTTGTATCTAGAGAAGTTTGCCACTGGCATTGTTTGGGATTAGACTCCCAACAGAAAAGAGCAGGTTTTGTGTTCAGAGATTTCTCTGTGGCCTTGTAAGTTCCAGTATCTCTTTACCAGTGAATGGTTTTCAAGGTCAACTTTGTGATCCAGGCTCCCTTAGAAAATGTCTCTTTCCCCTTCTAGTCTTTCTGATATGTTAGTTGTGCCAGAGTAAATGATGAACCCCTGATGAAGAAAGACCAGGGAAATATCATTCCTGTCCTTCATGCTTAACAATGAGCTTGCTCCTGCAGAGAACCCTCCAGGTAGGACTTTCCTCCTCCTTCTTTTCCTTCTCTCTCTCTCTCTCTCTCTCTCTCTCTCTCTCTCCTGCAGAGACACCTGCAGGTAGGGGGCTCTCCTCCTCCTTTTCCTCCTCCTCCTCCTTCTTCTTCCTCCCCACCCCCTGCCCCTCTCTCTGCCTTTTATTAAGAACATTGCCAAGACCTTACAAGTGGAGTGTAAAACCTCTCCCGTACCAGCCACAGGCATCAGGGACCAGTGTGGCTCAGCGGGTGGTGGTGGTGGGGTGCCCCGCTTTTCCTATTTGCCCTCCTCCCTTTGTGTTTTGGAGTTTTGTTTGCTTCTGGAGAATTTTGAAGCAAATGCTATAAATCATGTCATTTCATCCCCCAAATGTTGCAGTAGGAATTTTATTTAAAGGATTATTTTCTTTTTTTTTTTTCCACTTCATCTTTGATCAGCTCTTTATTCAAAATAAACTGTCCAAAATTATTTGAACTTTGGAATAAAACAGATTTTTAAGAGTTTATGCAGCAGACTTTTTCTCTTCTGCAACAGGTTTCTTTTCTGCTGGTTCCTTTTCAGCTGTTTGTTTCTTGGAAGGTGTAGCTTTTTTCCCCACAGGCTTCTTCTGCTTAACACCAACAGCCTTCTTTCCTTGCTTCTTTACCACAGGCTTCTTGCCTGCAGCCCCCTTCTGACCTTTTTTATCTGATTTAGCTGCTGCTGCAGCAGCTGCTGCTTTATCCACCCAGAGTTTGTGATTCTTGGCCTGGCGAAGATGGTGTTCCGACGCATAGTCTTTGCATATGGGTTTAGCTTCAACATGATTATGTAACTAAAATCCTAATTATTGAACAAAAACTCCAGAATATCTAATACTGTGTTTGTAGTTCCCTGATTTTGTAAGAACAAGGTCTGTGAAGGCAGCGTACTCTGGTTGGAGTTGGTAAGAGCCTGCTCCTCATACTGGCTTCTACATCTCATGAGCCTCTTAATAGTAAATGTATGTCAAGCGCTGATTTAATTCAATTCTGAGTGCTCTTATTCTTCTACCTTTTACTTCTTTTTAGATTAATTGCATGAATATGTTATTTAAATTTATACACAGGGAAATCGACTTTCTTGTGCAGTTCTGTGGGTTTTAAAATGTGTGGTTCTTGTAACCATCATCACAATCTGGCTCCCCAGAGCACTTCCATCACCAAAACACCCACAAGACTCCCTCCTTTGCCCTTCCTAGTCACGCCCTCCCTGGTGACCAGTCATCTCTTCCCCATCCTTATAAGTTTTTCCTTCTCCTGAATGTCATGTAAATGGAATTATTTACAGCCTACAAACTCTTGAGACTGGCTTCCGTCACTCAGACAGTGCCTTTGCCACTTATCCACACGGGCATCCTTTCTTGATGCCGTGGTCTGGACGTCTACAGTGTGTCCATCCACTGTGGGAGGACGTCTGAATTATTTACAGCTTCTGGTGATTATGAAGAGAGCTGCTGTAAACATTTTAGGTAGGATTTTGTTTGAAAAAAATTTCATCTCTCTAGGGTGAATCCCGAGGAGCACAACTGCTGGTAAGTGATACTTTACTTTTATAAGACACTGCTGGACTTAATTTTATAGGAAACTTTCCAGAGTGGCTCTACCCCTTGTGTTCCCACTAGCAATGGGAGGGAGTTCCAGTTGCTCCACATTCTTGTCAGCACTTCATATGATCAGATTTGGTTTTAGTTTTGGGAGTTTTTGTTTGTATGTTTGTTGTTGTTTTGAGCCATCCTAATAGATGTGTATGTGGTTTTTTTGTTATTGTTGTTTTTTTGGTTAATTATCTGATTTCAGGATTTTGAGATTATAAAAGAATATATTTAATCTTAAATAAATGACAGCATTAAATTTATTTTATATACTTGTTATAAAAATAACTATTTGATTTTTCTGATGATTTTCTTTATTTATATATGGTAAACATTTTATATTGAAAAATTGATTAAAACCAGGATGTTTTACAGACTGGAGTCTCTTAAATCTCACCAGTTGAGAGATTATGCTTGGCAGAGGAGTGTGAATGATAATATCGGGGTGTGAGTTTTGCAGTGATCAGTTCATCACACATGCCCTATGTCTCGTTCCTATTTTAGTGCTAATGGCCAATGATGCCATGTTTGTTTTCACCACAGGTTTCATTCTAGATTAGGTTGATGCGTGAATAGTTAATTAATTGACAGCAAATTGGATGCACATGGAGAGTCATTCATTGAATGCCTTTTAACTATAGTGAACACTGTCATGGTTTGAAACAGTGGACCTCTCTGTGTCTCTTAAACACAAGTCAGAGCTTGCATTTGAATGCCTCTTTCCTTATGAAGTCATGGCCAGCACAAGGAAGGAGATCCTTGACTTTCTCTATCCTGTGCCTCCCCCTTCAGGTAATTCAAGGACTGGTCACTGGCCACTGTTGCTTCAAAGTGTGGAGCTGACCCCTGAGTTAGTTAGCGAAATGCACTGTTTATTTGGGGGTTTTTGTTTGTTTTGTTGTTGTTTGTTTTGCAGTACTGGGGATGGAACCCAGGGCCTCATGCATACTAGACAAGTGTTCTACCAGTGAGCCACATCCCGGCCTTCAAAATGCACTGTTAATGTCAGTCCTCAGTCACTCCTCCCTCCCGATGAAACTGTGAAAGTCTCCAGACATGCAGGGTCATGGCTGAAGGAGGCCCTGTCTGTATATTCAAGCCTCACTCTTTAGCTTCCACGGTTCAGGCTTCTGTTGGTGGTACTGTTTAAAATCCAGGGGTTGGAGGGTTCTGTTAGCTACCTGGAAAAACAGCAGTATGGAGATTTTTCTCTGGGACTTGATTTTCCCTCTTTTGCTTCCAAAATGCAGCTGGAGGGTGAGACCTATTGACACACCTTCCTTTCTAACTGAGGGATTTTAGAAAGAAAAAAGTTGAGATGACACAGGAAGGAAGATTGGGGACAGAAAGCTAGTGGGTTTTTGAGGTTGTTGTGGTTAGAAGCCTTAGAAACCTAGAACTAGGAAGATTTAGTTCAAAGTGTAGAAGAAATGGGATGGATTCTGCAGTCAAGTAACTTTTGGTTAAAAACTAACATATTAATTGAGCCTCACTCACATTAATTAGGGCTGGAAAATGTCAGAAGTAGTAAAGGATTTTGTAAAGATGATACCTCCAGTGGACTTAAGTCTTTGCTTTGTTTAAAGTTATTTATTTTGGTACTGAGGATTTAACCCAGGGGCTCTTAACCACTGTTTCCAACCCTTTTTATCTTTTATTTTGAGACAGAGTCTCACTAAGTTGCTTAGGGCTTTGCTAAGTTTGCTGAGACTGGCCTTGAACTTGCAATCCTCCTGTCTCAGCCTCTCCAGTCGCTGGAATTGCAGGTGTGTGTCACCACACCCAGCTTAAAGTTATTTTTGAATCATCTTTAAATAATATTCTTGTTGAAATTATTTTAATAAAGTCATATATATGTGCATATATATTGGGGTGGGGGTGAGAGGAAGGGACAGTGGAAATACATAGGGCCTTTAGTCCAGGGGTTTTAAGAATACCAGCCTAATACACCTGC
Source organism: Tamias sibiricus (assembly GCA_025594165.1). Lineage (NCBI taxonomy): Eukaryota > Metazoa > Chordata > Mammalia > Rodentia > Sciuridae > Tamias > Tamias sibiricus. Next base: position 87,529,259 of record CM046663.1, on the reverse strand, counting down.
TGCCCCCTAGTGGCAGTGTATTAAACAATGCAGTTCACAGGCAAGCATAACCCAGCCCATTTATGACAAAAATCCTACAGCAGGCTAGGAGATTGTTTTTCTTTCCCACGCTTGTGATTACTACCTGGGTGATTTCCGATAAACCATTTAGTTTAAAGACCATATTTCACTTTTTTCATCTCTGACATGTAATTTCTAAAGTTTCTTCCAGCTTTAACGTCCTTTAATTCTCTGATGATGATCACAAATATTGTGTGGTAGAGATGTCAAGTTTCATCTTTTTCCCTTGGGATCTGTACCCTGATCCCAGGTAGTTATTCAAGAAGGAAAGTTCCAGAATACTTCCTGAAGCATGATGGGATCCAGCTCTGGGCAGGAAACTGCATGGATCTACCATAGCACAATTCACATGAATCATATGATGACCCTGCATTATTATTAAAAGTTTAAAAGTTATATCACTCAAAAAACTTAATTTTTAGTAGTGGAAAAAATGCATAATAAAATTTACCATCTTGGCCAATTTTAAGTGACGGGTCAGTAGTGTTAAGTATCTTCACGTTATTGGGCCATCTTTGCTGTTATCCAGTTCCAGAACTTATTCTTCTTGCAGAACTGAAGGTCTGTACAATAACTCTTCATTCCCTTCTTCCCCCAACCCCTGGTAACTACCATTCCACCTTCTGTCTCTGTAAATCTATTCAAGATACTTCATATAAGTAAAATCATGCACTATTTGTCCATTTGTGACTGGCTTATTTCACTTAACATAATGTCCTCACAGTTTATTCATGTTGTACTAGAATTTCTTTGGGTGTCTTCCATTGGTTGGCCATTGTGAATGCTGCTGCCGGAATTGTGGAAGCCACGTCATTTTTAGTATGCCATATCATACCATGTTTATTAGTGCAGAGTCTATTTATTAGTCTATATAATTTTTAGGGACATCAATCAACCATACTAGATAATTGGTTTATGGATTTTTGTATGGATGAGTAATTTAAAAGGAATGAGGGCTGGGAGTGTAGCTCAGTGGTAGGGCACTTGCCTGGCATGTGAGAGGCCCTGAGTTCAATCCTCAGCATTGAAAAAAAAAAAAAAAGTAAAAAGTTTAGAAGGAATGTTTATCAGACACAACTATATGCTAGGCTCTGTATCTGTAATACAGACTAGTATTCATCCCTTATAATTCTGTGGTTTACCTTCTCTCAGAAGGAGATCAATAGTTCTTAAAATGACCCGAAAGCCAGAATTTTCCTATCCATCATCTCCATGCGTTAGTCCTCAAGGTGGGCGTTATTTGTTCTGGTTCTCAGTGCTTTAACTGATGTTCAGAGAGATGAAAATCCTTAAGCAAGGGCCCACAGCTAAAAGATGGCAGGGAGTGGCTGACTGCGAAGTGTAGTCCATCTCCTTCTAAAGCCTGTGTTCTTGTGCCCGCAGCACGCTGGCTCCTGCTGCCAGGAATGGCACCAAACAGCTGCCATCTGAAAGCAATATCATAAAATTGCAGTGTTTCTAGTAAATAACTTAGAAATAACTTTCATGTTGTCTTTGCATTAAATAGCAACCCTTTGCCTTTGGCCTGCAGAGAGAGCGTTGTAGATGAGTTCATCTGAACGCATCACCAAGGCTTGCTTCTGGGGCATTTTGCAGAATAAATCTCCCTGCTTTCAAAGGGTGATCCTCAGGTGCTAAGTCCATGTTTCTGAGTTTCCCCTCCACTGTGTTAATGTTTTCCCTTCCTTCCCTTTGGTTTGTCAGGGAGCTAAGACCAGTGTCATTGCCCTTTGCCTCCTGTCTCTTTAACGCCGAGGTGTTTGGGCCTGGAGCTCTGGAGTCGCTCTGACCCTGTATTTCACACAGGTAAGTAAAGGGCCATAAACCGTCCTCAAGGTGTGTTTTTTCTTGGACACTCTGCAAGCTCCTGAGGAGACCCAGAATAACTTTCCCTCACATGGGCACTTTTACATGAACAAAGAAGTAGTGATATAGCATCTGAGCAGCCACTGAAGCCTTTCTAAGAGTTTCTGGGCACTCAGAGGGACACTTCTTGGGACTTTAGAAACCTACAGATGGGTGAGGAACCAGACTGTTGCCAGAGACTTGTCAGAGGTCTTAACCTGGGATGCAGGATGTTGGCCAGTAAATATAAAAAACATGGGAATTGTAGACATTATTAGTTGCCACCAAATATCCGTTCTCTCTTTCTTAGTTCCTGATCACATTTTACTTAGTGACCCATGTGCCTCAGTATGGTGAACTAGAGTGAGCAGATCTGTGTGGGACTTCCAGGGAGGTGCTGGAAAGGAACCTGATTCAACTGGGAGTAGAGCCCTGTGTGCTCACCCTGCCCTTCCTTGCTCCTGCTCCTTTGAACGTGATGGTGTGGCTGGAATTTCAGCAGTCTTTTTTCTCTCATGAGGGGACTTGGGAATGGAGACTGTAGGCTAGCAGTGAAATGGAAGCATTGGATTATACAAATGGCCACAAATTCTTCCCATCCCTTACACCTGGGCCTGTGCAGGGTGGATTTGCAGCTCCTCCCATACGGGGAGGGAGTCTGTGGCTCCCTCCTGGAACATGTGGGGAGGCTGAGCAGGGTAAGGAGGCTTTCCTGCTGTGGGGAAGTTAGAGCTCAGGCAGGGGACGTGGAGGTGACCGAAATTGGACATTAGTTACACATGGGAGGGTCAATCAAAGGAGTAAGTACACTAAAGCTTATGGGAGCCAGAAAAGGGAGTTACAAATACAGAAGTGAAGAAAACTGGAGTGAATCCTGTGATGTGGTTTGGGTTGAGTGCATTGCTGTAAACTTGTGGTTTTGAATAAATATAGAAGCAAATACAGATGTGAATGTGTTGCTGTAGACATATTCCATTGAGGAAGATGAGGGCATATGCACCCCAATGGCAATGAGTTTGCCTCACACCCAGATATTGGCTTCTAAATACCATTTTTCACTAAGAGGAATAAGGGCTTCTTAGAGAAATGGCTGGTCACAGGGCCAAGATGAGCTCAGAACATCTTAAGTTAGAAAGCAAGAAGATTACCTAGAGAATGGGTCAAGGGGACAGAGAAGCCTGCTGGAATGAGCTCCATCCATCCAAATTGAGGACAGTTTGAACATCAGAAAAATCAAAAAACAAAAAAAAAAGATAGCATTGGATATAATAGGAAACCACAATCCACACAGATATACATAAGTAAATAACAAGTGGCAAGTTTGATGATGAATGAGGTATTTGCATAGTCTCAAAGTACCTCCTCACAGAGCACTCATTAGCTACAAAAATGGAAAGGGAAACGTCACTGTGCAGAAGACTGTCATCACCTTAATGGGGTGATCAGAATGAACATCATCTGTAATAAGACAAATTGACATCATGTGCCATGTGATAAGTAAGAACACACAGCCTGAACCTAACTAGGAGGCAATATCTGACCATACCAAATTGAGGGATATTCAATGAAATAAATAGCCTGAAGCTCTTTAGCAGACCATGATTGTAAAGGATGGAGGAATTTTTCCAGAATGAAGGGGACTAAAGATGTGACAACTGAATGCAGTTGGAGTCTGCGCTGGGTCCTTTTGCTATAAGACACATTATTAGGACAATTCACCAAACTTTAAAGGCTCTGTGCAAAGGTAATCATTCCAGTAATGTAAGTCAGTGCCCTGATGTAAAGGGTTGATGGAAGCCACAGTCTTTTTATAACCTAATCTCAGAAGCAACATCCCATTGCTTCCCTGTATTGTTTGAAGGCAGGCACCAAACTAGCCTGTTTTCAGGGCAGAAATCGTACAAGGTCAGGAATGTCAGGGGGCAGATTCCTTAGGGGCTGAGCGGCCTCCAATCAAAACTCCACCACTAGGTATAGGTCGAGGCATGGCCTTGTGTGCATCTTGGGGCCATCACCCCAGCCTTGGTGGGGGACAGCAACAAGACCAACTAAGATGGGATTAAGTGCATTACTATAACACACTGCTGGAGCTGGGAGGGAGGGAGTAGGGTGCATGATACCGGGGGGGGGGGGGGGGGGGGGGGAATATGTCCCCCAGGGTGCCCAGCCACAGGTGGAGGTCACTTTTAGAATCCTCTGATGACAAGCCTGCTGTTTAAAAGGTGTAGATCACCAACTCCCTTGTTGCTACTGGTTGCTGAGGGACTGGCTCATGGACATCAGAGGTCCTAAGCCAGCTTGCACGGAGAGGCTTCTGCAGGATCCCTTTGCTACCTGGAAACCAGGGAGAGCTGTTTCAAAACATACTGCCAAGTTGTTAAATAGCAGGGTGTCATTTTTTTTCAGTGTTATCTCATAAGTAGTGCTCTGCTTAACTGTCAGCAGTTAAATGGGCAAATGAAAGTCATTAACGTTGTCAGGTAGGTGAACGGACCAGGCTCTAACATTCTGACTAATCCCCGTTGGGAGTCAATTCTCTGATCTTAGGGCTGTTTCTTTCCTTCTGGAAAACCACCCTCTTTTTTTCCTGCAGTGCTGGGAGTTGGACCCAGAGCCTCCCACATGTTAAGCAAGCCCCTTACCACTGAGTTACAACCCCAGTCCTATTTTCTTTTCTTTCCCTTTTAGATAGGGCCTTGCTGAGTTGCCCAGGCCTGTCTTGACCTTACAATCCTCCTGCCTCAGCCTCCTGAGTGGGTAGGTTAGGGGATGTGCCACCACTCCTGGCAGGTCTCCCCTGATTTTTAAGTCTGATCTGAATACAAATAACTGTAAAAAAATGAAGTAGTCAGGGATTTTGAATTTTGAATTTTAGGCCTGTCATCACCAAGCCAAACTAAACAAGATTCCTTGTGAATTTGGGGCACAGAGCTACACATATGTTGGGCAACAGGGTCACAAAATTGGGGAAGGGGAAGCCAACAGGCCACCTCTTTAATATTGTACACAGAAACATCATTTCAGATTTTGTCACTGCAGTCTTCTCCTGCATCATTATATTCAAAACTAAAAGCAAACAGAGCTCTTTTAAACCTCTGTGTTCCCAGGAATTGCAGGTGTCTGGGGCATGGGTAAAATGCGGCCTCTGGAAGGCCCAGCTGCCTGCGCGTCCAGCTCAGAGCACTGGAGCCCAGTCCTGCTGTGCTGGTGACACCAGGTGTTCCAAGCAAGCCATGTCACGTGTTCTGCATTCTTTGAGTGGTCCTTCTTGTTGCTTAATGTTTGTCAACTTCGAAGCATAAGAGTAAAAACATATGCTCTTAAAATGTGTACTCTGCCTTCTCCAGGGAACAGTCTCATAGTTACATAAAATGATGGCACATTTAAAGGGCTAATATGTATTAACTTGGAAAGGGCTACCTTTTAATCCTTAAGGTGTGTGTGGGATGGGGGGATAGTGAGGATTGAAACCCAGGGTACTCTACCACTCGGCTACATTTCCAGCACTTTTAATTTTGAGACAGGTCCTCATTGAATTGCCGATGCTGGCCTCAAACTTGCAATCCTCCTCCCTCAACCTCCTGAGTCACTGGAATTACAGGTGTGCACCACTGTGCTGGGCTTCATACTTATTTTTATGTATTTTCAAAGAATTTGAACACTTGAAGTGTATCTTCTAAAAAAGTGTAGGTTTATAAATGTTAAATCTTTGGTACTAGGAAAAGGTGTTTTTTTGCTTCATTAAACTTTCCACATAGATGAAGGTTAAGCAGAAATCTTTTCTGGAAAAATCCTATGACAATGAGTTAGTGTGCCTTCTCTGTTTCTACAGTACACAGAGCTTGAAACCCCTTTAATCAAGAAGGTGGTGATTCAAAAGCAAATATAAAATTAAACTGCCCCTCCCACCCGTCAATGGCTCTCTCCTCGGATAAGTGTGTCCACTGCAGCCGACCTTGACGTCCAGGACAGAGCTCAAGTCCATGGCCTCAGTGGGCACTGGTAGCCCTTGTCCTGCATTGTACCTGCCACAGTGAACTTAGAGTGACCCCTGCAGTCAGTGTGGTGTGCATGTGTGGAACAAATCGTGAGCTGGTAACCCTGGGTAGCACACCTTCCTGTTGGTGGAGGGAATTTTAAACTAAACATTGGAAACTATTTTGTCAAGGCTTTGTGATCCAAATAGAAAAAAAGAAATTGGCTAATTGGGAATTCCAAGAACCAGATGACTGGCATCTGGTTTTCTCTGTCCATGTTGCTCGCTGGGGGGGTGAGGTGGGTGGGGAGAGGGTCGCTGTGTGCCACCTGCTCTTAAGTAGAGCACTTGCCTCGCTGTGTGCAAGGCCACGTGTTTGATTCCAGCACCACAAAAAGAAAGAAGAAAAATACAAAAGTAGAGAAATGACTGAAATGTAGGCTAGGACGTGAACAGTCCACCAAAACACCAAAGTCAGAGGGGCATGTGATAAAGGGGGATCTGAGCAGACATCATGGACAGGTTGGATTTGGTAGGAGAACATGAATGGGGGCTCCGGAAGTGACAAAAAGATTAGAAATGGGAGCCTGCGAGCATGGGTTAGGCTGGGATTCCAGGGGTGGGGAGACGAGGTCAGTTTCTTGGCATCCTAAATGCCCAGATAAGGAGAGATGGGGACGTTCTGTGTGTCACTGGGAGCCACTGGGCTCTGCTTATGGACACCAACGTGGCTTTGAGGAGGAGGTGGTATGGATGGGAAACTCAAGAGTGTAAAGCAGAAAAGCTTGTAACTGCTGGGGTCAGGGGGTGATGGCTCCCCTTGGTGTGATGGAGGCTGCAGGAGGGAGGCAGGGAGGACAGGCCATGGTGGCCTTGAGCTTCAACAGTGATGTTTATGAGAGACAGCTGGAGAAGCCGGCTGGAGAGGAAGTGGGGGACCTTCCGTGGGTGAGGGGCAAGTCCAGGGCTATCGGGCAGGCCCAGGCCTGGGCAGTGGGTAGAGGCTCTAGGACGGGAGAGAGGTGGGTGTCAACTGCACTGTCTCTCGTCTACCTGGCTTGGCTTGGGCCACCACAGCCCAGTTCTTTGACAGGGGCTTCAACAGCACAAGTTTGCTTCCTCTCAGTTTGGGTGGAATTCTGAGACAGGGGTGGCTCCTCCAGAGGCCTCCCTCCTTGGCTTGTCAGCACCCCTTTCTGTGTGTCTGCATCCTAATCTCCTCTTTGAGGGGCACTGGCCCTGCTGGACCGGGGCTCACTCTCACGACCTCATTTTAACTTAATCACCTCACCTCCAGACATGGTGCAGATATGGTGGGGACCCCAGTCAGCCTACGACAGCCGTGAACTCTGGGTTTGCCCATGTCAACTGTGTGTGCTTTGCCATTCAAGGTGAATGATCCTTTGTGTTTGAGCTGGAGGCACAGGGCAGGTGCTTGTTTCTGAGGAAGGAAGAACTTGAACTCCAAGTCAGACCCCTGAGGGCAGGTCCCAGCCCTGCTGCTTACCAGCTGTGGGCCTGGGGCAGTGTCCCTGTGCTGTTTCCTCCTGGTCCTGGGAGGGTCAAGCCAGTTGATGCAGGAGGTTTCACTTGGCACGGGGCAGGTGCTCTGGAGAGCAGGTCGGGGTGATCCCTGACACAGGCTCAGAGAGGACAGTGCCACTCCAAGGGAAAAGGGTTTTTCTGTGCAAAGCTAACACAGGCACATGGGCAGGGCATGGAGACGCAGCCTCGCCACACTTAACTGTGCAGAACAGCTGGGATGCTCTCTGTCAAGGCCACATGGGCGGTGGGCAGATGTGCCATACAGTTTCACAGAGATTTCTGCCTGCTCCTGATCACCCAGCCTTAGGCTGGAGCTTGCAAGGTCGGCAAGATGAGCGCTTCTGTCCCCTTCTCAGGGCCACCCAAAGCCCAGCAAGGTCCCCCAGGGACCTCCCCAAATCTAGACCCTTAGAATCCCACTCGGGCACATGGTCTGCAGAAGCTTGGGTTCGAGGCTCTGTGTCCAGCACCTTCTCCGAGCAGGGAGACCCTGGGGAGTAGCCATTGAGCAGAATCAGTGTTTTTTCTAGTGGTTTCTGTCATTTAGAACAACTCCATTTGATGGGCCTGCACATGCCCAGGCCCCCCTGCACCCTCGGGGCACGGGCAGCTCCCCTGTGAAGTGCTGGGCGTCACTGCACAGATGGAAACCGAGGCTCAGAGGTTCGGCCATTTGCCAAGGTCTAGAGCCCAGGCTCCCCTCAGGGCAGGTGGAAGGGCCGGGCCCAGCCCAGCCCAGCTCTTCTGAGCAAGGGAGGGCTTTTCTTCTGAGGGTGGCGTTATGTGGCCTGCACAGACTCCCACTGCTGCCTGCAGGGACCTTGACCTGCTCCGCACGTTTCAAAATCTCATCATTTCTGTGTTAACAGCGCCAGCAAAGACAAGGCCACACATCTTAGAAGAGTCCTTCTTGGTAAGACCCAGTTCTAAGATGAGTCCAGAACTGGGGCAATGAACCAAGAGGCAGGACTTCCCTGGCCATTAATATTCATTATGGTCAAGAGTAAGCAGCTGTCCAGGGCAGTTCCTAACTAGTGGGGAAATACTGCTTATACCAGAAGAAAACATAACCAAAAGGTAACGTACAACCAAGTGCAAGGAAGTTTTGTGGACAATTAATGGAAAAGTCATGGGAGCAGTGTAACAGGGAACTGAACCCAGAGGTTGAGGCATCCTGGACTGTTGGTGTTTAATGAGACTCAGGCAAGTGTCACCAGAGCTAATCGGAGAGCAGAATAACAGTTGGGGGCAGAAGAGGTGTGTGTCTCCGGGGGCTGGGTGCCGAGGCAGTGTGTGCTGTGGGGTGGGCAGGGGTGTTGCCCTTGTGATGAAATGACACCCACTCCCTCCCTGAGCCCTGAAGGAGATGGGGGAAGTGCAGCCAGGGCTGTCAGCAATGCTCCGGATTTCAAAGGTTCTGGCCCACTTTGCCACACATATATCAGTTTTGTTAGATCACATGCTCTGGCTCTTAGAAAATAACTCCATTGTGCTGTAGGACACTGTGTCCTAGGAACACACAAAACAGCACCTTGGCCAAGAGTCTAGGAAAACAAAGACTATGTGAAGACATGGAGCTTCTATCACAAAGCCCCAGGCGGGCTAAGGGGACTCCTGGGGTCCAGTGATATAAGAGTCCTCAGCCTGGAGGGGTCAGTAGGTGAAAACAATAGAAGCAAGTGTTTGTCCAGCAGGCCACAGGCACCTGAGACCAAACCAGGCCTGATTCCCCCCGGATCCCGGCTGGGGCTGCAGAGGAAGTGGCGTGGAGCCACATAGCCGCCAGGCACTGGGCTGGCCCTGGAGCTCAGGGCCGTGGGTCATGTTGTCTAGAAACAGAGTGGAGCTGTGCTCCCAGGACGGAGAACTGCAGCCAGAGAACACGGAACCCCCAGCCATAGCCATTCAAACTGGATAGAAGAGGCGTGGGTGAGCCTGTGTGGCAAAGATAAGGCCTGAGACTGCGACACTAACATGACCCCAAGCAATCCAAGTGCTTGGAGAAAAGGAATGTGTTCCAGTGCTGGCCTTGGGTGGGCAGGCATTTTTTTCTTCAGATAAATCATCTCCATTAATGTACATGCAATGAAATTCACCCATTAACTAAAGGCTCAGTGTTTTGTTGTTGTTGTTGTTGTTTGTTTTGTTTTTTCAGCTCACTTTGAAATATTCATGCAAGTCAGGGCCCAGGACAGCTCTTTCACCCAAACCTTCCTCCAGCCCCTTTGCAGCCAGTCTTCTCTCCCAAGCATCCAGCCCCACAGCCACTCCTGTTTTCTGTCCCTGTCCTGTGCCTTCTCTAGAATGTCAGTGGAACCACACGGTGTGCAGTCTTGGGTGTCCGGCATCTTTCACTCGGCGTGTGCCCTGAGATTGACCCAGGGTATTGATTCTCTGTGCCTCCATTGGTTCATTGGTCTCCAGGTGATAGGCCTCTGGATTGGTTCCAGTTATTGGCTGCTATGAACAGAGCAGCTATAAACAGTCACACACAGGTCTTTATGTAGATGTATCAGCTCGTTTATTTGAGGTATTTTTTAAAATATTGTTTTTAGTTGTAGGTGGACACAATACCTTTATTTATTTATTTATATGTGTTGCTGAGGATCAAACCCAGTGCTTCATACATGCTAGGGGGGCACCCTACTGCTGAGCTGCAACCCCAGCCCAATCTTGGGGGTATTTTCATTCCCAAAAGTAAGCTTGCAAATATATGTTCAACTCTATAAAAACTGTCAAACTGTTTTCCAAAGTTGTTTCAAATGTCTGAGGGTTTCAATTATACTACATCCTTGCCAACACTTGATGCTGGTATTCTTCAATTTTAGCCATAGTAGTATGTATGTAATGGCAGCATTGTGATTTTTATTTGCTTTTCCTTACATGACTAATAGTTATATCTTTTCACGTGCTTACTTGATATTCATTCATCTTTGGCAAAACATCTGTCCGTGCCATCTTTTGCCCATTATTACTTAGGTTATTTTCTTCTTCTTGAGTCATGGGAGTTCTTTTTGCATTCTGGATAGAAGTCCTTTACCAGATATATGTTTTGCAGATATTTTCTTGTAGTTTGCATTTGCCTTTTTATTTACTTGTCTTCAAAGCAGAAGTTTTAAATTTTCATGTTATCAAACTTACTCTTTTTAAATTTTTCTTATGTTCTAGCAAAAGATTTCCTTTCTAAAAGTTTTAGCTGCTACATTTGGATACATTTTGAGTTTAGCCATATAGAGTGGAGATATGAGGGGTTTTGTTTTGTTTGCACGTGGACATGCAGTTGTTTAGCACCATTTGTTTAAAGGACTGTCCATTTCCCCATGAATTCCCTTGGGACCTCTACTGAAAACAGTTGACCATACTACTACTTGTAGACTCTCTTCCATTGATTTTTAAAAATTAATTATTTTAAATGCCATAATTCACATTCCACAGAATTTGCCATCTTCATGTATACAAGTAGGTGGTTTTAGTAAATTCACAAGATTTACACCATCCCTACATCCCAAAGAACATTCCATTGATCTTGATGTCTATCTTTCCTCTAATCCCTTGCTGTCTGTATTGTAGCTTTAAGGTTTTCAACTACAAAATTTGTTCACCTTTTTCAATATTGTTTTGAGTGTTCTAGATCCTTTGAACTTTTTTTTTTTTTGTGGTACCGGGGATTGAACTCAGGGGCACTCGACCACTGGGCCACATCCCCAGCCCTTTTTTTTTTTTTTTTTGTATTTTATTTAGAGACAGGGTCTCACCGAGTTGCTAAGTGCCTCGCCCTTGCTGAGGCTGGCTTTGAACTCGCGATCCTCCTGTCTCAGCCTCCCAAAGTGCTGGGATTACAGGCGTGCGCCACCGCGCCCGGCTAAGATCCTTTGAACTTTTATAAAATTTTAAATTCAGCTTATCAATCTAAAAAAAAAAAAAAAAAAACCCTTGAGATTTTCATTAAAATTAGGTTGAATTTATAGCCCAACCTAGGGAAAGTAAGCATTTTAACTACATCCAGTCTGCATGAAAACACAGTATCTCTGTATTCTACCTAGAAATTCAATAATTTCAACAGTGTTTGAATTTTTAGTGCTTGAGTCTTGCACACATTTTGTTAAATTTGACCTTTAGTATCTCAATGTTTTGTGTGCTATTGTGAATGATACTAGATTTTTTAAAATTTCAAGTTCCAGTTTTTCTCTGGTAGTATGTACAAATACAGTTGATTGCATTTATTCATTCATCCATGTATTCATTTCTGTAATACTGTGGATTGCACCCAGGAGCACTCTACCACTGAGCTACATCCCCAGCCCTTTTTATTTATCTATTTTTATTTTGGGGCAGAGTCTAAGTTGCCTGGGCTGGCCTTGAACTTGTGATCTTCCTGCCCTCGCCTCCTGAGTCACTGGGATTGCAGGTGTGCACCACCATGCCTGGCTGATTTTTATATATTGACCTTGTATCCTAAATTCTTGCCAAACTCTTTAGTTCCAATAACTTTTTGTGTATTCCTTAGTAATTTCTATACAGATAGTCACACCAATGGGAAAAGACAAAGGGTAGTTAGATAGTTCCTCTTGAATAGAACTGGGAATAGTGGACATCCTCACCTTGCCCCCAGTACCAGTGGCACCTGTGTGGTCACTCACTGTGAGGAAGGCTGCTAGCCGTCAGCGATTCCTAGCTGCCTCTTACCAGGTTGAGGAAGTCATCTTCTATTCCCAGTTTACTGAGAATTTTTGTCCTAGATTTGAATTTTGTCAAATGCTTGTTCTGCATCTCTCAAGATCATTTTATGGTACTTCTATTCTAATGTGCTCCTCTGGTGAGTCATTAATTTTTAAATATTAAACTACCTTACATTGCTAGGATGAAACATTTCTTGGTAACGACATATAACACTTTTTATATACAGTTAGATTAACTTTGCTAATACTTGTAAAAGACCTTTGCATTTATGTTTATGATAGCAGCCTGTAGTTCTCATTTCTATCAATGTATTTATTTGGTTTTGAAACCATAGATGGAATTAAGTACTTATTACAGCAAGCCAGGCGTTGGGATGCATACCTGTAATCCTAGCAGTTTTGGAGACTGAGGCAGGAGGGTCACAAGTTCAAGGCTAGCCTGGGCACCTTAGCAAGAACCTGTCTCAAATTAAAAAAAATAAATAAATAAAAAGGACTAGGGTTATAGCTCAGTGGTAGAGTACCCTGGGTTTAATCCCCAATAAATAACTCTCCCCCCCCACAACTCTCTCTCTCTCTCTCTCTCTCTCTCTCTCTCTCACACACACACACACACACACACACACACACACACAGAGTTATGAGTGTGCCTTCCTCTTCTAGTTTTTGGAAAAAAATATTTAATACTGGTGTTATTTCCTCCTAAGGTTTCTAAGTGTTGGTGGGATTAACCGCTGAAGCCATCTGCCTCCATGCAAAGGTTTTAAACTGAGGGAATGCGTATGAATACACACAGGGCTATTCAGGTCTTCGAGTTTTCCTGAATGAGCTTTGGTCCTTTGTGTTTGCCTTTCAGGAAACTTTTCTGTTTCATCTACATTGTAGAATTTCTTGGTGTGAAGTTATTCATTATATTCCTCAGTTGTAATGTACATATAGGGCTGTCCCTCCTTGGTGAGGGCAATGAGGTGGAATCCACAAATGGCCCAGCGTCTACCTGGTTCTCTCTAGTCTTCCAGAAAGACCTGGTTTGGGCTGCATTCATACCTCGCTTTGTACACTGAGGAGAAGGGTCAACCCTGCAGCCAGTTGAGTTGCGAGGTGGGGTCAGGGCTCTCACAGAGCCCACAGAATCGGTGAGAGGGCACCACGGGAGCTTCCTGGTCAGCCAGCCCCTCTTCTCCCCCTTGGGTACCGAGAGCTGGGGAGGAGGTCTTGCCTCCTGTGAAGAGGGGCCCACTTCCTGGAAAGTGACCTTTATTTCAAATGCAGGAGTAGGAAGAAGGGAGAGAGAAATCCCTGAACTTGAAAATATGGCGATCATTGTTATATTAAAACAATGCCAGGTTTGCATGAATTTTGGAAGAAAAACATTGAACTCCTAAGGGATCAGATCATTCTCTTTACACGTCCTGCCCCTTCTCTGCTCCCTCCTTCACCACCTCAGTACCAGGTACAGGCCAGACGCAGAGCTGGGTTTCTAGGGAGGAGTAAAGAGCTGAACATTTAAGGGCTTCAGCTAGGCCTCTGGTTAGACCCAGAAAGTATGTGGTTTGTGAGGCATGGCCCTTTGGGTAGTCCCTTTTCTTCTTTTGGGGGAATTACTGAGGTAGAGGTGAGGTCTGTCAGTGCCAGCCAAGGGGTAGGAAGGGGCCAGCAGATTCCTTGTAGGCTGTGTGGACTGATCCCAAGTGGGACAGAAGAGGTTTGCTTAGCTTAGACAGCTGAGAGGCAGAGGAGACAGTCCTTGAGTTTTCTTCTTCCTGTTTACCTATACAATTTTTGTTTGTTGATTTAAAAAGTAGTTTGGGGCTGGGGATGTACATGCCTGTAATGCCAGCTACTCTGGAGGCTGAGGCAGGAGGATGGCAAGTTCAGGCCACCTGGGCAACTTACCTAGATCCTGTCTCAAAATAAAAAAGGGGGGCTAGGGGTATAGTGGTAGAGTGCCCCTAGGTTCAATCCCAGTATCCTCACCTGTCCCTGCCCCCCCCCCCCAAAGAATGTAATTTGGGCAGGGAAATGACAGACTGTAGACCAAAAAAAAAAGGTTAAATGCCTGACATGCCTACATGCCTGAGTTATGTAATTCAGAAATTCACTGAATAGACAGTTTTCTCTTTAAAAAAGAAAGTAAAGAAAAATGAAGATCTTGTTGTTGTTTTTGAAAAAGATTTATTTGAGCAAGTACATAAACTGAAGGGAGCCACCATCTGTCCCCATACAACCATGACACAGGAAAGGGAGTTTACATTTTAACAAGGGATTTTGGAGTCCAGAGTGGACTCCACCTTGGCTTTAAGTGCTTTTTAAAGGGCCAGTATATACCAAAATGGACTTTTTATTAATATTTAGGTGGGTCCTGGGACCCCCCCCAATACTAGAGAGGCCAGGGGGCTATAAGCCCGAGGGACTGGTGTGATGGCTCCAGCCTCCATCCCAACCCCTGTCCCCTGTCCCCACTTTTGTCAGTGTTCCCACTTGATAGGGCTCAAGTGGGAGCTAGCGGGCATGGTGGCCACACCTGTAATCATAACTACTCACAGCTACTTGGGAGGCTGAGGCAGGAGGATGCAAGTTCAAGCCTCAGCAATTTAACAAGACCTCCCTCAAAAGAAAATGTAAAAAGGGATGTGGCTCAGTGGTAGAGCACCCCTGGGTTCAACCCCTAGTGCCACACACATAGGTGTATATAGGTATGATCTGGTCAGATTCAGTTTGCTCGGTGGGTCCAGTTTGCCCAGCCCCAGTATAGAGCAGATTTGGACTCAGAGCTAGGCTCTGACAGTGAATAGTGCCAGGGACAGGGAGAGGACTCAGGAATGTGAGTAAATGAATTCACTTGATGCAAAGTACGGAAACACTTGTTCAGTAACATGCCCTTAATTTCCTCCCCAACTCTCTTCTTGTAAATCAGAATTTTAATTGAATTTAACTTGGGGTAATTATACAAGCACAGAAAGGATTTGAATGCTTTGAGGACAGCAATTAGTCAAAGAACCCATCAGGCTTAGTTTTGAGTTCTAGCTTTTATATTTTTAAAGGCTTAATTTTTCTGGTGTTTAAAAATGGAATTTTGTGTGTGAGCACCTGCAGGTTGCAGGGGGTGGGAGGGATCTCATTTCTCTTGGTGTACTACCGTGGGCACTCACCTTTTCCAGGTTTGTGTTTCTCTTTATCTGCTGCCTCCTGCCTGATTCCTTGTAGGTAGTCAACGTCTTTCTAGAGCATTTAAGCTGGCTTTAATAATATTTTTAGAGAAACATTAATCTGTCATTGCTACCAAAAGAATTGAATCCTGATTTCCAGGCCCGTTGAAAATGGAGTTGGGATTACTCCTGACCTATTGGCAGAGGCCAGGTGACCACTGTGCAGCTCACTAGTTGGTTTCTAGTGGTCCGTTAGGTTTGCAGTTCCCTTTAGCTCCTGATTTCATGTGCTAGGCAGTGAGTCAGGTTCTTATCTTTCTAGAATGTTTTGTTAGCAAATCACTTCAAGGAGAAGGGAATGGCTTTGTGCAATATTTTATAATAATATTTTAACTTGAATTTAAGTTTGCATTCCAAAATTCTCCATTTCTCACCTAACAAACATATAAAATAAGGACTATTTAATATGACCATAAAATGCCTCTGAAAAAAAACCCTTTAAATCGTATTTCAGTACATAGTCAGTCCTGTTTCAAACCAGCCAGTCAAGGTACTCCAGGCCGAATAAACATATTGTGAACAACTGCCAGCAAGTAAGTTAAAAGCTCCAGCAGGCCTGAAAAAAAGACAAACCATTTGCTGCGTTTCTTAGTAGCCAAGTGTGGAAATCACTGTTTGGTCAACAGCCAGCAGAGACGGAGCCCTGGATGGGCACAGAGGCTCTGACTCTGCATCCCAGTGTCCAGGACATCCCATGCACCCCTCGTCCATACCTCTGGGCTGCTGACCTTGACTCTGCCACTCTTCTGTGAACCCAGGTAGTAAACACAGAGCAGTCTTGTTTATTGCATATTGGGTTCCAGAAAGCAACTGAGTGTAAGAGGCTACCATCACTGTTTGTAGAAGTACTTTGGAAAAATTCAGATTCTGTGGAAACCCTAAGTCTAATATGGTGAGTGTCTGCTTTTGATCGGGGACTGAGACACGTGCTGGACTCTGCTGTAGACACTGGTGATAATGACCAAGCCCGAGCGGCCTGCAACCTGCCTGCCTTTCCTGAGCTCCTTTAGCATTTATTTTTTAGGTCAGTTTTCTTTGAGCTATACTTTGCGTTCAACAAAAGTCCCAGATTAGGCATACAGGAGGGGTATTGACAAATGGCTGCCCCATGGAGCCACCTGGAACAAGATTGATTGTCACTACCTCCCATCCCTGCAATGGGCAGTACCTCCCAGGGAGTGCCCACTGCCTGCCGAGGTGGGTCTCGTGGGTCCCAGATCACACTCACAGCTATCTGTGCCGTTCCCCTGGGCACTGAGCCCTCTGTTTTGGGCCCAGCTCCCTGGGTCACATGATAGGTCTGGAGTACTGTTCCCTCTGGGCCTGGCTTTTCTGGCAGGCTATGGATCTGAAGTGGTGGCAGAGCCCCACCCAGTGAGATGCCTGTGATTTGCACCGGTCTCCTATACATAAGGTCTTTTGAGTGTCCCTAGGGGCAAGACCATCTTGTTGTGTGGCCTGGAGCAGGACCTTGAGCGCAACCTTTAGAGTGCAGTGGCGCTCTCAGCATAGACCCGGCCTGGCTGCGCTCTCACTCCAAGGCGGCTGCCCTGTTGCCTTTAACCTCCAAGCTGCAGGTGGCACCTGCAGGTGACAGCGGGGTTCCTAAGGGGCACCCTAGGGCATTGGCACCTTCTCTGGCATTGGAGCTACTGGCCCCAGACCTGTTGTCAGGCGACTGTGTGCCGCTGAGCCCGCTGAGAGCAGCAGGGCCGGCTGCACAACTGCTCGGACTGTGCGTGGCCCTGGCGCCTGGCAGCTCCTCCATCCGCCTGTGTGCCCAGGCCTCCCTCCCTCCAGGAGGGAGAGGAAGGTCATGTCTGCACTGTGGCCAGTGTGTGTTCTGAAGATGGCACCACAATTGTTTTTAATACAACAGGGCCTACACGAGTAATTTTGGGCATGACCAAGAGTAAAGCTCCTGGAACGGTTGCCAAAGGCCCTGTTCCTAGGGCCCCCAAAGCACCGTTTGTTTCCCTAGACCGTGAGGGTGGCAGGGGCCCAGCCTCTGGGTCGGAGCTGTGGTGTCCACAGCCTGCAGTGAAGCCAGGGAGGTGCTCTGCCAGCCTCGTTCCGGGGCACCCAGAGGGGTCGGTGGGGCTTGGCTGCGGCAGGAAGCCTCATGCTTGCTGAGAAGAAGCCGGCGAGCAGGAGATGAAAGCATCAAAGCGCCCACAGGATGCGCCGCAGCCCTGCCTGGCATGGCGCCGGGCTGCAGGGAAGGGTGACCTCAGACCCCTCGTGCTCGCAGGCCAGGCCCGAGTTTAAAGTTCACGGCTTTTTGTTTTTTCACCTGCTTCCTACAGTTCTAAGAGACTTCTGAAGAATTAATGTGTAACTATATCAGACACTCGGCCCTCTCTCCTGGGAAAACAGGGGCGGGGAAGAGGCCCCTGGACTGACAGGCCACAGGGTTTCTGAGGAAAGTCCTCCCTGGAGAGGACATGCCACCAGCAGTGCTCCCTCCTACAGCACCAGGTCACCTGCATGCGTGCTCCGGGCAGATGCACAGCATGCGGCTGCTGGTGTTCACCTAAGCACTAGGGCAGCAGTTGGCACTGTGTGTTCACTTGTGACGGGGTGGCCTGAGCTTTGACCACTGTGCCCTCCATGAACTTGGCGGGCCCACGGCTATGCGGGATGCAACTTTGACACAAGATGGCTATAACAGGAGCTAAGGAGGTGGCAAGTGAAGGGACAGGTGAGCTCTGTGCTGGCCAGGAGGCTCTGGTGCTGAGACCAATCCCCTCCAGCCTGCGGTGAGGGGCGGAGCTGCTGGCCGCCCACACCCAGTCCCTTTACTACTGACATTGGGCACGGTGCTGTGAGTGGTGGGTTTATCCACGGAGAGGAGCTTTAAGTGACAGGGTACGGATTTTTCTCCTGCTTCCTTGTGTCAGTGAATTTAAACACAAACAGAAGGCACCTTTTTTAAACGTCACTTTGTTAGAAAGCAATGTAAATTTAGAATCCTCTGGCAAATCAAGAATAATGAGGCATCAGCCCTTTCCTCGTTCAGCTCACCTGGTGTGATTTCGGGCTGGACCAGGCACATGAAACAGTTGTCCTTTGTAAACTAACAACTCTTCAGTCCTGCCTTTTACACTCTTGCCACCAGGTGGCTCGGAGGGAAATCAGGCCCAATCCAGTGATCACACGCAGGGCCCAGTCCTCTCCATTTCTGCTTCAGTGATGAAATATGAAGCGATGGATGGCCTGTGCTTCCGAGGGAAACTGCTGAGCAAGTGACAGAGGGGCTTCGAGTGGTGCTGGCCAGATGTGCATCACCATGAGGGTTTTTTTTTTTTTAATATTGACAAATTAAACCAGCCAGATTTTGCTGAATTAAAACTTTTCGAGGCTTCCTGAGTCCATTCCACCTCCAGGCTGACCCCTGCATGTCCATCCTCTTCCTGGCCAGCTGAGTTTGGGACAGAGGTTCAGCTTTGGGCTCCTCAGTCCCCAGGCAGAGCACACCTCGGCCCTGAGAGCCCACGAGGAAGCGGGCTCTCAGCCCAAGACTCACTGCCTCGGTGACACTGTCTGGTTCTGTGTCCCAGTGGTAAGGAGTGTAGTGCAGGCGTGAGGGAGGGGACACACACTTTTAGACTTTTCCGCCGGGCCACATCTGTGAGGGTAAGGGCAGCAGCACGTGGCACAAGCTGTACTTTCTCCCAGGGTTTGTGACAGTATCACAAAGAGAAAGGGGACCCCATCCCACGGACAGACCCTGCCTGCTGCCTGGCCTGGGGGTGCATTGGGGTGTTCCTGGGTTCTCTAGTTTATTAGCAGTGACAAGCCACCCTTGGCTGTACACCATTTTGTCCACAATTTGCTTTTCTGATTCAAAGTGAACATGAGTGCCTTAATCCTCTAATGGGAATTAATTGCTTGTTTCGGGGCTTAACTCTGATCCTTCCTCAATCCCACAGGGACAGGTTGTTTCCTGAAGGAGCCGTGTGTGTGCAAAACATAATCAGAAAAGGTGAGGGTATATTTCTTACAAAAGAAGCCAGAAACGTAGAACGATTTTGTTGCCCAAGCGAGTTTTCAAACTAATGATACATTATACAGGATATACTTGTAGACCTAGAAAAGAAGGTTACCTTCTTTAGCCTGGTTTCTTTTTTGGAAATAAGTTATCATTTGCTACAGAAGAAAGTGGCTCAGTGATTTTCCAGAGTTGGATTCCCACCTGGGGCTCGTCACAGTGCTCCTGCGTGGTGTCACCCTCCTGAGCACTCGTGGTTCTCAGCAGTGAGTAAGGCCACAGCCACTACTGAGATGGCTTGGTGTCCTCTCCCACTCCTAGTGTACTCTTTTATATTTCTAGAGGCTTAATCAAGAATGCAGCGAGCAGATCTTTTTGTAAGATCTTGCTGAAGAAGGAGGTTGGAGTAAGGAGGGGTGGGGGGAGGGAGTAGGCTGCATCCGGGCTGGTGCCCGGCACACAGCAGGAAGTCGGTGGAGACTGGCTCACAGGGATACACAACACTCTCCCCCAGACCTACAGCTGCCCTGGGATGGAGGTGGCTTTAGATTCAGGGCTGCCGTTGTCACAGTGCACTGTGTCCTTAAATGTCCACCCACAGAACACTGGGCTGCCCTGTCTGACGTGGCTCTACAGGGCTGGGCCCACATGGTATCTGGTCCTGTAGAACCCTGCTCCTTGAGTGTCTCTGTTCAGGCTGCTTGGGGACCTCTATCTACTTCACATTAAACCAGATCTGAACAGCAATCCCGGTCTTGCTCTGGGAAGCCCACAAGTTGCACCAGGGCCGTCTCTGTCCATTTGTATTAAACCAGGCTCTTGCATTTCATCCAAGACTCTCACCATCACCCAAGGTGGTAGGAGGCACCAGGATGCAGGAGGCCCAGGGCTGAGGTGCAGTACCTTGGCACAACTCTCAGGCCACAGCTCTTCCCAAGTGTGGCCAAGGGCCCGTTTGATCAGAGCAGGTTCCCATGCTGTCCTAGGCACAGTAACCCAGGTATTCTTTGGGTCATCCTGGCCACTGAAGTGGACTTCACATGTGCCCCACTGGCTGTGATCTTCACAGCAGCCTTGGAAATAGGATGAACATGACAGACAAGGAATGAACATTAAAGCCACAGCTAGGAGACTTAAAAGAACAGTAAAAGTTATATCAGAGATAAACAAAATGGAGACCAGAAGAAAACAATCAATGAAGTTGGTAGATTGAAGAATGACAAAATTGACCAACTTTAGCCAGGCGCAGTGGCGCATGCCTGTAATCCCTGCACTTGGGAGGCTGAGGCAGGTGGATTGCGAGTTCAAAGCCAGCCTCAGCAATGGCGAGGCACTTAGCAACTCAGTAAGACCTTGTCTCTGATAAAATACAAAAAGGGCCGGGGATGTGGCCCAGTGGGCGAGTGTCCCTGAGTTCAATCCCCGGTATCAAAAATAAATAAATAAATAAATAAATAAATAAATAAATAAATAAATAAATAAAATCAACCAACTTTAAAAGGAGAGGTGGCCCAAATAACTAAAACCAGAAACCTTACAGAAATGAAAAGCGTCATAAGAGGGTATGTGAACAACTACATGCAATAAAAGGGCTGGCCTAGGTGAAGCAGCCAGGTTCCAGAAACACACAGGCAGGATGGCAGAAGATGCTAACAGCGTCATCTGTGTAAAGCCTCCAGCTTACTACTCTCACCTCAAGATCAGGAACAAAGCCCTCACGCCTGCTTTCACCACCTCCACCCAACATGGTAGTAGGAGACTGGGCTGGAGCAATCGGGTGAGAAAAAGAAACAAAAGCAATCCAAATTGGAAAGAAGTGAACTTGATTCTGTTTGCAGACACCATTATCTTATCTATAGAAAACCTAAAAATTCCACCAAAAAAGAAAAAAAAAAAGTTAGAAAGAATAAGTGAATTCAGTAAAGTTTCAGGATACAAAATCAACACAAAAGTCAGCTGTATTTTTATATAGTAACAATGAACCACCGGACTAGCATCAAAAAGAATAAAATACTTAGAAATGAACTGATCCAATAAACTTAAGCCAAGTGGGTAAAAGATTTGTACACTGGAAACTATCAAACATTGAATGAAATTAAGACACAAAGGGAAAGACATCCCATATTTATGGTCTGCAAGACAATACTGTTAGAATGTTGGTACCACTTCAAGCAGTCAACATATGTAACCCAATCCTTAGCAAAACCACCAGGGATTGTTTTGCAGAAATAGGAAAATCCATCCTAAAATTCATATGGAATCTCAAGCGTCCCCAAATAGAAAAAAACACTATTAAAAAAATGACAGTATTGGAAGTTGCATTCTTCCCGATTTCAGAATTTACTATAAAGCTTCAGTAATCAAAATACTGACAATAATAGCATAAAGATAGACATTATGCTAATGAGATAGAGGACCCAGAAATATATTCCTGTATGTACAGCAATGATCTTCATCAAGGTGTCAAGACCATTCAATGGGGAAAGGACAATTTATCAACAAATGGTATTGGGAGAAACTGGATATCCACATGCAAGTGAGTGATGTAGGCCCTTATTTCATATTTAAAAATTAAAATAGATCAAAGAGCTCAGCTAAATATATAAAACATAGAAAAACAATTTGGGAAAAGCTTCTTGACATTGGATTTGGCAATGACTTCTTGGGCATGACACAAAAATCATAGGCAACAAAATTAAAAATAAATTGGACTGCATCAAAAAGTTTTTTCATGCATTAAAGGTCACAATCAGCAGAACGAAAAGACAACCTGTGGAATCAGAGCAAATAAGTGCAAACCATATATCTGGTGAGGGGTTATTATCCAGAAAACAGAACTAAGACGCAACCACCAAAACCCAACTACTCAATTAAGATATTAGGTAAAGGACTTGAAAAGACGTTTTTCCAAAAAAAGAGATGCCAATTAGCACAGGAAAAGATGCTCAAGGTCACTGAGCCATGGAAAAATGCAAATCAAAACCAACAATGGAACACCATCTCACACCCATTAGGATGGCCACTATCCAAAAGCAACAACAGAGCAAGGGCTGGTGAGGCCGTGGAGAGACTGGAACCCTTCTGTGCCACTGATGGTCATGTATGTGACAGGGTATATTGGCTGGAAGACAGTATGGTGGTTCCTTAGAAGAAAATTGACCATGTGAACTCCTGGTTCCACATCCAGAATAACTCAAAGCAAGATCTCCAAGAGGTATTTACACACCCGGGTTTGTAGCAGCATTATTCACAATAGCCAAGAGTTAGAAGCAACCCAAGTGTCCCTCCGCAGATAAATGGATAAGTGTGGTATAGCCATACAGTGGAATATTACATAGATTTAAAAAGGAGAAATTCTGATACATGCTATACGAATGAGCCTTAAGGACATTATGCTAAGTGAAGTAAGCCATTCACAAAAACACAAATATGACATAATTTCATTTATGTAGGGCACTTAGGTTAATCAAATTCATAGAGATGGGAAGCAGAACAGAAGTTCACAGGGACTGGGGAGGGGAAGGGGAAAAAAATTTTTTTTTTTAAAACAGGAACAGAGTTTGTTTTGCAAGATGGAAAGATTCTGGAGCTGCGTTTCACAACGCTGTACATCTACGTAGTACAACTGAACACCAAAAAATGGGTTAGATGGTAAATTCTATCACAGTTGTTTAAAATCCAAGAATTAAAAAAGGGAAACACAAGAAGATTTGGTTTAGCCGGGTGCGGTGGCGCACGCCTGTAATCCCAGCACTTGGGAGGCTGAGGCAGGAGGATCACGAGTTCAAAGCCAGCCTCAGCAATGGTGAGGCACTTAGCAACTCAGTGAGACCCTGTCTCTAATAAAATACAAAAAAGGGCTGGGGATGAGGCCCAGTGGTCGAGTGCCCCTGAGTTCAATCCCTGGTACAAAAAAAAAAAAAAAAAAATACACAGCTACTTGGGAGGCTGAGGCAGGAAGATGGCAAGTCCCAGGCCAAGTAATTCAGGGAGACCCTGGCTCTGCAGCTCAGTGGGTCAGAACCGCAGCGGCTTTCAGAATGCTTCAGCTCTGGACTTGATTCTGCGGCTGCCCCTCACCAGCTGTGCCCAGAGACCCCATCTCAGTCACCCACTCAGTTTCCAGTCTGTTCAGTGAGGAGGACGCCACCCCCTTCAGAGCTGTGAGGGTTGGATGAGGAGCTGACAAGCTACTGAGCACAGGGCCCCGTGGACCCAGGTGATGTCAGTGCTGCTGTGATCAAGGCCACCGAGGACCCAGAGCCACAGTGGGGCCGTGCTGCCAACCAGTCCTGGCTGGGAGTCTTCCCAGGGACCCTCTTGTCCCTCTGCTCTCACGGGAGCCTGCCTGTCCACTCTTGGATGGAATACTTCTTCCTTGGCAGTTGAATCCCCAGAGTAATGGAAACAGTCCTCGTGCTGAGCAGCTGTTCTGTGCTGGCGTCTTACAGCTCACAACCCACGTCTGTGTCCCCAAAGCCCCCGCCTCGCCCCTTCCCCCTCTGCGTGCAGCTGGGCGGCGCCTCCTGGAGGGGCTTCTGACCGAGGCCTCGCGCGCACTGGCCATTGCGCTCCTCGCTGTCCTGCTCTGGGATTTGTAGCACCCAGTGGACCAGCCTGTCTCCATGTCTTGATGCGTCAGCTTCACGGAGGCAGGAAAGGCCATCTGTCCCGTGTGCTTGGCACGTGTCACACTTGTCCCTGTGCCACATGGGGCTTTCCTTCTCCTTTGGCTGCTGCCTTCTCTTCCCCTTCCCCTTGTCTCAGCAGCAGAAGTGCGTCCCTCTCTGTCCCCACCATCTGCTGGACATCTCCGGCCATGGCCAGCCCTCCCTCTGTGCCCACAGTGGACCTTACTGGTTGTCTTGGGGAGCCAGGACATGCGTGGACGAAGCCCGTCACCACAGGCTCTGTACATGCTCGTCCATCCCACTGCCTCCTTTCTGTTGCACATCAAGTTTCTGGAAGGTGAAGAGACTGTGTCCCTGTGGAGGGGCTGGCTATGCAGTGGGAGGAATAAGAAGAGGCAATGAGTGAGAAAGAAAATCCACTCCTCTACATCATGGCCTTTCATAATCCAGAGGGTCATGGGAAGACCCACACATGTATACTGTCTCCTACCCGTGGTACTCTATCACCTCAGGACTCTGCCCACAGGAAGACCATGACCAGATGCAGGCCTCAAAACTCCAGAACAATGAGCTAAATGAACCTCTTTTCTTTATGAAGTTACTCAGCCTCAGGCATTTCATTACAGTAACACAAAACAGACTCAAACACCACTCAAACAACCTATATGGCCCAAAGAGGAGAGCATGTAACAAAATTCTGAAAGAAAACAAAAGTGATGAGTTAAATCCCCCATACTACAAAAAGAAAAAGAAAAGAAAACAGGATTGAGTGGTAACTGACTTAGCCTGGAGCCACCAGAACCTAAACTTAGGTTCCTGCATAGTGAGAAGCCAACGAGGTGTTAGCTGACTGGTGTTTCAGAACCATAGGCCAGAGGTATGTGAAGGCAGGGCTGGAAACAGGGAAGGCTGAGAGGCTGTACAGGAGCAGAGACCCTGCCCCAGTCTCCCCTCAAGCCCAGCAGAGGACAGCAGGCTACTGCTAGAGAGCTTGCGAGAACACCTGAGTACTGGGAACAGAGACCCATCTGAGGGCAGCTGTGAATGGCACTTCCCAAAGCGGGGATCTTACTGAGTCCCCCAGTCTGTCCCCAGAGCTGGCCAAGAGCTCCCTGCCTGTCACACTTCAGTCCCACTTAGGTCCACAGTATCTCAGCTTTCATTATGAAAGGCAGCGAAGGATGCCGACAGCTGAGAACCTTGAAGAGACAGAAAAGAGGAAGTCGGAGGAAGAGCAATGGAGAGGAGGAAGGCGTGGGGCTGTGAGAGAGCAAGAGGCTGAAACTAGGGGACAGGAAAGATGCTGGAGGGAAGCAGGTGGTGGGCCATGTCAGGTAACGGAACTGGAGGGTGAGGTAGACTGTGAAGAGAAAGCCCTGGAACTCAGGAGGAAGGAACAGAGGTCACCCCAGGACGTCCCCTCCTGAACATGAGGAGGAACAGGGGAGAAGAGGCAAGACCCTCCTCACAACCAAGATCACGAGTGTGCAGATTGAAACTCCCAACAAGGGAACCAGAAAGGAAGTCATATGAGCCACATTTCAGACTCCAGGGCCAGCACAGGACCCCAGAGAGGAGATGCCAGTTCCGCTGGCTGCACACAGCCCCACAGCCCAGGGCCTCGGCAGGAAGGGGCTAGAAGATGACAAAGAGATGCCCTTCGTGTCCTGGGGAGGGGCCTCTAGAATCCTCCACCCGCCATGTTATCAACCCCAGTGGGAAAGAGGAAGCCTCAGCAAAACGAGGGATGGGCCCAGGGCCCCCCCAACAGAGAGCCATGGGCTGCAAGGGTCAGCAGCATCCCGCAGGCCAGGCTGGGCAGAGGGCTCTGGGGGCGCAGGCCCCACAGGAAGCAGCAGCAGGGAGAGCAGCAGCCAGCAGTTCTGACGGTGCTTCCAGGAGAGTCGAGGCTGGGTCCTCACCATGGTGGCCCCAGCAGAAGCCCAAAGCAGTCTTCATTCAAGAAGAAGAAACATTGCCCAGGAGAGGAATCTAACCACAGTGCACTACAGGTCTAGCTGAGAGCAGTGTCACTACAGTTCCCACACTGAAAGGATGAGGATTGGACCAGAAAAGTGCAGAGTCTCTTGGGAGGACTGGGGGTGGGGTGGAGGGCATGTGTTGGCTGCCACACCCTCCACGGTGGCTGCTGAGTGCTTCCTTAATAAAGCATCAGCCCAGACAGGTTAAGTGATCTACTTGAAGTCACAGAGTGTGAGGGCCCCTGTGTGAGGACCCGGATTTCAGCAGGTGATCCAGTTCTAAAGTCAGCACTCCAAATGACTGTGCACGCCTGCTTTGGGGGTAGGAAGGGAAGATATAATTTAAAGCATTAAGAAGTAGTATTGGCCCACTGTAGTGGCACATGCCTGTAATCCCAGCACTTGGGAGACTGAGGCAGGAGGATCACGAGTTCAAAGCCAGCCTCAGCAATAGCAAGGCACTTAGCAACTCAGTGAGACCCAGTCTCTAATAAAATACAAAAAGGGCTGGGGATGTGGCCCAGTGGTTGAGTGCCCCTGAGTTCAAGCACCAGTACTAAAAAAAAAAAAAAAAAAAAAAAAGAGAGTATTGGCTCAGAGGCTGAGGCAGGAGGATCATGACCTCAGCAAAAGCAAGGTGCTAAGAAACTCAGTGAGACCCTGTCTCTAAATAAAATACAAAAATGGACTGGAGATATGGCTCAGTGGCTGAGTGCCCCTGAGTTCAATCCCCAGTACCAAAAAAGAAGGAGAAGGAGGAGGAGGAGGAAGAGAAGGAAAGAATAAAAAGGAAAGAAGGAAGAAAGGAAGGAAGGATACAGCATAAGTAACAGCAGTATGGAAATGCCCAACAAGAATTACAGGGCTTAGAAGTGTCACCTCTGTGGAGTGGAAGGACAGGGAATTGCACTTTCTTGCAAAGCAATTTACAGCCCCACCCCCACCCCCAATGCACCTTTGGTTCCCTTTTGCTGTGCTGGGGATTGAACACAGGCCCCTGCACACTAGGCCACGCCGCGAGCCCTCCCGGGCATGCTCTGAGTTCCTTCACAGGAGCCCCATTGCCAAGGCCTCTGTCCAAGAAGCCTGGGCAGAGGGCCACGGGGCAGGGCTCTAAAGTGGCCCCACTCTTCCTCAACGTTCATCTCCAGGTTGGTTGGAGTCACTCTGTTGTTAGGTGACAGTCTAGCCCAGACCCAGGTGAGCAGTGAATGTTTACCTTCCCCAGGGGCAGGGTGGCTGCTGGCAGTCACAGTGAGACCTTGGGAAGGAAGTGCGCAGGTGCTGTGGTTAAGCCCTGGGGTCTTACCGCCAGGACCAAGTGCAGACATGGTACCAAAACCTCCCCTTGTCTGGCTGGATTCCAGGGGACTGTTTTACATATACATTTGCTTGTTATTATTCCTAATGTTTCTATAATAAATATTTATTGTGCGAATTTCAAAGTCCTTTTAAAAAAGATTGATAACTAGCCGCTTAAGAAACTGGAAGTTCTACAAGGCTTCATCTGAAGCCAGGCCGTTCCCCTGGCAGACAAGTGTGTCTTGAAAGGGCTCCTTTCTCCAGGAAAGCAGCTGTAAGGGTGCCTGGCATTTCCTGGAACCACAGTGCCCACCTGGTCAAGAGCAGGGTCACAGGAGCAGTTAGTTGTTCACCAGGGCAGGAGCCTGGCAGGTCACTGCTGGGGCCTGGCCAAAGTGTCCTCTGGCCTTGAAGCTGTTCCACTGGGGTGGGACGGGCCAGTGAGGTGTCAGTGTGAGGAGGTTTGTGGTGGTCATGCAGTCAAGCCTGTGCTCCTGAGAGAAGGGTGGCCTCTGTCAGGTGAGGCCTGAGCAGGCTGTTGACACGCAATTAGTAGCTGAGGAAAGAGGTCCCCTGCAGTTTCCACTGAGGCTGTCGTGCTGCCCAACCCAGGAGACCTGGTGGGCTGTGCAAAGCAGTTCTGGGGAGGGGTCAGTCTGCCAGGGGGCACACAGGTGTCTGGCATGCCCCATCTTCCTGCTGAAGCAGACTGGTGTCTTGTGGCTTTGAGCTTTGCTCTGGGGCTGACAGGTCCCAAAGTGAAACACAGGGCTACCAAAAAGTTTCCTCAAATGCATAAAAGATTGTTAAAGTCACAAATGTTTACCTCTTTCTCCAGACCAAGGATTGGCAAACTACAGGTCTGGCCTAGTGCTATTTCAAAAGGCCCACCCACAAGCTAAGAATAGCTTGTACATTTCTTTTCTTTTCTTTCTTTTTTTTGGTACCAGGGATTGAACTCAGGGGCACTCGACCACTGGGCCACATCCCCAGCCCTTTTTCGTATTTTATTAGAGACAGGGTCTCACTGAGTTGCTAAGTGCCTCACCATTGCTGAGGCTGGCTTTGAACTCGCGATCCTCCTGCCTCAGCCTCCCAAGTGCTGGGATTACAGGCATGCACCACCGCACCCAGCGCTTGTACATTTTTAAATGGCTGAAAAAAAAAAATCAAAATCTTTCATGACATGTGAAAGTGATAAGAATTTCCAATTTGTGTCCATAAAGAAAGCTTGATTAGAGCCCGTGCAGTGGTGCAGGCCTATAATCCTAGCTACTTGGGAGTCTGGGGCAGGAGAACCACAAGTTCAAGGCCAGTCTGGACAACTTAGGGAGACTCCATCTCAAAAATTTAAAAAGAAATTAAAAGAGCTAATGGTGTAGCTCAGTGGCAGACTGTGTGCCTAGCATGCAGAGGCCAGGGACCAATCCCCAGTATGGAGAGAGAAGGAATGGAGGGAGGTGGGGAAGCAAGTTTGGGACACTGTCACAATCCTCAGTTTGTCTGTGGTCAGCAGAGTGGTGTGGCCCTGAGGGAACCCCAGCCAACAAAGCCTGCTGGACGTTCTCTCTGGCCCTTCCCAGACAGCTTGCACCCCACGTGCGGGGGAAGGGGCAGTTCTCCCACTTCATGACGTGCCTGCCTTCTCTCTCCTCCGCAGCCCCCGCAGCAAGATGGCCCTCGTCTTTGTGTATGGCACCCTGAAGCGAGGCCAGCCCAACCACAAAGTCTTGCTGGACAGCGCCAATGGCTCTGCAGCCTTCCAGGGCCGAGGACACACGGCGGAGCCTTACCCCTTGGTGATCGCTGGTGAACACAACATCCCCTGGCTGCTCCACCTCCCGGGCAGGGGCTACCGTGTGTCGGGTGAGATCTACAGGGTGGACAAGCAGATGCTGTGCTTCCTTGATGACTTTGAAGGCTGCCCTGACATGTACCAGCGCACCGAGGTGCAGGTGGAGGTGCTCGCGTGGGAGGGCGAAGGCTGCCCCGGGGACAGCGTGCGGTGCTTTGTGTACAGCACGGCCACTTATCGGCCCGAGTGGGTCCACCTCCCCTACCACGAGAGCTACGACTCGGAGGGGCCCCATGGGCTGCGCTACAACCCACGGGAAAACAGGTGAGAGGGGCGGTGGGGCCACAGTGAGGACAGGGCACTCTGCTGGGTGACCTCAGCTCAGTCTGTACCCGAATGCTAAAGCAGACCAGAGCCCCTTCCAACAGACATTTGCAAAACTCAATCTGGGAAGAAAAAAAAAAACAATCTATCTTTTAGTGGAGTTGATTCTGCAAATAATTTGGACATCCTAACAGCAAGATCATACCCCTACATCCTTCTATCCAGTACCACCTCACTGCCTGCTGCTTTAAGAGCCTGTAGGCTTGAATGTACTGGAGGAGAGAAACTTTGGATTTTAACTCCCTGAATGGCATCTGGAGAACTCATATGCTATCGTGCTTTCCTCCGCTCTGCTGTCATCTGAAGATGATGTTCTCAGTGACTGGAAAGACAGCTGCTGTTAGGTTTTGGCAGCTGGCTGAATTGATTCTAGCCTGTAGCACCAATAAAGGAAGTTTGAGTAAAAGCTTATTTTGGATGGTTCAATATAATAATTTAAAAAAAAAAATCAAGAAAATCATGCTGTACTGTAAATATAGCCTCATTCTTCATAATTATGGGAACACACACAAACTACTGAAGATGGCCACTTAAAATTAAACAAGATGTTTGGGAACTAAAATATAAAGGTGTTGGTGTGATATTTGACTCTTTTTTAATAGAATTATTTGATAGAAGGTTCTTTTCATTCTAATCTAGCAAAATAACGAACACCCACTTGCCGGCAGACACTGCTGAGCACCCAGACTTCACATGGAGGTTCCTCTGCGTCCAGACCCCAGCAGCCAGGCCCGTCACCAGCTCCCGAAGGTGCAGGACTTGGGGGTGGGCCTTTCAGAGAAGAACCAACACATTAGCAATTTGTTCTTCAGGCCTGACAGAAGGCTTAGCTTCCAAATACAAACAGCACTTAAAATAATGTTTGCAAGGCACCAAGTACCAATTACTACCCACCTCCATCTGATGATCTGTCAGCCGGGCTTCAAGTCCGTGAGCGGCTCTGCTGCTCGGCTCTCTTCTGCTCACCAGCAAAGTCTGAGGTGGGTTCCAAGAACTCAGAACAAATGCACATGCAGCTGCCGCTGCTCAGCTGCCTCGTTCTCTGCTGGGGGAGCTCACTCACTTTTCAACTTAATGGTAGACTGTGGTCGCTAACTACATCTGGCACAAAAACATGATCATTATTTTTAGCCTCTTTTTCTTAATTGGAAACTTGCTTCACAAAACACAGAAAGGCAAGGCTGGGTATCAGCTGATGAGCTCAGGAGAGGCGACCCGAGCGTCCAGCTCGTGGCATGGGGAAGGGACCTGGACAGCGTGCAGCTCAGCCAGCAGGCCTCAAATTCACCTCCTGAGGACTCGGCCATCCAGCATGGTGCCCACGTAGAGCCACAGCAGAAGGGGGTTTTGAGAAGTCATCCGGGCCACCTAGTCTTTAGGAAGTCACAGATGATCAGCCCCAGGAGTTAGTCTTCAATTATGGAAGAAGGAAGGTAATCAGATCATAAGATGGCAAATGCTGATTTAATAGAATTGGAGACAGAGAACTGGAATTTCTATACATTTCCAAAAGGGATCACAATGGAATGCTAGTATTCACGTCACCTGGCACAGCCTGCCGCTTATGTGCACATTGTCTTCATTTAAAAAAAAAAAAAAAAAAAGGCAAACTAATATTTGGACAAATGCTTGGTTTTATTGATTTAATTTTGACACTGGGAGATCTCACAGAAGTACAAATCATATGTACAAGTGTTTATATCAATACAAATTTCCATTGGTGATTTTTTTGGCAGAATGTCGGTTTTGACTTTTCTGTGGAATAAATACGAGATGTAGATCCGGCTGCACAGAAGTGTTCCCGTGAAACACTTGACTAAATTGAGTGTGAGAGAATGATACAAATGGCTAATTAAATCGGGTGATGCCTGAAAGGCTATAAATGCTTCATTCCAGCTCCACGAGCAGATCCCCTTCTCCAACTGTGTCTCCTGCTTTACAGTGTACCAGTTTCACCTGGAATTCAGAAAATGGGGGGAGAATGAGAGTCATTAGCTACAGTCAGAAGGCAGCACCCTCTTCTTTCTGGAGGGAACTGACTCTCGGGCCAGGGAGCTCTGGCCTGGGCTGCTTTGCCCACACCTGAGGGCATCCTGAAGATCATCAGGATGTCCCTGCAGAGGCTTGTGACTCACCTCTCCCTCTGCACCTCCTCTGTCCTTGTCATCCCAAAGAACTTCTATACACACACACACACACACACACACATACACACACACACAGTCCAAATAGGTGCTGAAGCTCCCTAGCAAACCTCAGCCTCCCGAGTGAAGAGGAATGCAATCTTCAGGCGCCTCGAGGCCTGCCCTTGGTGGCATGATATGGAACGTGGAACTGTGCTTCTCATTCTACCTGTTTCTCCTAAATGTAGTCAAGTTGTGCTTGCCAAATTTGTGTTCAGATTTAAAATGAGCAGGAAGGGGCCAGAGTGTGTGGGAGACGGTCCTGTGCCTCCCTGGATGCAGCCACTCAGGTGTGAAAGTGCACCGGTGGGTTTGAACTAGCTGGCAGCACCAGCCGTAGGCAGACACCCAAAATGCCAGTGACGTCTGGGGTGGTGCGCTGGCCTGTGTCCCTGCCCTCCATGGAGAGGGACGAGACGTCGTATTTTATCTCAAACTCAAGCTGAGTTTTTAAGAAGGATGTGAACCCGTGCAAGGAATACTCCAAAGCCCTCTCAGCAGATGCCATTTGGACTGAAGTGGCTAAATGACAATGCTGATGTCTCCTCTGGTTATGTGTGATGTTTTAATGATGATACACTAGAGTAGAGACTCTGTCCACTGTGAACCCTTTCTCTAGGAGGAAATATGGCCCTCCCAGGCAGGAACCACCAGCCCCACACTCAGGGGGCTGCTCCTGATCTGCCTTGTTGGACTCGGCCCGGGAGGGGAGGGGGTGGGATGAACAGAGGGACTCCAGCCAGCAGGGGCTGGGCCAAGCACAGGATTCACTCACACCCAGCAGCCCCCTGAGAAGCAGCTCTGGGCTGCTGAGGGCAAAGGGCTCTGCCTCCCTGTGCAACTACTCCACAAGGAAGTCCAAAGACCTGCGACATGGCTCTGCACGCTGCAGGAAAGTAAGGCCATGCTCTTTACGACATGAGCACCTCAGCCCAGCCACACGGGGACCCTTGACCTGCAGCTGACACCCATGGTCCTCTACAAATCCTCACGGATGAAAATTTCATGACACTAGTTCAGTATAAATGTTAAATAATCCCAAAGAATAGTTTTTATGTGAACAGAAACCTACATTTTCTTGTGCACTTTTTAAAATGTCATGGAAATTAGAAAGGATTCCTAAAACACTACAAATCATGCCCTTCTACTCATGCCAAACCTCCCTGACAAGGTGGGGCCACCTGTACCTGCTCCAGCCTGGCAACCAGCTCAGGGCTGTCCAGGGTGCACAGGGACCTCCGTCCTACCTGCTGGGCGCTACAGGGAATCCCCCTTGTCCTTCTCTGAGAATCAGTCCCTTTGATTCTTGGGGTAACAGACCATGAGACAGAGGCTGTATCTCTCTGATGCAAACCTGGCTGTGAACTGATGGATCTCTCTTTATACCCAAAGTCCCCAAGTGTGGCCACAGTGCAGGCCACAGCCAGCCTTTGCTGCTGTCCTCACACTGATCATGCTCCCCTGTGCAGACACTTGCAAGCCAAACATCCTTCAGAAAAGGGTCATTTTCCACTAATGGCATCTCCTGAGTCCTGAGAAGAAAGTAAAGCGATTCCTTCACAGGCTTTTTGTTTCCCTCAAAGAAAAAGTACATTCAAGAAGTTTCACTCTTAGCAAATTTCAGTACTGACACGCCTTTTTCCTCCTTTTCTCCCTGAAACATTAAGGTCCAATGTGTGCATAGGGCTGCAGCTCCTCATGATCTACAGCTGAATTGTTCTCTTCATGGAAAAATTATCTCGAAGAGTTACATTAATTTTTGCAATCTGTAAAACCGTTTCCTGCTGTGTCACCTAAGTCTCAGATAACTAACTGCCTCCAAGACAGATGTAAACATTAAAAATTAAAGACCCCTTAATTTGAAAGACATTAAGGTGAAGAACAATTGTTCTTTGACTACCTGAACATAACACAGACTTCCCGACATTCTGGAACCCACTTTTCATGAGGCAGGGATGTGTCAATGCAGAGCAAAACAGCTCCTAGTTCTCACCGTCCTCCCCAGGGAAGAGAGAGGTGGCAGAGGTGACGTCACCTCCATGGTCCCTTTCAGGCCAAACCATCCATGACTCAAAGGTGGAAGTGCTCCTTTGGTCACAAGGCTGGTGGGAACTTGGGGACATACCTTGCCAGTCTTCCCAGCTGTCATACTGTTCTGCATTTTCATGGCTTCAATTACACAAATTTCCTGTCCTTCTGATACCTAGAAAATGAAAGAAGAGTAAGCTAAAGTTTTGAAAGTACCCTGACTTTGCAATAACACCCAAGCGTGAAATCATGAAGGAATTCTTGGTCAAACATACTGAAATATATGAACCACCTCTAGCACTTCCCATTCCAAGTTCGTCTGTCTTTCTTTCTTTCTTTCTTTCCTTTTCTTTTCATTCCCTCTATCACCAAGTCCTCATTAGAAAAATATCTCTGATTCTGGAGGATTGGGGGTGCTGCTTGTGGGAGCTCCCCTGGAGACCCCTAAATTTAGCTGCAAAATTAGAGTATTTTCTACTTTTCTGAAATGTCCAGGATAGGCAAATTTCCACAGAAAGAAAAACTGAAGGTTTTTCTGGGGCTGGAGGACACAGAAGTAATTGCTGACAGGTACAGGGTTTCTAAAACGAATAAAATCGTTCTTTTTTTTTTTTTTTTTTTTTTTTTGTACTGGGGATTGAATTCAGGGGCACTTGACCACTGGGCCACATCCCCAGCCTTTTTTTGTATTTTACTAGAGACAGGGTCTCACTGAGTTGCTAAGTGCCTTGCCATTGCTGAGGCTGGCTTTGAACTTGTGATCCTCCTGCCTCAGCCTCCCAAGTGCTGGGATTACAGGCGTGCGCTACCGTGCCCAGCTGGATAAAATGGTTCTAACATTGATTATGGTGATGGGTCGCACCACCATGTGTGAGTTTAGCTCAGTGCAGCCATTACCAAAACAGGCACATTTCTGCTCAGTGCTGAGGAGCTGGCACAACAGCTGAGCATCAGGCCATGAAGATGGTCCCTTCCCCTGCAAGAGACCCCTCCTGACACGGGCGGCTCCCAGAAGGCACTTCCCACACCTGGACGACATCTAGAGCTGGACTCACAGGCCCCTGCTCTGGCTTCCTGGGTTCCAATCTCTGCCTTTATTCTGAGGGAAATCCTGGCTGAGCTGGGTTTAAACCTGGTGGGGTGAAGCCAGAGGCTTCCACCTGGGAACTGGAGACTAAAAGCCACTCTGTATTCACTTTTCTCTGGCCCTGATGGGTAAGCATCCACCAGCTAGGCCAGATCTTTCTCTTAGCTTTATGAAAGGGGCTCCGGGTCTTTGAAATGGCAGAGAAGGGCTCTGCAGGGTGCTAGTGGGCATGTGGGACGGGGCTGCGCAGCCCCAGCACCGTGGCTGTGCTTGGCCAGTGCGGCAAAAGTGCCTGGAGAATGTTCTTTCCTGCAGTCCCCAAGTGATCTCCAAGTCCCCTCCCGGCCCCCTGTGGGGCGCAAGCTGTCTTGCTGGCAGTGCCGGGAGCCTGAGCTCTGGGTATTCTTTCCTCTGCTGTTCAGGTGGTGGGCTGTTTTTTCCTGGCACAGAAATATAGGAAGAGAGGGGATGCCAAGGCTCCGGAGCTGGCACGGAGGAGATGCCACGCTGCCGAGCGCACAGTGCTCGTCGTCACTGCAGATTCACCTCACCTGGCATCTGCATCCCACACCGGGGCAGAAGCAATCTCATGGGGACAGGGAGGGCAGTACCAAGGCGGTGCACATGTCCCTGGGATGGTCACCCCCTTCACATCATCATTCAGTCCTTTTTCTCTTTTCAGAGGAAGGCAGGGACCAAGAAAGAGAGAAGGGCAGGTCCATGAAGTAGCCCATTCCATGGCCTCCCACACAGAGCCAGCAACAGGACTCAGACTACCCTGACCCAAAGACTGGCACCCAGGTCACAGGGCAAGGTGGCTTCCCTGGGAGTGGATCTGAATTGTAACAGAACACCATGGAAATTCTGTCCAAAAATTATGACTCGATTTCCACCTCTGGGCTCTGGTCACTATTCCCTTTGCAGATGGACAAGTCCCTGCCATGGGTACTTGTGTGCTGGCCTCCCACACGCCCACCCACTCTGTCTTCCTCCATGGATATCAGAGCCCAGGGCTGGCTTGGAGACTTGTCTCCCTACCCCTGCCCCTCCTCTTGAGTGGGTAGGCACAGCCTCAGTCCTCTGCCAGCAGCTGTGTCCCTGCTACTACCCATCCCTTCTCATCCCACTGCTTGGGA
This sequence comes from Tamias sibiricus, assembly GCA_025594165.1. Classification (NCBI taxonomy): domain Eukaryota; kingdom Metazoa; phylum Chordata; class Mammalia; order Rodentia; family Sciuridae; genus Tamias; species Tamias sibiricus. The sequence continues at coordinate 87,493,426 of CM046663.1, read as the reverse complement.
TCTGCTAGGCATTCAGGGAGCCCCTACTGCTTCCCTAAACAGATTTGCAAATACGAGTAAGAAATGAAACCTGCACATGTGACCGTGGTCATGCCAAGGGGCAAAGGCCAGCCTGACAATGATGCCATAGCAAACATGCTCAAGGACAGCTAGGCCAAGCCACAGCTGCACTCCACGCCCTGCTACAGCCTGAGCACAGGGGCTGGACAATGAGTTTATGGAGCTCTGCCACTACTGCTCACTGACCACCGGCTCTGGCTGGCTCGAGTGCTTATAACATGGACCATTTGTGAAGAGGTGACTGCAAGGGCTAGGTCCAAATTATTAAGCAGAACTCCAAAGACTCTGATGTAGCCAGAGACAATCAGAAGTGGTAAATCCCCAAATTAAAAGCCCCTCTGACTGTGAAACTCTGGTGATTAAAAGAAGTCAAAGGATGCTAGGGGCTGGGGATGTGGCTCAGTGGTAGAGCGCTCGCCTAGCATGTGCGTGGCCCGGGTTCGATCCTCAGCACCACGTAAAAATAAACGCATTGTGAACAACTAAAGCAAATAAATAAATATTTTTTAAAAATTAAAAAAAAAAAAAAGGATGCTAGGGGTACGGCTCAGGGTACAGTGCTCACCTAGCATGCTAGAGGCCCTGGGTCAGACCCAGTGCTACAAAGAGAGAGAGAGAGAGAAATCAGAGAAAGTGCATCCTGATACAAAGGAATCCTGCCTTCTGCCCAACCACAGCACAGCACTGAAGTACACAATGTGACCATGGCTCTCCACTGGCCTTTCCTGCCTGTTTCCCCAGTTTCTCTCCCTGTGTCTGTGGCCATGCCTACCTCATGATTTACCTTCAAATGAAAACCTAAGTCACCGTTTCTCCCCTCTGCTTTATCTGTTTTATAAACTGTTTTCTCTCACCCAACCCTAAGAAGCAGCTCTCAGGAATCTTTGCTCCCTGAACCCCACCACACAGTGTTGTCCTGTGGCCTCGTGTTATACACACACACACACACACACACACACACACACACACACACACATGTCCACACATAGGCTTCATCTAATTTCAATTTATTTCATCCCCCAAAAATACAGTCAGGGAAACAAACACAGCACCAATTGCACACGGGAGAATGCAGTGGAAATAAACCACGTGTGGCCAGCCTCTGGGCAGTGGCTGTCCCTGGGGTTTGTGCCCAGGGTCTGGGTGGATGTGAGCCAGGCCCCAGTTCCCCTGAGTGGCATCTCTGGGCTCTGGTGAGACCCTGCTCTCACCTGGGGCCACTGGAGCTCGTGGCCCACCCTGTCCACACCAGAACATGCCACACGCCCTAGCACACAATGGAGGCCGCACTGTGGGGCCTGCCTGGGGGGTTGGGAAGCCAGGGTATCAGCTGGGTGCACGGAGCAGGCTCCGGAGCCTGAGGCTCGGGCAGACAGTGCGCATGGCAGGCCCTGCTCCTGCAGCATGTGCGCACGCTTCTCCAACACTTTTGTGAATCATCTGACAAAGACTTAATGATTGTGACAGGATGTCTCCAGTGTTGGGCTTACTAAATGGTCACAAGCCTGGAAAGTCTTTCTGATGAGCCCAGCCCGCCTGATGCATTTCTCCGCTCCCCGTCTAATTGGTGCAAAGTTTGGAGGCCCGAATCCTATATCTTTCATCCGGCTTATTGCGTCCTCTCCCCTGACACGGGGTCAAGGTTCACATTCGCATCCGATTATCAGAGCGGCACTCATTAAGCGGGAGCCAGCCTTGCCCCTGAATGAGTAGGCCGGAGAGAGAACTCGGCCCATTTACTCAGCAGATTTTTGCATGTTGAGGGGCCTGCACGTCACCCAGCATTGCTCTGTGCTGAAGAGTTTCAGACATCTCCAGCTGATGATTAATTGTGAGTGATGGGAAATAAAATCCAGTAAAGCCAGCTGCTTGCCATGGTCGGCAAAATGACTCTAATGGATAGAGGCTGCCAATTTTCCAGTTTTACTGGCAAGTCTTCCAAGTGTAATTAAGGGAAGTTATAAATGATATGGAAATCTATCAAGTTCCATTTATTTTCAGAGGACTCTTTCCCCAGAGACTTTTATCTTGAAGCTTATAGTATGCTTTGTTGTGCTAATGATTTAAGCCACATCTTGTTTCTGATTAAAGCCCCCAATCTCCTTCTACCAAGTCCTCTTCACTCCTTCCACAAAGATTAAAAGACAGAACCTCCCTGTGCACGTGGCCTCTCTCAGAAAACACACCGGGGCTGGGACACATTTGGCAACGTGTATCCTTCAAACCGTAAACTGCCATCGCCCCTCAGGAAGCTCAAAGGAGGTGCAGGGAGGGAAAGAGAAGGGGGATCTCCACCAAACATAAAAGGAGGACCCCAAAAGTGGAGGCTTGAAAGCTGCACCACGACCAGATATTGATCAGAAGGGGGTGTCGCCCACTAATGTTATTTGATTTGGAATAAAAGCATGAAAATGATGGCAGAGGCCTAAAATTGGAGACGTGAAGGATGACTGCACAGTATTCCATTTCTCAATTTCATCCTTCAGAGCCACAAAATGGGGGTGATACAGTGACTGGATGAGATTTACAGTAACAGCTGTGGTCTTCCCACACAAGGGAGGCCCTTCTAATGGGCTGAGGTCTGTTTGCAACAGACGGGGAGGAACAAAACAAGGTTCCCTATTAAGAGTGTGCAGCCATGTTTCTGATAAAGAAAATCATTATGGGAGTCGGGTTTCCTTTAAGACAGCCCCTACCCTCTTTTGTCAGTCAAACCCAGGGCTGCTTTAAAGGTGCTGTCGTTTAAATATAGGCGAGAGAACACAAATGGCGTCGAGTTTGTTCCCCCCCTTGGAAGCCCACTCTCTAGCAACTGTAAAGAATGCAGAGGAAACCGTGCCAGTGGCATATGGCCTTCTACTGTGCTAAACATTCACACAAAAGACAGGTTCATCAGTCATTGGAGTATCTGGATAAAAAATTAGCTCCTGATGGATGGTATTTTGAGCTTACCTGCTGCTACTACATTACCAGAGAAACACAGGTTTTGAAACCCACATGACATTAGAAACTGCAGACCATGAAACACGACACGTGCAGGAGCACATAATGTACGCCAGATTATACAAAATAATAAATAAGCTATTTAAACCCTCTGCCTAAAATTGGGCCCGCTGCAAGGAACCCTGGGTCACTTCTACGCAGGCCAATTAATGCACAGCATCTGCTGTATAGAAGCGGGGCATGAAGCACTTCCGAATGATTTCGGCAATTAAAAGAAAACTGTTTCCTGCCTCTTCAGACAGCAACTGTTTCCCTGCAAGACTGAGCACCAAATCGCCGTGTGCAGCTGAAAAAATCAGTCCCCTTTTGGAGGGAGAAGGGAGGGGGAGGATGAATTTTTATGGGAGAAGGAGCCTTCTTTTGTTGTCCTACATTCTGTGTTTGTCTGCCAAATGAGACAGAAGGCTTGGAGGGCTTAGTAGCCTGCTACAGTCTCCCCTTCAGCACTGACCCCCCGAAAACTGGGGATCAGTGTCAACCCTGCTGACTACTCCGCACAGGCGAAAATCCCTCAATTGTCCCTTCAAAGGCTGCGCCATCTAGAACACCAGTGCCCAGTGCAGTGGGTCCAGGGCCCTGACATCTGAGGCAGGCAGCTCCGATTTGGCTAAAAGGCAGGCTGGACTCTGATGACCCCAACTTCCTCTTTCTGAGCTGCTGAGATAGCCTGCTATGTGTCCCCTGATACCTCCTGCGGGAGAAATGTGTATTTTCCCAATATCTTCATGTAAAGTGTGCATGGTGGGGAGAACCCCAGGAGGTTGCAGCATTTAAGCCAGGTGGAACCATCATCAAATTACAAGGAAAGGAGACACACAGAAATGCCCCAAGCCCCTGGTGGAGGAGCTGCAGGCCTCCTGTGACTCGCTGAGGGGCATCTGAAAGGAAAGGTCACATGTATAGCTTGGCTGCTGGCTCAGGACTTCAGGTCTGCTCTTCATCTATTGGGGTCACCCACCTAGGACTCCCTGGAACCAAGCAGTGGGAGATAGGAGAACAGAGAAGGAGGGCAGATCGTGCCCAGTGTAAAACAAGTTTAGTGTTTCGTAAAATTCCTTAAAATAAAGAAAAATATTACTCCCTACTGCCCTCTAACTTAACTCAAAACCAGAGCCAAAGTCTATAGTTACAAAGATGCCTTAAGATACCTATAAGAAATCAGTCTGCATTCTCTACCTCTGTGGAGTAGGCCATGTTAGAGGACTCAGTGAAATTTCTATTTTTCTTTACATTCGTGGAAGACTGAGAAAAGATATTTTGAATCTGGCCAAAGCTGAGAACCATCATGCTCAGTGATGTTTAAAACAAATACAACATGCCTCTGGTCCCAGGAGAGAGCATTCCTTGGCTTGCAGAAGACTCTCCTACAGTATTTAATTTGCTGATTGATCCATTGAGATATTTTGATCTCATATTGATAATTATCATTAAGTTAAATTGTAAAAACTGCCAAATTGTTACCAACAACAACAAAAAACTACCCCTAAAATTTAAAAATAAATGTTATCTGGAAGAGATTAAATGGTCAAGACCAGGAAAGTTGTCACCTCTGAAGAAGACAGGACAGGAACCCCACTGGAGAGAGACCACAAGGCAAGTTCATGGCATACATAAGATTTTATTGCTGAGTAAAATCTGAAGCCAATATTGTAAAGGTGAACAGAGAGCATACTCGTGCCTGTGAGACTGTTCTCTATAACCTTCTGTATTTCGTACTATTTCATGATTTAAAGGTTTAAAAATGTTAATGAACACAGGAATCTCCACGTACATGCTGTGGAATACAATCTGAGGTTTAGGTGCAAAACTGGCATGTTGCCAAATAAACATAACTACTGCTATGAAATATGTACATGTGATTATTGCCATCATTTTCATTCTAAATCAAGGTATCCAGAAACTGAAAAATCTGTCCCATGACCTTGCTCGCTCCAGAGAAAGATGCAATCACTGGTCCTGGCTGCACGGGGCATCCAGGCTGTGGCCCCACACACACCCATCAGCAGGCCCCATCCAACCCTTCTCATCTAGACCTCACAACGAAGGCATTTCTTCAAGATGTGAAAAGTAAAGGTTTTCCAAGTCTGTCTGCCACTCGCCAAGGTCAGCTTGAAGTTCAATTGAAGGAGCTTAGGAGACAAAGGGAAGGTGTGGCCATCCGGCTATGCAATGGGGCCCCTGCGCCTTGTGGTCTGTGGTTGCCTATGTGCCTAAGAACCCTCCCTGGAAGGGGCACCTGCAAGGAGAAAGAGCCAGGGTGAAATCTGGGTGGTGCTACCAGTGATCCCGCAGTGTTTGCACTGGTCCTCTACAGAGGATGCCATTTCTTGCCTAAGGCATTGTTCTCAAGAGCAATAAACACAAATCCCTAATTGCCCTTCTGCTCAATGTCAGTCTCAAAACAAAGGGCATCTTCCTCATCTCAGCCCCACAAAAAATACCCCAAAGTCTGTCTTTCTAATAGGAACGGGGCTAAGTGTCATGAAAAACAGCAACAGGTACTTAATGCTTCTCTATTATTTTACCTGGATTCACAAACAAATGTCACCAACTACCAAGGATGACAGAAATATAAATGAACATGCAGGCTTCTTATGTGTTGTGCCTCATTTAATTTTCTGATGCATTAAATAAGATGAATATCTCTAATTCAAATCTGAGATGACTGAAGAATCCAAGCATAACTCAGAAGAGTCTTAACTAAATGCAGTGTTAAAATATCTAGTTGGGCTGGCTCTTTTTTTTTTTTTTTTTCTTCTTTTTTTATTGTTTTGTTTCTGATATCAAAAGGATAACAATACAAATGTGCTCAGAATGGCTTTGCAAAAAATGTAGCAACTGTACGTCTAATGTTAACATGTGGGAAAAGTGTATTCAGTCTCATTCTGAAAGAAAATGGACTTTAAATATTTTTGGTCAAGAATATCACAACTTTAAAAATTAAAACAATTCATAAAAATGCTAACTTTGATTACTAAGTATTCTCAGTTTATGATACATGCATGTATGATATATATTTAAATATGGTAGTGTTGTATGAAAAAGGTATTTTTCAAAATGAAATGTCATTGTAAAAACATTTTCAGAAAGTATATAAAAAAAGGCATATAAAAGTCATTCTATCATTTTCTGAATTAAATTTGTGATTCACGAATTTAATAATCATAGTCCTGCTTTCTTTGTGGTTTGTTTGCTTTTATGCATTTTACTGTCCTAATATCCCCTGCCCCATAGCCAAGAAAAACCAATTTTATAATCATGTAAAAATGATTTTGCTCCCATACTTAACATTAAATAGCGCATCACAGACACTGAAAAGTATCAGGTGCTTTTGTCACGCAAACCTGGAAACAGTGTTTAGAGCACACATAGCTTCAGTGCTTAGGGCAAGGAAAGGATTTCAAATGAATGAGCATTTCAAGTCCAAGCAGATAGCCCACGTCTCTTCTTCCTTAGGTTTTTAAACTGCTCAATTGTTTATTTCACAAAACAGACTTGTCATTTGTAGTTTATGTGACACTTTTGCAGAACTAATTATTTCTGACCCACCATTCTAAATGTGTGAAGTTTTGCTTATGGTCAACATAAAAATAATAGATGCTAGAAGTTAAATTACAAAAAATGTTTCATAGTAAGATAGAATGCTTGCAGGCCCTGGGTTGTTTGGGGGTCCCTGATTCCCCTGAAAACACACAGAGTAACTGATTACATCATCTTCGTACTGACAAAAGTGACACTTGCTCAACTATTGTTATATTCTGAGAAAAACATAATGTGCCCTAGAGTGTTAAAATAATTTGAATCAATAAAACTTAAAAGTTACAAGTAGCATTTTCTTATAATGGCCTTATAGAGTAAGTGCTATGCTTTTGGTCCAAGTAAAATTTCTTGCATTTCAATTATACAATACAGAATTTAACTACAGAAATTGCTATAAGAGCTGAATTTCTCGCCCTCATTTGGTTTCAGTATTGGGGGTTTGGGACATTTTTCACTCATAATAGGAATTCAAGAGTAAACACTGTTTTATCACAATACAGTGGCACAAAATATGAAAAGAAGTTCTGCAAGGACCCAAAGAGAGGAATAAAAGGAAGCACATGCCCCACCTGACCAGCTTGGGCACGTGTGGGCAAAGAGCATTCCCAAAGAGGATGCAGGATGCTGAGATGACGAGCCACTTCCCTGGGTGGCCTGCACGAACTCTGACTTTAAGGGACACATCATATAGGCCTCGTTGCTCCACTGTGACACTGTTTCTAACAATGAGTCCTCAAATTAAACCATTCTCAGTCCCCACATTTAACTATGGGTGGATGCTTTCAATATCTGAGCCACCCCAATGAAGCAAACACTAATATCACATTGTTCCCTTCCACCAAATGCCTTGCTTTCCCACATTAAATTATTAACCAGGAAATGGAAAGTATGAAGGCTAAACCCCTTTGGTATGTGGAAAAGCTAGGCCAGGAGACAGCACTTGTTAAACAAGAAGGCTGAGCTGGCCTGGCCTAGCAAGCTCCCTGCTTCCTGCCTGCTGAGCAGCCCCAAGCTGGGCAAATGGGGGGCCAGCACCATAACGTCAACCTCCAGTCCCTTGACTTGGGGCAGGAGCCGCCCCCACCTCCCTGCCCTGCCTCTCGGCTTAGGCTTGAACTCAGTGTTCGAAAAGTAAGGATTTAAGATAAACACATTATTAAAAAAAAAAGCACAAATGTGATTTCTAATTAAAGCCACACAATTAGGATTGACAAGCTTAGGCTAGCAGTGTATACACCCTATGGCTTCCAGAAAAACTTTAATAAGGAAAATGAAAAGACACCCTGCACTCTATGTGTTGTCCTGCCATCAGTCCCTACAAGGGTCCCCTGTTCCTCCGCCAATAGAGCATGTGCATAGGCGATGGTTAGCATGGAGGCCCAGGAGCTCCTGGGGAATACAGGATACAGGCAAACCCCATCCTGGGCTCAGCACACTCATGTGTGATTCCCGTGGATCATCTCTCCCAAATCCTCACCCTCAGGGTCAATCCTAGCCAGTGCTTTCTTCCAGGAACAGCCATGCTTTCAAGACGGGTAGAAATTCACAGCCACTTTGCCACCAACACTTTTCTAGAAAGCCAGTGCCTCTGTTTCTGTATCATCAGTGCAGCCATTGCCAAGGCAGCCTTCCAATGCCACATCTCAATTTCAGGCCATGTACCTTAAAACACCTGAATGAACCTCATCATATTTATTAATATCCCTTTACTGTAGATACTTTTCTAGAAGCCAGTGCCAACTCTGTGAGTTTTCCTCAATGTTAAGAGGATATTTCCCCCATATTAATAAAGAAATCTGGAGGCGTTTTAATATAATCTTGACAGGAAAAGATGTAAACCCCAATGACTTCACTGAGGTATAAAATGGAATCGCCTTATCATCCATGACAGTCTGTCATGTTTGGCCGCTACTTTCCTGCACATAAATAAAAATGCAAGTACTTAAGTGCCTCTATAAACCTTCTGCTGCATCTTAAATGGGTTTCATTTCACTTTTCCTGCTAATCAATAGAGATTTCTGTCTATACTTTAAGAAAATGCATACATCCTACCAGGTCATCCAGGGCGAGCTGTCTTGGGACTGAACATGTGAGGGAATGTTAATATGGCTTTGATCTATGCTTTAGTGTCACCAGTCCAAGATGAAAAACTTCAAACTGCGATCCTACGTTTTGTTTACCAAATCACGGAAGCACTCTGGTACTATACAGATTACAGGGTTGACCTGTCCTTAACTCTCCTTCCCAACTAGACATTAATTTCAGAAATCATGCAGAAAGTCCCCGAGCAGAGGACTTTTTCTTAGCATGAGTTCTTCGAGGATGTGTCCAGCTGGAGAGTAAACAGCAATTCTAAGTAAAAGCTTCTCAAAATACTGAATTTGAAAAATAAGAGAATAAACCTGGCCTTCTTTCTGCTGCAGCCCCAGATCACTGGGGAGGGGAGGTGCTCAGAGCTGTGTCACTAAAATAAGTCAAACCCGGATCAGGGAGATGGAGAATTCACAAGGTCTGCTTTGCTGTTTTGTGGGGGTCATTTAAGGCAAGGAAAACTGGCAACAGTTGTGATGTCGTGGAGAGTAATTCTGAACTACCAGGACCCTCTGGCCCAGACACGGCCCTTACCATGTCCCCTGGCTTGACGGAGACGGCCACCACCACTCCAGGCATCGGGGAACGCAGGATGCTGCTGGTGTCCTCAGCCACTTTTTCCAGCATAAATTTGTTCAATTCTGCAGCAAGTTTGGTTAAAACACGTATCTTGTACTTGAGGGGGAAAAAAACAAAACAAAACCGTAAGGAGTTTAAAAGATGAATTTTTCCTCCAAAGCAGCACTCATTCAAAATCAGGATTTAGCTTTTAAAGGAAAATTCCAATAACAGCCTTTAAGTCACACGGCTTAAATTCCTTGTACATAACATCAAAATACATTATTTTCTTACACTGTGAGCCGGCTATCTTAAGAAATTTCTTGAAACAAAAACTACTCCTTAATTAGTGATAATGATAATCATCCTGGAGTCCTGAGACAAACATCTTAAGACTTCAAGAAGACAACAGTAGGATTCTGCCCGTGTCCCTTCACGGCTTACAGACTTGTGCTGAGAAAGGCAGACGGGTGGGCTGGGCCAGCCGAGACACTGTGAGCTCACATCAGTAGATGGCAGCAGATCGCTGTTGCAGGGCTCCCGCACCCGCCAGAGAGCCGCTGCACGGAGTGCACCCACAAGTTAAGACAAAGGGTTTCAGTGTTTGTTTTGGGTGAACAAGCTTTAAAATTCAAATCTTTTCCAAAGGCATAAAATGTTACACTGGCAATTGAAAAAGTTAGCTTGCCTTTTTAAGCACATCATGCAGTCTTTCTGCTATCACAGGATGGGAAGGCTGGGAGGCTGGGGGCAGAGGATCAAGGATTTACAAACATGGAGAGAAAACAATATGCACGGCCAAGGGTTTCAGGGCACCTTTTGTAGGAGGCACGTTAAAGTGGGTCCAGTCCCACTGAATGCTTCTAAAATAAAGAGAATTTCTACCAGACAGGAAAAAATCTTAGATCTCTGGGAATACACCTATGAGCCATGATTTGATTCATCCAAACGGAAAGGAGAAGAAATGGTGGGAGGAAGTGCTACTTCAGTGCTACTAAGACTTCTGCATTCCCACCAACCAAGCCTCTGGGGTGAGATGGCAGCGGCACCAGGGCAGCCCATTTTGAGGAGAGCTGCAGCAACTCAAGGCCTCCTGTGGGCACCATGATGGCAGGGACATCAAGACGAAATCCAATTCGCCCTCTGAATCTGTACAGAGGCAGCAAAACCTCAAAGTGGGCTCTTTGCAGGGCCTATTTAAAAGGAGGGGGAGGGCCCCAATGAAGAGCTTTGATGGCCTAGGTTCCAAGTAGAATTGCGACACTGTGACAGGTTGAATAATAACATCTTTTGCATGTTTCTTTACTCCTGAGTGTGTGTTTTGCAATCAAGACATACAAGCATCTGCCAGTTTCTGAAGGATATGATCCTTAAGTGAAATTACAGTGCAAATAAAAGCTTTTTGCTCCTATTAAAATTCATCTGAGTCATAAGTGGCAAGGGAAAAAGCAAGGAGAGTGCATGCTGCTGTCAGTCTAATAAACATTCTGGGCAGAGGGACTATTTATCAACGATGAATTGTACCTCCAAGTCCTTCATTAAACCTATGGGGGGGGGGAGAAAAGGGGGGAATATAATTGGGCCAGATTGCACAGTGTTAGTATCTGCCTCTGCCTTGGAAGGGAAAATCCAGGATTGAGAAAGGTGTGGGAGTCCATTGGAAGTTCTATCCAGCGGGCAGCGCCCTGGGGTGTCCTTCTCTGGGACTGGTCAGTACGGAGCCCCTTCAGCTTCCAGTGCTGCACACACATTGGTTTTTGTCCCATGCAACTTCCATTGTGAACTCAGGAAAAGTTTTCACACCATGAGGAGAATGTCATTTACGAATTTCCACCACAGCAGATAAACTGAACCAATTTTAGCTATATCACAAATAAGCATTAATAGGGATCCTGTGCTAAGAGTGTATTTAGCCCTGCTTCTCCCCAGAAATTACCAGTTCCTGACTAAAACTGGATCCTTTTACTCTCTTTATAATTTTTGTATCTTCTGGATTCCTTTCTCTGTGGGACTCCTGCTTGGCTTGGAGAGAGATGTGAGAGTCACAAAGCTCAGCGCCTTCAGAGCAGGCTTTGTTACTCTGAAATGTTCCTTTTCCTTTTGTATTTGTTTATTGTTCTTAAATCCGTTTGGGGGATAAGTGACTTATTGTAATCACGAGTAAAAAAAAAAAAAAAATAACAACAAAGTAAATGCTGGTGCACGAGGTTGGCTAGAAATGGCCTTTCTGAATACAAAGGTGGGCAGAGAGAAGGTTCTCTTAAGATTACATTTGATTACTTCCTGGACCTTCAGGGTTAGCATGCCTGCACCAGCACACCATCCTAAAACAGCCTCGCAGAGGCCCTTGTGGGATACAAGGAGCCCATGCCCCATGGTCCTAAGTGGGGTGCCTACAGGCCCATCCCAGTGAGAATCAGAAAAGCTTTTTGATGCCCCACAAAAGAAGTTACTTAAGAATATATACCACAGTTTATGGTCAAAACTGCTATCCATTGGTTTCTCTGGATTCTTTGGGGACACAGAGCAGTCAACTAGTTGAGAGATTTCAGGAAGGCATCCCTTCGGCAACCACAGGATACAAGTTCAGTTTTGTGATAGGCTTTTAAATATTCCAGGAGTGGGCATGTGACACTGCCCTGGAGAGTTCAGATTTTTGTTGTTGCTGTTTTCAAGCAGATAGACCCCATTATATACATTTTCAGGTGGGCAGTCCAGCATTCTACAGGCCAGTTAACAGGGTGGCCAAGCAGGACCTCAGAAGACAGATGTTTTCACCTGCCTAGGTCAGCAGCAGTAGCATCTATTTGATAAGAAGCTGCCTGTTGGTGGAGCTGGGTGGCCGCAGAGCCGGGAATTATCAGCTGGGGCCTCATCAGTAGGCAGAACTTCACTTTGCTAGCTTTAGGGAGCTGGTATCCAGACCAGCACCACATAAATAAAAAGTCCTTGAATAACCCCTCCCCACGTAAGTTAGAACAGAGAACAGGTGCTCTCTGGGTTTGGCCTGCAAGGGCTCCTCAATCCATACATGACAATAATGGGAAGGAATGGCGTATTATCTAATGACCCAATTATGGAAAATGACCCCCAGCCTGGGTCTCTAAGCCCATTAATTCTACAGTGTCTACAGTGTAAGACCATGTCTAATAAGAATATTTCTCCCAAAAGTCTAAAAGAAAGAAAAGAAATGATAGCAGACATGAAAGGCTCAGGAAGAAAACCGCAAGAGATGGACGATTACAAGAAATGCACTGGGATTATTTTCAAAACCAGCACATGGAAGCTGACTAAAGGAGAAGGCTAGGAGCTGGGCCCAGTGAGGCTGTGGTTAGAGGAGGTGGAAGTGGTCCTTGGGGCCATGGCTTGGGAGGGATGGATGCTTCTTAGGGTTTTTTTTGTGTGTGTGTGTGTGTGTGTGTGTGTGTGTGTGTGTGTGTGGTGCTGGGGATTGAACCCAGGGCCTTGTGCAATGAAAGGTAAGCACTCTACCAACTGAGCTATATCCCCAGCCAGTCGATGCTTCTTAGTGTTCTTGTGAACCGAAGCATCCTGCTGTGGGCATGCCTCATTGTGCCAGAGCTCACCCAGAACTCTGCACCCCCCTGATAGCAAGAATCCCACCCTGCAAGGCACACACACATTACTGTCCCTCTGGATTCTTTGTCCATGTAGTAAGTGAATCTTCTTAAGGAGGACCTTATTTCAAGGTCTCTGGAGGTACCGGGGCTTTTACAGATCCCACCTGCTGCTGTGTTCAGAAGGTCCACACCATATTCACCATGGTGAATGTGCCCAGTTTGCTTTGCATACTTTCAGTTGTGATTTTGGGTCCTCCTGTGTTGTTCCTCTTAATGTGGGCTCTACTCCAGTTTCCATTTCCAAGTCATTTTTCCAATGACGATTAGAATACATACAGTTGATTAACTGCTTATGTTTCTGCCTGTCATCTCTTGGCCATCTCAGGCCACACAGCATCAAGAGCCAATAAAGAAGCTTTACTATAAGTTTTTACATTAATTATCTTCACATCCTGATGTAGTGGCCCCAAACCACACACCAGCCCTTCCAAACCATGGTGGTACAAGGTTCTCCAAAGGGCTCTTCCTGGTCAAGGTTTTACGCCTTCTGCCCCCACAGCCTGGATCACTAAGCTGCAGCTTCATCTTCACAGCATGAGAACCAGTGCTTAAGTATTCCCTGAAAGATCCATTGGCCTAACTCAGAGCTGGAGGAAAATCATCAATGTTTTAATTTATGATTTTATTTTATTGATTCATTGATGGGTTGATGGATTATAGTACTGGGGATTGAACCTAGAGCTTGTACCTACTAGGCAAGCACTGAGCTACAGCCTTTCTATTTTGAGAAAAGGTCTTCCTAAATTGCCCAGACTGGTCTCAAACTTGTGATCCTTCTGCCTCAGCCTTCAGGGTAACTGGGACTCTAGGTGTGCACCCTGCTCATCAATTTTTTTTTTTGTTTGTTTGTTTTATAAATTCTAATTTGTTATATATGACAGCAGAATGCATTACAATTCATATTACACATATAGAGCACAATTTTTCATCTCTCTGGTGGTACACAAAGTAGAGTTATACCATTTGTGTCTTCATATGTGTACTTATCATCAATGGTTTTAAAGTGACAGAAGTGATGGGCTAAAAATAAGGTGTCTTTAAAAATATCAGCATGGGCTGGGATTGTGGCTCAGCAGTAGAGCACTCGCCTAGCGCGTGGGCAACCCGGGGTTCGATCTTCAGCACCACATACAAATAAAACGCATTGAATAAAATGCATTGTGTACAACTAAAGCAAATGAATAAAAATGTTAAAAAAATATATATATATATATATCAGCATGGCTGGGCACGGTGGCGCACGCCTGTAATCCCAGCACTTGGGAGGCTGAGGCAGGAGGATCAAAAGTTCAAAGCCAGCCTCTACAATGGCGAGGCACTTAGCAACTCAGTGAGACCCTGTCTCTAAATAAAATACAAAAAAGGGCTGGAGATGTGGTCCAGTGGTTGAATGCCCCTGAATTTAATCCCCTGTACCAAAATAAATAAATAAATAAATAAATAAATCAGCATGTCTGAAAAGAAGAATAAAACACTAACTGTAAGTTAAAACACTCAGGTGTAATTAGAACTTTAATTTATCAGGGTTTTCCTTCAATGCGGTGCACAATACAGTCCTCTCCACTTGAGCATAGGGCCCAACAGCCAATTCCTTAAAACAACAACAAATCTCCAATAAACAATACTAAAAGCACACAGAATGGAAGCCCGTGGCTGCCCTCTTGGAGGTACAACCCAGGGGAAGGTGAATGGAGCAGACAGCAGTTAAGGCCAGGCGAGCCCTGGCCTAGTACAGCTGCAGTGCAGAGCAGCCTGTTAGCATAATGCTGTGACAACTCCATCAGTGCAGTCTCAAGGTAGCTGTCAATCAGGATGCATCATTTAATCCAACAGCACTCGGAGGACTTTCTCCTACAACCCACATGACAGCATATCTACAGCTCTATTTATATCAGCGCCCAGTTGTGTTTACAACGCTGTAGTAATTAGAAAAGATGCAACAGGCAGCAATATTATTGAGATTTCCATTTTGCAGTATTGCCCTGTAAAGTGTGATCTTGCTTCACAGAGTCACGCTAAATGACAAAAGGCTATTTTCTTCAATCTCCCAGCTCCGACAGCACTTCATTTGCAGCTATCTATAATTAGATTAATGGTGTAGTGCGTACAAAGCAGGCCCACTTCACATCAGATAGCATATGAATTAGGACAAACACTTATTTCAATTCCAGGCAGAGAAAGCAATGACTGGGGTATTTAGCATACCCTTTATGGTGGAATGAGATGTTAATTGTGTACCATTACCTCTAAACTGCTTGCTTGTTGTATAAATCACTGTGCTAATTGATGCAGAGATAGAAATGTAGCCACAGGCAAGAAAGCAAAGGAATGAGAAGCGAAGATGGAGGATAAGGGATTATCGAGTAAAACCATATGGAGATGAGGTTCCTTTGAAACCTCTGCTTTCTGCCCATGAGCAGGATTTCTTTAAGTACAACACAACTCTGGCACTAGAAAAGAAAAATTAATTTTTTACATTCCTCTTTACAAACAGAAATTTCTTTTAAAAGTTCTGGCTGCCAGACGTCCAAATGACAGGTATGTGGAATTAATTTACAAAAACATGGAATGAATAGTTTTCAAAGCATCAGAACTCCTTATCAGAGCTTTTGGCTCAAGGGATAAGAAATAACACTTGTAAACTCCCTGAAGCAGATGTCCCTCCCCCATTCAAGAAGCAAAGACAGCCTTTCCTAAGACTCAAAGTTGTTTTTCGAGACTTAAAAAAATAATAATAAAAATTAAAAAAAATTATACTGGTTTAGATCTGTTTGGACTCTAATTACAATGGAAGCTTTTATTCAGGGTATGCATCCAATAGAAGTGGATATTTTCATCTGCCACTGATAATCATTGTACAGCCTCACCCGAACCCTAAAATCTGACCATTCTAGTTCATGATTTCACATCCTCAGAAGGAACTTCAAAGGAGATATTTTTTTCTTGCTGTTCTAAAACTAGCAGAATAAATAAATAAATAAAAGCACATAGTAATTTAATAGCTTCACTCTTTTATCTTCAAATGTCACTCTATCTTTTGAAAAAGTCCTATTCTGTACTCAGTAGTAAAATGAGTATCTCAAAAGCACAGGTACAAATCAAATGTGGAACACAAGTCAAACCCTGAGTGATCCACAGATAAACGTGCCCTTGGGAAGTACATAAATCAAGTGCATGTGCCCCGTGTGTGTGCTCACAATTTTTTTTAATAGCAAAGCAACAGTAAGGTGCAAATTACTGCTGTGCACTTTTTCACAAATTCAGCTGCTTAGTAATTAGCACTGTTATAACAAAATTTTACACAGAGAACAAATGCATTTGATCAGTTAATAGTTCAAATTCTCAACTTCAGTGTAACAGTTAATGTATTACTCTCTCACAAGTGCGCATTCAGAAATACTATGTATATTTCATCCTGGTGAAATATAAATACCATATTAGTGTGTGAGAAAATAAAACAATGTCCCAAGAAACTAGAATTTCTGGTTCCAGTCATCACCACAGAAATTTACAGGGGTGGGGGGTGTGAGGCGGGGTTCAGAGTGTCTTTGCCATAGTCATTACCCTTCACCTTACAGAGTGGCCCTTATTTATCTGACTGCTGAGCTAAGGATACCTGTGTTGCAACCCCCCAGTTCAACAGTTTAAGGTTTGGTTTGTTATGATAAATAATATTTTTTAAAAAACTACAAAGAAGCATCAAGGACCTGTGAATTGGCATCAAAAGTCAGCAAAATAGGGCTTGGGGTGTGGCTCAGTGGCAGAGCACAAGGCCTGAGTTAGATCCCCAGCACTGTGAGGGGGAAAGAAAATCTTAAAAGTCAATAAAATACCCAACTAATCCAGAGGCTGAGGCAGGGGGACAGAAAACTGAAGACCAGCTTGGGGAACTTAGTGAGACCCTGTCTCAAAAAGAACCAAATACAGACTAAGGGCTGGGGATGTGGCTCAGTGGTAGAGCACCCCTAGTTTCCATCCCCAGCACTGCATTGAGGTCACAGACAAAGTCAGCACAGTATGAACCACCCTACAACAGCCCCTCCCAGTGTACAGCCAGGTGACAGAAATGCAAACTAGTGGGGAAAAGACCTGGGGCAGGGTAAGCGGTGCTCCCAGTCCCTCCTCACCAAGCTAGAGCCCTGTGGGCCCCCGTTTCTGACATTGTGTCCCAGTTCCTCAACATTTGCCCTCCCATGTTGAAAAAAGCAGTAAAATACTGAAAGTAAATCATTCAGTTAGCCTCGCTGTTTAATGACATAAAATTGATAATGTCAATGACACTGCATTGACCAGCACGCTATTTTCAACACTCCATCCACTGAAATTTATGAACCAATCCATATTTGGGGTTCTGTTAACTGGCAAGTTGGTCTGTTTTGTTTGGGTGCTGAGGACAGAACCCAGGGCACCAGGGGGCTACACAGGCCCCACCCCTGAATTTCATCTTCTACTGGACCAAGTAAATGTCAACCAGCGTGCCACTGGGAGTCACAATGGCAGTGAGCAACAATCCTGTTTCTGTTTTTAAAGGAGGAATTATAAAAATAGAGGTGGGAAGAAAAGTTCCAAAAAAGAAAGAAAAAGAAAAAATACATGAAGCTCATTTCAGCGACTCATTGTTCAAAATTCCTACTGAAAAAGAGATGGTTTTCTTAGAGGAAGGAATTGTCTTAAGGCTAAGAACTTGGAGGAATGAGTGAGTTAGCAAGCTTATATCTCTGGCTTGTTCCAAAGAGACAATCTCCTCTGGAAAGGACAATATGAAGGTATCTCAAAAATACAAAGCTCTACCCTAGTCTTTATTTTTTTCTTTTTTCTGTTTTTTGTTTGTTTGGTTGTTTTTGTTGTTGTTTGGTGATTAGAAACAAGTTCTCCATCCAGTTTTACTGCACTGGGCAACATTTTTCACCTTAACAACAGTACTGAAACAAAGTCTGAGAAACAGCACCCTGTAACAGCTTCTATTTCCCTTCTGTGTTCCCAAGGTGCTTCCCTTGGCATCGGAACCACTGGCCTTTGAAGACAGACCCACAGATGATGGAGAAGAGCCGCCTCTGGACAGGAAGTGGGCCCCAGTCCTAGGCTTCCAAGGATCCCGACAGGGTCTCTGATGGGGAAGGGGACACTGAGAAGTTACCAGTGTGCTAAGGATGGTAATGTCGACGAACTTCGTGGTGCGAAAAGCAACAGTGTGCAGGTACACACATGACAAAGGGGGCCAGTCCCTGCCTGGCCCAGGTGCCCACAAGCTGTCTAACAAGTAGGTACATATGTCACAAAAGCAATTTGCTGAAATAAGTGGCCCTTTCACGTCCACAAAAGCAAGTCCGTTTATAATGAACCATACAGAACTCACAAAATAGAACATATGCATTCTGTTTGATCAGGAGACTAAGTGACACATTATGACTATAATGAGTCATTTTTTTTTTCTTTTTACACAAGAAAAATATTATAGATCTTTGAAAGCCTTGTACTCAATTATGTAACAATACTAACATCTGCTAACAGTACAGGCTGTTTCCATTCTTCATCCTGAATTGTTTTACGTAATTACGAGTTTATAAGGTATTTGGTAAACCAGTAAGAAGGTACCTTTTTAAAGCACTATGTAATTTGGGGTACAATGAAATGTTCTCTTGAAAATCTATAATTAGGGCAGCATCAGCTTACAGAAAAGCACAGGAAATGTTATAACAACACAATTATGTAAATAGGCGCATAGGTAGGGAAATGAACCATTTGCTATGGTCCCCACCCTCTCTTTCCTTTCTCTTCTATTTGAATTCTTCTTTGCTCATCTCAAGTTAAAGTACTACTGCCAGGGTGTAGAATAAAGGAACGTGGGGAGAAGAGAATGGGGAGCTGGCCTCCCCTGGCGAGTTCTTCAGGCCTGAGCTGCAGCAGCAGAGGCCTGGGGAGTGTGCCAATGCTAGACCTCTGGCAGTGCTTCGGCCTCTGTGTGGATTTTTTAAATGATAAAATATTTTTACTATTATGAATTCACTGAAGAAATTCAGAATCGAATATGCCAAAACATTGGCTTGTGTTGGACGGAAATTCAGAAACTAAAACATATAAAGGCAAAGCAAACAGAACTAGAGATGATTGTGATACCGTGTAGTAGATTGTTGGCCAAGAAAATCAAATCAGAAAACAACCCAACAAGCCTCACACAGTGGTCCTAAGCAGTGGGACTGACCTCTACAAGGGGAGGGGACTGTTCAGCAGTCCTTTAGTTTGTTAATTCTGATTTAGCTCAGAAGCTTAGCTTGGGCTATGAGATGACTGTTACACCATACATAGAGCACTTCATACCAAAAGTATGCAGAAGGGGACAGGACCTATGGAGTCACGTGGTCGGTCTGGGAAAGGGAGACTCAGCCCCCATGATGGAAGCAGCCATGGGTGAAAGCCAAATTTTTGGAAGCCAGCTTTGACATTCCAACCAGATGCACTTCTCAGCCGTTGTCCTAACTTCTAAGAACAAATTTCACCTCTTAAATCAAGGTAATATATGTCTTAAATGATGGTATTGGGGATAAATTTATAAAAGTTTGCAAAGCATCAAGCAAGCGCCTGGCAGTAACTACTCGTCAGATATGTTATTTCAGGTCTCCTTTCCAAACATCTCTGGATTACCCAGAATGAGGCAGTGGCAGATTTTTTTTGCATAACATATCGTAGGACATAGTAGACCAGCCATTTCTAATTGTAGTTCTAGCTGTACAACTTCACAGTCATGAGCAAAAAGATGAAATTCTTTAAACACCACATCGGACTCTCAGATCAAAGGCAGGTCTTTGTTGCCAATACTAAGAGAACTTCTAGATCAGGTAGCAAGGGACTCTGTGGTTGTCCTTTTCTTAAGACACAGGGAGGCACACAAAGAATTAAAGAAATAGTTTGGTTCACTCATTCATTCAAAAATCACTTAACAAGCATATGGCAAAAAACAGCACCTGACCTCAAATACCATAACCTGGCCAGACAGAAATGACATTCAGGAATGTCACAAAATAAAACATACATGAACACTACTGAGAATGTGATCCATATGGAATAGGTTTGCTTTTTTGTTTTTGTTTTGTACTGGGGATTGAACCCAGGGGTGCTTAACTACTAAGCCATGCCCCCAGCCCTTTTTTACATTTTATTTAGAGGCAGGGTCTCACTAAGTTGCTTAGGGTCTTATTAAGTTGCTGAGGCTGGCTTTGAGTTCGTGATCTTCCTGCCTCAGGCTCCCAAGCTACTGGCATTACTGAAGTATATTTTTAAATTTTCGACCCTCCACGTGAAACCCTCCCAGCTAGAAGGCAGAGAGAACAATGATGTGATGCTTAAGATGTGGAGTGACGCTACTTAGGTTTGACCTCTTAACTCCACCACTCAGAAGCTTGGGAAGATTACTACTAAAACTTCCTGTGTCTCAGATTCCTTGTTTTTAAGTTGAAGATCATGACAGTGCATACAACACACGGTTGTCCTGAGAATCAAGTGAATTCTTCCATGAAGAATGCTCAGAACGCAGAAATGCCAAGTATTTGATGGTCATTATATGTAAGAACTGCTTTTGCTGTTCATTCATGTCTACAGGGGGAAAATTAAGTGAAAATTTGGACACAGGGATGTTTGAGACAGAAAGACCTTCAGGCAAGTTAGTTTTCTTCATACATGCTCATCTTAAGCAGAAAGAAAATTCCTAGTCATCTCCATAATGTTCCAGCCTCCCTCTACAATGCACAGAAAGTTGCAGAATAGCCTCGACTGCCCCTTCGGCCTCTTTCCCAGGGTCAGCTCCGTCCTCCCCAAGAACAAAAAGGCATAGCTGTAAATATAACCTGCTCTGCTTCACCTCAGCTCATACAGCCTCCCAAGGTGGCCCTGAGAATTCCTGCCTTCTGCTCTTCCTTCCCCCCTTTCCTCCACTTTATTTCCTTTTCTTTCAAATTATCCTCAACAGTGTGAGGTGTTTGTGTGTGTGTATGTGTGGTGGTGCTGGGAATTGAACCCCAGGCTTCATGCCTGCCAGGCAAGAACTCTACCACAGAGTCACATCCCCAGCCCCGCATGACTTATTATCTGCACATAACAGATAACTCTGCCGGGTTGCAATGACTCTATGAGAATTTCCCCCCAAACCCCGTCCTTTACTCTCCCATGATTATACATTTATCTCATATGTTAACTGTATAAATCGTAAGCACTCAATGAGTTTTAGAGTCTAGAGGACTCCAAATGCCAAAAGTCACTGCCAAAAGCTTTAGTCACAGAAGTTAGGATCACTTTCCTGTGGACTAATCTGCAAATAAGTGATAGCTATCTTATCAAATCTCACTCTTTCACTGTTAATAATTAAATAATGCTACATAAAAGTCCATGAAATAAGACTAGGGGACATTTCCCTTGTGCCTATAATCCTGAGACCAGGAGTACTGGGTATCGACCATTCTGTTGCCTGGCAACACTTTCCCCAGGTTGGAAGCCAAGGTAGGCTGGGCCTGGAGAGGTGGGATATGGTCCCTGCCGCCCAGCCCCACCCACGGCATCTATCCTAGCCCCCGATGGGGACTGGACCGCCGGTTCACAGGCTTAGAAACTGAACTTCCTCTATCCACTCAGAATGGACCACTCTCAGCTGAATGGGTTTTCTTCTAAAGCTCCCAAGAAGCTGATGCACAAGCCACCTTATACATTCACAATCTGAAACAGATTTGTACAGAGAAACAGGACATCCCCTAACCCTAGTGTGGATGTGTAAACTAGAGTCTGTAGTTGTTTACTAAACACAGAAGCTGAAGAGGCCCACCTGGTCCCCACAAGGGCTCTAAGACAGCAAGGGGCTTCTTACACAAGGCACACCAGAAATCCCTAGAAGGCTTGTTAAACACGGCCGCTGCTCTCTCCAGAGCTTCTGATTCAGCGCGCAGGGCGCGGTCTCTAACAAGCTCCCAGAGGACACTGGCCTGCGTCACACTATGGGTGAGCACAGGCCTTCTCCATTCATGGCAGGCAGAGCCTTTCCAAGGGGAGGAGGGTTCTGGTCTAGACTCGGTGGCCATATGCCACTAACCGTTGCTGCTGTGACTCTTGTTCCAGGTAGGGAAACCTCTGAGTGGCACATTCTCTCTTCCTGTATGATAATCACAGATCAACCTATGAAATGACAAGTAAGGTCTGGTGTGCTACAAAACAGGTTTAGGTCCTGACTCGGTGGCATGTTACTCTACTTTCTAGGCCTCAGTTTTCTCATTTGTTGCATGGCGTGAACACTGCTTATTTTGTAGAACTTTTAAGAAATTATCATTGTCGTAAAAAACATGTAAAACTACTTTAAGATTTGAATGAGGGGCTGGGGATATAGTTTGGTGGTAGAGTGCATGTCTAGTATGCACAAGGCCCTCTGTTCAATCTCTAGCACACACAAAAAAAAAAACAAGATTTGCAAAATGAGATAAGAATGTAAATTGTCTGGCACAATGCCTGGAGGTGGTACCTGTGTTGGCTATTAACAACAGCCCTTGTTATAGACTGCATCGTATCCCCCAAAATTCACACCGAACCCCAAACCCATGTGTGACTGTACTTGGAACTGAGGCCTATACACAGGTAACAGATTCAACAAGGTCATAAAGTTGGGTTCCTATCCAGTAGGACTGGCATCCTCATAAGAATGGAAGGGACAGCAAGAGAGCACACACAGGAAAGGCCCCATGAAGACAGCCAATGGCAAGCAAGGAGGCAGGCCCAGGAGAAGACAACCCCACCCATACCTTGATGCTGGATTTCCAGCCTCCAGAACCATAGCAAAATAAAATTCTGTTGTTTACGCCACATAGTCTATGGTATTTTGTTATGGCAGCTAAGTTGATTAGATAGCCAAGCCTACTCACGGGGGTGCGTCTCTCACGTATCTTTTGCCTATATCCAGTCTCACTCATCTGATGTCTCAAAGCTTGGGGAGTGTTTTGGTGTTAATTATTATAATCCATTAATTTTTCTTTGGCCTCGATGTTGCTGTCCCTGAGTCAGAGCATACACATTATCTGAAGACTGAGGTTAGGGAAGGAAACACGTTAGTACGGAAGTGAAGGCCTCTCCATAGTCCATGCGTAACTTGGGGTGGAGGAGACCTCAGTGCTCAGTGTCTTCTGGAAGGAGGTTCTCTTTAAATGTTTACCAATTTCATATGAACTGAAACTCAACATAACTGCCCAATATTTGGGCAACTGGGGGACTGTTCCTTTGATCTCTTGGTTTATTAAAAACTATGGGGAAGCTGACAAGTCCAAGGAAAGTTGGCAAACGAACCTCAAATAGAGTGCATATGTTATCATACAGACATTCAGTAAAAATCTCTTGAAAAGAAACAAAACTGTAATATTTAAAAGATTATCCTAAAGGAGAACTGTGGCCTTGACAAATGATAATAAATTATAAATACTAGATCACTGTTGCCCTTGATCTGAGGTCTGCAGGAGGAAATCACACTCGAGTTAGTCTGACTTCCAACCCTTACTACAAATCTTATTAGAATTTGGAGAGTCTAGAAACACCATCCCACCCCCACCTTTTTTTTTTTTTTTTTTTTTTTTTTTTAAACACTCTGCATTTTAGTACCAATCACCTCAGTCTGAAGAAGGCCCCAGGAGAAAATTTATTCAACCAGAATAGTTTAGCTCTTTTTTCCTGGATGGTAGGACTCCATTCTTACCCAGTTTCTTAATTCAACTAAGTTCAGAGGGAGAATCTAAGAGTAGTTTCCAAATATCATCTGTGAGAAGAGAAGGAGGAGGAGGAAGAGGAAGAAGAAGAGGAAGAGGAGGAATAGGAGGAAGAGGAAGAAGAGGAGGAGGAGGAGGAAGAGGAGGAGACTCTGTTATTCCTTCTTCCTAAATAACAGAAGCATGGTTTAATTGAATTTTCCTTCAAAACTCTGTATTGAAGCCAGGTATGATGGCACATGCCATGCCTATAATCCCAGCTATTTGGGAGGCTAAGGCAGGAGGATCCCAAGTTTGATGCCATCCTGGGCAACCCAGCAAGTCACTACCTCAAAATAAAATAAAAGAAAGGGCTGGGAATGCAGCTCACTAGTACAGTGCTCATCTAGCATGCATGAGGCCCTGGCTTCAATCCCCAGCATTGAACACTGAACATCAAAACAAAACAAGACCAAAAAAGAAAAAAGAAAAAAACCTGTATTATAGACTCTTAGTCTGGGGGCAATAAATTCAGACTCCTTCAGAGGTCTGAAGCAATAGAAACACGAGGAAATAGTTTTTCCTTTGCTGCTTCTGTGTTGTTTTGAAAACTATCTACTATGAAAGAAAAAAAAAAAGTTTCTTAAGGTCAGATATGATTTGTATACATTAGGAGATCAAGTCCACATATGCTTTGGTCTTTGTCACATGATGGGACAAACATGCTCCTTCTTAGCAAAGTGCTTTGCAGTGCACACATGGATGCCAGGTGCATTGGTCTGTCCTGGACCAGCTGGAAACACAAGTTCTAGCAAGGGAGGAGCTGGCAAGGCTGAGGGCTCTGTGACTAAGCCATTACCTGCCCCAAGTCTGTCCTGAGGCACCCTACAGGTTTGCCTACTACCCTGACAATAAGAGAGGTGGACTAGTCCTGGGAAGTCAAGGGCAAATCCGCGTGCGAGGTCTGGACCAGAAGAAAGTACTTGGGAGGGTTTCTCCACTAAACAGTAAAGTCATCGACATGGGCATTACAAACATGTCACCAACTGTTTACATCCCAGGGAATTGGCAGATTAGCCACATTTCTCTGCCAAACCTCGAGTAGAACAACTCCCTCCCCGGACAGCAAGCTCCCAGGTTCGCCAGCTCTGTGAGCACAGCAGCTGACCGCGGGGAAATGTGCTTCCCTAAGCCTCTTCTGGCTGCAGCACAGGCTGTGGTTTTCGACTTGGTCACCAGTGCTGGGCTGGGTGGTGTGCCCGCACTCTCAGTGTTCCAGGCGCTGCCGACAGGCTGGCGATTTTATGACTTGGGGAAAAGCCTCCACATGTTGCCACAAGTCGTGGTTTTCGACAACGACATGAACTGACATCAGTGTTTTCTCCTGCGGTGCACATGGAAGTCTTGTCTGCAGTCACTGCCAAGTCCTCAGACCCAGAGAATAGAGCCAATGCCTTGTTAAAGGGATCTGACGAGGCAGGAGGACAGCAGAATACATTTTTCTCCATTATAAGGAAGGATGCTAACATAACAGAGATGAATCATTAAAGGACCCCTCCCCATGCCAGGAAATACTGCTCCAACACAGCTCAATAGGGAAGAGCTCATTTTTAAGCATACTGGAAGAAAATGGCTGTCCATGATAGAATATTATGCAGCCATAAAAAAGAATGGGGTGCTGAGACAATCTTCATGAATCTCAAAGATACCATTCTTTTGAAAGAAGCCAGACACGAAAGTCACACAGGATATGATTCCCTTTATGTGAAACATCTGGAACAGGAAATTCAGAGACTGAGCAGACTAGTGATTGCTGGTATGGGGCTGCTTAATTGGGATGGGCTTTCCTGTCGGGATGATGAAAATGTTGTGGAACTGGATAGAGACAATTGTGGCACTATGCTGTGAATATGCTACTTATTGTACATTTTAAAGTGGTAAATGATATGTTATATGAATTTTAACTAGAGGGGGAAAAAGGAATACATTTTTCCATATGAATGTTTTGAAGCTCTCATTTTAAGGCTCTTTACTCACTACTGTGGATGCCATTGATTTGTGGCATCTCTCTCTGTATGTCTTCTCCACTCCAGAGTGATAACTTCCCCGAGGGAAGTGTTACAGTTTGGATATGAGGTGTCCTCCAAAAGCCCCTGTGTCTATATTCACAGGTGAAATGATTCAGTTATGAGAACTGTGACCTCATCAGCAAATTAATCCATTTGATGGATAAATAATCTGAAAGGATAACTGTAGGGGTCGCTAACCTGGGAAGGATGTGACTGGAGGAGATGGTCACTGGGGGTGGACCTTTGGGGTTTACATCTTGTCCCCCTGGCTTCTCCCTGTCAGGTTCCTGGCTGTCACGAGTGGAGCGGCTGTCCTCCACCTGCCTTCCCACCATGACTTTCTGCCTCACCTAGAGCCCAGATCAACGGAACTGGCCACCACGGACTGAACCTCTGGAACTATGAAACCTTTCCTCCTCTGAGTTGTTTTTGCTGGGTATTTTGGTCACAGCAACAAAGAGCTGACTAGCAGTAGGGATCACAGTGCCTGGAATATAGAAGACACTTTGTGAATGAAAAGGGGAAAAGTCTATAATTTGGGAGGCCAACTTACCCATCTCCACCTGGCAAGAAAAGGCAAAGGACTCTGAAGACTTCCCATGTTAAAGAATGTGGTTCCACAGGCGAGGATTTAATGTTCCAACAATGGAAAGTTTCTTTTGGGGAGAAATTTACCAGGTTTTAGAAACTGCACTCAATTCTTGTGAAAATTTATTTTTGTCTGGACACCACTGAAATTTAGACCTAAGTTCACACCCTTCTCTTGCTGACCTGGTTCCGAAGGCCTCACTGATAGAAGAATAGAGAAAAACACTGACATCAATTTCATTTCAAATTCTTGAAGAATCACAGGAGTTTCTTGACAGGAGCCTGGAGAAGCCCTGGCACCTCTGACTGCATCTGCTGCTACAGGCCTTCCTAGGTCAGGCCTTGTTGCTACTAAAATAAAAAATTAAAAAAAAATTGAATTGCTGGTGTCAAAAAGAATAGAGAGAGAGGGCTGGGGTTGTGGCTCAGTGGTAGAGCCACAGCCATACACACACACACACACACACGCATGCACACATGCTGTCTTTCTGTATCTACCAGTACTTTAAAAAAAAAAAAAAGAAGAAGAAGAATAGAGAGACAACACTGCTTTACCATTACACAGTTCACACTTCTTACTCAAGCTAAAGAATACTGGGCCTCTTAGATATGTACTTCAAAGCAAATTTCAGTGAATTTGTATTTTATATCCACAATTGTCTTATATTTTTGTTTTCATTAATTTGGGGAGAGGTGCTGGGGATAGAACCCAGGGCCTCATGCATGCCGGGCAAGCGCTTTACCATTGAACTACACACTGAGTCCTGTTTTCATTAATTTTTATATTCAAAAAGTGAGAGAAAAAGAAGTGACATCATTTTTGGAAAGATGACTTTCATGCTGTTTGCAAAGGAAACCCATTTCCGGTACAATAAAGTGGAACATCCAGCTAGTGCAACACCTGTGACCATCAAATACTGTGATCTCCCCCAGCGCCACCTCTCTATTTGGGTTCTGGGTTCAGGGAAGGGAGAGAACAAGGAATGCAGAGAAAGAGAGACCCAGAGCTCCTGAGAGACATGAGTTTGGCCTCTGCCTGCCGAGGATCGCAGGCTTTCTGGTGGCCACCCTGGGGATCACGCGCCCTGAGAACTCTGTCCTAAGACACAAGCTGCCACCAGTGTAGTTTCCCAGGCAGTCTCAGCTCCATGGCTGTGTGCACAGTTCTGTATCCTTCTAAAGTATGCCCCCTTTCCTACTTGGCTGGCTCATGATCATTCCTGAAGTCAGAGCCTTTGTGTGCCCAGCTCTCGAAGCCTCCCCTGGACTTCCGGGGTAGGCAGCAGCTAGCAGGCCCCTGGGGCACCTCACTCTGCTTATTTCAACCTAGGCCACGTGTGGTGCAATTATCAGCTGACGGATCTTTTCCTCTACTGGATGGATGGAAAAGGAAAGTAGAACTTCACAGTGGAGAACCTGACAGACCCCAAGTCGACCAAGTATGCAAAACCAGGAGTGGGAAGAACAGAGGCACGTGCCTCCTGACGGAAACACTGAGGACACCTGGCTTTTGTTGCCTTCCCACCAAAAATGTACAACCACCTGATTCTGAGGAATCACCTGCCACACTCAAACTGAGGGTTTTTTTTTTTTTTTTGGTACTGGAGATTGAATTCAGGGGCACTCGACCACTGGGCCACATCCCCAGCCCTTTTTTGTATTTTATTAGAGACAGGGTCTCACTGAGTTGTTAAGTGCCTCGCCATTGCGGAGGCTGGCTTTGAACTTGCGATCCTCCTGTTTCAGCCTCCCAAGTGCTGGGATTACAGGTGTGCACCACCACACCTGGCCCTGAGGGGCTCTTAATCAAACCACTGGCCTATCTTCAAAAATCATGAAAGACAGCAAGATGGAGAGAGCAAGATTTAGACACTAGAGGAAATGAGAGGCAAATGCAAGGTGTGCTTCTGCAGTAGGTACTAGATCAGAAAGAGACATTCGTTTATTTCACTATAAAGGATTTTAGTGGAAAAACCAGCCAAATGTGGAAAGTTTGTAGATTAGACAGTGGTGCTTATCAGTACTGTTCATTTCCTGATTTCAATGACAGAACTGTCCTGCGGGGGGCATAGGGCGTGTTGTTGTTTTGTGTTGAGGGAATACACTCTTAGGTTTCCCTTGTAACTTGCTGAAATAGTTCAGAGGACAACAGCTGTAGCTATGTGGACAGGGGAAGAGAGCAGACTAAAGCCACCCGATGGAACGTGACGTCTGGGGGATCTGGGTGAGGGGCGCAGAAGCGTCTGGACTATTCTTACAACTTTTTAGTACGTGAAGTGAAGTTATCTCAAAATAGTTTACAAATTTAAGAAGTACAAAAACCTAAAAAAAAAAAAAAAAAAAAAAAAAAAAGAGTGTTCCTTTCAGATGAGAAAAGTAAGTGTGGGGATTAAAAATGTGCAGGGTAGCTGAGAAAATCTGCAGTAATTACTTTTAAGTGAAATCAGTGGTTATGCTGAGTGCTAATTGGAAGTTGGCACAGCTCCAGGTCGCTGACACTATCTCCCAAATTAACCCAACAAAGTGGACAGCAGAGCAGTAAAAGGTGTTTTCTTTATTGTGTGGTTGTAAATGAGAAGCAAGAACACTTCAAATAATGCTGAGCTTTCCACCTGCTCTACAAATAAAGATTTTTTTTCCACGGGCTTTACAAACTAAAAAGATCCCATCTCCTCCCTTCAAGGCAATCATCCTACAAATACCTACAAGTTAACAAAATATCAGGACAACATGTGGTGCTGCTGCTGCCATTGGCAGTCCACTGGCACTGCCAGGGGGATCATCTCCATGGCGCTTGCTTTCAGAGAGCAGGCCTGTCCTGCAACAGAGTGAGCACCGCCACAGGGGTGACATGAGAAAGAGTAAGATCATGCCTCTGCCACCAGGATGTGCACAGTCACAACTGGGACCATGCACACACAGAGCAACTGTGGAAGGAAGGCACTAGCTTTGACAACACCTAGAGGCTCTGCGTGGGGAAGGAACTGATTCTAGTGTCCAGCCACTTACAGGATTGCGGGTTTCAATTCAACCTAGGGAGACAATCTCTCTCTTTTTCCTTTGCACTACTAGGGATCAAACCCAGGGCCCTGCACATGCTCAGCAGGTGCTCTACCACCGAGCTACATCCCCAGCTTAGAGACACTTTCTAGACAGAATAGGTGGCCTTCTGGAGTAGCGAGCTTCTCATCACTGAATATATTCAAGTATTCAGATGTGGGGGGAATCGACATAATTCATTCAAGTGTTGCAAGAACTGTAAGATTCTTACATCATCTAGGCTCCATTCAGAAACCTCTAAGCTTGGGTTTTGACAGCACCACCATGAGCAGGTGTCTGAAGCACAGCACAAACACAGGGCCGTGCTTGCCGTGGGGGCCGCCCTTGCCGTGGGGGCAGCCCTTGCTGTGCGGGTCACCCTGTGAGCTTCCCAGCCTTCTCCCCACTAGATATCATAGCACCCTGCTCCCAGTGGTGATGACACAAAGGTGTACAGACTTTGCCACATACCCCCTGGGGGCAAAACTGCCTCCAGCTGAGAATCACTACTTTAAGGTCACTTCCCCAGGGCAGCATGTTCAGAGCATGAAATACTACAGGATTTCAGAGGGAAGGCCCACCAGTCAGAGGAGGTCGAATTTGAGACAGACCTTGAGGTAAAATAAATCAGAAAGACATATTTAGGGCTCTTGCCTAGCATGGGCAAGCCCCTGGGTTTGATCCCCAGCACCCTTCCTGCCCAAAGAAGAGTGAACAGTGGACCTTTTTAGGAGTAGGGACGGTGCAGGCCAAGGTGTGGCAGTAGGCCAGGCTATCAGGATCACAGAAGGCCAGCTGGCCAAGCAGATGGGTTCACCAGGAGATAGGGCTGGGAGTATCTGCAATGTTATAATGTGTTGAAAGAATCTCAAAACTGAAGTCAAGATCAACCTATTCATGTCATAGTAAAGTTAATATTAAACATAGCCCCAGAAGAGACAATGTCCAGTGAACATGGTGGCTTGCTAGAGAGTTAGCAAACACCATGTATGACCAAGTACTCTAGCCACTGCCTAGGAGAAGAGAACCTTTTACATGTTTACTTTCTTATATGCCACTGCTCTCTACAATGACAGAGAGCTGACTGATTTTAAAGCATACTTGAAGCTGGGTGTGGTGGCCACACACCTGTAATCCCAGTGACTCAGGAGGCTGAGGCAGAAGGATCACAAGTTCAAGGCCAGCCTCCATAATTCAGTGAGTCCCTTAGCAACTTAGTAAGACCCTCTCTAAAAAAAAAAAATAAATAAATAAAAATAAAAAGTAGGGCTGGGATGTGGCTCAATGCTAAAGCACTCCTGAGTTCAATCCCCAGCATACATGTGTACATCCACACATCCATACAGACATGCTGAAGGTAGGCAAGCTGGGAGGAGGATGTGGAGTGGAGAACAGCCCCCGGGCACCAGCAGACACGCACCCTGCCACGGGAAAGACGGCAGCTCACACGGTTCCTCCACACTCCAGCAACACGCAGCCACCCAGATGGTGTGTGGAGCCTGCAAGCGTGCGGCTGCCCACTGCTTCAGTCTGTGTTGTAGCACAGGAAACATGTCTCAAGTGTTGATGAGGGTCTGAGAGAACTGGGGTGGTGGCCTGGGCGGGGACCACTGATCAAGGTCTGAGGTGACCCTCAGAAACGAGCTACCCCCAGGCAGGTTCTCCTGTCCATGAGGGCTCACGTGCACTCACAAGGGCTGGGGTCAGAGTCAGCTGGAAGCAGGGATCTGTGAAAGGGACGGCAGTGGCCTTCCTCTGTCAGGCACTCACTGGAAGGGTGGCAAGGGGGGCCACTAGCACCCTGCTACCCACAGGCTCTGAAGGGTTGAGGACACTGGGCTGCAGGAGGCTGCCAACACCCTCCAGTTCCGCCACCTGCTGGGCCAAGCACCAGACAACTTCAGTAGCTCCCGGGGAGCAGGGAACTCCTGGCTTTTATAGGACATGCCCAGTCACCCCCTCTCCATGCAAACAAAATCCTCCCTCCACACTACACAGAACCTCTGCACTGGAACCTGTGGTTGGCCTCTGCCCAGGTTCTCCAGAGTCATAACTCAGCATCACTCTCTAGGACATCTCAGGGTTCCACCTGGTCTCTCAGGGAGCCTCAGATGCCACTTGAGTCTTTCTTATTTAGATGCAGATTCGCTAAAGTGGACTTTTTTTTTTTTTTTAAAGAGAAAGATAAAGAGCCTCAAATATTTACATTTAGAGGAGATTTAAAATAAGAGCGTTACAAATGCAAATGAGCCTGTGCAAACCAGAGCTCTCAATCCCAGGCCTCCCACAGAGAAGCCACCAAATTGCAGCACATTGCGACAAACAGCCACACTAAGTGGAGGAGCTTTCTCCAGGGCTAAAAAAAGTTATTAGGAGTGTGAGCTTTGGATATTATTTCACAATTGAGTTAACCTCTATCCCAAGGGCAACATTTTGCAGCTGTTTGCAGCGATCAGTACTGTCTCTTCATTCTTTTCCTTCTTTTTTGGTAAATTACCCTTTACATTTTGCCATAAGAGCAGAGTTTGGGTCTACTTCATGTTATTGTGAATAGCTGCCTGCTTTTTAAAAGGCAAAAGTGAAAAGAGCAGAGTCACGTGATGTTCCCTCAGATTAGTTACAAAATGATCCAAAGGTAAGACCCTTACATATCATAAGCAGCACTGCCACTTCCCCATTGAAAATGTCCCCTTTCAGATATGATTCCGTGGTTATGTGTATCATTCGGTTTCATAGCATGCCTTTCTTTCCTTTAGAATCAGCAATAACCGTGTGACTCGTAATGATGTTTCAATGACTGAAAGCATACGGCAGTCGTTCCACAAGATTCTATCACCTCCTGCCACTGTAGCCGTCTTAGTCTAAGTACAATCCATGATGTGCACTCAATGATGAAATTGCCTAATGACACGTTTGTCAGAAGGTGTTCCCATCCTTAGCTGGGCACAGGTGTTCGTTTTTCAAAAAACTACTTGGTACAGCAGGGTGTGGTGGCACATGCCTGTAATCCCAGTAGCTTGGGAGGCTAAAACAGGAGGATTGTGAGTTCAAACCCAGCCTCAGCAACTTAGTGAGGCTCTAAGTAACTTAGTGAGACCCTGTCACAAAATAGAATATAAAAAAGGCTGTGGGTAAGCTCCCCTGGGTTCAATCCCCACTATCCTCCCCCAAATAAAAATTACTTGGTACAAGGTTGGGGGTATGGCTCAGCGGTAGAGCATTTGCCTGGCATGTGTGAAGCCCCAGGTTCCATCCTGAGAACCATTAAAAACAAGAACAACAACAACAACAAAAAACTCCTTGGAAAATCTGCACCTAGCATAAAAAAATGATCACTCACTAGAGAATTTCTCACGATGCTTGAAATCGTATAGACCAGTGGCTGCCAAAGTGGGGTCTACTGACCAGCAGCAAGACCATCACCCTCGAGCTCCTCAGAAATTCAAATTAAAGGAATCCCATGCCATACCAAGGGGGTCAGGGTTCTGATGCAGGGCCCTGAAGTCTGGCCTTGCTCTGTAGCTGCCTGTGAAGTGCACTTGAGTCTGTGGGAAGAAGGCTCCGGTCCTTGGTGGCCTGGGCTTGGTCACCTGCAAGCTCTCAGTGCCTCCCTCTAGCTTGTAAAACTGAGACCAGGACCGTCACCTACTGCACAGAACTGCTCTTGGGGCAGGCAGAAGAAGAGAGAAGGGAGGAGAGGAGAAAGGAAGAGTGCTGGCAGTGGCACCCAGGCTGGCGGTCGGAGCAAGGGCTGCTGCAGGCAGGAGGAAAGGAGCCCTGGGGTGATGGGGGCCATGAGGCCCAGCTCTGAAGTTACCACAACTCCCCGAGTGACAACCCATAAAGGGCAAATGTTATCATCTGAAAAGTGTACCTCAATGAGTGTCAATACTGGAAATGTTTGGGAGAGGTTCACAGTAATCAGATCTTGGCTCTTATTATTGTAGCTATTTGATAAATCAGATTTATCAGATTCCACATGTTATTCTAAAAAGAAACTACTCTCCCTTAAAAATTATGGTGGCTTCCTGCCTTGACATCTTGATGGGGATCTGTTCTGTGACACATTACTAAGAAAGTGAATTGAGTCTGTGAAGCCACTCTTAGGATGAAGACTCACAGATGGAAAAATGATATTCCATAGAATAACGTATTAGTGGCGAAATGAAATACAGCTATCCAATTAGGTTAGTTCTATAGATATCATGTTCCCTTGTTTTAAAATAAAAAAACATTGGATGTGTAATGTTTGCTCTAATTCCTAATTGCAGTCTTCATTATTGCCATCTTTATTTCAATAAGCATTTCTTAAACGGTGTTGGCCACGATCCAGGCAAGAGCCGCATATATGGAATACCATGATTCTTTAATCAAACCCCTGTTGATGGACAGTTGGGTAGTTTCTAATTATCCTGCGAGTACAAAGAACACTGTAACAAATATCACTGACAAATTATCTTTGGGAACTTATCCAATTTGTTCCCTTGGTGGACTTCAGTCCCAGCATTTTCCCCAGTGAAGTCGTGCTAGGTGGCAGTATGCATGTATCCTGTAAGCTCCGCCTCCTTTCTCTGGTTTTGTCTGTCTGGACTTAAAAGGCAAAAACCCCTGGACTATCCAGTAAACCATTAAACACTGAAGTGAGGAAAGATGGGACAGGCCATCGGATTCCCCGTCTCAGGAATGACAGAGAATGAGGCCATTTCCAGGGTGAAGTGATTGCGGGAATGGCTATGGAGTGACAGTGGGATGTACACTGATCTACCATGTGCAAAAAGTGAAGAAGGAGGGAAGCTGACTCCACCCAGAGGTAGACACGTGTGGAGGAGCTCGGGCAGTCAACAAGGGTGCACAGAAGGAGCCAGAGCCACCGCTGCTGAGGCTGAGGGATCTCAGCTTTTGTCCCCAGAGAGCCTGGATTAATCCTGTTTCCAGAACTACCTTATGTGACTCTGGGAAAACTACCATCTCTAAGTCTTATGTGCTTCCCACATGAGGGAAGTCAATGAGAAGAAAATCTGAAGTGCCTCCCCCCTACACACACCAAGTGCTGTCATGACCTGCGCCATTTTGGATCCAGAGAGCTACCAGTTAACATGCTCCCTAGGGCTCCACGGCGGGCCTTTCCTGAAGCCTCTTATCCAGGTAGGAAGTTTAGGAGACTTGAATGCATCCCTTGCAAGCAGAAGAGTCTAACCAAAACAATTCCTGAAATAGAATTCTTAGAGTTAGGACTGCGGTAGGAGAGGAACATACGTCTCTAGGAGAAACTCTTGCAGGTTATCCTTTTGCTGGAGGTAGAGCCAAGGAACACCTGAACTCTAGAAACACTCCACACACACGCACTGACTGGTCTATGAGAGGCTGTGAGAACATGCCTGTGATAGCTGCGTGCAAGCTCAGCACTGGTCACAGAAGCCCTAACTAGAAACACCAGAGCGTCCCACCTCGCCAACAGGATTGCCACAGCAAGTTGGTTCTGCGTAAATATTGAAGGACGCAAAAGATGGCAGAGAAAGAGATGGCTTCACCAGCCAGTGCTTTAAAGATCAAAGTGGCTAGTACAGAAACACGGGCCCAATTCCCACAGCCTCGCCGCGGTCACTAAAGCAATGGGTGGACAGTTTCTTCCTCTGTACACCCCGCTCACTCCCTTTCCCCCTCTGCAGTCCTCAGTCCCACTGCTTCAACTGTGACATATTAAAGTCATTTTCCTTTGAAACTAAACTGAAAGAGAGAGAGAGAGAAAGGGAAAGGGAGGGAGGAGGGGAGAGAGCCAGTGTGAAACTGCAATGATTTCAAACCTGCATTTCTCAGTACGGCCCTAGGTCCTCTCAACGCATCAAACAGAGAGCGATGAAAAACAAGGAAACCCAGCCTCACCTAACCAAGGGCTGAGAGTTGCACTCCTCTCAGAGGGTTTCACGGGATCACTGGAGGAGCCACCCCCAACCAAGAAGGCCCCTGGGTGACGATTTGTAGAGCGAAAGACAATGGTTTCTTTCTGAGTCCCATCTGTCTAGTTGGTAACATCTAGAGGAAACTAATATTAATAGTGGGCTCTCAAAACTCCACATATGCCAAATATATCTACAGGGGAAAAAAAGCAAAATCCAAACATCTTCAGGGTTCTCTTTGTAACCCAGTCAGGCTTTCATCTCAAAGACACTGGACACATTGTTTAAAAGTTCAGAATGGGAGCAGAGAAGTGATCACAATACATCAAAAACTTTGTGGAGACATTCTGATGAGTTTTCCTATTCCTTGCTTGGTAAATTTAGTATTCTATTTTGGGAGGATATAATCCATATGCATACTGTGTACAGCATCTAAGCATTTTCTTAAGGTGGGTCAAAGTGTCAAGGGGTTCATGGAGGAACTCAGTCAACTCCCACAGAACACTACAGATCTGCTAATGACTTAAAATAGGGACACAGTTCTTATAGTTTCAGCTCAGGATCATAAACACAAACCACCACCTGAGACCACAGAGGACCGGATATGAGCTACTTATAGTAATACTGAACCAGGGAACAAGAATAGCAGGAAAGCAGCCCATTTTCTTGTAGTGAGGCCCTTTGAAGTAAACTATTTATTAAACATTATACTACAGCGCTCAAAACAAAAATCTTTGAAGGCTGGTTATCCTACTCGGCACATCGGCCACTGCTAACGAATTGCTTCCTTTTCCTCTTAGGTTTTGTTTGCTGTTTGTGAAACTGAAACCCAGATTGTTTCCTCCATCTATGAAACTAGCCAGCAGCAAGCACTGTGGGGAATTCTGTCCATCGGTGGCCAGAGTGATAAGAACATGACCAGCCGCAGCTTCTCACCATCACAAGGAGCTGCTCTGTAAATAAAGTCCAGCAACTTCTTCAAAAACAGAAAAAAAGAGTTTTTTAAAAAATGACATTTTAGACTAAAAATGGCAAGAGTTCCAACGATAGGACTTCACTTTTTTTTTTTTAATTTAAAAGTAAAATTCATCTATTGCACTTCCTATTCCATTATGCCAGGCTAACCTCCCTGTTCTAGCTGGCATTTTCCTGCTTCTCAATTAAGCAAGTCCCCACACAGACCAATAAGTCTCATCGTAAGGAAGTGTTCAAAAGAAGACCAAAAGGGCAACCTGGTTTATTCATCCAAAGCGATCATTAACGCAGGAGTGTGCCTGGAGGAAGAGGGAGGATAAGCGAACTCCCAGCCAGCTAGCCTAGGGGACAGACAGGTAAGAGGAGCGACCAGGGAGCCTGCCCACTCACTGAACGGCGTCTCCACCAGGTGTGTGGGGAGAGACGGTGCCGGCCAGCACATCCACACCTCACCAGGCTGTTTCAATGTGGAGGCGAACGGCGGGAAGCTTTTTAAAATCTAGAAATACATCAAAGGCCCAATGCAGATTAAGCCCTGCTCCTTTTTTTCTGAAAGGCTCACTTTTGTTCCTAATATAAAGACTTAGATGGTATTTCCTCAGATCATAAAGCGAGGTGTACTTTTAATGATGGATTAAAAATTATAAAAGATGGCTTTTCCACTCTGTTCTTCTTCTTCTTCTTCTTCTTCTTTTTTTTTTTTAAGTGATGAATTCAGAAAAAGATCAGTCTGGGCCAAATTTATCTCTTGTTACCCTTCAGGGTTGTGGAGTAAGTCAAGTGTGATGTCAGTACAAAGTCAAATCTGTATGATTTAGTCATTTCTAATCCCATTATTAGAAATGTCAGATAATATGTAATAGTATCCAAGATATATAGCTTTACAAATACTATCATCGTCCCATCTTATCCATGGGGAATGCATCCCAAGACTCCCAGTGGATACCTGAAACTACAGTTAGGACCAAACTCCAGATACACTATGTTCTTTCCTACACAGACTCACCTATGATAAAATTTAATGTGTAAATTTTGCAACAAAATTAGCACCATCTTTTCCTTTTTATGATTTCCTTCTTACCTAAATCTCAGCAACCTCAGAACATGATTTTTTTTTCTTTCCTTATTAACTCAAGAATAATCTCCTTTCATCTTTCTGTAATGAGAAGCACTTCACGGCTTCTCTTTGGTATAATCAAACTGTTGGCATCACTACTTTTGCACTTTGTAGCCATTATTCAGTAAAACAAAGGTTACTTGAACACAACGCTGAGATATCCCAATAGTCAATCTGACAACCAAGATAGCAGCGAAGTGACAGTATATATAACGTGGTTATGGATCTGCTGGATGAAGACATGACTCATATCCCAGGTAGGATGGCACAGAGATTTTACCACACCACTCAGAACAATATGCAACTCAAAATTATTAATTGCTTTGCTGGGCATGGTATCGCATGCCTGTAATCTCAGCAACCCAAGAGGCTGAGGCAGGAGGATTGCAAATTTTAGTCCAGCCTTAGCAACTTAGTGAGGCCCTATCTCAAAGTAAAAAAAAAAAAAAAAGGCAAAGGGCTAGGGACATAGCTCAGTGGTATAGGCCACCAGGGTTCAATCCCCAGTGCTGAAAAAACAAAGCAAAACAAAAACACACACACACACACACACACACACACACACACTTTTAAGAATTTTCCATTTCATACTTTCAGATGAAGGTTGACCAAAGGTAACTGAAGCCACAGAAACAGAAACCATGAAAGAAGGGGGGACTTCTCTATGTATCTGCACAATCAAGAGTGAAAGGTAAAATAAAATTTTGCTCCTAACTCCACTTTTGAAATGTAAATGCCTGCTATGTCAACAGAGGGACTAGAAGTGGATTAACACTTAAGAAGAAGAGCCCCCCCCCCCCCCCGCCCCGCCCCTGGACTCCTTATACTCTCCTAGGCCTGCAGCCCTCCTGGTTCCCTTCCTCCAGCCCAGAGAAGGAGTGCTCCCTGGGTTTGCCTGAGCATTCCCCTTGAACCCCTGGTCTTGCTCCTCCCCTGGGTCTCTGCTGCATGGAATCTTCTTTCTCCCCTCTACTGGCTCCTTCTCTTCAGCCTAAACCCAATCTGTGGCCCTGATATTACTGCCCACCCCACCATGGTCTCCAAAAGCCTCTGCTCTGCTTGCTACTGCCAAGTGCCCGCTCACGATGGGAGCACTCCAGAGGAGCTGTAGCCTTTCCCCGCAATCTCCTCAGCTGACATCCTGTCAGAGGCACTCACAGGCCAGACAGTTCCAGGAAAGTTCATATTGGAACAAAGAATAAGAACGAGACATGTACATTAAAAAGGTACTTTTAATATAAAGCATCAATTATTGTATTATTCACATTCAACATTTTAGGGATAAAAGTACTATGTTTCTAAAACTAGGAGAGTGATAGTACCTTATAGTACCTTATAGTAACTTTCACCTCAGAAATTATAGAATTTGTAAAACTCCCTTCCAGAAACCACATCTTAGTGTTCACTCACTGTCTGAGATTCCACTTCATGACGGCCAAGTAGGTACAAGAAAAACAGATGCTGGCCAGGGACAATCCCACTTTCTCCCTCTACTCAGAGTGTGTGGGTGGGACCATGCCGTAGGAAGAGGTACTTCCTATTGACATCTGTTGAGCTGAGCATGCACTTCAGTTGAATCTCGTTTC
Organism: Tamias sibiricus; assembly: GCA_025594165.1. Taxonomy (NCBI): domain Eukaryota; kingdom Metazoa; phylum Chordata; class Mammalia; order Rodentia; family Sciuridae; genus Tamias; species Tamias sibiricus. The sequence continues at coordinate 87,454,559 of CM046663.1, read as the reverse complement.
ACTGTTTTGAGAGAGGATAGTTTGTGGTTCCTCTAGTAACAAAAAGTTTCTCTGGAAGTCACCTCTCTTGTCCCCCCAACCACTCCTGCCTCAGCCCATCTCCCCTCTGTGGAAAGAAGAGGGAGCCAGTCTGTAGCTGAACAGTTTCTGACCTGTCCTGTCCCATGGTCAACCTTTGTGAAGTGTTGTAATGCTTTAATTTAGGAACTGCCAACCAATGTGGAGGAGTTTAATTTTGGTGGCTTTTGTATGCTGATAAAATAAGTAGGCTATCCTCATATACAGAAAGCCACTTGGTCCAGATATGTTTTTATTCAATCAAAAAGCATATGGGTGCTCACTCTAATAAATTAACAAGTCAAGGCTTCTTCTGGAGGAGGGTCCATGCCTGGGCAATTACCGTGGGGCCCTCGTCCTGACAAAGACGTACTGTGATGGTGAGGGGTCTGGCCATGAAGACCCTGGATAAAGTAGTGATAATCCCAGTTCCAAGAAGGACTACTCTCTGCTATCAGAGCAGTTCTCTTTCCTCACTAAGAATAAGACAATGGCTATGCATTTCGTTTTTCATGTCAGCTGCTCCAGAATAATGTGGCCCCAAGTTGTTCTCCTAGAGTGAGATCTAGAAAAAGACCTGTTAGACCCAACCAAGACACATCTCCTTTTCCTTAAATATCACAACTCCTCCAAAGTCCCCCATATACACATCTCATTTTTCTTTTCTTTTTCTGAGATAGGGTCTCACTATGTTGCCAAGGCTGGTCAGGAACTCCTGGGTTCACATGACCCTACTCTTCTGCCTTAGCCTCCCCAGTGCTGGCTGAGGCCATGGACTTGCCCTCCACGATGCTAGAATGGAGCACAGGGTGTCAGCCTCACGTACGCTAGGCCAGCACTCCAGCACTGGGCTAATCCCCAGCACCAGGCTGTGGATTCTTTTTTTTTTTTTTTTTTTTTTTGGTACCAGGGATTGAACTCAGGGGCACTCGACCACTGGGCCACATCCCCAGCCCTTTTTTGTATTTTATTTAGAGACAGGGTCTCACTGAGTTGCTAAGTGCCTCGCCATTGCTGAGGCTGGCTTTGAACTAGCTATCCTCCTGCCTCAGCCTCCCAAAGTGCTGGGATTACAGGCGTGCGCCACCGCGCCCGGCTTAGGCTGTGGATTCTTTTTCTTTTCTATTTTTAATATTTTTTTAGTTGTCAATGGACCTTCATTTTACTTATTTACATGTGGTGCTGAGGTTCAAACCCAGTGCCTCGCACATGCTAGGCGATTGCTCTACCACTGAGCTGCAGCCCCAGCTCCTGGCTTCTTAACATTCAGTTTCAAATGCTGCAGCAACTACACTTATCACTGAGAACTGGAAGTTGTATAATATACATCAGACCATAAACATGCAGAAAACAGAATAACTTTCAGAAGTATTTTCTTGTTCACTGAATTTCCAACAGGAATTATAGCTACTCTATATCTAAATCAGTTGCTCTCAGAAAACAGCTGGGGCAACTAGAAAGTTCCTAGGATCCCATCTCAATAAGGGAAATAAGACTGTACTCTTGGGTGTAAAATATATTTCGACAATGCTAGTTGGACTTATTGAGTGATTACATGGTGCCAAGAACTCTACTGCAGTGTTAGGAATGCATTATCCTGTTTAATTCTCACTCTAGCCAACAAGGTAGATGGTATTATTACTCTCATTTTACAGCACAGGAAACTGTGCTAAGAAAGAGTAAATGAGGCTAAATCAAATGGTCAATAAATCAGTATCTGCCTGACCTTAAAGGGGTGGCTTCCATTGGTACCCTGTGAATTTCCTTTTGTATACAAATAGATGGGATATATTATATGAAATACAATATTGAAGTAATAACTATAAAATTCCAAAAGGAATTCAAGAAAGGAAGCAAGGTATTTACATCTACGTGAAGAGATTTAAAATCACGAAACTAAAAAATGGCAGATAAAAGTGACAAACTTCAGAATCCAAAGCCTTCCTCTTCCTCCCTCATTTAACTTCCGTCTACCCCTCAACTCTGCCGACAGACCTCTGAATTCTTTCCTTTCATGAAGGATAACAAAGATAGGTGATTTTGTGTATCCGGAATTTGGATTTAGTTGCACTGTGCACACCAGCTGTTTGCTGTTGGACACTATCTGTGATTCATATGTCTGTCCTATTGAAATTAGTCCATTTCCCTAGCACCCAGAATTTGTTTGGTACTGGCTAGTGGCACACAACTGTAATCTCAGCGACTCAGGAGGCTGAAGCAGGAGGATCCAAGTTTGAGGTCAGTCTCAGCATCTTAGCAAGACCCTGTCTCAAAACGAAAAATAAAAAAGGGCTGAGGATGTGGCTAAGTGGTAGAACACCCCTGGGTTCAACCCCCACTACTGCAAAACAAAAGAAGAGGAAGAAGAATATTGTATATTGTTTGGTATATATTTCTAGTACCAGGAAAAAAATATTTGTCTCCTCCTTGTTTTATAAGAGTTAAGCTTACTTTAAAAAACAAAACTACACAGTTTAGCCAACTTGTGTATTAACTGTGACTTCTAGGGGAACAAGGAGGAATCTACAGGGAACATTTAAAAACAAGTTCTGCCTTCATGCCACCAAGGTGGTTATACCAAACACGACAGACAACACCAAGTGTTGGCAAAGATGTAGAAAAGCTGACTCGCTCAGCCACTGCGAGGTTTGGAAAACCTGGCTGTCACTTTGGAAAACAGCCAGGTGGCCTCTCAAAAAGTTCAACACAGAGATAGCATATGCACAGCCCAGAAATGACACTCTTGTGCATTCACCTCCCCCCAAATGAACCCACGTCCATGGAGAAGGCTTCACGTGAATGTCACAGCAGCACTGTTTGTAACAGTCAAAAAGACAAAATGACCTACACGCCCATCAACTGAAGATTAAAAAAGGGGTACACACAATGGCATCATTCATATTCATGTTTTTATGGTATTCAGCCTTAAAAGAAAATGAAGCACTGACACGTTGTGCGAGGACAAAGCTTTGAAAACAGCATTCTAAGTGAAAGAAGTGTGTCACAGCAGGCTACAGGCCACCAGGCTCCATTGCAGCAAGTGTACAGAATTAGCAAAAATACACAGGCAGCGGCTGGAAGAGCTGGGGGTAGGGGGGTGGGGAAGAGCAACTGCTAAGACTGGGGTTTCTCCTCGGGGAGAGGAACATCTACAACTGGTTTTGGTGCTGGTTGCACAGCTCTGAGAATCCACTAAAACCACCAACTCATGCTCTTCAAATCAGTCCATTCTGGAGGACTGAATCTTACCTCCATAAAGCTGTTGGAGGAGTCCTTAAAGGCAGATATGGAATATTCTGTGTAAGTCAAGCTCATGAAGTCGTCTGACCACAGGCAACAGATTAAAATGGACACATGAGAAAACAATGAACATGCAAAATATATCTAAAAGAACAGCAACACAAAGAGTGAGGCTACAATAAATTGAAGGCAATTGCTTCCAAGGACTGATATTTAGAACATGTACTGAGAAGGTGTTGGTGCACCAGCTAAAACCACCAACCACCACTGGGCCTGGGGTGCAGCTCAGTGGGACTGGGCTTGATTTCCAGCACCCAAAACAAATACACCCAAAAACACCCGGATTTTTTTTTTTTCATACATAAAGGAAAAACCACGAGTCTTTAAGTTGGAAATCCCACTTCTAAGCCAAAGTAACTTATTTGCATTTGAAACTGAAGAACAAAAGAGGTTTAGTTTACAATAGTTGGGGCCTATTTAAGACAGATATTTATTAAATATTTATTAAAATGCTTAAGCTTGAAATAGTACTATAGGCACCAGAAAGAAAACAAATATGAGCAATTCAATTCTATACCTTCTGTTCAATAAAACTCGCTTCTCCATGGCAGGTGGTACAGAGAACTCTACCCAGGGGGTTAATCAAAATTCCCTTAGAATAATTGAAAAGCATCTGCATTTTCCCCCAGAAACCACAAAAAAGTCACAGTAAGCAGATCATATAATCTTGATTATTAGCATGGAGCTGGTAGCAGCATAATGTGTTGTCCCCAGAAATTAAGTTACAGGACGCGGTGTCATCATGCAATAAGTCAGTGATGTCTCCCTTAATGAGACTGAAAAACTCTAGGAAATCAAGAGAGAGACAAGGATGTGAAGAGTTCGTGTGTGATGTTCTGCTACTGTTGCGAAGCAATCCTGTGCCTGACGCAGTCACACTGGGGCAGGGGTGCTAGAGAGGCCTGGAAGGTCGCTGACCCCAACCTTTCATTTTACAACAAAGGAGGGCTGGGGATATAGCTTAGTTGGTAGAGTGCTTGCCTTGCATACACAAGGCCCTGGGTTCAATCCCCAGCACCACCAAAAAAAAAAAAAAAAAAGCAACAACAACAACAAAGGAAAACTGAGGTATAGGCAGGGTAGACCTTGGGATTAGAAATGAGCTCTTTTGGGGGCTCTTTCTAGGAGATCTTTTTTTTTCCCCCTGAGTATACACACTTCAGAGGGTACTACCTAAGAAATTGGGAATTGGAACTTCTGAGAATCACCCTGGGGAGACTCCATGGCCACACACAGCCATGAGCCATCTGTGAAGGTATGTGAATCACCAGTGACCTGAGAGTCAGCCCAGGGGGATCAGAAGCAAAGTCTTATATAGTTTAGGTGGCCGAAGCCTTGCCTGCTGCAAGGGTCCCTCCTGCGAGAAGATGGACAGCAATATTACGGCCCAGCAGAAGGAAGGTCCAGAGGTGGCCCCTGCAGGGAGGCAGCGACTTGAAGGGAGAAGGGTGGCACAGTACACTATGTCATTTCCACATACACAAACTAGTTTTGAAACTATGCTAATGAGCTTCCTGGTTAGTCTGGAGGGCAGATTTGGTCACTGAAAGAAATATGCTTCACCTCAACTCAATACATGCAGGTTTTGGTTTGGGCATTAGTCTCTGCAAGGTCACTTCTCTTGGATCTGATCATACCCAGGTTTCCTGTGTACTAATCAGGTTTTTAAACTTTTTTGGTATCTTATGATGTTTTAACATTTTGGGGGGATTTGTAGCTCCAGGCAGAGACCCATCCAGGGCTGGTTAATTCCTAAAGACAGTAAAGACTTGGGAGAACCAGCTAACCAACCCTTTTATCTAGCTCTCACACCAAGCTATTATTCCTGCTGCCCTAAATCATTCCAGAGCCAGGTACTGGGGTAACTAGGGACTACTCCCCACCCCCTAAAGCCCCCAACATCATTCATCTTCGCCAATCCTATGCTGTCACCTTTCCCAAGGTAACCCCAAGAAGGCTTATTTTAGTTAAGTGTTTTCACTGCTGTGACTGAAAGCTCTGACCAGAACGACTGTAGAGGAGAAAGTTTATCTGAGGGCTCACAGTTTCAGAGGTCTCAGTCCATTGGCACACTGACAGCTCGCTTTATTCCTCAGGCCTCCAGGTAAGGTAGAACAACATGGCAGAAGAATGTGACAGAGGGAAGTAGCTCACATGATGATCAAGAAGCAGAGAGAGAGAGAGAGAGAGAGACACTGCACTTGCCAGACACAGATATATACCCCCAAACCATGCCCACAATACCCCACCTCCTCCAGCCACACCCTACCTGCCTCAATTACCACTCAATTAATCCCATCAGGGCTTTAATTAGCTAATTAGGTTAAGGCTCTCATAACCCAATCATTTCCCCTTTGAACCCTCTCACACTGTCTCACCCATGAGCTTTTGGGGGACACCTCACACCCAAACCATAACAAGGCTCCTGCTCCCACTTTAGCTTGGCTCTGTCATGCCTCTGACCACACCGTGGGGAAACCCTGCTCTCAGGAAATGTAAATAACAAATTATTTTTTAATGGCATTCACCTCTCTATCCGGGCATTCAGTCACCTCCATAAATTAAAATCCACAAGTACATTTCCCAGCACCCTGCAAAGTCAACACCAGGTCTGAATGACCACCGAGGGCCAGACTGCAGACAAGACGGTGGGGAGCTGCCCAGGGACATGGCCCACAAGCACCGCTGGCACCGCCCTTCCCCCCATGCAGCCCTGACGTCAAACAGCAAAGGGCGCTGTGTGGCAGAGCTAGGCTCAGGGAAAGGTCCTCGGTGCTGCACGTGTGGAGCCCACAGCATGTGTTCACATGGGCTTATTTTCAATAAGTTGGTAAACTGATACAACAAATATTAAATTGATCTTTACTGTAAATAACAGTGGTGTTAGCAAAGATGATCAGAATGAAAAACTATTGATGGGTAAGTGTGAACTATAAAGTTTGTTCTTTTTGAAAAGCAATTTAGATACAATGAAGAATATATTTAAAAATTATCCTTTGGATCATTACTTCAGACAGTGATAGAGAGATGACCCTCACTTAAAGGAATACTTGGGTCATAATGCTGTGCAGAAAACAATATGCATGACTTGCCTAGCTCTCTCTCCAACCTGACCAAGAGGCTGGCAGCTCTCTTTATTCTCAAGTTGAGGTTGGAGTGAGACAATCCCTACTGAATGCAGGAGGATCAGCTGTGGGACCAAGTCAGAGCACGTCAGGAGACTCTGAGACCCTCAGGAAGGGCTGGGAGATGGTCACAAACACTAACAGATGAGCCCTGACTTGTGGTGGCTCCACTAATGGCTTTTCAACTTACAGTGGCACAAACGCGATACATGTTCAGTAGGCACGGGGTTGCGGGTTTTGAATGTGGGTCTTCTCCTGGGCTAATGGTGCCCAGCACGATCACTGCCTGTGATGCTGGGCAGCAAGTACCTGTCCCAGTCAGCCCCAGAGCACCAGGGAAAGGACCACGTGCCACAGTATGCTGCGTGGCTGAGACCCCACGTGCAGAGGGTGAGGCAGACAGAAGGCAGCATGGGTTTGCTGGGATGCGACTCCTGGTAACCTGAGGAGTACCTGCAGCCCCGGTGCATGACTGCTCTAGGCCATGACTGCTCTAGACTGGGGCTTGACTCTGGCACGACTAATGTTCTAGGCAGACTAATACTTAGTCACAGGATTGTCCTGTGCATGGTACGATGGCTGGCAGTGTCCTGGCCAGCTGCCATTAGATTCTGGTGGCACCTCACCACTCATCACAGCCAAAGTCTTCAGACATTGTCATACATCCCCTGAAGAGCAAAACTGTCCCTGATAAAAACCACTGAGAACCATTAGACTTGTAAGACTACAGCACACTGCCAGGCACTTATATTTCAAACACTGCCCGTGCCATTCCTAAAGTCCTTTAAGAGGGCTTAGAAACAGAGGAGTGGGTTTAGTTCCCCCAACCCACTCCCCATCTGGCCATCAGGCATCACAAGGAAGAGTGGGGGTCGCTTGTAGAACTAAATCCCAACCCCCAGCTGCCTGTGAGGAGAGGCCATGTCTACTTCCGGACTGGCTTGATCCCCCAGCTGCCCTTTCTACGTGAGCCACTCTGAGCCAATCACTTCATTTCTGCAAGTGTGTGACAGAGGCACTGTCTACGTGTGAAATAAGGGTTCTACGGGTGTCCTTCCATGGCTGTGAGAATTCAAGGAGACACCCAAACACAACTCACCAGGCACACTGCAGGCACCCCAGCATCATCTCCTTGACCACCTCCATTTTAAAGGCTGGTCTAACAAGTGGCTGAGACAGGACAGGGGTGGGTGAGCCCTGGATGCAGTGAACTCTAAGGGTAACTTACACAGTAATTATTTCTCTAATCCCTAAAAAGACAGGGATTCTATTTCAGACAAGGATGCTTTCCCACATCACTGTGTCCCCACACGCTTGGTAATTAGCTTAGATAATTAACACTGATACCTTAGGAATTACCTTAGCTGTTTCCCTACTATCTTGAAATTTTACACCATTCAAAAAATACATGCCAGCTGGAGAAAGCTACCTCCCAGAAACACATACCACAGACAATGACTACAGTCCAGCCTCTTCAATTCTCCTCAGGTATCCAGCCATATATTTCCTTGCACGAGGGGGAAAAGACCAGAAAATACTAAGTAGCTGAGCAATTAAATGGTGGCTGAAAAAGAACAGGAAAGTACTGCTTCACACAAGCCTGTGAGGTGTCACTTCTCACACACTCTATTTGATACACCTCACTGGTAAGATTACAGGACTTTCACAAAATTGAGGACCAGATGATGAGAAGCAGCTTGTATAATACGTATTTAACTGCACACTCAGAATGTGAGTGTCTCTAGCAAACAGTGACAGTCCATCTATCCGTTCAAATGGTAATAAGAACCTAAATCACACAAGGCTATGCCACAAGCTAGGATTTGCCTTAAATTCCATGAGTAGCTGTCCAAGGCACATCTGGTCTATGACCCAGTATGAGGAAGATTGAGAAAAGGATCCTTATACACCTCCAAATAACTAAAACAAATGTTCATTCCTAAAGCAAATTAGGCCTGGTACAGTTCGTCATTTTCTTTATAAGGTGTTCAAGTAGTGACAATGTGTATGATACTGGTAAGTTTCAGGCCCATAAGAATCCAGGTATTTTATCTCTCAAACATTATAGACTAGTGAAATGGAAAAGAAACTCTAAAATCCCAACTATTAACTTCACCCAGTCATTCTCAATTGGGTGCAATTGTGTTGGTCCCCAAACCCCCAGCTTCAGCCCTCCGGGATACCTGGCAACATCTGGGAGAAGATGTTTTAGCTCTTACATCTGGTGATGTGACCAGGTGGCAGAGGCTAAGGCTGCTGAACATCCTGTCATACACAGGCCAGTTCTCTGTTACACAGAATCATCCAGTACAGAATGTCAACGCTGCCAAGGTTGAAAAACCCTGCTCTAGGCAAAACCAAAAATGGTCTCTGTCATGGGTATAAGGCTTGCAAGAACTCTAACTAAATCAAAGGAATTATGCAAATGACAAGTAAATTTAAAAGATACAGTTGATGACACTCTGGATTTCATTATACTTTAGGTCCTATTGTGTTCCTCCTGGTTAAAAACCTGCACTGTGAAACTACCCTTATTCAAATGCATGTCCTATCCTCTTATGGTAAGGAAAATCCAGAGAATTATTCCTATGCTGGGCTCATAATACCAGTGGTACAAGGTGTTCTTCAGTGTCAATTTATTAAACTCTATACTAATTCTACACTAATTATCAAAATGCAGTCCAAATCCTAGTCTCAGTGTTCCTGAAACTGTTTTCTACAAACACAGATCCTAGGCCTCAGCTCAGGCCTAGGGAGTCAGCTTTTCTGAGAATAGGACCTGGGAGTCTGCATTTCTGCAAGCTTCCTGGGGTGATTCTTATGCATGAAAGTTTAAGAATCATTGATTTATAGATGGTTTCTATAAGAAAAGCACTGACATTTCTACATTGTTTTCACTGTATAAAGAGCACAATCAAACAATCATAGGCATGAAAGATCAATGACGTACAGTAATGTAGCACAGGGCCTAAAATACCTATCTAACCCATTGCCCTTCAATGTGAGGCTGGTGCGAGAAGGTCTCACTAGCACCATTATCAAATGTCCTGTCTCAGAAGCAGGACATTTGCCTTTCCAGTCAAACAAGGTTTTAAGCAGCAATGTTCAAATACAATGTACCAAATTCATTGTACATGATGTCTGGCCAAGATGTGTTCTTTATGTTCTCCATTATCCTTCAGCGAAACAGATGTTCTTAAGCATCTTGCTGCCACAAATATATATTTAAATACATGCTTTGAACTTGGAATTCAATGACAGATGATACATTCTCTATGTTAAGAGGGCATAGGGCATAGCCATTGGATGAACAAAACTTTGGCTTTTCAAATGAAAGGAAATATTTTTCCTTAAATATTTTTTGTACACTAAGTATCAAATTGTGGACTCAATTGAAATCACAATTTCAGATGATAATGTCTCCCAGTAAGCAAGAAAGAGGAAGAAATGTGAGTCAAATGTAGCAAAGGGAGTTTAGAAAGCTGTAATAAAAGCAAAACTATTAAGACACCAACTACCTGCTATTTTCAGGCCTTTTATTGACGTTTTCTTTTGTACCCTTATCACCTCCATAAAAACAGATAAGCAGCAATGTTCAAATACAATGTACCAAATTCATTGTACATGATGTCTGATGAGAAAATAGAGGACCAGAGAGGCTAAGTAACTTGTTCAAGTTCACAAAGCTAGTAGATGAGAGATCTGAGACCCAAATACAGGAAGTCTGTGTTTATATTCCTGTCTGCATCAATATTCACTAACACCCTGGTAGTGGTTCATGGAAATTTCTTGTGAACATGTAACTCAGTAATCCCCAAAATTTTAAGTTGATAACATTCCAAAGAATATTATATCTCTGATTGTTTCTACTAACTCTCAGGTGCTCTATGGATTATTCATCTTAGAAAATGAATGGAACTAAGTCAGCTAATAGATATAGACGTACTCTAAAACCCTAAAGCATTGTACAGATATAAGGCATTGAGTTATTTATCAAAATTGGATTTATTTTGAGGATCTTTGGCAGATGGCAATAGAATATTGAGATACTTTGAAATAATTAGTGACACCCTAAGAACGAGATATTGTGAAATCATGAATAATGTAAATGATAAAATGATAAATAATTTGGACAACAGAAAATGGTATAATTTTGGAGATCATTCCATTAGGGAAGACAGGAGCCTCCCCTTAAGTAAGTGGGCATTTCACCTCTTGCATGGCCTCACCTCACTGTTGATGGAATGCTAACTCAGATGCTCACTTTTCACCTCTTCCTGATCTCCACAAAAGAAATGCCCGTTACATCTTAGGTATCCCTCTGGCATTTCAAATTGAAAACAGTTAAAATCTCCCTCGTCTACTCCACTCTTCTCTTCCCTTCTTCCTGTGAACCAACAGGCAGAAGGTATTCAGAACATCTGGGGATACTGTGACCCTCTTCATTCAAATCCTGCAATGAAACTCAATGTCTAGAAGATACAGCCTGTTATGGTTTAGATGTCAGATGTCCTCCAAAATTTCATGTATGAGACAATGCAAGAAGGTTTAGAGGTGAGATGATTGGGTTATGAGAGCCTTAACCCAAGCAGTGAATTAGTCCTCTGACGGGATTAACTGAGTGGTAAATGAAGGCAGGTGGGGTGTGGCTGGAGGTGGTGGGACCCTGGGGGCGTGATTTTGGGGTTAATATTTTGTCCATGTTGAGCAGAACTCCCCCTCTCTCTCTGCTTCCCGTTGTGATGTCTTGAGCCGCTTTCCTCCACCACACCCTTCCACCAAGATGTTCTGCCTCACCTTGGGCCCTGAGGAATGGAGTTAGCCATCTATGGACTGAGACCTCTGAAACCATGAGCCCCCAAATAAACTTTTGCTCCTGAAAAGTGTTCTTGTCATGTCTTTTGGTCACAGCAGTGAAAAAGCTGACCAGAACATAGGCCCATCTCCTTGGCATAGTCCTTCATCACCTAGCCCCTGCTATTCTACTTTCACCTCCCAAACAGACCTTTGTCCTCTACCTGCCACCCTCACTAGCCAACCTGCTCTTCCTTAAACACCCGGGGCACTTGCAGGCCTCAGAGATTTCATTTATTTTATTCCTTCTCTTTCTCTCCCATTAGTTTCTGAACCCCTCTCTTCAGGCTTCCGCAGATGCTGATCCCCTTTCTCTGAAATGCTTCTCCCTCTTGCAAACTTGATTCATCCCCAAACTTGTAGCCTGAGCTAACCAGGTCCATTAGGGTCTATTAGGGCTGGTCATGATTCCTCCACTTCTTTATCCAAGTCCTGAAACACCTCTCCTTCACACACACTTCTCGTATTGCTCCTATTGCACTAGACTATGATGAGCGGCTCCCACTTCTGTATCCACAGGGGTCAGTGGGCTAACTCGTGGCAGGAATATCTTTTTCCTTGATTTGCCCAAACTCAATGTCTGTCACAGGATAATCGATCACTGTAAGATAAAGACTGAGTGCCACGGCAGCATTAATGCTAAGCTTCATGTTCATTATCAAAACGTAATATCTGATAAGATGTGTAGGGCAGATTCTTTTTCACCCAGGTTTACGGCAGGACCACTTCTGTGTCTGCTGGTGGACTGCTTATAACTTAAAAGGCACAGAAGTCTGACAAAGTTCTCTCCAAGTCTATTTTGATACAGAATCAAGACTACATGATGTCATTTACTACTAAAGAGTCAGTATTAAAAAAAAAACCAAGGATTACATATCTAGTTCTTTTCATTTTCCAATTATTTGGATTCCAAACAAATGGGAGCCTACTCTATTAAAAGTCAATATCCATAAGTGAATTTTTCAGAAGCAGCAGAACTTTTTTGATGTTTATGTATCTATAAATATGAATGATGCAGATTTCAGGCCCTGCAATGTAGATGACAAGATACAACCCAAGCTTCAGCTCTTGCTAATTAAACGAATCAATTAAAAGACTGCAGTTGCAACTGCTGTTCTATAGTAGCAATAACAACCCCACGGGGAGGTCTTTCACTACATTAAAATGCTGTCCTCCACAACTCCATCTGATATTATTAGAAGCAGTTATTTGTGTCTTGCTGTCATATTAGTAGCAAAGGCAAATTATGGAAATATGCAGACCAGAATGGTCCCAGTATGAGATCAGGTTGGATTTTCAGCCTCCAAGGGAACAATTGCTGAAATTCCAAAGTTCCCCAAAGTTCTTTAATGGAACTGATAAATCTATCAGCACAGCATCCATTTAGAAGCCAGGTAAGGGTCACATATTTACATACTTTCCTGCTAAGCTGATACAATTCAACGAGATGAATTATCATATTAAGTTTACCCTCCTGAGTTAAACTGATGGAGTTCAAAATTGTTTTCGATGGTTGTCATTAATCGCTGTTACTTCATAAATGCTTACTTTGAAATCTAATTGTGCTGGTGTATCAAGGGTCATATTAATAGCATTCTTAATGGTAAATCTTTGTAAAACATGTTTATTCTACTGATATTATCACTCAAGCACTCAAGGCTAATAGGAAATAAAGTATATTTATTATCAATAAAAACTTAATTTAAGAGCCGGGCGCGGTGGCGCACGCCTGTAATCCCAGCACTTTGGGAGGCTGAGGCAGGAGGATCGTGAGTTCAAAGCCAGCCTCAGCAATGGCGAGGCACTTAGCAACTCAGTGAGACCCTGTCTCTAAATAAAATACAAAAAAGGGCTGGGGATGTGGCCCAGAGGTCGAGTGCCCCTGAGTTCAATCCCCGGTACCAAAAAAAAAAAAAAAAAAAAAAAAAAAAAAAAACTTAATTTAAAATGTACAATTTGAGACTTAAATTAGCTTTAAGAACTTTAGCATCATTTGGTTTCATTAAGATCTCTGGCTAAGCTTCAAAGACATAGAATTTGATAGTTCTTCAAGAGTCTTTGGGTGAATGCCAATATCACAGCCATATAGAGGCTGCTCATTGAGTCTAAGCTTATCTTTCCTTTTGAGCAATTGGCAGTGTTTTTGCAAGGAAAAACTTTCAATCTCTCAGAGATATATTTGCTTTCATATCCCAGTGCTTTAAAAATTAAATATAAACAATGATCAGAATAAAAAATTTGAATACAATGGCAATTTTTACATTCTTAAAGTAATTTAAAAAAATCCATCCTTATTGTTTAGCATAGTTCAAGTAAAGAATTCTAGTTCAGCAAAACAGTATCTCTTCCATCTCTTTGAGAGCTTTCACCAATGTACTCAGACACACAGCTTCACCAAAAATGTGTATTAGTCAGTTTTTCATCATTGTGACCAAAATATCTGATACAAACAAGATGAAGGAAGAAAGGTTATTTGGGCTCCCAGTTTACAGAGGCTTCAGTCCACTGTCGGCTGGCTCTGTGACTCTAGGCCTGATGTGAAGCAAAGCATCATGGTGGAAGGGTGTAGCAGAGGAAGGCTGCTCAGCTCATGGCAACGGGGAAGCAGATGAAGAAAGGGGGTGGGGTCCAAAGACAAAATACACTCCCTAAAGACACACCCCAGTGACCCACATCCTCCACCTGGGCCCCACTTGCTACACTTTACACCATCTCCCAATAGTCCATTCACATTATTAGCTCATCAATAGATTATTAGTCCACTAATGAGGTCAGAGCCCTCATGAACTAGTGATTTCCCAAAATGTCCACCTCTGAAGATTGCTGCACTGATGACCAGGACTCCAACACAAAAGACACTGGGGGACATATAGACCCAAACCATAACAACATGAAAACCTAAACAACACAAAAAACCTGACAATGTACTATCTGAAATAGGCACAGGTATCCTGGATAAATTCTGGGACATGTAGCTCACCTACTAACTGTGCATTATGGACCAAATGTCTGTGACCCTCTCCCCCACATTCATATTTTGAGTCTCTAGCCCATGATGAGACAGTATGGAGGAGGGAGTGACTAGGCTAGATGAGGCCATGAGGGTGGGATCCAGGAGGGGACGAGTGCCTCTGCAGGAAAAAGAAGGGAAACCAGAGCTCGCTCGCTCTCTGCCACGTGAAGACACAGCGAGAAAGCCACCCACAAGCCAGGAAGAGAGGCCTCCCCACGCACTGAACGTGCTGCTCGTTGTTCTTGGACTTTCCAGCTTCCAGAAGCATGAGACATAAATGCCTGTTGTTTCAGTGACCCTGGTCCACACACTCGTCCCAGCAGCCTGAGATGACTTACACAGCTCTGCCCAGCAGCCACTGCTATGTACAGCTCCTGGAGGAGGCAATGGAGCAACTCACTCTTAAGGAACTTTGGTAGGAAGAGCTTGACTGCAAAGCCAAAACAGTTGGTTTTGCATCCAGATTCTACCAGTTATTAGCACAGAACGGTTACTTAACCTCTTTATATTATTATTGTTGCTATTGTTATGATATTGTTTTGGTTTGGTTTTGATAGTGGTGCTGGGGATCATGCTTACCTTTTTATTTATCTGAACACTTAAGAATGAACACTCATTGTTGGTGTTTTGTCACGTCTGAACATGGGAAGGTAACTCCAGCTGTCTGGGAGATGACAACAGGCATGAAAACACTTGGGACATTAACAGCAGGGCAGTGCTCAAATGAGGTCTCAGTACTGCATGACCCTAAGAAGGACCACTGGTAACATATATTTCTAGATAAATTTCACTTTTCATGTATATCAAAAAAGCTTCCATATCTACACAAAGTGTACACTGACTGGGCAGTGCCATCTAAAAAAAACCCTGTCTCCCAGAACCTCATGAGTGTGTTCTTACTTGGAAACAGTCTTTGGAGATGTGCATGGTTAGGACGAGGATTTGCTAGATTAGGGTGAGCCCCCATCTGGTAACTGGTGTCCCTGGAGTCACACGAATGAACACACAGAGACATAGGAAGGCCATGTGATAACAGAACAGGAGACTGGAAGGACACAGATAGAAGCCAAGGAACACATAGGACTGCCAGCAACTACCGGAAGCTAGGAGAGAGGATGAAAACAGACCCTCCCTGTAGCCTTTCAGAAGGATCAACCCTGCCATGCTTGGACTTTAGATGTCTGGCCTCCAGAGTTGAGAGAGAAGACGTTTCTGCTGTTTTCAGCCCACTGGTAGGTGATAATGTGCTGCAGCAGCCCCAGAAAGCTAATACAGACTCCTACAAACTACAATTTAGGATTAGGAGTGTGATGAGGTTGATAGATACTACAGGTTAAAATGTGGATGCTCTGAATACATATGTTATACCCAAGGCAAAATGCTCCCCTGGGCCATAAAGGCACAATTTCCTCTCTGAATGCCTCGCTCCCTTAAGTTAGAAGACTCTGTCTTCATCTTATGGAAACATTACCTAAAAAATTTTAACTATACTTCAAACAGCATGACAGAAAGGGGACCTCAGGTTTGGACTGAAAATCCTGAGCAAAGGCTTTACAGTCAACAGAATACACTTATTGAATCTCAAATCTATACCCCTTACATGAATCTGAAATCTATTAAAGTGGACATGAGGTTTTATAAATAGAAGAGGGTCCTTTATGTTCCTTTATTATTAAGGTAAGTTGGGCTAAAGCTTCAGCAACTGAAGGGTGGGGTGGCAACGCTCAGCCCCACTCTTCACCACAGACCAGGACAACAGTGTTGCATCAGTGTTACACACAGCTTCCAAGGGGGACACCACAGGGGCCTTGAGAGCTCATGTTTGGATTTTGGCCATCTCTGACCAGGAAATGACACTCATCACTCTAAGGAGACAAGTCTCCGTGGGTCTCTCACATCTCTCCACTTCTTATGAGTAAAACACCAATTGTTCCTGGCTCTGCAGGATGTTTGTACACTGGAACAAAGGGCAGGTATGAAGAGTACCCACGTAAAAGATTCGGTTCCCCAGCTCAGAGCTCCTCTCCTGCGGTGTTGTCCCTAGTGTGTGCAGGCATCATCTGCCCTCTCTCCCTACATCAGCCAGGGGAACGTAGTTTCAGGGCAATGGAGCAAAAATGACACTCTGGCCACTGTTACTGTCCTAATCAACTGTCCTTTGTTTCTGACTCTGGAGTCTCTTGTTTTCCAGCAGTCTCCGTGAAACTGTAGCAGATCAATTTGTCATCTTGCAAGTAAGGTAAATCTCAGACTCTTCACAGATCTTGACAGTCACTTCTATCTGTAGCTCAGAGTCAGAACTTGTCATACGGTTCTCAACCTAACTCTTTCTGCCTTATTAAAAATCCAAATGACATACAAATGGACTAAATTCATATACGTATGCAGTGTCACACCACGTGTGCCTCCAGGACACATGTACCCATGTTCAGAAATACTTATGGTAGCACTAAGAATTATGGCAAAAGGCTGGAAACTACCCAGCTTATCAACACAAGAACATCCTGCAAATGAATTATAGCTACACGCAACAAGTCTCACAAACAACACCCAGCAAAGAAACCAAGTCATGGGAGATTAGGTTTCAAAGCAAGCGAAGCTGAACTATGTATTATTTAGGGATGCAAATATGTGGGAAAATTATAAAGAAAAGAAAGAAATGACAAATACAAAATCAGGAAGAAATTTCCCATGTCAGAGAGTGACAGAATTATGGAAGAACACCAGAAATCTTCAAAAGTCATGGAAGTTTTTAAAAATAAATTCTATAGTGGGTAAGTGGGTCTTTACCATTATTCTTTAAAACTTACAACTGTGTTATAAACTTTTATTTATTTGTCATTATTATTTGGGGAGGCACTGAGGATTGAACCCTGGGGTGCCTAACCACTGAGCCACTTCCCCTTCCATTTCTTATGTTTTATTTTGACATAAGGTCTCCCTAAGTTGCTGAGGCTGGCCTCAAACTTGCCATCCTCCTGCCTCAGACTCAGTAATTGCCAGTATTACAGGCATGTATCACTGCACTCAGCTTATAAAATGTTCTTTAAAAAGCACATGTACAATTATGTAAAGTATATTTATAATATTTTATAATATTTAATATTATCTAATAATACCATGTTTTTAAGTAGTGAGATTTGTTAGACATGAAAATAACACATTTTTTAAAGTTCCAAGTAAGAATTGAAATTAATTATCCTTGTCTCTACCTTCCCTAAGTTGAAATGCTAAACTAACATCACTTCTGAAACTTTAGTGATACAAAGAAGTATTTCTTTTAGTATAAATTTAATCTTTTTTTGAACACTGAAGGCAATTTTTGTTAATATTCAAAAATTCCAACTTCATCAGAAAATTCTACAAGGATTCTCACAAAGACGATGCATACTTGGGAGGCTTCACCTCTGCCACTTGACTGCTGTTCCTGACCTGTGTCCTGGCAGCTACATCTGCTTTGGACACCTTCCACTAAAGCAGCATGTGAGAGCATCGGCCAATCGCTATCTGTTCTAACAGTCCCATGAACTTCGAATCATTTTGCCTCTTCCATACTAACCCATTATTGCTAATAATACACATAGAAAAATTCAACAAACCACATGGGCCTCCAAACCACTGTGCTGTAGAATCTGAGAGTGATAAGGAATTGTGTTAGGACTGGCATTCCTTCTCTGTATACAGAGTGGACCCAGAGCCTCTGGACACCCCAGCAAACAATCTCTTACTTACTAGGAGCAGAGGGGAACATCAGCCACACGAAATTCTCATTTTCATTTTTTCAGGTGACTTTTGTTGGCAGTTTAGCTAGAAGTGTGTGTGTGTGTGTGTGCGCGCGCGCGCGCGCGCGTGTGTGTGCGTGCGCGCATGTGCGCGCACATGCATGCTTTTATTTTTTTTTTAATTCTTTCTTTCCAGTATGTTTGGGTGCCTAATGTGAGTAAAGGGAATAAAATGAAAAGGCATCTGCTGATGGAGTGAGTGTGGGACTGAGAGTGGAGGAATCTGGGCACCCTCCTTTGCTCTGACAGCCCTTATGTAGGTCACATCATCTCTTCTGATTCAAACTTTCCCTATCTGAGGAAGACAGATTAGTTCATCTCTAAGTTAGTTCATCTCCAACACCCCCACACTTACTTTTCTTTCTTTCTTTTTTTTTTTTTTTTTTTTTTTTTTTTTTTTTTTTTTTTTTGTGGTGCTGGGGATTGAACCCAGGGCCTTGTGTATGCAAGGTAAGCACTCTACCAACTGAGCTATATCCCCAGCCCCACCCCACTTACTTCTAACCCATTTTTTTCTATATTGTTTTTTTCATTTTTTCTTTTAAAAGTCTGATACTTAGGTCCCACACAGGTCAACTGCACTCATTCATTGAACCAATATTTACTGAATACCTACGAGATCCTGTCAGAGCACAGTGCAAAATGACAAAAAGCCCTATGCTCATGGAGCTTGCTGCATGCAAGGGAAAACAGACAATAAATACATCAAAAAAGTATGTATACTATGTCAAAAACAGTGATGATTGATAAAGAAAAAGAAAGCAGGGAAGGGGGAAAATAAAATGTCAGAAAGGGTGATTAAGACTAGGAACGGGACTGGGTGCGATGGAGCACATCCTGTAATCCCAGCTACTCAGGAGGCTGAGACAGGAGGATCACAAATCTGAAGCAGCCTGAGCATCTTAGTGAGAACCTCTCTCAAAATGAAATGCACTTGTACAATTGGGTTGGTGCTATAGCTCAGTGGTAGAGCACTTGCCTAGCATGTGATGGCCCTGGGTACAACCCCTGGCATAAAACAACAACAACAGCAACAAAAGGTTGGGCAGATGTTCCTAACGGCCATGACAGAAGAAAGGTGAGTGCAGAGCCCCTGAGGACGAAGCCTGACACGTCTGAAGAGGAGCAAGAGGCCAAGAGACTTCCATTTACACAGAATCACTTTCACTGCTACTTCAGCAGCGGATCCGGGCATAGTTTCATTCTATTTCTGGAAGGAGAGAGCCACAGTAAATAACTAAAACACCTCTAAGGGATGGAATACACAATTCTGTGATGGTTAAATTTATGTGTCCACTTAGTGAGACCACAGTATCCAGATATTTGATAAAATGTCATTTCAGATGCACCTGTGAGGGTATTTTCTGGATGAAATGCACATTTAAACCAGTGAACTTGGAGTAAGGCAGATCATCCTCCATAATGTGGGTGGGCTTCATCCAATCAGTTGAGGGTCTTAATGGAAAACAACTGACCAACAAGGAGCAATCAGTCAGAAGATGGCTTCCGGGATTGAACTGCACACATTCACTATATCTCCAGCCGACTGGCCTACCCTGAAGACTAGGGCTTGCCATCCGTCCACAATGTGGAGTGAAGCAATTTCTTAAAGTCAATCAATCAATCAATATCAATCTCTCCTTCTACACACACACACACTGGGTTCAACTCTAATATAGTTTCTCATGAAATACATCTCAATAATAAAGTTTTTGTTCATAAATAAGCATGCATTATTTTATAAAAATAACCATAAGCCTTAGGTTCAATACCTAAATTTTAGGTTACAATCAATGACCTAGAGCTTGAATATACATATACTTTGTATATATAAACTGCACATACATCTTTGTGCATATATAAATGATGAAGTACTCTGTCAATATATATTATTAATATCCTTCCCATCTCACTGGGTACAAAATCATTATATATTTTATTCAAGCCACAGGCCTCTCTGATATTCTCTATAAAGTCATCCAGCTACCACAAACTTGCCATGTGAATCTATATTCTGAACAATGTATCCAAAGGACATGAGTAGACATTTCTCATATTATAAATAATACTTAGTAAACGGATATGTGAAAAATATCCAAATACAGTAGCAATAAATACAGAAGTAAAAATTAAAACAATAAGGTACTTTTCTAAAAAATATTCTGAAATTTTTAATGCTACCACTATTAATTATAAATTATATGTGAAAAAAGTAATAACTAATCAAGCAAACCTCTTTTCAACAGATAAACAATTTAGAAAACTATAATACCAGTGAGAGAGTGCAAAGTAGTATTCTAATATATAATGGGTGGGGTTCTAAAGAGAGATAAAATGAATGCAAAAATGTGTAATGAACCATAAAAATATTCATGACTTTGATTATGTTTAGAAATGTATCATATATATTTTTAAAAATATCTTATACTTATTTGAAAATAATTCAAAACATCAAAGAAGTAAAACACATGAAGGTGCCCAACATGATACCATTTATAAAGGCCAAAAAAGTAGAGGCAGCCTAGACACTTGACAGTTGGGATTCAGGGATAAATAAAATGTCACATCTGCCCATCAGAATGTTATATATAGCTATATTAAGATGATGCTTATAACTATTTTATAGCATTATCTAAAACAATAGGACTTAGACAAAAATTGAATAAAAGTATGATTATCATTAAATTTTATTAGAAAGTTAGATTTGAAAGGATCTTATTTATTGAGAAAGTTAAAGAAAACTGAGGTGGATAAAGGTCAAGCTCATTATTTTCAAAAGCAACTTTATGTAATATGCTCTTATTTTTATTATATAAACACAGAGAAATCCTTCAATAGAATAAAGTACTTAAAATACTCACAAATTAATTTTTTTAAAAATGTATTCTAATAAGAAGCATCTATGACAATTCTATCATATAAACTACTCTAACACATTAAGGCATCTGCTTCTTGCACAAACATCTTACTTTAACAGCAAAATAAAACCACAATGAAGCCAGGTTGAAACTCATGGGCTAAAACTAGCCAAATACTACTTGTCTCTCTAAATTAAGAGAATACACAAAACAATTATTCTTCTGTACTTACCACTGTGCCAAGAAACTGAATGCTCATGTTTCCACCAGCTTCTCGAGAAAGACACTGAAAAAAAAAAAAAAAAAAAAGGTATAAAATCCATGTGCCCCCACACCAAAACTTGTACATGAGGGTTCATGACAGCAAAACACCTGCATGTCCATCAACTGATGATGGATAAACAAAGCATAGTGCACGTCCATACAGTGGAATAGTGCTAGATTATTAAATAATAAAAAGGAGTGAAATACAGCACGTATGACAACAGCAGGCAGTCACCAAGGAACACATATGGCTCCATCTAGTAAGAAACATCTAGAATAGAAAGTGGATTAGTGGTTGCCTTAGGGAGGAGTGTTGGGAGGAGACAGGGTAACTGCTAATTGGCATGGGGTTTGTTTTGGAGGTGTGAAAATGTTCTAATAACACTGGGGGTGGCAACTGTGTACTCTGAAGAGATCAGACCCCACTGAATTGTAACCTTAAACGGGTGAATTAGATGGCATGTGAACAGTATCTCAATAAAGTCATTAAAATGAATTAGCATTTGTTTAAACTGACAATGAAAACAATGTAATTCATTTGTGTCCAGAGAAAAGTGATAAAACAGAATTCACCTTTACATTGTGCATTTATCTATAAGTCAAGTACCATTCAAAGCAAATACATTACTATTTACATGTACTATTTACATCTTTCTTGTTTAAACTTGTTAAAAGTCAAAATAATGCTAAAAATGGATGACTAAACAGTATACTGGAAATAAATTAGACTTTTTTCAGATCATTCTCATTGGGAAAACTGCTCTACTTAATCCTACCCTGTTCCTCAAAATTTTTCTTTTTCTGTGCTCATCAGAGATGGCCCAGAAACTTCAAAGACTACACACACAAATGAAGCAGTACTAAGTGAGCTACTAGGATTTTTTTAAGTTCCCAGAAGTCCTGGAGGACTGTTAGTGGCCTTTGCTGAACTGCATGCCATGAACTGTTACAAATGTATCCTAATTATACTCCTTTTCCAAAAGTGCAGGTTTAACTAACATTAAGCTCTGAGATCACTAGAGCAATGAAAGCTGGAGGGGCCCTCCAGAGTTCAGGCTGAGCCTTCTGCTCCTTGACTGATGGAGGCTGGAGCAACAAGGAGCCAAGTGGTTAAATGCAAAAAGTTTCCTCCACCTGCAAATATTGCCAAGTGATTTGACAAAACATCCTCAGCTGGCAAACAAGGCAGCATCATATAGAACAGAAAATTCAATATCCATGGCATCACTTTGGCCCATTAAGTTCACTTCCAAGAATTTAGACTAAGAAAAAAAATTATAGATAGGAAGAAAAATAAGTCTACAAAAATGTTGTCACACTGTAGTTCACAGAATCAAAAAATGTCGTGTAATCTCAATGACCAGCAAAAGGAGTCAGTGACATAAATTACGGTATATCCAGAAAGACATCTAAAAATTTTAGAGATTCAAAAAATGTTCACACAGGTAGAATATCCCTTTATCCAAAATGCTTGAGACCAGAAATGTTTCCAATTTGGGGGTTTAGGGGCTTTGCTTTTTTGGATTTTGGAATATTTGTATAGAGTATACTGGTTGAGCACTCCTAATCCCAAAACCCGGCACTCAAAAAGATCATTAATTTTCAAATTAGAGATGCTAAACCTGTAGTATATTTCTAAGTTCAAAAGAAAGAACTAAACAGTTTGTTCAGAATGAGTCTCATAAAGAAACTCCATCTATTATAGAAAAATTCTAGAATAAATAATGCACATAAAACAATATATTTCTGGGAAATATCAGTTGATCTCCTTTTCTTTTTCACTTACCTGTTTTTCCTTTTAAATGGACATGGATAAGTAAATAAAAGCAAAAAAGAGACAGAAACAACACAGAATGGAATAAAGTAGACTATTTTCCTTAGTTGTCAATGAAAGGTTCAATTAAGACCTGAGTGTTGAAGCCTAGATCTGACACTGGGGCGTCTTCCATAGTCATCAATCTCTGCCCATCAATGCATGGACCACCGTGTGTAGCGCTGTTAGCTGTATAAAGATCAGCCTACCAGGAGACTAAGGAAAAGACAGCACAACTATAAAATAAGTATAATTCAGCATGATGAATCCATTGTGCAAGATGTACAAAGTACTGTGGGCTAGAAGACTAAATGCCTGGAAAGTTAAAGAAGATTTGTGAATAAATATTAGAGCTGTATATTTAAAAAATGAACAGGATACAACCATTCAGAAAACACAATAGAGTTTCTTTAAAGATTAAAACTACGACTACCTTACGCTCCAGCAATCCTGCTACTGGTTTTACATTCAAAGGAATTAAAATCAGTATGTTGAAGAGATATTTGTACTCCCGTGGTTCACTAAAGCATTATTCATACCGGCCAAGACCACCAATAGATGAATAAGAAAATTCTGTAATGTACACAATAGAATACTATTTTGTCTTTAAAAATAATAAAATCACTTGTCATTTGTAACAATAAAGATGATGTTGGAAGACAGTGTGTTAAGTGAAATAAGCCAGGTGCACAAAGATAAATACTAAGGATCTCATTTGCATGTGAAGTCTAAAAAAGTTGAACTCATGGAAGAAGAGAGTGTGATGTGGCTCAGTGTGATGAGTGCTGTCTAACGTGGGAGAGGCCCTGGGTCTAAGCCAAAAAAAAAATAAAAAGGTATGTGGCACATACTTATAATCTTAGTGGCTCAGGAGACTGAGGCAGGAGGATCACAAGTTCAAAGCCAGCCTCAGCAACTTAGTGAAGCCCTAAGAAACTTGGCGAGACCCTGTCTAACAATGAAAAATTAAAAGGGCTGGTGATGTGGCTTAGCGGTTAAACACACCCAGGTTCAAGTGCTGGAACTAAAATAAATAAATAGAAGTAGAGAATAGAACATTGATTACCAGAGGTGGAGAGTTATGGTCAAAGGATATAAAATTTCAGTTAGTTCAAGAGGTCCATTTTACAACATGGTAGATACAGTTAGTGACAATGTATTATACTATTGAAGATCACAAGAAAGATTTTAAATGTTCTGACTATAAAAAAAAATCAGTATGTGAGGTAATACATACCTTAATTAGCTTAATTTAGGTATTCTGTAAAGTCTACATTCTTAAATATAACATTTTTGTGATAAATAGATATACTTTTGGCAATAAAAATAATTTTTCTTAAATGAGCAGGCATTCTCAAACGGGAAGTAACAGAGAAACTTTTGTGCTAATAGCGCCATTTATGCCAATTTCAGATTAAAAACAAGCATGGAAAATTTAAGGAAGGGTAGGTAAGGAGCTCAGTGTGGGCAGAGAGAGGGTTCACTGAAAAATAGAAATGACAAGAAAGGAAACTGCCAAGGACATACAGAGCCAGGTCACTCTCACTCTCTCTCTTTTTGTCAAGTTTATTTTACTTGTTTATTTTTTTATGTGGTGCTGAGGATGGAACCCAGTGCCTCCCACATGCTAGGCAAGCGCTCTACCATGAGCCTCAGTCCCAGCCAAGAGCCAGGTCTGTCCAGTCTAGAGGGAGTTCATTCTTACCCTTAAGATCTGGGGTGTGGTGGGTCTATGCTATAGAAAGACGACAGCAAGATTGAAGAGTGGGGACAGAGCAGATTCAGAGACTGAGCACATGCCACTGGAATCCATCAGGTAGAAGCCTGAGAGGTAAGCAACCCTCCAGGAGGAGGATGTCTGATCACTGGGGCTTGAAGAGCATCTGAACCCGAAGATGATCTCTGTTTTGTTTTACCGATGAGGGAACTAGCACACATGAAGATTAGAGCAACCTGTCTACACTGGAGCTGCACAAGACTCACAAGCCTGTGCGGACTGTGTGGATGCAGAATCTCCACAGTGTCTTACACTTGATCATCAGTTAGATGGAGAGGTTTTTTTTTTTTTTTTTTTTTTAATGTTTTTATAGTAGATGGACACAATACCTTCATTTCATTTTATGCGATGCTGACGATCAAACCCAGTGCCTCACACGTGCGAGGCAAGTGCTATAGCTATAGCCCCAGCCCTAGATGGAGAGGTTTTTTTTTTTTTTTGTGGTACCGGGGATTGAACTCAGGGGCACTCAACCACTGGGCCACATCCCCAGCCCGTTTTTTTTTTTTTTTTTTTTTTTTTTTTTAGAGACAGGGTCTCACTGAGTTGCTAAGTGCCTCGCCATTGCCGAGACTGGCTTTGAACTCGCAATCCTCCTGCCTCAGCCTCCCGAAGTGCTGGGATTACAGGCGTGCGCCACCGCGCCCGGCTAGATGGAGAGGTTTTTAAGGTCAAGGATCATTTCTCACACTTTCTCCTCAATACCAGCAATACCCTAATCAAAGCTGCAGACATAGAAACCTAAGGGTAATCTTTACCAAAATTCTTTAGTTTTTATATACTATGAAAAATAAAAAAATATAAGTTATATACCCTTTGATCATCTAACAGGAGACATTTGGCTGGGGAGAATTACAGGCGTAACTGCTAAGAAATTAGGGAAAGGAGTGGTGCACAACAGTCTGGACTGCGGACAGGTAATCAATGAACATGCCCGTGGCAGCATTCCTGAGGTTAAGAGTAGTGAGGAAATACCTTGTGACAGCACCCCATTACTACCAGCCACGGACTTTCCCCAGCAGTGGTTAAATTTTCTGTCCTTGGTAGCCTAGGTCAGAAAGAAGAGCCAGTCCATATTTTGGAGGGAGGAGGGGGAACTGGGGATTGAATATAATATATATATATACATATATATATGTATGTATATATACACACACACACACACACACACACACACTTTTTTTTTTTTTTTTTTTTAACTTTGAGACAATGTCACCATTAGTTGTTGAGGCTGGCCTCAAACTTGTGATTCTCCTGTCTCAGCCTCCCAAGCAGCTGGGATTACAGGTGTGCATCACCACACCCAGCCTCACCCTCTATTCTTTAACTTCTTTCTCATCCAGTATCTAATCCATTGCCAGTCTTCTCTGCCCTCCATCAAAATACATGTCACATTAGTCCACTTCTTATCTCCACGGCTACCATCTTGGTGTTATTTAGGGGTCAGAAAACTTTTTCTGTGATGGGCCATGCAATAAATATTGTAGGCTTTATCAGCCCAGAGGCACAATTTGTGAATATGATGTGACTACTTATATAGTAAGAGAGAACACAAATTTCCATAACTTTTTTATATAAAATTCAAAATGCAGCTGAGCACAACTGTCTGTAATACTGGTTCACTAATAAAGAGAATGGAATTCTTTTATTTTCAGGACAAAGGTTTGTCTAATTGGGGCTAGGTGTTCCTTATCATCAAAATAAAGTGCAAATGTTTGCCTATAACTGCTGATCTGCAATGAGGTTTATGTATTTTATCTTTGAAAATGTCTCTTCCCACACAGAGGGATTGCCAAAGCCTGACTTTGGTCCACAAGCACATGATTCCACTGGAGCCTATCCACTGCTTGGCAGGCATTTATAGAATTGTTACACCCTTCCCTTGATATTTGCCATTTAGCATATCTTACACTGCAGTTTAATCACTTCCAATGAAGGGTAAGCAGAAGCTCCTCAACTGTTCAGCTAAGTGGATTAAAATATAGAAATCCCCTTTGCCCTTGCATTGAGGTTTGGAAAAATGCTGCTGAAACTGTAATTAGCTTCTTGTATTAAATGTTTTGACAGCCCAGGAAGTGTAAAAAGAAGCCTGACACTTATCATTTTTGAGTGTCTCAAAAAGAAATGATGAGTGTCTGCGACAATGGATAACCTAAATATCCTGAGTTGATTATTACACGACGTAGACATGTGCTGAAATCTCACACGTACCTCGCAAATAAGAGCAATTAGTACCTGTCGACTAAAATAAAGACATTAAAAGATTTTTCCAAGCAGCTTGCTATTATTGTGATTCAAGCTCTAGTTGTTGTCAAAACGACTTTGCCGCAGCCCAAGTTTTACACTAAGCAGTTTCGTCTTGCAGTGTAGGTTGAATTTCTTAAATTGCAGCATAAGCGGTTTCAAAGCCATTCAGTGTTTGGTAACAGTGGTTGAGGAGGGTTCTTCTTGTTCAGCAAAATTTTCATCTTGGTCGAGCTCAAAGGATCATGGTAGCTTTACCTGCGCCAGGCTCCTGCCTGGCTGTGAGCAGGGCACGCGCGCAGGGCTCGAGTGACGCTCCGCCTCCGCTCACCACAACTGCTGCAGACGCGCCCAGACACACGAAAAGGAACCAGCGTGGCTGTGCCCCAACGAAACAGCATAACTTTTGTAAGTCATGAAACTTTATTCCCCTCCCCAACCACTTAAAAATGTAATAACCACTCAACCCATGAGTCCCACAGAGGCAGGCATCGGGCTGGCTGCTGTGCTCTCCTGGTCTAAGCCCCCGGGGGACCTCCCACCAAGGACTGCACCAGATGAATAGATGGTCTCTGTCTCCATCATCAGGCCCAGCTGCCCATCCTCCTCACAGCAGTGATTTGAAGTCACATCCTATGCACAACCCTCTAAAAGCTTCACAATGGCAAGGAGTCAGACCCAAACTCTGGCTCACAAGAACCCTTGCTCACTGACCTGGTCCCCACCCATCTTCTCCCGTTCTCTTCCAGCTATTCCTTCCACCTGGGGCAAATCCACCAGACTTTGGCAAGGTTTTCTCCTCCTCATTGGTCTCAACTCGATGCTGGCTATGCAGAGAGGACTTTCTGAGGGTCCCAAGTGCCGCTACGCCCTTGCCTCACTTTCTATGCATTATCCTACCCAATGGTCTTCATCCAGCCCCCCGGGTCTTACTAAGACTGCCTTCTTTTGGCGCTTACAGGTTTCCTGTGTCAGCTTGCTCCTGCTTTACCTGCAATGCCCAAAAGGCTGCCCAAGTCACACCAAGACAATGCCAATGGGGCTTTTCCTTGCCCTACAAGGGCTGGACTCATTCCCAGGCAAACATAAGTAGTTCACAATAATTGATATGAAAGTAGATTTTAAAATTTAGATTGTAACGTGAAAAACACAAGTTATATCAATGAGTGTGTATCCATAGGTAAAGCACCAGTCAGTTCTGCCTAACTTTGCATTCCATTCAATGCAGGCCACAATTACACATAGAATGACCACAGTCTTTTGCTTTTTATTTTATTACTACTATCTGCAGAGAAAGAAGGCAGGGAGGTGCCAAAATCTGACATATCTTGGCAATTGGGACTAATGTAAAGGAAGAGAGGGAATGAAACTTCACTAGAAATGGGAGTTTAATTCTCTCTTTCCTAAAAGGAACATTTGCTTTTCCCACACTGAAGGATTAAGACAATTAGTTTCTAGAAGCCACAAAAAACCAAGTATTCAATATGTACAAAAATGAGTTGGATGCATGCCAAAACAAACATGAACTGACCACTTGATAAGACAAGAGCAAAAGTATTAGTCCAAATTAAGACTTCTATTCCACCCTTATTAAAACAGATTCCAACCTTGTT
The DNA here is from genome assembly GCA_025594165.1 of Tamias sibiricus. Classification (NCBI taxonomy): domain Eukaryota; kingdom Metazoa; phylum Chordata; class Mammalia; order Rodentia; family Sciuridae; genus Tamias; species Tamias sibiricus. The sequence continues at coordinate 87,425,859 of CM046663.1, read as the reverse complement.
AAAATATTTTCTCCAAATATTCTATCCCTTTTTCTATTTTATATGGCACTTCATAGCCAGATAAAAATTTCCTTCTTTTCTTATTTTGATAGTCTGCTCCAACATTTACAAAATGTGCTTTTTATTTCTTTAAAGAAAAGAAAATTTTAGGAGAAAATGGTTTCAACATTTGTTAGAATGAAATTCATACAAAATAAGCAAGGTTGCTCACTCAACGAAGTCAAAATAGTCACAAAACAATAAATCAAATGTTCAAAAAAGTATCTTCAATAATAAAAATCAGAGGCAATTTAACATTTAAAAGTAATGTAACTGAGCACTAACAGGGAGAAAGAGGATCGCTTTCTTCCTCCCCCACTGATTCCCAACTTGGTAATATTCTTTAAAGGCCATTACTATGGGATTTGTCTTATCAGTCTCCAGTGCAGCTGCTTGTATTATTTTCCATGTTTAATACAATCAATGTTCATTCTATTCAAAATTCTCTTACTCTAGCAGTCACTAAAATATATTTTTCTAGTTAACAGCAGAGGAGAAAAAAAGTATGGGGGGTGGGGGTGGGGGACAAGGGGAGCTTCCAGAAGGACGTTCCCCAGTTATGTGACATTTTACGGGCAACTCAAAATCATGAAGTATGTGCCACAAAAGACCAAGGCAACTGCTAAGCTCCAAGGACCATGGTCCAAAGGCAGGTAGACCTGCCTCAAAATTAACATTTTAAACTACAGCTGTACATACATTCCAGCTATTAAATTGTGATTACATTTTTGAAGCAGAGTGAAAGGAGTTATTTCTGTTCTTCTGGTGAGCTGTTTTCTAAGATGTGTAACTGTAATTGATGTTTTCAGGACTGTAAAAAGGAGATGGTTAATAATTACTCTTTCATTTTCTACTTCTTTAGAAAAAAAAATACTAACCTCTACTTTTATTCTAAGTTATATATTTATATATCCTACACAACCTAAATAGATGGTTTCATATTACATTTGATGACTCTACAGTAATCACACGCATATAGTACAAAATAATAGCTAATTACTTCTAAAAGGGTGGTGGGTGTGGGAAGAAACATCTTTAAAACATGGAAAACACTTATTTTAGGACTAAAAACATATGATGATTATTTCCAAATTCACTGTGTGTGTGTGCGCACGCGCACGCGCATGTGCGCATTTGTGGATTGGCAAAGTTTAGGCAGAAAGGTAAGCCTCTTCATTTAGTTTTCTAATTAAAATATTAATTTTCAGGGTCAGAGGTATAGTTCATGCCTAACATCCTCAAGGCCCTGGGTTCAGTCCCACAGCAATAATAATAATAAATACTTACTACTAATAATAATTATCATTATTTTAGCCAGGAATGGTGGTATACACCTGTAATCCCAGCTACTAAGGAGGCTGAGGCAGGAGGATTCCAAGTTCCGGGCCAGTCTCTGTAACTTGGCAAGACCCTGTCTCAAAATAAAAAATAGAAAGGGCTGGGGATGTAGCTCAGTGGTAGAGCACCCCTGAGTTCAATCCCTGGTACCCCCTCCAAAAATTTAGCATACATACATACTTACTAGGATTGAAACATTATTAGGATGGAAACATTTCATTTTAATCTAAACTACTAAAAAGAAAATAACTTTTTTAAAACTCTAAGTGGACATAAAAATTAACAATGTATTTTCTTCAAAAACAGAAAGTGAAGGTTAAATTTCAAAAATTAATTCAGATTCTGTTTGGACAAGCATCTGTAAATATACCCTAGAGTTTACACAATCTGCAAACCCGTGACGTCTTCTCCATCATACTCACGTGCTTAGGTAATATTCTACATTACCTAGCCCACTAGGCATTTTAAGTTATCATGTGATAGAATCTATTTAATACTCCAATCAGTTCACAAATAATCAATTTAATCTGATATTCTGCAGTAAATAGCATGAGATTTCTGTGACACTACTCCAAATTTGTCTGCTTTAGCATGGAAAATTAGTTCCACTTAGTTGAATATCAATGACCTATTCAATATAGAATGCATAGAGCTGCACTCAGCTCTGTATTGTTATTTATAATAAATTTATCTTCTCTTGAAAACATTTAAGCAAGAATATGAGAAAGAAAAAGAAAAAAGTCTTCAAAGGTATACCATGAATAGCTCCACATCAGACAAATGCAGAAATTGTTAGACCTTAGCAGGATCTCCAGTTATTTCCAAAGTATTTAGCTACTCTTGGGGCCTGAAGACAACCTGCTGTGAGCAGGTGGATAGAAGAAATCATGCCACACAAAGAAACAGGCCAATAGCAGTTAGTGGGCTCTGCTTGCAAAAGTTCCAAAAACGTGACTGTAGGCAATGAAAATGCAACCCATAACGTGCCAACAGAAACAATATGTTCAATCCCAGCAGACAAATGACATTGTATGAGAAATGGAGAACTATTTGAGTGTTCAAAGTAAAACTGAAGACTCTCTTTCAATGTTAAAAAAAAAAAAAAAAAATGACTTTACAGGAATCTCAGACCTTGACCACAGTAATAATTTTTAAAAGTTCTACTGATCCTACTGATCCAGCACCTTCCATGCTACAAAGGTTCTAGGGTGGTGGAGAAAAGAGAGCCAGCTCAACCCAGACAGGACACAGTCTTTTGTTTTCTTTGGTCACTTTGGTTATATACTACAAGCAGGAAATCATTCCACTTTTTAAAAATAGCTCTAACTTTTGTTAAGGTTCTAAATTTAAATTAAAATTAGGAAAATCTGACAAGATGATAAAATTTATCTTCTGTTTAAAATGAATTTATTTATTATTCCTCAGTTCATTATTCCAATTTATTTTTAAATGAAAAATACCAAAACTATAGTTGACACATGGGGGAACACTTGGGGGAGACCACTGCTTTTTCATCTAAAACACTATGATTTACAAAGGGTTTGGCTTATGAGTTGCAGAAACCAGTAACCGTATGAGCCACGTGTGGCTACTGACGACTTGAAATGTGACTAGTGGGATGGAGGAATTTCAATTTTGTTTAATTTTAATGAATTTTTAAATTTTAATTTAAGCCGGGCATGGTGGCGCATGCCTGTAATCCCAGCACTTGGGAGGCTGAGGCAGGAGGATCACAAGTTCAAAGCCATCCTCAGCAATGGCGAGGCACTTAGCAACTCAGTGAGACCCTGTCTCTAATAAAATACAAAAAAGGGCTGGGGAGGTGGCCTAGTGGTCCAGTGTCCCTGAGTTCAATCCTCGGTACCAAAAAGAAAAAACAAATAATAATAATAATAATAATAATAATAATAATAATAATAATTTAAACACTGAAGCAATAGAATTCATTTTTCTGTTAAAGACAACTCATTATTTTGGTAGGACTTGAATCGTTCCACTGTTTAAGACACTGTAGTGTTGCAGGTATGCCACACATCTGTGTTGTTTCTGGTGTCACATTAGTAACATTTTGTATCATTTCATGTTGAAATAATATTTTGTGTATATGGGTTAAATAGAATATATTAGTAGGCCTGGTTATGTAGCTCATCGGAGGTAAAGTACTTAACTAACACATGGGAGGTCCTGGGTTCTATTACTAGCACCACATACACACACACACAAAAAAAATTATATATATAAAATTATATCTTGTGTTATACGCACTCCATGTATGTTATTTATATACACAAAATGTATATGTAGAATTAATTTTGTTCCTTTATAAAATGTTTATTTATTTATTTTAATTAGGTATATATGACAGAGAATGCATTTTGATTCATTGTACACAACTGCAGCACAACTTTTCATTTCAGTGGTTGTACACAAGCATCACACCATAGGTGCAGTCATACATGTACCTAGGGTAATGATGTCCATCTCATTCTACTATCTTTCCTGCCCTCATGCTCCCTCCCCATCCTCCCTCCCCTTTGCTCAATCACAGTTCCTCTATTTTCCCATGCCTCCCCCTTCCCTGTTATGGATCAGCATCCACTTATCAAAGAGAACATTCTGCCTTTGGTTTTATGGGATTGGCTTACTTCACTTACCATGATATTCTCTAATTCCATCTACCTGCCAATGCCATCATTTTGTTCTCTTTTGATGCTGAGTAGTATTCCATTGTGTATATATGCCACAGTTTCTTTATCCATTCCTCTATTGAAGGACATCTAGGTTTTTCTCACAGTTTAGCTACTGTGAATTGAGCTGCTATAAACATTAATGTGGCTGCTTCACTGTACTATGTTGATTTTAAGTCCTTTGGGTATAAACCAAGGAGTGGGGTAGCTAGGTCAAATGGTGGTTCCATTCCCAGTGTTCTAAGGAATCTCCATACTGCTTTCCATAGTGGTTACACCAATTTGCAGTCCCACCAGCAACATATGAGTGTGCCTTTCCCCCCACATCCTTGCCAACATTTATTGTTGCCTGTATTCCTTATAACTGCCATTCTAACTGGTGTGAGATGAAATCTTAGAGTAGTTTTGATTTGTATTTCTCTAATTACTAGAGATGTTGAACACTTTTTCATATATTTGTAGATCAAATGTATATCTTCTTCTGAAAAATGTCTGTTCAGCTCCTTAGCCCATTTATTGATTGGGGTGTTTGTTTTTTGGTGTTAAGTTTTTTGAGTTCTTTATATATTCTGGAGATTAGTGCTCTATCTGACATTTGTGTGCCAAAAATTTGCTCCCAAAATGTAGGCTCTCTCTATACCTCATTGATTGTTTCCTTTGCTGAGAAGATTTTTAGTTTGAGTCCATCCCATTTATTAATTCTTGATTTTATTTCTTATGCTTTAGGAGTCTTGTTAAGGAAGTCAGGCCTTATCTGACGTGATGAAGATTTGGGCCTACTATTTCCTCTATTAGGTACAGGGTCTCTGGACTAATTCCTAGGTCCTTGATCCACTTTTAGTTGAGTTTTGTGCATGGTGAGAGATAGGGGTTTATTTTCATTTTGCTGCATATAAATTTCCAATTCTCCCAGCACCATTTGTTGAAGAGGCTGCCTTTTCTCCAATATATGTTTCTGGTGCCTTTGTCTAGTATGAGATAACTGTATATATGTGGGTTTGTCTCCGTGTCTTCTATTCTGTACCATTGTTCTACATGTCTATTTTGGTGCCGATACCATGCCGTTTTTGTTATTACAGCTTATAGTATATAAGCTCGTAGTATAGTTTAACGACTTTTTGTTGTTGTTGGCAGTACTGGGGACTCAACCCAGGACAACTTCATCCCAGCCCCTTTAAAAAAACATTTTTATCTTGAGACAGTCTCCATAAGATACCCAGCTTGGCCTCAAACTTGAGATCCCCTTCTCAGCCTCTCAAGAAACTGGGATTACAGGATTACAAGAAGGCACCACCATATCTGGCATCTTCCTACTTTTTAAAATACAGCTCCTAAGAAATTGGTAATTACTTATAAGGCTTGTATTAGACTTCTATTGGAAAAAATCATTATTCCACAACTTTTAAAGTAGGTAATTTGGGAATCTGAATGTATCTTTTCACAAAAGGATTATGAGAAATGATAGCTAGATTCTCAAATCATTCCCTTAATGCCTATTTAATAAACATCAATATAGAAAGAGTCTACATTTGCAGTAAAAATAGGAAGAGACTAATAAGTACACAGCATAAAAAAACAAATAAATACAAAATACTGCCATCATTTTTTCCATGAATGATGGCATTTGAGGGAGAGTTGGCTTAATTATTAGATGAAGAAATAGGAAAAATTTTAAATAATTAATGGGGACCTTTAATTATTTTTAAGAGTTTTCAATGTCTGTGTCTCCAGTTCCTTATTACAAATTATTTCATTTCAAACACATGACCTCCACCCCCTTTCAGATACATGTGTCTCTGGATCTACACTGATGGTTATGAACAATGATCAGAGTTTCTCCAAGAGCATGATTTTTTTGAAGTCAGAAGAGAAAAAGCACGTAAAGCAGCTAGGTGGATACGGTGGAGTTGAGACCATGTGAAGCCAACGTCACTGAGCACTGGATAACGACTAACACCAGAGAGGGCAGAACAGCCACAAGGAACAACGAGTGCCCACCCGCTTCTGAGAAAGAGGAAGTCGGGAGAGCTGGAGGCAGACCCTTTTCTAGGACTCACCATAGCTCTCTAACACCTGTCAATAGGGGGTCCTGCTGGACTAAACCAGCACAGCAAATGACTGCTTGATAAGCAAGGAGCCTGTTGGTGGGTCCTCAGGAGCCTTCTTTAGTCTTTTTCTCACAGAAACCACAGTGAATCTGCATCTTCAGAACATCACCACCTCACTATCTAACAGAATATGAATTCTGCAAATGTAGAAAGATGAAGAATTAAAGAAAACTGATAAAACAGCTTTTTAGAAAGCTTTTTTTCTTTCTTTCTTTCTTTTGGGGTGCTGGGGATTGAACCCACAGTACCTAATCACTGAGCCATATCCCCAGACCTTTTTACTTTTTGAGACAGCGTCTAATAAGTTGCTTAGGGCCTCACGAAATGCTGAGGCCAACTTTGAACTTTTGATCCTCCTGCCTCAGCCTCCCAAGCTGCTGGGATTATAGGCATGAGCTACTGTGCTAGGCAAGAATTTTTCTTTTTTTAACTGTTGATGGACCTTTACTTTATTTATTAACTTATTTATATGCAGTGCTGAGAATCGAACCCAGTGCCTCACACATGCTAGGCAAGCACTCCACCACTGAGCCACAACCCCAGTCCCCGGGCAAGATATTTATTTCTGAAATTCTAAAATGTAGCTATTGTCCATTCACCTGCCCACCTATTCATTGAGCCTTTATACATGCCAGGAACTCAGGGAGGCAGTAGGAATTCAAAGTCAACTCAAAACATCTAATTTAGACCAATTAAAGGAAGATAGTAACCTATGAACCTCATGATCCAAATGATGGTACACAGCAAAATACAATTTACTTTTAAAGAAAATCATGAGTAATATTTAGCCTATGAGATTTACCAATGAAAACCAGGAAAGTACACGGACAGTATAATCTGATTGGATGAAAAAGGAGTTAATTGTCAACAAAACACAGGCTGCTTTCCAAATATTTCATCACCTAATCAGATAATAAAATTAAGTGCTATTTTCATGTAATAACAGGGATTTAGCAATAAAATGAAATAGGTGTTAAGCATCCCAGCCTTGGGAAAGATGTAGGAGAAACTACCTAGGCAACAGCAGCTGCCCATCTTGCACCTCCAGAGGACATAAGAGATGGACTGTTAAGCTAAAATGTGAGTTTGAACACTGTAAGTGAAAGGGGTCATCTTTTTGTTGACAGTTGATTGGGAAGCACATCACAGCACCAATAATTGACTCTCCAGTAAGAAGCACCAACACAACTGCCTGCCCATATTTTAGTAAGTGAAATGATTTCTCTGACTCACACCATACACAATCGATCCCACAGGGATTCAGGATTTAAGTGTGAAAACCACACTTAAAAAAAGTTTAGAAGCATATTTAGGCTCTTCCTGTACCTGGCCTGAGGTGATCTGCGAAAATGGACTACTACTTTCTTGTCCCAGAAAACCCCACAAAATCATGCAAATCAAGAGGTTCAAATCTTCGTGTTCACTTTTAAGAACACTGTGAAACTGCATAGGCCATTAAGGGTATTCATATTTGAAAAGCCACCAAGTACCTGAAAGATGTCACTTTAAAGAAGCAATATGTGCCATTCTGGTGTTACAGTGGTGGAGTTGGGAGGTGTGCCCAGGCCAAACAGTAGGGCTGGACCCAGGGACAGTGGCCCAAAAAGAGTGCTGAATTATTGCTATGCATGCTTTAAAATGCAGAGAGTAGTGCTGAACTTAAGGGTTTAGATGTAGATTCTCTGGTCATTGAATACATCCAGGTGAACAAATCACCCCGGATGCACCACTGTACTCACAGAGCTTGTGGTCGGATCAACCCATACCTGAGCTCCCCCACCACATTGAGAAAAATCCTCACTGAAAAGGAACAAATTGTTCCTAAACCAGAAGAAAAGGTTGCACAGGAGAAAAGATATCCCAGAAGAAACTAAAGAAGCACAAACTTATGGCACAGGAATAAATTCAGCATAAAATAAATGCAAATATGGGGCTGGGGTTGTGGCTCAGCGGCAGAGTGCTCGCCTCGCACGTGCGTGGCCCAGGTTCGATCCTCAGCACCACGTAAACATAAATGCATTACATTTGTGTACAACTAAAGTAAATAAATAAATATTTAAAAAAAATAAATAAATAAATGCAAATAAAAGTTAAAAAAAAAAGGAAGCACATTTAGGAAAATATCTTTGTAAATGTGGGAGTAGAAATAGATGTTTAAATAATCATAAACATGAAATTCCTGGAGCATAAAGAAAAAGAATGAAATCAATGATATTAAATCTCTGGTTTAAAACTTTACCTGGATAACCAAAGACGTAAAAACACAAGTCCCAAACTGGCAGAAGTTATCTGGAATATATAACTAAACAAAGGATCAGGATCCATAACATACAAAGAACTGCAGGAGCCCTGTTTGGGGAGATGGATAAGACTGTGGTTGACTACGGGCCATAGAGATGTTTGGGCACTGCCGCCTTCCGGAGTCTCACGGGACTTGGCCTGGGATCTTGCGGGACTTGGCCCAGGATCTCAAGAGACTTGAGCCGAGATTGCAGATCAGGCCGGCGCCATTCCTGCTCAGGCACGTGAGATAAGACCTGAGAGAGAACGGACAGGGTTAACGCTATTGTATATATATATTGTAGTTTCTTGTAAGAGTACGTGCCTTGGTTTCTTGTGAGAGTGTGTATGTGGTGTTAGAAATTACAAGAGACAGAGAGAGAAAGATAAAAGAATTTTTTCGTTTCCATCCTGTCTCCGAGCTCCTTCCCGCAGCGCCCCCGTTCCGGGCTGCAAATCCCTTTCCGGCAGCAACAGTCCCTGTTTGGGGAGATGGCTAAGATTGTGGTTGACTACGGGCCATAGAGATGTTTGGGCATTGCCGCCTTCCGTAGTCTTACGGGACTTGGCCTCACCTGTCCCAGGCAGGGGGGCTTGCTCCCTCCCCCAGGAGTCTGAATTTAACCCTGTCTGTAGATGGTGCCATGCTTCCGTAGAGACTCTGCGCCTGTCTCCATCCACTGTGAGGCCAGGCACCGTCTCCCCATCTCTGCAACAGTTGGTGGCTGATGACCTTACCCAAACAATCCTTATACTTTCAGCGCTCCTGCAAGCTACGTTATTTCACTCCCAGTTTCATGTCAATAGCACCACCTTGCAGCGTAGGTTTAAAATCACAAAGGAGCAAGCCAGAACAATTGTAAAAGATTGTAAATCTTGTATAACACATTTGCCCAATCCTCATTATGGTGTCAACCCTAGAGGATTAATGCCCAATCATTTGTGGCAGATGGATGTTACTCATGAGCCAAGTTTTGGAAAATTGCGATTTATTCATGTTTCCATAGATACATGCTCAGGCATGATTTTTGCTTCCTTACATTCTGGAGAAAAAGTTAAAGATGTTACATCTCATTGTTTGCAAGCTTTTGCTGCATTGGGCATCCCCAAAATGCTTAAAAAAGATAATGGCCTTGCATATATGTCCTCATCTTTCAAACAGTTTTGTGCAAAATTCAATATATTCCATAAAACAGGCATCCCATACAATCCTCAGGGTCAGGACATTATTGAAAGAGCAAACCGCACACTGAAAATTATGTTATTAAAACAAAAAGAAGGAAATTGGAAAAGTCCTAGGGACAGATGCCCTGTTTACCTTAAATTTTTTAACTTTAGACTCTGATGGTTATTCTGCTGGAGACAGACATTGGAACCCACACCAACAACATAAACCTTTGGTTTACAGGAAGGATGTTCTTTCAGATACATGGAAGGGTCCAGATCCAGTATTAATTTGGGGGAGAGGATCTGTTTGTGTTTTTCCAAAGCACAAATCCTCTCCAATATAGATACCATCTAGATTAATAAAGCAGGTACCACGTCAAAAGGATCAAGATGAAGTTGTTGAGGAATCAAGATTAATAAAAAAGGTACAAAATCAAGAGGACCAAGATGAAGGTATGGAATGATTCCCTTAAAAGAGTCCTTCAAAATATTTCACAACGTAAGTGTCATTCCTCCTGGCCAGGACGAGGAGAACTCTCTTTACTGTGCACACAATTGTATTTTTTTTTTTTCTTTTTATACATGTCTTTATGTCTGTGCATTTGTCTACATTTCATGTTAATGTGACATCACAAATATATGTTTGTATGTTTGTGCATCTGTCCAGTGTGACGTCACAAATAACAAAGTGCTTATGAAAATATATATATATGGACCCAAATAACTTTAATTCATTTAAGTTTAAGAGTATTCAATTTAGGTAAATAATTTTATAAGTGAAGGTACTTTCAATTTTGATTTATAGGTGTCCCTGGGACTTCTCTTTAGCGAAGAATATGACTAGTGCTGTATAACCTGATATTTTGGTGTTTTGACATAGGATTGTTTATTTGTTATTAACTTCACTTGTTTAATAGCTGATTAATTTGAATTATTTCAACAGGTAAAGGATTGCTGTGTATGCAGAGACTCGAGGATTCCAGCTAACAAATTATTTTTCCAAAGTGCCTTTAGCTTTTCTTTAATCTATCTTTAATGCAGTAAATACCCTCAGTCTTTCTTTGTTTTGTTCTGAATATGATATTTTGCCAGCTTATGTTTGTGGGAGCTCAAGCAGCAATGTGTGTGAGCAGAAATCAACTTTAATCTTCTAATCTAACAATTCTATTTTTTAGTTTGACAACTCGCCTCTTGACTCAGTGCTGGAATAGCACTGCCTTTCCTTTAATAATTGATGCTTGAGTTTCTAGGTAGCGGGCCCTGAAGATTTGCTGGTGGCATTGTCTAGACATAAAAATGATGGCTGCTGCTACAGCTGCAAGCATCCCTGCTGTTCAAGCATCAAACAACCTCACCAGCAGTGTGGCCTCTGCTCTGCACGCATGGGGCCTCCTAGATCAACGTGTTATAACAAGTGGACATTTTGACCTTTCATTGTTTGGGACTTTACGGAACAATGCCTTGCGGGTATTTGTCTAGAGAACTCAGTGTGTTACTTGATAGAACTCAGGGCAGCTGTTTGTTTAAAGAATTTGACATGCTATGCAACTTGGCTCGTCAGCAGAAGGCTTATCGCCTTAAAGCCACAGCATCTCCCCACAATTGGACAGCTGTTATTCATCATACACAGTCGATCCTGAAGGGCTCCATTGGATGGCTGGTAGCCAATGACGGGTAAGATCCCCAGAGGGGGACAACCTAAGACAGGCACAGTCGCATGGGACAGTCTCATGTGGCCGACATATCAACCTAAGACAGGAGTCAAGGGCACAGCCTTGATTATCCGATGACGGGTAAGAATGTTGGTTGCACATGGACATCCTAGAGCATCCCCTCTTTTAAAACAAAAGGGGGGAAATGCAGGAGCCCTAATTAAGGAGATAGGTAGGATTGCGGTTAGCTGTGAGCCATAAGCATTACCACCTTCCATGGTCTCGTGAGACTTGGCCTGAGACATTGTGGATCGGGTCGGCGCCATTTGCATGATCTCGCGAGACTTGGCCCGGGGGATTGTGGATCGGGTCAGTGCCATTTTGTGGTGGTTGGAGGAGTGTGGATTGCGTGTTGGGGTGTTGTTGGAGTCAGAGAGAGAAGCTGGCAGAATAAAGAGCCTGTTCATTTCCTGTCTGCCTCTGAACTTATTCCCGCGGCTTTGTTGCTCCAAGCAGCAATCGCTTCAGGCAGCAACACAGAGAGAAACTGACAAGGAAGCCTGCGAAGCCATCAGCTCCTCCAGCCTGCCACCCTCAGTGCTGCTGAGAATGATGCTCACCTCCCTTTTTCCAATTCCCGTTGACTTCTCTCCCTCTGCCTTCAATTGCAACCTCATCCTCCTCCAGTCTACTCTCCACACACAACCATCACCAGAGCTCCCCATAAGCTACACTTCTGTTTACATCATTACCTCATTATGAGGACTCTGCCATGGCCTCCCCTTGGCCTAGGGATAAAGCAGAGGCCAAACTGTGGAATTAAGAAGGCCTTGTGTGATTTGGCTCCCACTTATGTCACCAGTTCGTTCCTCCCAGTTTATTCTCTGTTTGCAAAGATTCAAAGCAGTGGTTCTCAAACTGTGATCCCCAGACCAGCAGCACCTGGAAGCTTATTGGAATGCAGAGTTAGCCCATACCACCTACTAACTCAGAGTGAATGCTATGGGCGGGTCCAGCAATCTGAGTTTCAGTGAGTCTTCAAGTTGATTCTGTAGCACATCAAAGCTTGAGCTTACTAGTTTACAGCATGAATGCAAGGTAAATTATTATTTGAACTCCAATAGGAAAACTCAAAAACTACTACAGCATAATGGTGAAACAAACACACACTCTGGGGTCACCTGCCAGGGTTCAGTTTCTGCTCAGCTTCTGCCTAGCTGTGCGTCCATAGGGAAGTTAGCTCACCATAGTATGGATCCTACAGAAAGACTGCTGGGATTAAAATCTTGGCTCCATCTCTCACTAGCTGTGTGACCTTGAACAAGTTACTTAAGTTTCTCTGATCCTCACTGGCCTCATTGATAAAACTATAAACAACAGTATCTATTTCATACAGTTGTGAAGACTAAAGGAGTTAATGTATGTACGCTGCCTCAAACTAGATAAACAAGCACTATGCATTATTTATGATTACTATGGCTAATTTTTCAGGGGCTACATTATATTTTGGAAAGTCAGTATTAAATGCTAAGACCCACAGAAAGTAGATAAAATTCCCTTCCATAAGAAAAATCTTTCCTCACCTTTTTTTTTTTTAAGGTAAATGACTTTTTTCTAATACACCATCTACCTCTCTGCACAAGTTTATTTCCTTCCAATTAGAGTGCACGGACTGGATGCAATGACCTCTTCCAAAGAGCCAAGAGATCTGCCTTCAAGGGACCATTTATCTCAGGTGTGGTCATGCTCTCCATAGCAAAGGACTGACAAGACTGGAGAGATGGGCTGAGCATCATCAGGAGATATTTCTAGTGATTATTCTGAACACATATCCAGCCATCTACCTCTCCCTAGAGACAGGGTCTGCCAAGTCCAGATGGGGAGGGCTGGGAGCAACACAGACCTTGGGGAGGGAGAAGACTCTGCCTCTTTCCTCTCACCACCAAGAGATCCCCCTGTGTGCCAAAATACACGACCACTGTAACCAGAACATTCACTGCAGAAAATATTCTGTTGAACTCAAACAAGTACAATGAACCATATTTTTGAAGACACAATAACAAATGGATCGAAGGTATATGAAATTCTTCAGTGATATTTCTTTCAAGTGTCTGCAAGAGTTTCATGTCATAATTTATATTTACATAGAGAAAATGAAATAAGACAGGGAGTTAGAACATGGAAGAAAGTATGAGAGAAAACATTACACAGGGACAAGGCATAAAAACTAAAGTCAAAATCCAGGGAGGGCTCAGTAGTGAGAGTTGAAGGTTTCTTAAATCCACAGACGATGCACCAACTGAGCCTGGCTGGGGAATTAGTTCAGTCATCAAATATTTACTGTGAATGGAATCTTCTGCCCCGCAGTCTTTATTGGAGGTAGATATGAATCAGTCTTTACCTCTAATGCTCTTCATTTTTCTAAGTCTTAAACATTAGTTTTCTCTGTAAAATCAAGTTAAAGAATCATCATTCAACACTATAGGATTTGTGATTTTTATTCACATGATAACCACATTTTCCATGTGTTTGGGGAGATTTTGGGCAGAATCTCTTTCCATAGTTTTCCACTTTAAAGCAGAGGTCACTGATTACAAAGAACATTCTCTCAACTCTAGGTTTCCAAGGTATCTCCTCAATGAAAAACATTTACATTTGGTAGAAAAGAAAGGTTAAAAGTCATGTACTGGGCTGAGGTTGTGGCTCAGTGGTACAGCACTTGCCTAGCATGTGTGAGGCACTGGATTCGATTCTTAGCACCACATATAAATAAATGAATAAAATAAAGGTCCATTAACATCTAATATTTTTTTTAAAAAAGTCATGTGCTATAGGACATCAACCTATACAGTTCATTTTCTGTTAACCTTAAACTGTAAAATCCCAATGGATAGGTAAGAAAGATAATAATGCATGTCAGTTACATTTTATAACTAAAAACCCGCAATAGCAAAGAAAACTGCCAATTCTTTATTTATAATACAGTAACCTTCTGAGATTGCCTGAAAAAAGGAAAATACTAATTTCTCATATTAAGACATAACTAAAGAGCCTCTAAAATAAGAAAAAATATTTTCATGTATATAAAGTATAAGATGAATACAATACAGCTTTTCCTTACTACATCTGTGAGTACTAGCCACGGGTACTGACAAGGATCTTAACGTGAGGAAGGCTTCTGAGCAAATCATCAGAACACTCACCTGCACAGTCCTCTGAGTGCCATCAACGTTGACAGACAATAAGGGCGAAGCCAGGTTCCACGTACTGGTCACATTTAGTTTCGACCCATCAACTTCCACCTGTTGTGACACCAAAGAAGACTGTTACCATGAAGAAAGACAGAAAACTGATCTCAAGTTCACTGCTGCATACAAAGCAGCAGCCATTTTAAACAGATGGCTCCCCAACAACCTGTCATGTTTACTGCTCCAGCCATGAAAGACAGGGTCCAACCACAGAGTCTTCCGAGCCATCTCTGGGGAGAGGTGAAGGACCTACGAACAGCTGCCTCTGGGTACTGAGGCTTCAGGCAATTTCCAGTAGGTAACAAACAGCCATCTAACTCGAAACCTATCTGGACACGCCACATTTACTGCAATTAGACAAGTAATGCATATAAATTCCAGTGACATTTTGCAACCCACACAACAGGGCTTGCATATAATAATCCTCTCCAAGGACCAAGGAAGAACTTTTTCTGTGTTAATTTTAATGAAGGACTATGCATTGTTATCTTAATTAAACAGACTTTAATTAGGCAATATTCTTTGGTGTCGAATATCCAAAGATCATTCAAACTTTGCAAAGTTCTATCATATTTTTATCAATCACAAGTGACTAGTTTTGTCAAATCCTCATTCATGACAATGCAAAACAAAAAGATTCTTAATCTTACAAAACAGAAACACTCTTAAGAGAAAAAATTAATTTCCAAATAAATAATATAAAAGCAATTGAAAAGAAACAAATAAAAACTAATTTAAAATAACAAATACTAGAAGTTTTTTCTTTCTACTCACTGATGATTATTTCCCAACTCATTAGTATGAGAGACAAAAAAAACAAATAGCATTATTATTTTAAGTCTACAGTAGACAACAAAGGGATACTCAATGTTTGCTCAAGTTTCAAAATAAACCTGGAGCAGAGGCAAGATATATGATCCCTAAAATCTAACTCCCATCACTTCTCTTAAAAGACACTCACTCTTTAAAACCTCACTGTTTTCTGTTGGACCCTTGGGAACAGGTAGGAGGATGGCAGGGAAGAAAGACTAGTAAAAACATTTTAATAAAAATCAGGTACCCTGCAAACATCCAAAGAGAACACAGTCTAGGGGAGGCTGAGGCTTCCAGTAGCCCTGCACTCAGTACCAGAGCATTGCTGAGATGGTGTGGGGCAATGGCATGTCCCTAATGGAGGAAGAAGCTGGACAGAACACCATTGAGTATGTCATGCATGGAATTCAGAAGTTTCTGTCTTAGTGAGAAGACAATGAAGGTCTGGGTCAGGATGAAGACCACAAGGTAGAGGTGACTCCATGACTACAGGCCAAGAGCAGGGACTAAAGGCAGCAGAGGCCTCTTCAACATCTTCAAGGCCCAAATAGCCCCAGTGAGCATGTGCCTCATTACAACAGGCCCTCTGCATGGACTTAACAAGAACAGTGCTGAGTTTGAGCTCTCCTCCCCATTGCCCTCATCAGGAGGCCACTCTGACCACCATTCCCAAAAGCCTCCTCACATACTCCCAGGCCTACACTGACAGAAGCTGGGGATGGGCAAGAGGCCTGCCTGAAACACCATGTTACCCAAAAGAGGGTATTCACACCACAGAGGCCAAGATTTGCTTACACATAAGTTTTTCTTCCCCTTCCCCTACTAATAGTAGAGGGTTTACTAGAAAGACTACAAGAGATAGAAATATTTAAAAACCACATTGCCTAGTACACCTGATAATT
This sequence comes from Tamias sibiricus, assembly GCA_025594165.1. Taxonomy (NCBI): domain Eukaryota; kingdom Metazoa; phylum Chordata; class Mammalia; order Rodentia; family Sciuridae; genus Tamias; species Tamias sibiricus. The sequence continues at coordinate 87,409,625 of CM046663.1, read as the reverse complement.
AATGAGCGAAACTGTAATTTCACTCTATCACTGAAGCAAGGATGATATCATAATTCCAAATCATAAACTACAAAACACATCTGTGATAATTTAATGAGGGAAGGAAATGTGCTAAGAGCTACTAGGTGCGTGGTTAGGCCTCCAGTTACCAGGAATCAGATCTCCAAGATACATAATTCCAACCAAGAGAAACAAAGATTCCACTGATGCTATTATTAAATGGGTGAACCCAGGATAAGCCAGAGCAGAGGCAGAGACTACCTCTTTGAAGCAAGTTAGATAGCATGGAAAGGTGGGTGCAGACTGAAGGAGAGAATGCTTGTTATTGTGCCATCCCTCCTGTTCACACCCAGTCTTCTAGGCAAGGGTGACGGAAGAAGCAGATGCAAGGGGAGGTGGCATGTCATCACTGTAGCCCTGGAATGCTCCCTTAAAGAACACCACTTGACCTTTCCAATGCCAACAACTAATGGGAAATGAGTGCTGGTGAGGGGTGACAAGGATGACGGGCCCAGGGAGAAGCTGCAGCCTGTCCCAGCTCATAGCCAGCCTCCCTACCCACAACACAAACCATAATCAGAAAACAACCAAGACTGGGTCTCAGCATACAATTTTGGGGAAAAAGAATTATAAGAAAAAAAATGGTAAATTAAAGAGTATATAACACAAGAAGAATTACTCAAAGAAACACAGGAAGAGATCAGATAAATAATTCTCCAAAGTCTCAAAGGCAACCATAGGAAATGTGACCCCTCTTTAAAACAAGGGGAAAAAAAGCTCAAGAAGAAAAACAAAGGTTCAAAGAAGAGATTATACAACAACAGGAGGAAATGAAAATCAAGTTGGTAGAACTCAGAAAAAAAAAATGAAGAGAAAAATAACATTATAGAGATAAAAGCCACATGAAGAAGCAACCAAAAATAGAATGTGACTAAAAAGAAATACCAAGACATGGAAAAATTATATAAAACAAAAATTGACAGGACCAACAGTATAAAGGCAATTTATAGCAAAGACCATAGATACACAGGAGGAAGAAAGGAGACACAAAGAACATACAGCCATCTCCTTCAAAAAGGTACATAAAGAATAAATGTAAAAGTAAAAAATATGATAAAACTTTCCAAAATAAGTAAAACCCTGAATTTATAGACTGATGACATTTGTAGATTTTAGGACTAAAGAAAAAATTATGTATTTAGGCAGAAAAAGAAATCACAAGAAAGTCAAAACAAATCAGGTCAGCCTAATTACCCAAGAGCAACATTAACACAGTAAACTATAGAGTAATGTGGTCCGAGAACTGACAGGAGGAAATGATATCCCGTCATTTTATACCCAGCCAAGGTTTCCTTAAATTGTATGATATAAATAGACATTCTCTGGCATGTTAGAACTTAAGGGACCCTTTGTTTAAAAATAAGGCATCTCTATAGGTACTGATTCAAATTATCCCCAAGAAAAGTACAGAATAACATATATAATATGCCATCATTTGTTAAGGAAAAAAATATGTGGTGGTTTTTGTCTGCTTGTTGTTGGTTGGCTGGTTATATTTGGTTTGGTACTGGGAATTGAACCCGGGGCACTTTACCATTTTGCTAAATCTCCAGTCATTTTAATATTATAATTTTGAGATAGGGTCTTGCCAAGTTACTCAGGCTGGCCTTGAACTTGTGATTCTCTTGTCTCAGTCCCCCTAGTCATTGAAATTACTGGTGTACCCAGCTCATGTGTGTTTTTATTTTTCATACATAGAAAATCCCTAAACAAATGCGTAAGTGGAACAGAGTGCCTGAGGAAGAGGGAGGGAAGGGAGGCTTGTTTTTCACTATGAATCCAGTGGTACTTTTTAAATTTTGTCCTTGATGAGAGCATTATATATATTTAAAATTCACTTTAAAGTGAGAATTAGGTAAGTGTGGTAGTGTCTTCTGTGATACATAATAGACCTTTCACTGTAGACACGCAATAAATGGTGGCAGCTTTCTTAAAACAGCATTTTGGTTAATAGGGAGATACTCATTTTAGTTTCTCTGGCTGTAGATGTACCAATTTCATCTACCACACCCAATTTTACAATGTGTTTCAGACAATGTATCTTCATCTTCTGAAAAGAGGGACCTGGACCAGCAGTGCCCAAGGTCTTTGCTAGGTCTAAGCTGTGTGCTTCTGTGGTTACAAAGCCCTTCTGTCTAGATGTGTTCTGACAGTCATTCCTGACAGAGCGATTTCCAATACTGAAAGGAATTTTTGTTTTGATCAAGCACCTCCATTTGGGGCATGAAATTTTATGATCCTTTACTTAATAGACAATAAAAGCTAATGAATGAAATCAAATTCAGTGTAGGGATGAAAACAATAACAGACCAAAAGTGAAGTGACAAACGACATAACACCCTGGGGCTAAAGTAAAGTCTCACACTCTCCAAGGCAGAAATGTCTACTGAAATGTCTCAGTGCTGTGAAAAAAATAGAACACTCTCAATTGTGTAAAGACTCCATATATTTTAAGGAAACTTGAAAGACACAACACCTCTATCTAGGAACACTGACCTAAATATGTTGTTACATTCTTAAACAGGCTTAGTATTTAGTTGCACCAAACTTATATTAATTATAATATTAAAACTGAGCCACACTTCTATCAGATGACCTCCTCTTTCTAACTGACATCGTAGTCAAATGTGACTCCTCTCATTTTCTTGTATATCATTTGGTCTTTCCCTACATCGCATACCTCCTCTGCTTCTTAATTTGTTCCTTTTAAAGAATTTCCCACTTTTGGTCTACACTGGCTATGTCCTTTTGCTTTCAAGCCTGGACAGGGCTCCCTAACTACCCACCTAGGTCTCTCCTTTTCTCTGACAGATTCAAGAACAAGCTCGATACCTACCTTTTCACTACATATCTTCCCCACAACATTCTACAAAATGAAACAAGACACTGTGGAGTAAGAGAGCTTAGCTGATTTGCAACCAGTGTGCCAGGAACCCAGAATACAAAGGCGATAGTGGTCCCAACGCATGTGGAGACAGTGGGAGACCAAAGGTCCCAACTGGAGCACAACGCACCACGTTACCTACACACACAAGTGCCCTTGCCCTGAGCTATGCCTTCGCCCTCCACTTGATACTTTTGAAAAGTTATTCTACCTACAGCTTGGAGAATGAATTGGATCAAACAAAAATAAAAAGGATGGTGCTCAGTGCACAGCACTGGTAGTGTGGAGGAGAAGGACATCTGGAAGTAAAGTGGGAAATGTGACAACAGCATGAAGACATGAGTCACCAAGGAGAAGGAAGCAGAGTAAGCTAATCAGAGAACAGGAAAATCGCCAGCCAAGGACAGATGCCAGGCCATATGAACCTGGCCTTACTTAGTCCATGATGTTCTCCAGCAATGCCCTGGTACATGGCCTCAGACACAGAGAAAGTAGAGGCTGATTCACCTACACCAGGAATTGATGGAAGAAGGAAGGGCTAAGGAAGCCAGGGGTACCAGTGAATGATGTAATTACAGGCCAGGGGATCTAAATTGGACAAAGGAGATATAAACAAGAATGATGTGCAGGGATAGAGAGAAAATACAGGTTGCATGCAGGCAGAGAGACTGACCATACACTGGTTGCTAATTTTCAACTGCACCAAGAGAGGGGTGCGAGGGCAGGAACCCAAAGTTGCCAAGAAGAAGGTAAGGTGATGAGGTTGATTGATATGCATTTCAAAGAAGACGGGGTTTACGAGAGACGGGAACCATGTCTAGAGCGATACTAGGAGGAAAATTATCCACTGAACATTTCTGAGGTGCACACAGTTTGAGAGAGAAACTACCACAAGGCTTTGGTTAAGGCAAGGATGTGGTAGAACATTCTAGAAAAGGGTGATACAGGGGACTCTAGAGGTCACAAAGGAGGCAATACAGAGGGTGTAGTGGCAAGGGAAGACATGGGTTTAGGAACTAACAGAGGACTGGGGAGGTCCTCAAGTGCCCTGAGGACCTCTCTCCATATGCACCTTGCCACCTCTGCCCCAACCTGGGGACCACATCATCTCATGGGACCACAGCTGCACACCTGTCTCCTGCAGAGATCCTGCCCCATCTCATCATGCTCCTCATGAGAGCCAGAATAATTTCACGTAAGCACAAGAGTGGTCACTTACAAAACCCGAGATACAGGGGACAGAAGCCAATGTGAGAATGAGCAGATGGGGGTGTGGCCTGCTGCTGAGAAGCACAAATTCCAAGACAGGACGGGAACAGGCAGTCCCCAGCACAAGGACATCAGCGGCTCACCTTCCGCAGTCATTTGAGACGCCATGCTCATGTAAAGTACTGACATTATGAACTTGAATGGACTACCCAGCAAGGCTTTGCTGGGTAGGATCACTGGAATTCATCCCCACTCCCTCTATTTTCTGAAAACTTTCCCCTGCGTGATCACAGAGATAGGTTTTGTTGAAAGGTACTCAAAATAAGAATATTTATGACATTTAAAACAACAATTCAAAACCACAATTTATTTCCAATTTCAAGAAGGCGTTTTTCCACATTTAAAAATCTCCCTGTAATCCTGTATTCCACCAAGAGCATCTGACTGCATTTCTGGTAATGATGCTGGTGCAGAACATTTTCCGTGAGTTGTTTGGAACATTTGATTTTCCTATCTACGTCACCAGAAGGGGAAAAGAAAGTACACGCCCTAAATTAATTTGACATTTGAGAGAGATTACTTACATCCTTTACCTAAAAAACAAACAAAAAAAAAAGCACTTCCTCAGAGATAGCTCATGACACAGTAAAAATATTACAGCTCCTATTACAGTGGGCACCTGCTAAACAATCAAAAATTTTTATTCAACATTAGGAATGTAAAACTTACAAAACAAAGTACTTGCCAATTTTTTTTTTCCAAAAAATAATAAAACTTTGGGAAGGTATGGATTGTAAGAGTGTTTTTGATTCACCACACGCCTTCTTTTTTGTCACAGGCAAATTCTAACTTTTTTTTTTTTTTTTTTTTTTTTTCCCCAAATGTTAAGGAGATTAGCACTGTGCAGTGTTAGATCTTAGATAAAAATTCAGGCATGCCACTATTTAGAAAGGACCGTGACCATTTATCTTGCTTCTATTTCTGAAAACAAAATGAAGGATAAGAAACAGATTTGTTGATCAAGCTATAACTATTTTTCAGAAAGGAATAACTAATCCCTGCCCCTGTAATAGACTTTCAGAGTGTATCTTTAAAATGATTGTACTACACACACACAAGAAAGAAAGAAAGAAAGAAAGAAAGAAAGAAAGAAAGAAAGAAAGAAAAGAAAGAAAGAAAGAAAGAAAGAAAGAAAGAAAGAAAGAAAGAAAGAAAGAAAGAAAGAAAGAAAGAAAGAAAGAAAGAAAGAAAGAAAGAAGCTGCAGCTTTCAGATTTGACTCTTAGGCCAGAAAGGGTCCTCAAAGTAATATACTGTAACTCAATCCTCTCCTCTCCTACTTTACGCATAAGGAAATTTGGAGCCACATAGTAGGAGCCATTTGTAGAATTGATTACCTTGCAACACTTCTTTGAGTGTTTAACATAAATTCATGTTAAAAGCAAAAGCATCAAAAGTAATCTCAACACTAAGACACAGTGTTAGCATGTAGTAGAGGCTCACTGCATATTCCTACTCTGAAAGACTATTACTGAGAGAGATGTTTACTGGTTACTAGGTGAGATAAGAATCTCAACTACTGCTAACAAAATATTCAAATTGTATATCAAACAAATGAGATACATCTACAGGCCCATTGACAAAGGAATCTGTACATCATGCAGTCAGTAACCTGGGACATTAACACAATCTAACATTTCCAGTTTACTGAATTCTACACAAACTTCTAGATAATTCATGAAATACAAGTTAAGATGTTGACAATAAGAAATGCATAATTTTCCTATCATTTAATAAATCTATTTAATTATGCTATTACTTGCTTCAACATTTCGTTTTTTAAAATTGTTTTTAGTTGTTGATGGGCCTTTATTATTTATTTACTTATTTATATGCAGTGCTGAGAATCAACCCAGTGCACATGCTAGGCAAGTGCTCAACCACTGAGCCACAACCCCAGCCCCTCAACATTTATTTCTTAGGTAAAGCATGACAAAACAAACCATTTTTGTTCTGTTATCATAATGAATGATTCTGAACATTTCAATATGAACTCTAACACAATTTATATCTTAATATAACATGAAAGGGTAGATTTTCTTTATCCTACTCTTCTATTTATTGAAATATTATCCCGAAAATATAATTATGATACCTCTTGTGACCTTCCAGAAGGAAATGAAATGACTATTTTATGAAAACAAAAAGAGACAACTGTCTCCCATAGGTTTGTTCTTATCAGTATTGCCTTGGAAACAGTCCTATGTCTCTCCCCAAAATATGTGTAATAATGACAAAAGCATCACAAGGAATCAGATACAATGACAGTGAAGATCCGTAAATCTGTCACAAAGGATTATATTAACTATGCATGTGTTATAAATGTAATTAAATACATCTCATGTGATGTGAATTGGAAAAAATAATTTTTAGGTACTGATCTATAATCAGCCAGGTTGTCTAGTTTCTGTTTAATTATCGCCTCATTAATTGATCAGTAACAACTTTAATTTCAGTCTTAGGGGTTAAGAAAATATCCTGAATTATTTTGCCCACAGTTTAATTATGGAAGGAGTTTCTTTTGGATTTGTGTGACAAGGTCATTCTCTGCAGATCACACTATAAATTGCAGTAGCGTAGTGAATAACTCCAGGTAGATGAGTGAATGGAAGGGGCAGGTGAAGCTCTGCTGCTGGGTAGTGGTGGAGCCTGGCATTCCTTCATTCAGAAGGCCCTGGCTGACCCCCCATCATCATCATCATCATCCGGGAGTGATGAGCTCCCTCATCATTCAGGCCTCATTTCCTCATGCATAAAATCCATGTTTACACAGGGTTGTGAGACATAAGTTGAGAACTCAGAAAGGCACCTATCACATAATAACCCTCAACAATGCTAGTTGTGTCACTGTGGTTCTAGTGGCACCATGTACTCTTCCATAATGCCACAAAGATTATTCCCAAGATATTTTTCCCCTATTTTAAACACACATGGGGTTGGTGGTGTTTTCAGTGGTAGAGCACTTGCCTACCATGTGCAAGGCTCTGGGTTCTATCCCCAGCATCACAAAAACAAAATTAAAAAAAAAAAAAAAAAAAAAAACTACTTTTATTTTTTCTTCTATTTTTTTCTATTCTCCCTCAATACCTCCTCCATTGTTTATCCTCTTCAATTCATCTGATTCCTATTAGCATCTTTTTTTGCTTTTCATATGCATTTCATTATCACAGATGTCCCCCCTGCCACCACCCGCCTCCCCAAAATCCTACTACCTAAGCTGATAGTTCAGTTCCTCAGAACACACACATTACTGGGGAAGACTATAGGAACTACAGGATGGTCACAAGGGTGTCTAAGTCTGTCTTTCCTCTTCCTAAATTCCCATACATTGCAGCTACAACATGCTATTTCTTAACAGTCTTACTGACTTATGTTATCTATCATCACAGTCAAGCCTTATGCTATTTGCAGACACTCAAGAGTTTCCCCTAATAGCCCATTTCTCCTGGCAAACAATGAATATGTCTGATATTCCATTTTCTATGCTTCCATCTTCTAAGGATTTGCCAGCAGGTTTCTATTCTTTTCTCTGTGACATATGTACCAAGATATTGTTATCCTTTTCCTTTATAATTACAATAACATATATTTGATTATTTTATGTTTTATCTTAAACGAGCAAATTGACTCCCAAAAGAATTAAAATATATTTATGTCCTTAAAATTTCTCATGGATTACAGGTTCGACAACAGAATGCTTCATAAGCATTTTTCATTTTTTATCACGGATTGTCCAATTTTAACAGATGCAGTGAAATGCAGGAATTGGTGGCCAAGATCCACTCACCATATCCACCTAGTGGGTGAGCTAGCAATTAGCCATTTGTTCTATATCAATTATGTCTCAAGGAAAATGCTGCTAAAAATTGAACTGTCCATTAGCTTCATAAGAAATCACGCACTTGGAGGAATGGCCCAGCCACCAGCCTGGCTGCCGGCTCACGCAGCCACCACCTCCGGGGCTGGGAATAGCAGGTCCCCGCTGCAGAGAGGGCCCGACCAGAGGAAGGGCCCTGTCCATTCCCTGTGACCTGCCCAGCTGCCGCCGGAACAAGCAGTAGACACCCACCAGAAGGAGCAGCCCAGCCACCAGCCCGCCGGACCACCGGCCGATGCCATCACCAGGACCAAGAACTGCAGGCTCCACCCTATAGACGGGCCCTGCTGCCCACCTGCCCTACCCCCACTGAAACAACTAGACTGGGAGGAGAACCAGGAGGAGGAGAGTGGGGAGAAGAAAGCCAGACTGCCTGCTCCACCACACTGCGGCCAGGAGGAGATCTGGAGAGAGGCCTGCTTCACCCCTGCAAATCAGAGAGGCAACCCACATTTGTCCAGAGAGACACACAGCACTGGGATCCCGTAGCTACTCAACCCAACACCAATATAATTATAGGCCTGAGGCTGCCACTGCCACAAAACTGAGTTAGCTACTCTACTACCAAGGAACAACAAAAAGGCCCAGGTAAGACATCACTAAGTCCCCTGGGGACCAGGATGCACCAAAAGGTGCAACCAGTTATGCTGTTGTGAACTAACAGGGAATCTTACACAGGGTTGCCTATCTCTTGCTTCTTCTACTAACAGGCAAATTCTATGTTTACACTCTCACTAGTCAAATAATCTAATACCTCTATTTTCTCACATCTTACTTCATAAACATTTAAGCCAACCTCTAAGTCCTCCCTTCTACCATTAGATACTGTAAACCACCACGCAAGCATAGAGACTACAAGGTATAAGATAACTGATCTCATCATTTCTGTTTATAGCGACAAAACTGTAAATATAAAAATAGAAACTCACTGATATATGGACACACATTGGGTACAATGAAAGCTCTAATATTGATATCTCCCTAAAAAGTGAGGTTCTGGGTAACCTGGAGGGACCTTATAAGACAAAAGAGGAGAAGCTGTAATACCTCAGGCTTACCTTGCAAGAGAGGAAAATACATAGACATCATGAAGAAACAAGGGAGGAAAATGCCCCAAACAAACCAAGATACTACAACAATAGAAACCATGGAAAGCACAGTAGGTAAAATGAAAGAGAAAGAGTTCCAGATATACATAATTAAAATGATAAGGGATTTAAAAATGACCTAAGTGAACAGATACAGGCAAAAATTGATCTCTCCAACAAAGAGATAAGCGATAGCGATCAAATACATGCAACCATCGATCATACCAACAAAGAAATAAGAGAACAAATCCAGGAAGCAAAAGATTACTTCAAGGTAGAGATACAGAGTTTGAGAAAAAAACAAACAGAAATCCTTGAAATGAAAGAAACAGTAAGCCACTTAAAAAATTCAATAGAAAGCATCACCAACAGATTGGACCACTTGGAAGATAGGTCCTCAGACAATGAGAACAAAATATATAATCTTGCAAATAAAGTTGACCTCACAGTGAAGATGGTAAGAAACCATGAACAGAATATTCAAGAACTATGGGATATTATCAAAAGACCAAATATAAGATTTATTGAAATAGAGGAAGGTGCAGAGATTCAAACCAAAGGAACACACAATCTCTTCAATGAAATAATATCAGAAAATTTCCCAAGCAGGAAGAATGAATTTGAAAATCAAATATAAGAGGCCTATAGGACGTCAAATGTACAAAATTACAACAGATCCACACCAAGGCACAATGTAATGAAAATGCCTAGCATACAAAATAAAGATAGAAATTTAAAGGCTGCAAGAGAGAAAAGTCAGATTACCTATAAGGAAAAACCAATTTGCATCTCAGCAGATTTTTCAATCCAGACCCTCAAAGCCAGGAGAGCCTGGAACAACATATACCAGGCTCAAAAGGATAAGGGATGCCAACCAAGAATTTCATGTCCACCAAAATTAAGCTTTAGATTTGAGGATGAAATAAAAACCTTCCATGATAAACAAAAGCTAAAAGAATTTACAACAAGAAAGCCTGCTCTACAGAACGTTCTTGGTAAAATATTCCACAAGGAGGAAATGAAAAATAATAATGAAAATCTGCAAAGGGAAGAAATAAAACAAAGGGAAAAACCAAGTCAAACTAAATACCAAAAATAATAACAAAATAAAAATGACTGGTAATTCAAATTATGTCTCTATAATAACCCTGAATGTTAATGGCCTAAACTCACCAATTAAAAGACATAGGCTAGCCGGGTACAGTGGTGCACGCCTATAATCCCAGCACTTGGGAGGCTGAGGCAGGAGGATTGCAAGTTCAAAGCCAGCCTCAGCAATTGCATGGCACTAAGCAACTCAGTGAGACCCTGTCTCTAATAAAATATAAAAAGGGTTGGGGATGTGGCCCAGTGGTCAAGTGCCCCTGAGTTTAATCCCCAGTACCCCCCCCCCAAAAAAAAAGACATAGGCTAATAGATTGGATGAAAAAAAAAAGACCCAACAATATGTTGCCTTCAAGAGACAAATCTCATAGGAAAAGATGCCCATAGACTGAAGGTGAAAGGATGGGATAAAATATATCACTCACATGGTCTATGTAAGCAAGCAGGCGTCTCCATCCTCATATCAAATAAACTAGACTTCAAGCCAAAGTTAGTCAAAAAGAGAGAGAGAGAGAGATGGACATTTCATATGGCTTAAGGGAATCATAGATCAACAAGATATAACTGTTATAAATATATATGCCCTAAATAATGGAGCATCTACATTCATCAATCAAACTCTTCTCAAGTTCAAGAATCAAATAGACCACAACACAATAATTCTAGGTGATTTTAACACACCTCTTTCACCACTGGATAGATCTTCCAAACAAAAGTTAAACGAAGAAACTATAGAACTCAATAATACAATTAATAACTGAGACTTAACTGACATATATAGAGTATATCATCCATCAATGAGCCAATACACTTTCTTCTCAGCAGCACATGGATCATTCTCAAAAACAGACCATATATTATGCCATAAAGCAACTCTAAGCAAATATAAAAAAGTAGGGATACTACCCTGCATTCTAATGGAATGAAATTAGAAATCAATGATAAAAAAAAGAAAGAAAAGCTACTCTAATACCTGGAGACTAAATAATATGCTATTGAATGATCAATGGGTTGCAGAAGACATCAAGAAGGAGATTAAGAAATTCTTAGAGGTAAATGAGAACAACGATACAACATAACGAAATCTCTGGGACACTCTGAAGGCAGTACTAAGCAGAAAGTTCATTGCAGGGAGCTCATTCCTTCAAAAAAGAATAAGTCAACAAATAAATGAACTAACATTACATCTCAAAGCCCTAGAAAAAGAAGAACATATCAAGCCCAAAAGAAGTAGAAGACAGGAAATAACTAAAATCAGAGCTGAAATTAATGAAATTGAAACTAAAAATAAATGAAAAAATTGACAGAACAAAAAGTTGGTTCTTTGAAAAAATAAATAAAATAGATAAACCTTTAGCTATGCTAACAAAGAAAAGAAGAGAGAAAACACAAATTACCAATATCTATGATGAAAAAGGAACTATCATGACGGACACTACAGAAATACAGAAGATAATTAGAAATTATTTTGAAAATTTATACTCCAATAAAATAGAAAATCACGAAGGCATCAACAAATTTCTAGAGACCTATGATATGCCCAAACTAAATCAAGATGATATACACAATTTAAATAGGTCAATTTCAAGCGAAGAAATAGAGAATGCCATAAAAAACTTACCAACCAAGAAAAGCCCAGGACCAGATGGATACACAGCTGAGTTCTACAAGACTTTTAAAGAAGAACTAGCACCAACACTTCTCAAATATTTCATGAAACAGAAAAAGAGGAAACACTCCCAGACTCATTCTATGAGGCCAATATCACCCTGATTCCAAAACCAGACAGAGATAAATCAAAGAAAAAAAACTTCAGACCAATATCTCTAATGAATATAGATGCAAAAATTCTCAATAAACTTCTGGCAAATCTAATACAAAAACACATCAAAAAGATAGTGCATCACGATCAAGTAGGCTTCATTCCAGGGATGCAAGATTGGTTCAATATAAGGAAATCAATAAATGTAATTCATCACATCAACAGGCTCAAAGATAAAAATCATATGATCATCTCAATAGATGCAGAGAAAGCATTTGACAAAATACAACATTGCTTCATGTTCAAAATGCTAGAGAAAATAGGGATAACAGGAACACACCTCAACATCATAAAGGCCATCCATGCTAAGCCCCAGGCCAACATCATCCTAAATGGAGAAAAATTGAAAGCATTCCCTCTAAAAACTGGAACAAGAGAGGGATGCCCTCTTTCACCACTCCTATTTAACATAGTTCTTGAAGCCCTAGCCAGAGCAATTAGACAGATGAAAAAAATTAAAGGGATACGGATAGGAAAAGAAGAACTCAAATTATCACTATTTGCAGACGATATGATTCAATAAATAGAAGATCCAAAAAATTCCACCAGAAATATTCTAGATCTAATAAATGAATTCAGCAAAGTAGCTGGACATAAAATCAATACCCACAAATCAAAGGCATTTCTGTACATCAGCAACAAATCCTCAGAAAAAGAAACTAGGAAATCTACCCCATTTACTATAGCCTCAAAAAAAAAATATTTGGGAATCAACAAAAGAAGTGAAAGACCTCTACAATGAAAACTACAGCACGCTAAAGAAAGAAATTAATGAAGATATTAGAAGATGAAAATATCTACCTTGTTCATGGATAGGTAGAACTAATATTGTCAAAATGACCATTCTCCCAAAAGCACTATACAGATTCAATGCAATACCGATCAAAATCCCAATATCATTCCTCATAGAAATAGAAAAAGCAATCATGAAATTCATCTGGAAAAATAAGAGACCCAGAATAACCAAAGCGATTCTTAGAAAGAAGAATGAAGCGGGTGGCATTACTATTCCAGACCTTAAATTGTACTACAAAGCAATAGTAACAAAAACAGCATGGTATTGGCATCAAAATAGACCAGTTGACCAATGGTACAGAATAGAAGACACAGAGATGAACCCACACACCTACAGTTAACTTATATTAGACAAAGGTGCCAAAAACGTTCACTGGAAAAAAGACACCCTCTTCAACAAATGGTGTTGGGAAAACTGGAAATCCTCATGTAATAGAATGAAATTAAATCTCTTTCTCTCACCATGCACAAAACTTAACTCAAAGTGGATCAAGGACCTAGGAATTAAATCGGAGACTTTGCACCTAGTAGAAGAAAAAGTAGGCCCAAATCTCCATCATGTTGGTTTAGGCTCCAACTTCCTCAATAAGACCCCTATAGCGCAAGAACTAAAACCAAGAATCAATAAATGGGATGGATTCAAACTAAAAAGCTTCTTCTCAGCAAAAGAAACAATCAGTGAGGTGAACAGAAGACCTACAGAATGGGAGCAAATCTTTACCACAAGCACATCAGATAGAACACTAACCTCAAGGATTTATAAAGCTCTTAAAAGCCTTAACACCAAAAAAAAACAAATAACCCAATCAATAAATGGGCCAAGGAACTAAACAGACACGTCTCAGAAGATGATATACAAACAATCAACAAATATATGAAAAAATGTCAACATCTCTAGCGATTAGAGAAATGCAAATCAAAACAACTCTAAGATTTCATCTTACTCCAGTCAGAATGGCAGCTATCAAAAAAACAAACAATAAATGCTGGCGAGGATGTGGGGAAAAAGGCACACTCTTACATTGCTGGTGGAACTGTAAATTGGTGAAGCCAATCTGGAAAGTAGTATGGAGATTCCTAGGAAAACTTGGAATGGAACCACCATTTGACCCAGCTATCCCACTCCTTGGCCTATTCCCAAAGGACTTAAAAACAGCTTACTACAGGGTCACAGCCACATCAATGTTTATAGCAGCACAATTCACAATAGCTAGATTGTGGAACCAACCCCGATGCCCATCAACAGATGAATGGATAGGGAAACTTTGGTATATATACACATTGGAACACTACTCATCACTAAAAGAGAATAAAATCATGGCATTTGCAGGTAAATGGATGGAGTTGGAGAAAATAATGCTAAGTGAAGTTAGCTAATCCCAAAAATACCAAAGGTCAAATATCTCTTTGATAGGAAGATACTAACTTATAAAGGCAAGAGAGAGGGGATGAGAGGAATGAAAGAGCTTTAAATAGAACAAAGAGTGGGGAGGGAGGGAGGGGGAAAGGGGATAGGAATAATGGCAGACTGAGTTATCCATGGTTACCCTAAATACATGTACGAAGACACAATTGCTCTTCATATGTGATATGAAATGAAATGTACTCTGCAAACATGTGTAACAAATTAGAATAATAAAAAAATTTTAAAAAATAAATATTATTCACAATAAAAAAGAAAGAAAGAAAGAAGGAAGGAAGGAAGGAAAGAAATCACGCACTTGCAGAGCACAGGGTAGCTTCTCAGCTCTGTGAACCGATGGCATAACCTTACAGATAAGGTAAGCAAGGTTAACAGAGTTACCAGAATCCTTTACTGCTGGTGACTGAGAAGAAGAACATGGTATAATTACCTTCTATCATTCTAATGAATATTCCAGGAACATATTTCTTTTCATTTGATTCTTTTTTTGTAAAATAATTTCAAATACACATGAAGTTACAGCACTACCCCATGGAGTCCCTGTTACCCCTCCCCCAATTTCCTCATTTCTGCTATTTCTCAGGCTGTGAAGAGCAGGTTTCTGATGCCTGCCCTTAAGCACCTCAGCTTGCATTCCAAAGTACAAGGATGCTCCCTTATGCTAGCTGGCACCAAGATCAGGAAGTTGGTCTCACCCAATATTACCATCTATTCACAAACCCTACTTGAATTTCACTATCACACCAAGAACTAAACACATTTTAGTTTTCATGTCTCTTTGGTTTCTATCAGTCTGACCCCATTTCTTAATTTTGCCTTGTCTTTTCTTTTATGACCTTGTGCTAAGGAATGAAAGTTTGTGTCCTTTCAAAATTCATGTGCTGAAAACTCAACACCCAGGGTGTTGGTGTTAAGAGGCAGAGCTCTCACAACTCACTTCTGACTCTGGTATCCCCCCCTCTTCCTCCCTCTCTCTCCTTCCCTCTCATGAAAGGTCATAGCAAGAAGACTGTCACCTGCAAACTGAGAAGTGGAACCCCACCAGGCACTAGATCTGCCAGCACCTTGATCTTGGACTTCCCAGCTTACAGAACTGGAAAAATAAATAATTGTTATTTAAGGCACCCAGTCTATGGAATATTTGTTATAGCAGCCCAAACTATGACACCTTGATAGTTTCGAAGAGTACAGACCAGTTACTTTGTAGAGTGTCCCTCAATTTGGGGGAACATTTCCTTGTGATTTATGCATTTTAGCAGGAATGCCACAGAAGTGATGTGTTGTTTTTAGCAGCAGTCAGGAGACACATGATGTCTGTCAACTGTCCCATTACCAGTGGGGTTACTTTGCTGCTGATTAAGATGGTTTCTGCCAAGTTTGTTCATTGTAAAGTTAAACACTAAGGAAATACTTTGAAATCTATTTCAATACATACCTATAAAAAAAAATCCAATGCCCAGTTTTATTCCAGCCTTCTCTCTTCGTATTTTTTTTTTAAATATGTATTTGCTTTAGTTGTACACAATGCGTTTACGTGGTGCTGAGGATCGAACCCGGGCCGCGCACATGCTAGGCGAGTGGCTCTACCTCTGAGCTACAACCCCAGCCCCTCCCTTCGTATTTGAACTCTCTTCAAAGATAGAAACTGCTTCCCATTATCCAGTTAACAAATTTACCATGTTTTTCTCCCTCAATTTGTCTGATGTATGCATATATCTTCAGCCTTAAATGCATTTCAAAACAAGTAAAAGAGTATGTACTAAGGAGAAAGAATTTGAGAGTGCTTTAGCAATGAAAAGAGGGTCAGCTGATTGGACACTCTGTAATGTCTGGTATAAAATATTCTGAGGGCAGCTGTAGGCAAGGGTAGGTAAGAGAGAACAGCACAGGTGCTCATTTTTCTAGTCTCTCGATTTTGTGAATTCTTTAAAACTTCCATTGTGAAAAGCTAAAGGAAATAGATTATTAGGTCAAAACAATTATTTTGACAGGCATGATGGGAAAGTACCACAGAACTCCAGTCCAGATTGTAAATTAATTAGCAAGCCAATTTGGCCGTAGGGAGAAATGGGTTTAGTGAGTCATGTCACAAATGGGAATGACAAAAATGAACTCTAGAATTACCCTTCAGCAAGTGGTGCTTGCTTGGTTCTTGTCCTTCCCACGATTGCGGACATCTCTCTGGTCTAATCTTACTGAATTCCGTTATTCCAGTAAGCCAAACATAAACACTTTTTCTTTCAATTTCTCTTCCTACAAGTAACCTCATACACAACTACAAAATCTTCCCAAAGCCCCTGCCAATAGCTCTATTCACTACCACTGACCAGTTCGAAATGCAGCTTTGTAGCGCCATGAGTTTTCTGAATTCAAAATCCTTCTTGGCTTCTGGTTGCTTCAGAAATCAAAATCTAACTTCAGCGCATGCACATGGCCCTCTAGGTCTCCTGAACCACAGTCTCAATCTAGCAATTTATCCTTCTGGATTTTCTTCCCCTTCTCTTACACTCAGTGTATATGTGCAGGCACCATTTCCACAACTTCATTCCTCCTCATTCCCAAACTTGGAATAGCTGATTCTGCCTAACAGTTCTATCGCCCATGCTTCAGCACCTACTCCAACTGCCCTTGACGCTGTACATTTGCTCTTGACCCTGTGTCATACCCCTTGAGCTCACTCACACCACCCTGTCTTCTGCTAAACTGAATGGAGTCTCTCCTTGCTTTAAATTGCTGTAAATTTTGTATCTATGCACTCATCAAGCTATGCCTTATGTGCACATCACTGCTGTCTTTATCTTGGTCCCTCCCAACCAATCTGCAAGTTATAGTGGCAAACTAGTGCATTATTTTTTCATGTCCCTCATGCAAAGCTCGGCCCAGTGTCCTAATCTTGAAGACTGAGATCTTTGATAAAAATTATATTAAGTAAAAGTTAATTAAGTTAGATAGAAAATCTAACTTTTAACTTCATGATTACAGACCTTCTGGAAAACTACAAAAACTATGTTTTAAACTAAAATATCATAACATGACACTGACATGTGCATAATGACTCACTTTCATACTCTTTAATGCATGTTTTCAAATACGCACGTTCCATTTTCGAGGGTTGATGGCTGACAACATGCTTCTATTTTGGAACTTCTCAAGGTAGCTTTGGTTAAGATTCACAAAGAAATTTAAGTCAAAATATTTTAAACTGTAATGTCCTATAAAGTGTTGATAATAGTTGTACTTAAAAATCCATAAATGCTTACAATAGCAGTTATTCCAACTACATAAGGGTCTCCATTAAGTTCTTTCATAATACAAAATCTACACACAGAGCTAAACACCTCCTGCCCCACCAGCCCACCCAACTGTGTCTCCAGCCCAGCATACTTAATATAGCCCATTTAAAGAAAGGCGGGCAATAAGAAAGAAGTTTAAAACAAATTAAAAATGCTACTTAAAATTCTATCCCATTTGTAGGGTTTCACTTTCAAGTCCACAGAAATAAAATTATCTATTCAAGTTGTTAGATGAATCCTTCTAACTCTGATGACTGTGAACAAAGTAAGGCCACTCTATTATTTGTAAAACTGCATTCTCAAACTCAAAGGAGAATAAGACTGGCATTTTTCCAGGAGACTTGAAAAAGAGTGTGGCTAATATATATCAGTTTTGGTAGCAGTGACCAGAAATAATACACAGAACCATAGCCTAACTGAAAGCTAGCAAGGAAAGGAATGAGGGAGAACAATTAGGAACAGAACAAAACATTAATGAGCAAGCGACATTCATTCTCAAAGATCTCCAGAGATACAGGGGGTGGGGGAGGGATTGTTGAAATCATTTTTATATTTTAGTTCCTTAGGAAGCTATAAAATATCTAAATTATTTTAAGCAATGCCACTTTGAAATAAGAAAAGGATCAACTTATCAAAATAAATATTTTTAAAATGACTTAAAATTTTTTTTTGTTTTAATTAGTTATACATGATAATAGAATGCATTTATGCACTTTGATATGATTTTGGTTTCACTACCTCTCTTTAGCCACAGATAAATATTCTGAACATATTCTAAAAACCTTGCTATTACAGGACTTCAGTACATTCTAGGGGACTGGCATCCACAGCAGAGAACAAAATGGGCATTAACTACCATGTAGATAACATAAAAGAACAAAAATCACAAAAATTTAGTTGAATCACCCTAAGCTGAAAATACAACACCCCTATTAATGCTCTCAGCCCTTCACATCCAAGATGAAGCCTCCAGCAGATATCTCTCCTGGGTGCCTTGTAGATCGGAGCCCCCAACTGAAGAAAACAAGGCTTACCTACATCCCAGCACAGGTAACTGGAAATTATTTGGGGATCACTGTTGGGGTGGGGTGGGAGCCAAAACCACAGAAATACCTACAAAAGCAAATGTAAGCTAAACCTCTCCTAACTCACCCAAGGAAAAATACCTTCTTTTTGGAATGTATTTCTATCAAAGAAAAATACATCATTACCCCCAGTGTGAAGAAAAAGACCCATGGTTATATCATATCTAAGTCATCAGTGAACACTTGTGGTAGGTGCAGGGTGGTCCACAGACACACGGACTAAGATTTCCAACCTAAGAGTCATTCCTTTTGATTAAAGCAGAGTGTTTAGAAAGTGCCTATTAGGATCCACACGGCTGAGGAATTAACTCATTTATACATGAGCTCTCACTTTAGATGGGTAACTTTTGATAAAAGGGACTGGGGGAAAAAGGCATGTCCTGGGAAGGATCTGGCAAGTATAGAAATCTTCCAATAGCAGGGAGTGAGGTCACCATGCAAAGGAAACAACCACCTTTCTGTTCTGGAGAACTGCAAACATACAGCAACAGAAAGAATAGCTTAATAAACCCCAATACATTAATTATTCAAGTTCAAAATTTATCCACTGGAAGCCAGGCTTGTTTCATCTGTCTCTCTAATGATTTGCCCACATGCTCCAAGACGATTAAGAAGCAAATACCAGACTTCTTGTTTCATCCATAAATTCAATGAATACATTTTTCTCTTTTTGTGGTACTGGAGATTGAACACAGGGCCTTGTATGTACTAGGCCAGCACAGTACCACTGAGCTACATCCCCTCCCCTTTTTATTTAATTTCATTTTGAGACAAGGTCATGCTAAGTTGTCAAAAGCTAGCCTTGAATTTGCAATCTTCCTGCCTCAGCCTCCCAAGAAGCTGGGAATACAGGAGAGTGCCACTGAGCCTGGCTCAGTGAATACTTTCTAAATACAGCCCATACTATGGCATGCATCAAGATTTTGGCATCAAATTAATCAAGTGAATTAATTTAATATTCAGTAATAATGGCTATCTTCACTTTATGCCACACATGGCCTTCTCTGAGCACTGGGAATGGAGGCAGGAGGGGGGCCGGGGGGCAATAGAGCCATGAGCTGCAAAAGGTTACCTGAAAAACAATCTGTAATCACATACACCGCATATTATGCTTTCTCCAATTTCTATTCATTGAAGGATGAGGTCAGAATAAAGTGTTCCTGTTAGTCTGGGTCACAAAAGTAATTCAAGATGCATATAAAAATGCTTATTATCATTCAGGTTCTTTAAGCCCATTCAACCATTCAGCCCTTGGCTTTCTGATAAGACTGCCAACAACTATGCCAATTAGTGTCAATTGCGATGTTAGATTTTGTAACATCTGCACCTGCCTACCAGTTAGTGTATGTAGCCTGCAGAAAGAAGTGACTGATGGTTATAAGTTACAGCCATACTCAGTCCTACCATGCTGAGCTAGCATTTGCCAAACCTACAGATTCATCAATTGGCTTTTGAAAGACATATTTTTCCAAATTATTATCTATATCTTCTCTTACGAGAGAGAGAGACAAGTTTAGCCATTATAAACTATAACAGTAACATTTTTTTAAACCCAAAGTTTTAGAACTAAGGAAAATTTCTAAGATTCTCAGTGCATTATATATCTAGTTCAAATTAATATCCAACAAATATGTATTATAAATAAAATGCAATATTTCAAATTTAGCAAAATTCAGTTTATAGATTTCATGTGACTAACAAAAATATCTATTCATATTTTGAGATGTTTGCTTATTTTATAAAAGATTTTTAAAAATTTCTTTATAATTTACAAACCCAAAATGAAAACACACATGAATAAGAAGAGATATCTAATGTGGAAGAAATCATGAATAACTGGAATTTGCTATTATATATCTTCACATTAAAGTATCTGTTTCATTTTTTAAAGTATTACTCACAATTAAAAGTCATGTAATACTTTCAAAATATCCAGAACAAATACAATAATCTTTAATTTATCCTTGGACTGAAGTGCTTCGCTTTGGTTTATTATAATTAATAGTAATGGTATTTTTAAAAATTTCACAGTTGAAGCAAATTGCAGCTGATGAAAGCTACTGGAAGTAATGTAGTGGTTAAAGACAAAGTACACCACTAAAGAGAAATAAAAATTGCATGTCAATATCTAAAGTATGGGCGATGTATATAATGTAGCACATTCTATCTAGTGTCATTACTTAAATTGCTACTTTTCCTCAACAATCTATTCTCCTGCTCTAGCAAGTAGAATAAATGGTAATTTTACCTGCCAAATTTGGCACAAAAGAGGACAAGCAACTTCATTAACAGAACAATGCTTTCAATATGATTTTTCCCTTTTCCACCCAGTGCCAAATACTAGAACAATTCAAATCAAGAAATCTAAGCAAAATTACCTCCTCTTGTTGAAGTTTTACATGCTTGAATAAGCAAATGATATATACAGGATGCTAGCAAGAATATCCTTCTTGTAAGTTAGTATATTTCTTGTATGGCAGCTTAATTACAAGTTGAATGCTATACTCAACCAAGAATCAAACACTTCTCCATTGAGGTAATGTTCCGATGTGGGGTGTGGGGTAGTATGCCTATATGATCATTTAAAACACTGGAATAGAGCCGGGCGCGGTGGCGCACGCCTGTAATCCCAGCACTTTGGGAGGCTGAGGCAGGAGGATCGCGAGTTCAAGGCCAGCCTCAGCAATGGCAAGGCACTTAGCAACTCAGTGAGACCCTGTCTCTAAATAAAATACAAAAAAGGGCTGGGGATGTGGCCCAGTGGTCGAGTGCCCCTGAGTTCAATCCCTGGTACAAAAAAAAAAAAAAAAAAAAAAAAAAAAAAAAAAACCACTGGAATAGGTTTAACTAAAACACTTGATTTAGGTTAAATTTTGGGTTAAAACATCAATTAATGCCCCTATACCAGTGGGTGGAACAAAAGATCTTTATGCAATCTTTCATAAACTAATTGAAACAATACCCACTTCTGTGACCCTCACCAATTATTACCAGCCTCACACTTCCTTGGTGTTTATTTGTAGTTGCCTATAAATGAAATCATAAATTCTTCTAAGCCTTGTTTCAGATCTGATCACAAAAGCAATAAGAACAACTCTTCTATTAAGGATTAAAAAGGTCCATTCAGCCGGTTCACAAGTCATTGTCACTAGACTTCCAAAGTACTTTTTGTCCAGCTGAGTGAATCTGGTAGCGCCTCAAAAGTTTGTCCACTGTTAATTACAACAGGAGTGTGCTATGTCTAATCTCCATCTGGTTTCCTTGATTTCATTCCATGACAGCCGTACATCACACATCTAAACAGAACCAACAGTGATAAAATGGTTAAAAAACCATTGATTAAAAAAAGCAAGTGATAAAATGGAGCAATAGTGATTTAAACCCATCCCCACGTTACCATGATAAATATGACCAAGAGCAAAGATAGACACACAACCATGCCCAAGTTTGTACTAAACTTTAGTTTCAAGCAATATCTACTTTTATTGAGGTTTAAACACTAAGTTAGAAAATGGCATATTTTATTTTATATTACTCCCCCACATAGAAATAACAATACTTTAAAAAATGCACTGAGTCAAAACATAATCTTCAATATGTTTGAAGATATCCAGATTTTGAATGTCCTTTTGTTTTATTCCCAGCTATTTAAGTTTTGTTACTTATTCAGAGAAATGAATCTAAACCAAAGAAAAGGAACAAATACTGAGTTCCTACATGGACTTCTCAGAACAATCCTACCATGGAGATGTTATCATATGTAACATATATTATATTATATTTACAGGTGACAAATCTGAGGCCCAGAGAAGTTAAACAACTGCGTAAGGTTCCACAACTAGCTGAGTAGCATCAAAACTCAGCCTGAGCCACTCACACTTCCACCAGCCAATGAAGATATCTGCTGTCAGGGGCATTTTGAGAAAAAAAAAAAAAGCCATCACTGCTGGTAAATCCATGACTGACATATGGCATTAATAGTACTCAGTGGTGTCCATGGTGGAGAAGGGCTCTAAACGGAGAAGGGACAAATCTCTCAAAGAGCAGGCCTGCAGCTAAACAGTGTAGATGTCCCTAGAGTGGGAGGAGAAGGAGCTGCAGAAGCCTCCTGGGGCCTGAAGAGGGAGGGGAGGAGACACTGGTGACAGGTTCACCAGCCTCACTGGACAAACTTCCCCCAAAACCAATCCCCAAGACAAGAAGTTCATCCCTATAACTACTTTCCCCAGATATTCTTTGCTGTAGCCTCAAAAAGGGCTTCACAAAATAAATAAGCAACACAAAAAAATGTTGGAATCTTAGAATATTCATGGGCACCAACAAGTCTTGCCAATGTTTGTGTGTCTCATCTTTTCAAGGTTCCACAAATTTTTCATACAATGGGAAAAAAATTGATTGCAAAGTAAAAGCTCCATTAGATTCTTTTAAAAAGCAAAATGTCATAGGTTTATATATAATGTTACATTTAAAAGGGAAAAGAAATAGTTTGAGTGCTGCTACATGCCAACTACTGCACTAGTTTTTATGTATAGTGTTTTTTACAAGCACCCTAGAGAATAGTATCCCTATTTTAAAGATGAGGGAGAAGATAGCTGACCTCTGCTGGACTCCACAGCCAGCGGCTCCAGGACTGGCATTCAAACTCACGTCCACTGCCTCATGGGCTTTATGTTTTCCTTCATATCAGTTCTTATATAAAACAACACTGCAGCAGTGGCTCAGAGGGTTAAGTGACATTTCCTACTGGTTACATAACTGGTGAGGGACAAAGGAAGTTCCTCTGTCTTCAAAGACTGTTGTTTTCAATACAAAGTTACATTATTGTTTCTGCACCACTCCCTTTAACCCCCAAATAAACTTTGTTAGTAAACAAACACAGTAGACAGGCTAACTTTTATAAAGTGAAGATAGTGGAGGGAGACTATGTTCCAATGTCCACACCTGATGTGATTAATGTTTCTCGTTTATAAAACTGCCCAGTCTGCATAACAGAAAATGTGATCACTATAATGTTACTTATTAGCTTTAACTACTAAGAAATAGGGTTCCCCAACAAGTTGTCTTGCAGATTGATAAAAATGAGAATTCACATGTTCTTTCCTTTGAAATTTTATATTTCTACCAAGAATTTTAGAGCATTTTCAATACATTAAAACCAATATACATGATTATATATACATATATGTGTGTGTATATATATACATATATCATACTAAAGATGAACCATTAAAAGAATTCCTCAAATAAAACACACTTATAATTTTTAAAAATTATTTAAATTTACATAGATGTAATAAAATATTCCAGCCCACATTCATGATTTTCCTAATACCAGGCATCCTACAAAACATTTACAAGTCACAAGATACATAATCAAGAACAGAGAGATCAATATCCAACTGTACATTGACCCTTTCCATGAAATCTCTTTCTGACTTACTGTCATAATTGCTCAAAATATTTTTTACAGAACTGTTCTTCTTTGTTGGTCATTTTTTAAATATTTATTTATTTTAGTTGTACAGAATGCCTTTATTTTTATGTGGTGCTGAGGATCGAACCCAGGTCATGCACGTGCTAGGTAAGCACTCTACTGCTGAGCCACAACCCCAGCCCCTTTGTTGATCATTTTTAACATCTTCGATGGCAGTATATCTCTGACCTTTGAGTTTTAGAAACGTCCAGTTAAGTAGTGCCGAGACTAGTGAACATGATGGGAAAGACTAGTTATGGCTGAGACACAAGGCAGGAACACAAGTCCTGAGACTCTCCAGATTCTGAGGAAATAGTGAAACGAGACACCAGAGGAACTATGAGATCTATTCTTTTTCTGGGCTGTGGCTTTGGAACAATTTTAAGCTTGAACAGACTAAATTAACATTGTCTTTCCTTAAAGGCAGTGAGTAATAAGTTTTAAAATAAGTTTTAGTAATAAGTTTTAGGATTTTTATGCAAATCAAGATATGAGAGCAAAGAAACCTTTAAAGATGCAAACATCATTATCCAAAGTACAGGTATGAAGTCACAAATGGAGTGACTATACTTTGTATACAACCAGAGATATGAAAAAGTGTGCCCTATATGTATAATATGAATTGTAATGCATTCTGCTATCATATATAACAAATTAGAATTTCTAAAAATGATGCAAACTTTTAAAGATGTTCCCTGAGTGAAGTCCCCGAAGCTTTTAGTCCTAAACATAATGAAGGAGCAGGCTTCTGGGGAGATCACAACCCCTGAAATGTAATTAGAATTATGGGCACAGAAGATGAAAGCAGCCCCGAAGCCAGAGCAGGCCAGGCCCCAAGCACACTAACTGCACAAGAGAAGAAAGAGCATTACTTACAGGGTAAATTCAAGTGGTAATTCTGATGAAATGTGAAGGCTTGCGGAAAATTAAAATATATTGGTAGCAGGCCACAATTTTTAAAACATGTTTTTATTAAGAGGAATATATTTTCATAATTTCTACATAGTTACTGAAAAGCATACCATGACCCCTGCACTTGGGGCGCAGTGGATCACAACACAATTACTACTGGAGTTACAGAAAACCTTACTGGTTGGTTCACTTTGTTTTTGTGCTTAATACAGGCTCTGGAAACAACATTTTCTATTCCCAGATTTGACTTTATATGGACATTCAAATTTTTAGCATAGAGAATTACTCCACAAGTTCATGCCATATTTTTGGTTTGCGGCTCTCCTGAGCAGAATATACAAACATACAGCTGCTGGGGCCGTCTGATGGAGCAGAGCTGTTCTACAGACCTGCCACCAACAACCAGCACAAAGGACCTCGGTGGGGCAAGCTCTGCTTCCTTTATAATAACAGTTGTTTAAACATAAGGTCTTCTCTTAAAGGGAAACCAACATCAAAAAGCAGTAAGACATGGAACCCTAAACTCCTCTTTCTTTGAAGAAATCCGTTTGAAGGGAGGTGTTTCTAGTTATGGGTGAATGAAATGAGAATTCAGCTGCAACAAACGGACATCCAGTGCTATGAAGGACTAATTAAATCCATCTGAGAAGCAGCATCGCAAACTGCCGCACAGATTTCAAAGGAAAGCACTCGCCCGGGTTTAGCGAAGACATCAAAACATCAGTTGCAGCTGACGCACTTGGAGGCTACAACAGTGTTATTTTTATGGACTACAAAGCTCCATTAAAGAGATCTCAAGAGTTTACGCTATTTCATTACTGGAAAGTCGGTGTGTAAGGGCAGTATTTTTACTTCTCACTACCTGAAATCTCTCTCTGGCCCCCCACTCTAATTTTGTAGATCTTCTATAAGACCTCAAAAAAGGAGGGAGGGGTTAAATCAATACATACATTTTTTAAAACATCCATACATTTAAGAAGTGGTTAAAAATTAATAAAAGAATTTGCTGTGGTTACGCAGCTAACTTTGTTTTTCTGATACATAAAACCAGGATTTTGATGTTAAGATTTTTCAGTAGTTAATAAAAGCCAGCAGAAGCAGCTAAGGAGTTAAAAAACTTGATTTGACAAAAATATGCCACGTAATGGCTATTAGTTGGGTTACTAGGTAGAAGAAGAAAGTTACATTCAGAATTTAGAATAATGTCCCAAGAGAATAAAGTCAGCTTAGGGTCTATTCTAAGGCTTAACAACGTTCTGTCATTGGTCACAGTGAGCATATAAAATCATATTGAGTGATCACATTTTTTAAGAAAACTATCAGATGTGACAGTGGGAGACAAGCTCCCTAAACAGGAGAAATTCAACATTTTAACTTTGTTTCCCCCAAAATACATAGTTAAAACTAACACCATCCACATAGGTACTAAAACATCATTTCTGGGCTGGGGGTGCAGTTCAATGGTAAAGTACTTGCCAAGAATGTTCCAGTCCCTGGTGGGTTCTATCCCAGCAACACCAAAAACCAAACCAGAACAGAACTTATTTTCTTCCCACTGCAGAAGACCTTAATAAAATGAGCAGTCCCAGCCATCAGGAGAGGATGGCTTCTGGCTTCTCCTTCCTGGACGCTGAATCCTAGGTGAGTCACTCATTCTTTCAATTCCAATGTGTTCTTTCCTATCAAATGAGGAGCTGATAGTGAAGCCAAATTCCTATAAGCTTTAAAACCCTGTGATATTTTGCTTCAAATATGAATTCGTGCAAACACTAAACAGATTTGTTTCAAATCCAACTTGTCAATTATTCATATGATGCAAACATGCTAAGTACCCTCTGCTTGGACACCAAGAAAATTTGGGGTGTCCCATGACAGTTTAGTAAATTAACTCCCAACTAAAGAGGTTTCAGGTCAGAGGAAATTTTATAGAAGACAGATTCCTGGACACACATACCCACTGCCACATTACTGATGGGGGTGGAGGGGACTGTTGTAAATAATAAAATAATTTTTTCTGTAAATACTGACATTATCTATTTTAAAATATTGCCTGGAATTATACACTCAAGAATTCACTTTCAATAACAGGAATTACCCACAAACAGGCCCAATCCCACTGTTTTTTAAAATGTCAGTGGCAGGGCTGCAGTTCTGGCTCAGTGGTAGAGTGCTTGCCGCACATGTGTGAAGCACTGGGTTTGATCCTCAGCACCACATAAGATAAATAAATAAAATAAAGGTATTTGTCCATGTACAACTAAAAAAAAAAAGAGAGAGTTAAAAAATGTCAGCTGTGGAAGAAGTATACATTCAATTCATATGAGTATCAATTGTTAATCTAGATATATATATAGTATAAAAACTAGAGTAGCTAAATGAAAATCAAATTTAAAATGGTTCACTACATTCAAAACTATAAAACCTGATAAAATCTACTAACATTTGTGGACTGCATAGTTTTAGAATGCATTAAATCTCAGTGTTATTATTTGTTAACTAAATTAATGAAATAGGCAGCACATACAAATGGAAGTAGTTATAAAATGTGTTAGCAGTGGGAACTGTGACAAGTTCCCCCAAAATAGGCATCTTGTTATGTAGAATATTTTAAATGCAAGGAATTCAAGAAATGGCAGGTGTTGGATATTCCCCAGAAGCAGGTCTCGAGACCCTCATATGTGAGGGGCTGTCCCTATACCAGAGCTCAAGGGGAATCCTCACCTCCAAAGACAGAGGGAAGCAAATAAGAAGCGGAAGAATTCTGGCTAGTACCGCCAGCTCATCACCCTTAGCTCACACTCATTTTTTTTTTTTTTTTTAAGATGGACACAATGCCTTTAATCTTTATGTGGTACTGAGGATCGAACCCAGGGCCTCACATGTGCTAAGCGAGCGCTCTCTACCACTGAGCTACAGCCCTAGCCCCTCAGGTCACAATCTCTTGCCCTATCAATCTCCCATAAATCTCCACTCTCCTTCAAACCAAGTCTACACTCAGATTTAAACATTTCTTTTGAGTCTTCACCTCCTTTGAAGACTCCAGTGTCAGGTAAAACTTAGTTTAAATAAATGTACACACTCTGTCCTTCTAATCTGTCTTTCGGGTACAGGGAACCAGCTGAGAACTTGAAGGGTAGAAGGAAAAGATATTCTTCCTCCTCTACAACAGTCTACAAGAAAAAAAATGAGATAGACTGGTGATATATTTGGGTGGACTGGTAGACTCTTGTTGCACAAATACATCATATTAACACTGTTTCAACTTCGTCCCTGGAAGCCATTAGAACTGCACCCTGAAATTTCCATTATTGAATAATTTCTTGGCATTTTTCAAGCTACTGATTTTTATCTATTTCCAAACATATCAATTTGATTTTGTTTTAATTGTTGTTGTTGTTGTTATTATCATTATTATTTTAAATTGTGGTGCTAGAGAATGAACCTAGGGTCTTGAATATGTTAGGCAAACACTGCCAATGAGCTACACCCCCAGGCCCAAACTAACCAGCTTGCCAGCTTGAATACAATGTTCCCCAAATGTGACTTTGAAGAGATGGAAATTATGTTCTTCTTGGTAGAGGCAAGTGCCTTTTAAAGTTTTAATTGTTGTTTTAAAACTCTCTCTCTCTCTCTCTCTCTCTCTCTCTCTCTCTCTCTCGAGCTTGGGGTATAGATCAATAGAGCACCTGACTAGCATATGTGAGGACCCAAGTTCCAACCCCAGCACTGAGAAAAACAAAACATTTTTTTTACTTTGTCTTTTCCTAAGAGTCTCAGGAAATCTGAAATAATATAGTCAACCCTCTTTGTAACCTAAAATTATTTCAACAAATAAATATTTTACAAATTTAAATATATTATATTTGTTTGTCCCTCAGTTATCAAATTGCATTCTGCAAAAATGCATTTCACTGTGATAGTTAAGTACAATACTTACCAGAACAGTTAACCAGTTAGCTTCAACTAAACTTTACTATTAACTTCATTAAAAATTTAGTGAAATATAACATTCAAAGAAATATATTTCTTCTTGTAAAGATTTTCAAAAGTTTCAACAAAAATATGCAATTGTTTCTTCAAAAGCACACATCTTGTGTAGTAAGCAGTTTGTTTGTTTGTTTGTTTGTTTGTTTGTTTGAACAAAAATTAAATGTTTTTCAACCCCAAGTATCTTTCCAGGTAATGGCGAGGCCTGCTCTCCCCCATGGACAGTAGTACAGCTGCACCCCCTCCCCAGGCAGGCACAGCCATGTGACCTGCTTCTCCAATGGAAGGTAATCCAAAGGAACAGCTTGCAGGCAGAGTACTAAGATCTAGCACCTAATTCCCACTCTCTTTCCTTCTCCTTTGTCACAGCAGCTAGTGATGTCACAGGCCTCAGCCTCCTAGTAAGGATAGGCCCACCAGATACACATAAGAGTATAACAAGTGTAAGAAATAAATCTTTTGGTGTTTTATGGAACTCCAATTTTGGGGTTTTTGTAAAATATTCCATAAAATTTTGTCATTATTGTAGAATATTCTAACTGATCCTTACCAATGCATCAAGTTAGGCTTGAGTCACCTTATAATGAAAATATGCAGTTCTCATACTTTTTTCTGAAGAAATCCTATGTGAGCATTAAAAAAACAAACAAACAAACAACTAATGCTACATGAAGATTGATTTGAATCTTTCATGTCAGAAACATAAAAATGATTCTTTTTTTTTTTTGGTTCCAGGGATTGAACTCAGGGGCACTCGACCAACTGGGCCACATCCCCAGCCCTTTTTTTTTTTTTTTTTTTTTTTTTTGTATTTTATTTAGAGACAGGTTCTTACTGGGTTGTTAAGTGCCTCACCATTGCTGAGGCTGGCTTTGAACTCGTGATCCTCCTGCCTCAGCCTCCCCAGTGCTGGGATTACAGGCATGCGCCACCGCACCTGGCCTCAAAATGATTCTTTAGAAAATGACCTTTCAGAAAATATCTACAGTGATCATTCTTAGTTCTACCATTAGATTGAAGGGTGACTTCAAATTTTTACTTTTCTTTTTGCTAATAACATTTGAAAAACTGAAGAGATTCCTCAACCCATTTAGTACATATAGGAGAATTTACAGAAAGAAACTGGATTTTTAAAAAGTTCAACCCCAATATTCTTCACTGTGTTCAAGTTCCAGAGTTCAAGGGACACTACATCCATCACACGCAAACTCTGTGGTGGATGGGATTATCTCTCGGGTCCCTTTCCTGTCTGTCCCACTGTGGTCTGGCCCTGTGTTCTGCTTTAGCCAGGGGAACACGGCAGATATGAGATGAGGCTTAAATGTGCTTGCATGATTTGGCTCAGATTCTAGTTATCCCCATTATGTTATAAAAAACATCCTGCTCCACACAGTGGCTGCTCTCCTCGCCTGGGTCCCATGAGGAGCTGTGCAGAGGAAACCTGACCCTGACCTGCAGATGGGAGCCCAGCCCAGTTAAGCCTGGCCTGAGCCAGCCCCACCCAGTGGAACCAAGACCACACCTCACCTGACTGTATGTATAGCCACAGAAATTTTGTACTCACTTCACCAAGGTAAAATCTGAATACTGTACTATTTCTTCAACATGTCCTCCTAAAGGCAGTGTCTTCCTCTAGATCCATCCTGTCTCCAGGGTGCCCTTGGCAGACAAACATGTAACTATGTTTGCCATGGTATTTATCACACAGAAGGCCAGAGAATATTTCTATAGTTCTAACCTAGTATTTAAAACAGTACATCTGATGGCAATTTAAAACCTCTGTTTTAAGTCTCAGAATGTTATATTAATGAATAAAAGGCAAGAATTATTTTCCTTTTAATGATACAAGGATTACATAGTTTTTTTAATGTTCATATGTAAATCTACTCTGAATAACTTTTCAATTTTGAAATGAATGAAGAACTCCTATAATTTGACATTTGGAATTATATTTCCTAGGTGCTTAAAATTGTGATGAATAAAATAATTATTGTCTTTAATTACAACAAATTAAACAGGAAAACTCATTGTCTGAATTTTGGCACCCTGTTATGTAGCTAGTTTGTTAAGCATGCATGAAGGGCAATTGTCAATGCAGATGCTCCTGTGTTTTTTAGATGCAAAGTTCTATTCTAATTTAATTTGTTTAGGACTTTTTATAACTACTAGGAAATAGTTTTTAACTCTCCCTCTCTTCCTTTCCTCCTATTACCACCAACAACTCAACAAATATTTCCTGATAACTACAAAGGGTGTCAGTGAACAAGACCAGGGCTTCAGCTGGGCACAGTGGCACACACCTATAATCTCAGCAGCTTGAGAGACTGAGGCAAGGAGGATTGCAAGTTCAAGGCCGGCCTTAGCAACTTATCAAGGTATCTCAAAATAAAATAAAAAAGGGTGACTCAGTGGTTAAGCACCCCTAAGTTCAATCCCCGATACAAAAAAAAAAAAAAAAAAAAAAAAAAGACTAGGGCTTTACCCTGACAGCTTATGTTTTGGGGTGAAAACACTGGAATCCAACAAGTGGACATGGAAAGAAACACCATGATATGAGAGCAAGTACCCAAAAGGTCATTGAAGAGCCTCTCAGCTGATGTTGCCTCCTGTGCAACAACGAAGCCAACAACACAGCTACAACAACCAGGCCAGAGGGTGTGATTAGGTCTCTATTTTTATTTACTGAGGATGGTGGATTTATCCTTTCATGATAGTGACCAAAGCACAGATTCTGTTAATTTTCACAGGATATAAATTTAAACACAATTTAGACTCTGTTGATCAAAGGTAATCTCAAGAACATACTTTATAAATTGCTCCTATAGGGGATGGCTACAACACCAAATAACTACAGAATTTAAAAAAACAATAACAACAAACAAACAAGCAAAACATGATTTAGAAGGCCTGTGGGATGTGCCACTGTCACTTCATCAATGCTAACTCCCCACTGTCCTCCCTGGGCCCTGCTTCAGGCACAAGGAGGCCCTGGTGCTGTCTAACCACATGCATCCCTGAGCTAGCAATTCCTCACCTGCTACCTCAGACAGCTGCGGGCCTGGCCCAGCTCTCTGCTGTCCAAGAGAGAGAGCTGTCTCCTACATGGACAGCAGCCATGTAAGTCCACACACTGACCTCGAGTTCCTAATGCCTCCACCTGCTCCTGTGTGTGTCTCCTCTCGCTCCTCCCCACACACAGCACAGCAGCCATCAGAAGAGAAAAAATGCCCACCTTTCCCTCATCTCCATCTTCTTCTTCTTCCCTCCACATAAGAATGGAACTGAGGCCCTTCTTCTAGTTCTGCTTTTCTGCGCCTCATCCCTTAGCCTTCAAAGGCCTCCTCCTTCTGGCACCTACTCTCAGCATTGAATGCTCAACGTTATTCTAGCCTTAGGAAGGGAATCCTCCCCCATCCACCATGCCCACCTCCTTGCCCTCTTCTAAGTGGATCTCAACTCACAATTTCATTTCTGTCCCCAAGACATCACTGACGTTACTCTCCATTACTCCTGCAAGGTCCAGTGGACACATCTCAGTCCAGGTTGCTTTTTTTGTTTTTCAGTTGACCTCTCAATATTCATTGACCTCAACTTTGACCTCTTCATCTTCTTAAAATAGTGTCTTCCTTTAAATTCTGAGACACAGGAGTCTTGCTATTTAAAGCAATCTGTACAACTGCTCCTTTGCCCTGCCTGCGCCTTTCCTTGACATCTTCAGTGAGCCTCAGGGTCTCTTCCTCCTGACCCTCCTCTCTCCTTTCTTCACAACCAGCTCTTCCTTCAACTGATGCTTAACTACTATAGATCAAATCTCTACCCAAACCCTTACCTGGGCCACAGAACCTTCTCTGCAAGGAGCCAGTGGACATCTCCAGACCCCTGCAACATCACGTCTGAAGTGACCTCCTACTTCCTGATGCCCTCTGCACCCCACATCTCAGCAGATGGCACTATGGTCTAGTCAGCTGACAAAGCAGGCATGTCCTCACCTCCTCTTTCTCTTCATCTTCACTGTAAGTCAAGGCTGTGGTGAGACAGCTTGTATGTGCCTGAGAGAGCTCAGGAGCCAGAGTCGGACCCTGGGTCTGAAGCCCTGCTCTGCCACTGGCTGTGTGACCTTGGGAAAAGGAGTTAAGCTCTCTGCACTTCCATTTCCTTACGCTTAAAACTAATAATAATGGTATTTATGCTTCCTAGGATTAGTGCAAAGACCAAAGTGACCACATAATTGTTATTAAATGACATACTGCGTGTGGGACACTTAGCATGGTGCCCAACACATATGAAATGGTGTATCAGTATTAGTACTGTTCAGCAAGTGCTGGTTTTGTCATCCATTTGTAACTCCAGCTGATCCTGCATCTTAAATCTCTCTCACGTCAAGCCATTTTACTCCATCACTAAAATACCCCAAGTCAAGGCTCATGTCTCCTATCGCCGCTGCTCCTGTGGCCTCCTGAAGGGTCTCCCTTCAGTCTCACTCTTCCAGCTTATTCTCCAGAAGGCAGACCTGCTGTGCTTAAGGCTTTCTGTGGCCCCTCACTGCCCCCTACTCAGTCCAGACCAGGCGACCTTGGTGACCCTGGCCAAGGAACCTCCACAGCCCCGGTCTCTGCCTTTTGCCACCAGGTCCCTGCCTTCAAGCTTCCCATGACCCCACCATCACGACTTCTCTCATTTCCTCAGACACGTCATGCACTTGGAGTTCACTTTATGCTTTTAAATATGCTCTCAAACTCTGACCCTGGCCCTAACCCCCCTCCACCGCCATCCTCAGGTCTCAGCTTGGCCGCTGATCCTGGCTGACCGCCTCCCTGCCCTCCTCCACTGCAGGTCTGTGGCTCCCTAATGTGTGCTCCATGTCATCCTCTGTGCAAATACAGCCTTTGTTCCTGTCTCCCTCAACAGATGACAGTCTCTGAGGAGTTTAGACACAACATCTCTCCCGATCACCAATGCTTATCCAGGACCTGTGCACAGGACACATTCAATAAACATCTATTAAATTATGGCACAACTAAAATGATAAATGCATAATGGCCATAATGCATAACAATTCATCTAATGGCCGGGCTGCTCCTCAAAGGCACTTGAACAGGTGGCTTCACTTCATTTATTTTATTTTAAAATACATTTGAGAGGCCAATAACATCACATCAAAATTAGCAAAATAACTTAAAAAAAAAAAAAAAAACTTTTTCTTATAGAAATTTGGCTAGTGCCTACACAGGCTACCAAACCACTACATACACTGAATAAAGGATTATAAAATTGAACTAAAATAAGCTGAATATCTGGTGTCAACATTAAACATCTTGTTTCTAAGTAAAATCTTTCAGAGAGTGATGAAAACCAGGGGATACTACTAAAAATCACTTGAAGTCTTAATCACAGTATTTGCCAACTCTCATAGGGTAACAACCAATGCTATTCAGCGTTTTTCATTTCTAAAGCAAGTATGTTCTGTAACTTATTTTTGTTCTCCACTGAACACCATAACAAGTTACTCAACTCTTGAGCACAACATGACAGAGCCAGCTAAGAGGGCACAGGTGCAGCCATGCTCCCAATTAGACAAGCAATTTTCCAGATTACATGGGCAGGATCTTCACAATTTTATGAAAATTCAGTCCTGTGGTTCAAAAGTAGAGTATGATACCCACTGTAAAGGCTGTGAGTAAAAAATAAACAGCTCAAGCTGTGTGAGCCTCCCCTTCGGGCCTGATGTTTCTACAACCTTATTTATCTGACCCCCTTCCACTGGATGTCAAGCTGGTTTGGAAGCATTTGCTGTGAAAGGATGTTCTTCAGCCTGGGGTCAGGAAGATGCACAGGGATGGCAAGCCACTTATGGACCTTCTTCCTTAAACCAGCAAGAGGGAGAATCATCCCATTCTCTAAAGCAACCCAGTGAATTAGGACCAGGGAAGTTACTCTGAATTCAGGGACCCTGAACAAAACTTTTGGAGTGAGCTCACAAACTTTGCACTTCTCGAACTCTTCTGTATGGTAATCTCTCTGGGTAGCTGATACACCTAACAAAGGAAAAATTGGAGGCTTCAGAGGAATTATCCAAATCCGTTCTGGCTCAGCTTCCTTGCTCTGACCCATGTTTCAGTCCTTTCTTTGCTTTTTCCAATTTCTTAATTCAGATTAAATCAGTCTCTAAATAAGTCAGTAGTGTGATCGCCAGCTACCACCTCCAGGTACAGAGTGCTAGCCAAAGGAGTTTCAAAAACTGCATTTTGCGTACTTGACACATGCACAGTAGTACCGCAGCTCTCTATTCAGTGAGCCAGCTGCTCATCTGATTGCTTCCCTGATGGCCAAAGCACTGCATTAGTTTCTTGGCAGATAATTAGAACCTAATTATTTCAACAGCCACACATCTTCCAGATCCTTCCACTATACAATTCTGAAATTTAAAATAAAAAGGTAATATACACATAAGGTTCAAACTTCAAAAAAATACTAAAGAGACAAGGAGTATAATGTCAGTGTCCTTCTCACTTCTGGGAAGTGGATAGCCATTCAACTGCCCAACTCAAAGGAAGCCAGTTACAAGTTTCTTATGGCTCCTGCCAAAGGTATTTTCTGCATCTATGAGGCACAAATACACGTGTCATGTCTTACACCAGTGAATGAACTTTTCTTCTGTCCTTTAATAAAGCAGTTCATAGGAAAGGCCCACAACCTTTTTCAATGGCTGCAAGAATCTCAGAGTTAGGATGGGATCATATTGAAGGAACTATCCCAGTGTGATAGCTTGGTGTTTCGGTGGTTTCCAGGCTCCTGCTGTTACAAACAATACTTTCATGAACATTCTTACACAATCCCAACATGCAAACATAACCAAAAGTATAAATTCATTTTATCAAATTGCTTTCTGTGGAGGTTGTAACAATTAGTATTTCCACCCATAACATACAAGATCTTATCTTTCTATAATGTATGAAATCAAATAATCAAAATTTTCATTTTTGCTAAAATAAATGCACATGGAAAATGGTATCTCATCATAATTTTACTTCAATTTCTCAGTGTGATTTAGCAACTTTTTTTCATACATGCAAAAGCCATTTATATTTCCTTTGCTATAAAACTTCTTTGAACATTTTTCATCTGGATTGTTGTTCAATGTCATTTTCACATTGATTCGTAGGAGTCCTTTATATGCAAAGGACTTTCCCCTTTTGTGAATAAAATGAATTATAAATTTTTCCTATGGTTTGTTGGCTTTACTATGATGGTCTTATATTCTTTGAAAAACAACTTTACACTATTTTATTTTTTCAGCATTGCCCAATTTCCCTAGAAATTTTTTTCTCAAATGGAAAAATTATTTTATCAAAAAACTAAATTCTT
The DNA here is from genome assembly GCA_025594165.1 of Tamias sibiricus. Classification (NCBI taxonomy): domain Eukaryota; kingdom Metazoa; phylum Chordata; class Mammalia; order Rodentia; family Sciuridae; genus Tamias; species Tamias sibiricus. Next base: position 87,373,189 of record CM046663.1, on the reverse strand, counting down.
ACCAAAGTGAAAGAATTTAATGTTAATATATTATGTTTTTCTTTGTAAAAATTCATTCACAGAAAATATTTTCTTAAAAATTTTTTGCTGCTTTGTTTAGTACACTCTTTTATAGAAGATTTACATAATCCAAATGTAAAAGGAAAAAGTGCTGAGTATGATATATCATATAAATTCAAAACCTTACCTGAATTCCCCATTGCTCATCATGTACTAAGAGTCAACTTTTATAAACAGGATTACAGTCCTTATTATAAGCTCCTAGTGGTACTATAATATATATTCTTTACTTTTTTTTATTCTTTTACTTCTAAAAAAGTATTTTTTTTAACTTGTCAATGAAACTTTATTTTACTTATTTATATGTGGTGCTGAGAATTGAACCCAGTGCCTCACACATGCTAGGCAAGCACTCTACCACTGAGCTACAACCACAGCTCTATAATATTCCTTTTTAAATTCCTTTTAAAGAGAACAGAACTATTCTCTTCTGTCTTCCTACTGTACACTTAAATTGTGGATAGTTTTTTCAATAAAAAAATTGCAGCAGACATAAAAGTATAGTTAACTGAACTTATTTGCTTGTATCCTTTTCATAGTCAAGAATAAGAAACTTGAGGCTGGGTTTGTAGCTCAGTGGTAGAGTGCTTGCCTAGCATGTGTGAGGCACTGGGTTCAATTCTCAGCACCACATATAAATAAGTAAATAAAATAAAGGTATTGTGTACAATTAAACACACATACACACACACACACACACACAAATACATATGTAAAAGAATAAGAACCTCTTCTAAAAATTGACAATAGAGGCCAAAGGATAAATATAATATCCTAATTTTCTATGAAAGGCACTTGAAAATTAATTACTTAAAAGAACTGAGACTCAACTATGAGTCTTACCATATTCTTGTAAAAATTGCAGTAACTAAATGATTCAGCATTACTATATGTATAAGAGAACATAAAGAAAACTCATTTTGTTTATGAGATTGTTTCTTGGCATATTCTAAGGCCATTCAATTATTGTTTTTTTACAAACATGTTACACAAAAATGTTTAAATACCTACTTAAAACCAAATTTCCAAAGTGCTTTTTAAGTATCAAAAGAAACTGACGCAGAATGTTTTCTTAGTTAAGAAATCTAGAACAAAATACACAGTAGTGGAACAAAGGAGAAAGGATTGGTTATATCAGAGAGAGAAAACTTCAAACAATGCGTATGTAATTATTTCTTATTATGCATCCATATGTAATTATTATTTTTTATTCTTATGTTCATCACCATATCCTTTCTTTGAGGAGAAAAACACAGGGTGGTAATTTCAATGATATGAATACTACAAAACATTTCCCTCCCTCCACCACAGGCATCTAAAGATGAGATAAATTTGCAAAGTAAAACGAACATTACTAAGAAAACAAAATGAAAGCACAAACTCTTAGACACAAAATCTTATCTCAAACTTGACACTGCTCTCAAAAATTATACTTACTTGCATAAAATGCTAAAATCATTACTTAAAAAAAATCACTTTTTTGAATTTTATCAATTAATTTGAAAAATACACAAACATCTACAAGAGGTAATTAGTTTTTAAAAATACTAATAGCTGCTCTAATCCAGTATCTCTAATCGAAAGAGAAATATCATGTGCATTATTCCTCATATTGACAATAATTTATGCACAGTCTGGTAGAGCTAAATTTCCATCTGAACCTCAATTTCCAAACTCATCTGTTATATCTACCTATCAGTTATATCTACCTATCAGGCTTATTACAAAGACGAAATAATATAATGCATGTGAAGCACTTACCACATGCTTGGGAAAAGGGAAAGAGTAAATGTAGACCAAAGTCATCAGTTACTTCATCAAAATGCTTTTGAATAGGCAAAAATAACTATTGCAAACAATCATGCAGCTAGAAAGAAAACCCCTCATTCCATTGGTTATGGCAAAGAGTAAAATTAAGGAAGTACATACTTTCATAGTAAGAAATTAGTTACTATATTTAGAAGATGTCTTTAATATTTCAACAAACTGCGGGCATGGTGGCGCATGCCTGTAATCCCAGCACTTGGGAGGCTGAGGCAGGAGGATCATGAGTTCAAAGCCAGCCTCAGTAATGGCGAGGCACTTAACAACTCAGTGAGACCCTGTTTCTAAATAAAATACAAAAAAGGGCTGGGGATGTGGCCCAGTGGTTGAGTGCCCCTGAGTTCAATCCCCAGTACCAAAAAAAAAAAAAAAAAAAAATATATATATAAAAAAAAATATAATATATATATATATATATATCTCCTCATCTGTTTCTAAGGAGTCCTGCTCAGATAGGCAGCATGTTCACAGCTGTCACTCATTGATCCTGTCTCCTTGGTGGAACTCCACCTGCCCCAGGTCTATCCCTGGCCCAGGTAGTGGGTGTTCCTTAGGCCCTTCTTGTGGATCTAACTGAGTGAAGGCATCTCTATCAATGTGTTTATCGCCTCATTTTAATTGCTTCCATAGCTGCCTTCCCTTTACCACCACAAGGAAAGACTGTTTATACAGGTATCTCTAAGACTAGCTCCTTTAATTCATCTTTTTTATTCAATAAAATATTATGTTTACATTAAGTAATTTTTCATTGCTTTCTTGGGATATAGTTCTAGAAATGGAATTAGTACACGGAAGAATGTGAATGTTTATAAAGGTCTCTGATAAATTGTTATCAAATTATCTTGCAGAAAGGATAAGCAAATATATATACATATATAGTTATATAGATATGGACATATATGTGTGTATATACATATATTCCCCTTCAATGCACCTTTGGGTTACTGACATCTAGCCCAGCAACTATTATTTGGAAAAATTATCTGATATTATTTAGAAGGTAAAATATACTCACCATAGTCACAAGGATATAAATAAGCACTTTTAAAAATATGTAATACTAAATGCTCATGATAGATAAGCCAAGGTTCTGGACAACCGAGATGGCTAAGCTTCCAGGAAATGCCAGGCTGTTTTGCAAAGTGGCTGCACCATCTCACGTCCCTACCAAGAGTGTGTGAGGGCTCCAGTGCTCAACATCTTCTCCAGCACTTCCGATTGCTTGGTTTTTATCAGACCATCCAGGCATGTATCAAGGACTATCTCATTGTGGTTTGAATTTGTATTTCTCTAATGCCTCATGATGCAGAGCATCTTTTTATGTACTTAAAGGCTTTGGAGAAATGTCTATTGGGATCCTTTGTCCTTTTAAAAATTGAGTTATGAGTCTTCCCGCCATGATGTTACTTCTTACTTCGAGCCCCTAGGAATGGAGCCAGCCTTCCATGGACTGCTCTTCTAGAAGGGGATCTCTGCCCTTTAACTTTTAATACACATTTTATCAATATACAACTTACTTGAAATTGAGAGAATGAAAGGATTCTAATTTAAATTTCAGTAGTTTTATGCCTATCAAAAAGATTGATCTTTTTATAAAAGAAAAAATCCTACTTAGAAAAATAAACTAAAAAGAGTTTTTAAAACACTGGGAAAAAATAATTATTTTCATTGACCATACTGTGTTACTTTCTCTTTCTCGCTCTCTCTCCCTCCCTCCCTCTCTCTCTCTCTCTCACAATTAATTAATTAATTTTAATTAGGTATACATGATAGCAGAATGCATTTTGATTCATTGTACACAATTGCAGCACAACTTTTCATTTCAGTGGTTGTACATAATGTAGCTTCATACCATATACACAGTCATACATGTACCTAGGGTAATGATGTCCATCTCATTCCACTGTCCTTCCTGGCCCCATGGCCCCCGCTCCTTCCCCCACCCTTTGCCCAATCAAAGTTCCTCCATTTTTCCCACCCCCCCTCCCCTTATGAATCAGCATCCACTTCTCAGGAAGGACATTCGGCCTTTGGATTTTAGGATTGGCTTACTTCACTCAGCATGATATTCTCCAATTCCATCCATTTACCTGCAAATGCCAGGACCATACTGTGTTATTTTTGATCATTTAGATTTTTCTTTAGCCATTAGCACAAAGATTACAGTGGTATAATAAAATGTAATAATCTACGAATTCTGGTTAATTTTTAGTAGTAATTTACAAAGTTTTTACAAACTTTTTTCTTCTTCACTGGCTCACAAAGAATATTCTATATCTAGGATTATATGTAATTACTTTCTAGTTTATTAGTACTTAACATGAAATGTCAGGCAAATTAATATTTATCCATTTGTTTCTTTGTTGAGCAGTACCGGGAACTGAACCCGGTACACTAGGTTCAAATTACCATGATTACTGATTATTGTGAATTTTGTCCTCATCATCTTTAAGACAATGAATGCATTAACCTTTTCACTTCTCATGCTGTTTTGCCCAGTTTTGCTTTATACTGCACAACAGAAATGGGAAAACCTCCTAGTGATCCAGAAGGGAATCATGAAAATGATTATAAATAAAAATCAGTTCATTTTTAATTGTTGCATGTTTATCATCCTGACAACTAATATTTCCACTCTCAGTTCAGCCAGTTTTATCTTTTCATGAATTCTGCTGTTATCAGAGTGAAGACCTATGGCACAAATGATACTTCACTTCTACTTCTTCATTTTACCTGGACTTCAATCATGCTTTCTTGATTTCTCAGAAATTTCATTTTCCCACTGCCTAATCTTTCATTATAAATACTAGTCTGAATTGTTTTGCATATTTTTTAATTGCAGAAAAGACACACAGGATTAGAAATCTTAATCATTTGTGAGTATACAGATGGATGGTGTTAAATACACTCACATCTTTGTGCTCCCACTCCCATTTACCTCCAGAACACTGACCTCAGGAACCTGAAATTCTGTACCCTTTAAACAATAATTCCTCATTCACCCTTGTCCCGAACCTTGGCAACCACCACTCTATTTTCTGGCTCTATAAAATCTGACTATTCTAGGTACCTGATTGTATAGGTGGAACCATATAGTATTTGTCCTGTTAAGACTGGCTTATTTCACTTGGCATAATGTCCTCAAGGTTCATGTGTGACATTTCATGTGTGACATAGCATACATCGGCATCTCCTTCCTTTTAAAAGATGCATAACATTTCCGTGTGTGTGTATGTGTGTGTATACACATGTAGACACACCACATTTTGCTTATCCATTTATCCATCAATGGACACTCAGGTTTTCCTACCTTTTGGTTATTGTGACTAATGCTGCTGTGAACATGGATGTGCTCATATCTTTTGGAGGACTTGCATTCAAATTTCTTACTTATATATCCAAAAATGAGATTGCTAGATCATACAGTAATCTTACTTTTAAATTTCTTGAGAAACACCACATTGTTCCAAAGTGGCTGTGACATTCCTAACAACAGTGCACAAGGGTTCCATTTTCTCCATACCTTGCCAATAGTTGTTCTTTTCTGCTTTTCTTGATAGCCTAATGGGGAAAGGTGGTATTTTACTGTGGGTTTGATTAACATTTTCCTTATGATAAGTGATACTGAGCAACTCCTCATGTGCTTGTTGGACATCTGTGTATCTTCTTTGGGAAGCATCTGTTCAAGTCCTATGCCTGTTGAAATGCTATTGAATTGTAGGGGTTCTTTATATATCTGGATACTAATTCCTTATTAGATATATATGACTTGCAAATAGTTTCTCCCCTTCTGTGGGTTGCCTTTTCACTCTGTGTCCTTTGATGCATGGTAGTATTTAATTTTGATGTAGTCCAATGTATTTTTGCTTTTGTGGCCTATGATCTTGGTGACATATAAAGGAAATCATTGCTAAAATCCAATGCTGCAAAGCTTTTCTCTATATTCTTTGAAAAGTTTCATTGCTTGCATACTTGATGTTCAGGTCTTTGATCCATTTTGAGTTAATTTTGTATATGAAGTACGATTAAGGCCCCAAATTCATTATTTTACATGTGAATATCCAGTTTGGGCTACACCATACATTGAAATAGCTGTCTTCCCCCCTTCTGATGCTCTTGGCATTTTCTCAAAAATCATTTGATCAGATATACAAGGGTTTATTTCTATTGGTCTATATATCTCTCTTTATGCAACATCATCCTGTTTTGCTAAATCTAACTTTGTAATAAGTTTTAAGATCGGGGGTGTGAGGCCTACAATTTCGTTCTTCTGTCAAGATTATTTTGGGGATTATACTATTATATTTATTATTATATATTATATTATTATTCTATTTGGGATCCCTTGAGATTTCATATAGGAGTTTTGGAGAAATTGTCTGTTTCTGTTAGAAATGTCACTGGAATTTTGATAGAAATTGCATTGGAAATGTAGATTACGATGAACAACATTGACATCTTTTTAAAAAAAATTTACTTTTTAGTTGTAGTTGGACACCATACCTTTATTTTATTTATTTATTTTTATGTTGATCTTAACCACGCTGTCATTTAAATTCTGACATCAGACTTCTTTCCATTTATTTGTGTCTTTAAATTCTCTGAACAACATTTCATAGTTTTCAGTATATAAGTCTTTTGCTTCCTTGGTTAACTCTGTTTCTTCCTAACTTTTGTGTAGGGGAGGGGAGCTAGGACCAGGGATTAAACCCAGGGCTTCACACATGCTCATATTCCTAACTCCTTTTTCCTTTTTGATGTTATTGCAAATGGAACTGTATTTGCTTTTTGCACCTTAACAATGTACATAAATGGGATCATTTAGTAGTATGTATATTTTTGCATCATTCTTTTATACTACAATTGTGATCTGTACCTGAGAACTGAAAATGTAATGGCATGCACAAGGACACACAGCACCTTCAGGGAAGCTGCCACTGAGGAAGAGAAGAGCAGAATGGAATGACACAAAGAGAAGACTCTGCTGTAATTGTATATATTTAATTGGAAATATGTATAGAAGATCTGTACATAATTTCCTGTATGTAACTATTGTAATTTCATCATGTGAAATATAATTTATAATACCTAAAATTAGAAAAGAAAAAAAAAGAACTCTGAAAATGTGGTGTACCTGAGCCTTATCAAGAGCTAAATAAATAAGACTTTGCTTATATAATCTGTTGAATTGTTAACTCAGATCTACACTGTCACATTTTGGCTCATTTATTCTTTTTTTTTTTAATTATTTATTCTAATTTGTTATATATGATGGCAGAATGCAATTCATTTCATATTACACATATAGAGCACCCTTTTTCAAGTTCTCTGGTTATACACTCACTTTTTCTTGATGTGACAGGAAGTGATAAAGGAAATCAAGTCAACAATCACAGTTCTCCCCTCTGTGACCTAAATGAAAACAGTCACTTTGCAGAAATCTTCATACAACATGCCTTCACTTACCCCACACTGTTCAACCTGTCTCCTCTCATGATGCTGAGGTCAAATGAAAGCAGCTCAATTCAAATATGCCCAGGACACAGGGCCCAAGTAGGATCCCAGGCTTTTCCCTAGGCTAAGGATGCTTCTGAAGACAATGAGTATGGGAAACAGGTCGCTTTTCCTTTTTAATTGGGAAATAGTTTTTTTATACTAGCTATCAATATGTGTATTTCTAAGGGAAAGTTTTAATGCACTGTGTGTTTTTCTCATGAACTAAAAAGTGAAGCAGTAGGTAATTCTAAAGGACAAATTCAAAAGACAGCACTTGGGAAATCATTACAGGAGTTTCTAGTTTTCCAACATGGAATCTGAAACAAGCACAAAGAATTAACAGCTCTGAGTCATCACGGGGCAATCTTCTGGTTAAGGCAGGGCGCTGCTTAGAAAAACACTGAACTGGACTATCAGATTGCAGGACAGCTTCAGTGGTGACTCAATACAGAACATAGAACTATGCTGAAGTCCACATTTTTATAAAGTCAACCTCCCCAAGAAGACGCTGCACTGTAAGAGTAATACTCTTTACTACTAAACTCATAGAATTTGCTACTCAACCTGACATATGGTTAAGTGTCCATTAACAAAGCTTTTTTTTTTTTTTTAAATAATCATATAGATAAGAGGAATGTAAAGAATGACAAAAATTTATCACGAAAGTTATTGTTAAATTAATTATTTAACGGTCACAGCTTTCATCTTTAAGAGAGTTGAGTAGAATTATCTTCTAGTGAGCAAAGCTTTAGCATTTTGGCATATAGAATGATTCACAGAACTTAAAGAAAACCAAGGAGACTTAATTTATTAATTCATCTCCTTTTTTGTGTATCTGACTACCATACAAAAATGTTGGCTTCTCCAGGGCCACAGCCCTGCATTTATCTGGCACACATTAGGCCTGCAATAAGTGCTTATGGAACAAATGAATTCTCCTAAATCCCTAGCTTGTCACATTTTCTCACTGAGACCAAGAACCCACCATGCCCCTCAAGCCTCATCAGGTTTTAAGAGAAATATTATCATTTTGAGTTTCACATCCTGTTCCAATCTTCTGATAAAAAGTCAGTTGTTTCTCCAAAACAAAATGACTTTTCAATGCCACTTAGGCATGCAAAGAGAAGTGAGGGTAAACATAGTATTTGTTACACTAACTACATAGCAGCTTCCTTGAGCTCAGGTTGAAAATACAAAATCATACAAGTTCAAAGGGCGACTCTTCAGGTATTTATCTGGCAATTCCCAATCACAGAATTTAAATATATCATTCAGCACAAACATTGAAATTGTAATGAACTTTGTTCACTATAGACCAGAACTCAATCTAGTGCCAATTCTATCAGGGACACCATCCAAGTTTTTCAGAACAAAAAGAATGTCACCATACAGTGAACTTAGCCTCAAGAATGTCAAACACAACATGAAACCTAAAGATAGTGTTGTAGGAGGCTTCAGGTGACCCATATGTAAAGAATGGTCACCTACAGTCACAGTTATCACACATCTAGAATTATAAGTAAAGATGTTCTACTCTACAACAAATGCCAAAATATTGCTTTTCATTAAACACTCAAGGGAAAGAGTCAGGTATCAGGAAGCAGGTTTAGAAAGTAGCTAAATCTAGGTATGTATTTCCTAATTATCATAAGAAAACACAAAGTCTCATTTACATTCAGCTTCCTGAAGAAGCTGAAACAAATATGTAGCCATGCCAGCAATTCAAAACAGAAGAATCACTACACAGGTCAAAAGTGGCCTTAAAGATTCGCAGATAATTTCAAGATTATCAAAAAATAAAGAAATAAAACTCACAGAGAACGCTGACCCACTGCTTGATGCTATGACAGTGTGATCTTCATCATGTAATTTTACTGAGAGCTCCCACTTAGCCATGTCTGGCTTAATCACAGGCACTCTGGAGTCAAAGAAAAGAAAAAAATTAATAATTTTATACTATTCTCTCTCAATAAACTACTTTCCCTTTGACACTAAGTGTGTGGAGTAAAACTGCCAAAGAATGTATTTCTGAACATTTTATTCTAAAAGGTTCCTGGGGTTCAGATTTAAACTAGAGAGGTTTAAAAACCAATTCAGCCAAAGACAACAGCAGTCCTCCCGGGGTAACTGGGTGCCTTCATTTCTTCTAAGGGCCATCATCTATTCACTCTATGAATTTAAGTTGCTTAATTGTGACAGTCCTTTGCAAATTAATCAATGCTAATTATTTCAATATTTTGTTTTCATTCAAGGCAGTTTTCTAAAAGTTATAATATACCATACTATGCCATACATCTTAAAGTTCAGAGAAATAAAATGAATTAATTACTGAGGCAGCAGGATCTGGTATAGGGAATTGTTTTGGTTTAATTTTTACCCTTCATAGTCAATGAAATTTAAATCATATTAAGAATGAACTTCTATGCAATATTCCATAATGCATCTAGAATGTTCCTTCATGATGTGAATTAGAAAAAAATTACCTGAGTATAAGAGCTGGAATATAGCCTCAAGGAAAAATCAAAACAAAACTAAATACTAAGTGGTGGGTGCTAAGTTCAGGGACACCAAAGTAAATGTTGGTTTTCTTCTTGGGAGCTTACAAACCATGTATGCCTTTTGTAACCCTGGTTTTCCCCAACACCTAAATCCGAACAAAGCTTCCATATCTATCTCTGAACAATGCTAGTCTATCACATGGGTCTTTTCCTGTGTATGATCAGTATTACACAGTGCAGAAAAACGAGGTCAAGTAGCCAGCAAAAATGAAAAACAAACAAACCATTTTATAATATAAATGTTTCCCCACAATATTTAACATAATATAATGATTTCTGAATTATTACGTACTTAGATCACTTAAGAAATGTTATTTATTAGGCAGAAAACATTAGCACTTTATAGTATCCAGTCTCTAGCTTAAGTCAGTTTTTTTTTTTTTTTAAGTTGCTGGTTATGTTTTCATTTAATCCTCCCAAATTCCAAAAGTGTTCTGTTATTCAGTGTAAAAAAAAAAATCAAAGTCATAAAAACTGTCATTAACAAGTCACTACTAGTGACAATGTCCAATGGGTGATGATTAGTAATTAAGGTGAATATTTGTATTTGGCCCACAGCTTGATCTGTTTCCTGAAGATGAGGAAATGCTTTAAATATTGTGCAAGGGAAAATGAAAGAAAAGTAAAGAAATATCAATGGTTTCTTTTGTACACTACATGCACAAGCTTGGAAGGTGCTTTTCTGGTAACCTGAAGAAGTTTCAGAGGACAGAGCTTCACCAAGGAGAGTGAAGGAAAGGGGGAGGGATTCCAGGAACAACACAGGAGAGAAGAAAAGGTGTGGGCAGAGAGCAGGAGCAGGAGGGTGCTTCCATGCTCTGCATTCCCCAGGGCATTCCTGAGGTCCCTAAAGAACATGACCATCTCTTCCATTTGCTCATCTGCGCTCATTCTGCGTGCTGGGAATGGTGCCCAGGGCCTCACACACACTGGACCAGCACTCTTCTGCTGACCTGCACCCCAGCCCACTCCTCCCAGCATAGGCTGAGGGGAAGGTGCCAGGAGGTCAGCAGAAGACCATGAAGCAACTGCTCTGTGCCAAGCTGAGCAGGAGAAGCAGACCTGCCCAGAGTGGAGGTGAGCCTCGTGTACCTGGGTACTCTCTGGGGTCCCTGGACTTCATGTATCACATCTCTAGACTTTATAATTTGCTCACCTTCAAATGGCAAAACACCTGACCTTTCAGAGGCACTGTGGTGGCAGAGGTAGCCCCACGGCTGAAATTACCCTACAACCAGGCTTCCTCAAGTCATGGCCTTCCTCAATTATCTACGCTACTCCCCTGCTCACAATCATTCATTCACCCCAAGTCAAATCTTAATCTACCCACCACTCAAGCCCCCTTGCGGGCCATCTGATTTCTGATTTTCTCTGACCTGTACATCTGCTGGGCCTGAGCCTTAAGCCAAGCAAATAGGAGGCAGAGGACCAAGACTGTGGCTATGAGCTCAGGCTCTGGGACTCTGAGAAGATGGCACAACACCTGGCCTTGCCCATGATTACTTCTGACCCTGAGCAAGTTGAGTCTTAGTTCTCTTACATAAATAAAGGTAAGATGATAATAATGTCTGCATTAATAGGGATGTGCTAAGAATTAAATAGGGTGTGTAAATGCTCACTGCACTATAATGATTAGTCCCATAGCTAGGGCCATCCTGTCATTTTCCTTCATAATTGAGACCTCTTCCTTTAAGGCAACTTTGGATGCCCTCTCCTCCCTGCTCTCAAACAGGAGAATACCACCTCCCTCAAGAACTGCTCCTCCATCGTAAGTTCAGTGATCTCCCTTCTACTCGGCCTATGCTACATGGCATGCTGTCATGCTTTGACGAGATTCAGTGGCCTGAGGCGGCAGCTCTTTCAAGTGAACGGATGAGACCCTTTTCAGTGATGCAAGGTCCTCTGCCTCCAAGGAGGTGGGAAGTTGCTGATCCTGACATCCTGTTCCAACCCAGACACATTTTCCCACAGAAAGTGATCTTGCAGATGGTGGCGAGACACAGTTGCCACTCTTCGGGACCCAGCTACTATTTATTTTTCCATTGTTTTATTTTGATCCACATCTGTTTCATATATGTTGTAGCTGGCCCCAGGAGGGACCTTCTGGAAAGAGCGCAGGCTTCTGAGGCTAAGTCTCAGCCCTTCTCTCCCTAGCAATGTGCCCCGAGACCGCTGTCAGCCCTTTGGAAACAACACCCCCACACCTGTAAAGTGGGCCCAATAGACTGGGGTAGGGGATGGGAAGCTGTTGATTCCAGGCACTGAATCTGGGGTGCAACTCTTCTAACAGTATTTTTTTAAGGTGATACATTAAGCAGTGTAAGAGGATTTGGTATGAAACAAGACCTTAAGAGTGCAATAGAGAGTCAAAAGGAAGGAATCTCTACGAATTCACTCCTTTACAAACAAAATTCACCAGGATTCCTCTGGCTTTCCATAGGTTTGAAAGTAGTTTTGTTTTCATTTTTAAAGAAAATGGATGGACTGAATATATATGCTAGCTAATGAGCAAACATAAATTTGTTTAGAATTAACAACAGGCTATAATAAAGTATAAATAAGGAAAACAGTATATACAAAGCTTAAAGTATTCGTGTTCTATTTCTGCAAATTCATTGAGAATATACTAATAGTAATTACCTTGAAATGCTGATTTCATATAACAAACACATGCTTCTGATGGTAACAACTGCCTAAAATTATATTTTAAATTTTAGAAAAGAATCACACATATCCACAAAACTCAACATAGTGCACAGGGAGATTTTTGTGAACAACTCCATGGAAAGAGGGGTAAGGTCTGGGAGTGTCACTGGACAGGCCACAGTAATGACACCCAGAACAGGGTTTCCTCTGCTAGAGAAAGAGGCTGCCACCACTCCAAAAGTTCATCGGTGCAATAACTGCAACCTGCAAAGCTGATGGTAATTTACAACTTCACAAAAGAAACAAAACCCCTAGAAAAGTGGGATGCACATAAATAGTAACTCACAAGCAAATCAAATAACAGCTCTTACCCAGGCCTGTTCATGTGTGATTATCATCAGCCAGCCACAATGAAGGTTCAATAAAATATAATTTTTATATATTTTATGGTGGAAAACTGTGTCAGTTACACAAATGAAAATACATTGCTGTTACATGTCACTTTTAAAAGTAGATTTTGTATAGACTTAAAAACTGACAGTATGTCCGTTAGCAAGGACTGTGATCATCTCAAAGGCATATTATAAAAATATATATATGTATTATCAGAAAAGCTAGTTTTCGATTGTGCCACTATCTATATGGGAATGAAATGCTGAGTTAAAACAATGATAGTGGTCAAAGAATCATTAAGAAATGCTTCATCATAACTTTCACAGTGGGTGGTCTGTAAAATGATCTAGAATAATATGCTGCATTCCACAGCCACTGAGGTCAGTTCCTGCATACAAATCTTTGCAGGAAGAAAAAGGCCTTCAGAAAGTGGGCCATTCATCTGAACCCAAGTTCAGAGAATTTCCAGCATGGTGAAAAGCTATGTTATGCAAGCACATAGATGTATTCAGTGGGGGTAGACAGACCAGCTACATGGAGACTACAAAGGAGCCCTCCCATGGCTCATGAATAAGTCGAGGAAATGATCAGAAAAAAAAAGAGAAAGATGTTTAGACAGATGGCCCACTTAAAATGCCTGAGACAGGGCATAAGCAATTTTAATGAAACTTTAGATCTAGTATATGAATTGTTTCTTATTTCCCCAGAGTGTAGGGGAAGGAAAAAAAACAACTCCAAGGAAGACAAAAATTCAGCAATTTGCTGGAAAAATCTACTTTTAGCAAGTTTCAAGGAAGAGTCACAAATGCAAGTTTCAAGAGTGCAAGAAACTCATGCAAAACTGTTCAGGGAAACATCAGCTATCAAAATGAATGTGGAAAGCATGGAATGAACAGATTGAAAGAATTTTAAACAGAAGTCTACTGCCAAACCAAACAAAAATGTACACCTTATTATGTGGGAAGTTAGAACAATCAGTACAACATTAAAGTTCAACACTGCAGAAAATAGATAAGAGCATTTTCAGAGAACCCCTTCAAAGCCAGAAATTAGCACAGAGGAAGATTAGAATTTTGCCTATCCCAATCTGAAATGTATGCATGTTCAAACACAAGAGACCATGCACAAGAGTCTACCACAAAGCTATGCTGAGAAACAGGGAACACCCTGAGTTTGGTGGTGTTAGCATTACAGATGATGACACACGTGACATTGAATCTAGAATTGAATATGCCATGTGACTTACCATCGTACATGTTTTAATGTTATGCACACACTATTTCCTCTTTCCACTGATAAGGGCTTAAAGTTTTCAACATAGATCTGGGCCACATCAGCTAAGAAAGAATGTAGTCCAGTTGTCACACAGCAGGCCTGCAAAAGTCACATGACTTCCACAGATCACTTAGCCTCTTCATGCTTCAGTAAAACAGAGATAGCAAGAATACCTGACCTACATGTGGTTAAATGAGATAGAAGATATAAAATGTTTATGCTAGTGCCAGACACATAAATGTTAAATAAGATTTATCATCATCACCATCACCACCACTGTTATCATAATTTGTTCACTGTAGAAATATCTGAAATCTTCCTCTATTCTTTTGACAATACTATTCAGTTTTTTAAAAATATATCAATATAAAATCTAAAGTCAGTACATCAAAGAGATACTGGCACTGCCATGTTAATTGCAGCACTGTTCACAACAGCAATCAACTAAGGTGTCCATTAACAGATGAAAAGATAAGGAAAACATGGTGTGTATGTGTATGTATGCAATGGAATACTATTCAGCCATAAAAAAACAATGAAATCCTGTCATTTGCAGCAACATGGATGAAATGTAGGAAACTAAGCTCAGTGAAATAAGTTAGACACAGAAAACAAATATGCATGAACTCACTCATGTGTTGAAGTGATAAAAGTTGCTTTCACAGAAGCAGAGAGTAGAACAGATGCAATAGAGTTTGGGATGGTAAAGAGGAAAGGGACACAAGTTACACAGGACAGTAAATTCTTATATTTGACATCACAGTAGGATGACTACAGTTTACAATAATTTCCTATGTTTTTATAAAGAACCAGAAGAGAGGGATTCTAAAGTTCCCAATACAGAGAACAGGAAATGTTAAGGAGTTAGAAGTGTTAGTTACCCTGATTTGATGTCACACAATGTGTGCATGGGTTACATTAGCAAACCGTACATCATCAAAATGTATAACAAAACAATCATCTTACCTACAGTGAGATTTTAAAGGCTTAATTTGCCTTTTCAATGCATCCACCCTTCCTTTCCCCACAAGTCAACCACAGATCATGTCTGCCTATTCTAAAGCATCATGTAAACCCCCAAAATAAGGAATCTTTTTTTGGGAGAGGGGTCCTGGGAATGGAACCCAGGGGTGCTTAACTACTGAATTAAATTACTTTTTATTTATTTTGAGACAGGGTCTCCTTAAGTTGCTTAGGGCCTCGCTAACTTGCAGAGGCTGGTCTCACACTTGCAATCCTCTTGCCTCAGGCTCCCAAGTCATTGAAATTACAGGTGTGCATCACTGTGCCCTGCAAAATATGGATTCTTGTATGTGGCATTCTTGCTCAACATGTTTTGAAGTTCATCCATGTGGTTGAATAGTTCACTCTTGCTCTTTACTAACAAGAAGTGTTCCATTACACTAATATACTAAAATTGGTTCATCCTTCTGTTGACGGACACTTGGGTTGTTTCCACTTAGATGTATTACGAACAAAGCTATTGTAAATATTCTTCATACAAGGCCTTTTAAAATTTTTCTTTATGACATGTTTTAATTTCTCATGAGGGGCAAATCTAGAGGTGAAAATACTAAAGGTAAATGCGTGTTTAATTTTCTGCAAGCTGCCAAGCTGTTTTCCAGAGCATTGTAACACGGCAATGGCAATGTTCTGTATTCTTGCCACCATTTGGTGCAGTTGGTCTTCCTGAGCCTGTGGCTATGAAAACTCATCTCATTAAGGTTTTTTTTTTTTTTTTTTTTTTTTTTTTTGTGGTACCAGGGATTGAACTCAAGGGCACTCAACCACTGGGCCACATCCCCAGCCCTTTTTTGTATTTTATTTAGAGACAGGGTCTCACTGAGTTGCTAAGTGCCTCGCCATTGCTGAGGCTGGCTTTGAACTCGCGATCCTCCTGCCTCAGCCTCCCAAAGTGCTGGGATTACAGGCGTGCGCCACCGCGCCCGGCTTCATTAAGGTTTAATGTGTATTTGCCCTATGACTGATAAAGCTGAGGACTTCGTGTGCTTATTGGCCATTAGTATTCAAATTTTGGCCCCTTTTTATTAGTTGTTGGCATTATTAGTACTGATTTGCAGAAGTTCTTTATTATGGACATTAGACCTTTGTCAGATTTATGTACTGCAAGCACTCTCCTCTGTAACTTGATTCTTAATTTTTTTTTTTTTTTTTGCAATGTCTTTCAGCCAGGAGTTTTTAAAAATGAATAGGCCTTATTTTTTCAGTTTACAATAAACTGAGAAGGAAGAAGAGTTCTCATATCTACCCTCACACCCTCTAGCCTCCTGTTACTAACATCTTGTATTAGTGTGACATGTTACAATAAGGAGCTAATATTGATCGGTGATTATGAACTGAAGTTCATACTTTAGGGTTTATTCTGTGTTATATATTCTATGACTTTTGACAAATTTATACTAATATGTACCCACCATTACAGTATATACTGATCAGTTTTTCTGCCCTAAATATTGCCTGTGGTCTACCTTTTTATCCATCCCTCCCTCCCCCAATTGCCTGGCAGAAACTGATGGTTACTGTCTCCCTATTTCTGCCACTTCTACAATGTCATAGCTGGAACTGTACAGAAGGCATCCTTTTCCGACTGCCTTCTTTCGTTCAACAATATTATTTAAGGTTTTACCACATCTTTTTGTGGCTTGATAGCTCATTTCTTTTTATCGCTGAATAGTATTCAATTGCTTCTATGCAGTTTATTTACCATTCACCTACTGAGGCGCACCTTGGTTGCTGCTTCTCTGATTGGGAATTGTGAATAAAGCTGCTAAAAACACCCACATACAGGATTTAGTGTGGGCATTTGTTTCCAACATGTTGGTAAGTGCCAAGGAGCACGACCATTTGATCTTTTGATTTTAGTTTCAGAAGATACTTGTCTTTTGAAGGTTTTACGTGTAGACCTAGGACTGATTTCTAATTTCCTTGTGTGGTAGGAAATGGGGTGGGCACTGTTGCAACAAAATTTGCAGACTAAGTCCTGCAATTTAGTTCACCTGTAAAACTGTATTACATTTTCTAGGCCCTTTTTGCATTTCCATAGAAATTCCCAAACCAACATGCCAATGACATCTACCTCTTCCCCAAAACACAGACCTAATGGGACTGTGAGTGGGCCTGCACAGAATCTCTACCTCAGTATAAGGGAAAGTGACATCTTGACAATATTTTCCCCTCTAATCCAAGAGCAGGCTATTGCTCTTATTTATTTAGATATTGAATTTCTCTCAAAAAGCATGGCAATCTTGAGATCTTTTTATTAAATTTTTGCCTATTTTTGTTTCAGTTGTATGACACACTTCTTCAGAGTTTTCTTAAGTAACCATTTAAGTTATTCTCAAAAGCTTTCTTTCCTACCTTTGTGTTATAATTTTTCCATGCCTTCTTACTCTAACTAGTGAGTCTAGAATACATTTTGTTCAAATGCTTGCCTAAGTTTTTTCTTTTTTTTTTTTGCAGCAGTAAATAGAACTTTTATATATATATATATGCATATATATATATAAAAGTTATATATTAAAAGTAGTATATTAAAATCTATATATTAAAAGTAGTCAATGGACCTTTATTTATATATATATACATGGTGCTGAGGATCAAACCCAGTGCTTCACACATGCTAGGCAAGCGCTCTACCACTAAGCTACAACCCCAGCCCCTACACTTAAGAGAACTTTAATTTTCATTGCTTCTAGTTTACTGAAATACATTTTCATTTGATTGACTTTTCAATCCAACAACGTTGCTAAATTAATTAGTTCAGGCAATTGTAGATTTCATAAGGGTTTCTATGCAAATGATTATGTCCTATACAAATAAAAATGATTTACTACTTCCTTTGTGTTTGGATACCTTTTATTTCTTTTTCTTTTCTCCTGCCCCATCATCTAGAATCTCCAGAATAATACTGGCAGAATTGATAAAAACAGACAATTTGCTCTTGTTCTCAATCTTAAGAAAATGACATTTTGTTGTTTTTTTTCCAAAATTTGCTGCCCCATGCTCTCTATCCTTTCCTTTTGTGGCTCTTCATACATGTAAATTCCACATCCTGATATTATCCCACAAGTCACTGAGGCTCCCTTCAACTTTTTTAAAGAGCTTTCTGGAGGTACAATTAACATACAAAAAACCCCATATGTTTATCGTATACAATTTGTGAGTTTGGACGTATGTATACACCCATGAATCAATTACAATAATCAAGGTAAAAAAACCTATCTGATCTCCACAAAGGTTCTTCTGTCCTTGGGCTTCTCTTCAAGTTCTGAAAATATCATTTTCTCTTTTTCAGACTATATAAACTTTATGCTTCCATTTTTAAAATCGCCCATTCTTTCTTCCACTGTCACATAACATGCTTTCCCATTCCATGGCAGACATACTACATTTTACATTGGGAATTTCTACTTAGTAATTCCTTACAGTTTCCACTTCTATGCTGCTATTAGCTCTCTGTGCCCTCGTTTTTGTTTTTCTTTTTAATTTTTTTTAGTTATAGATGGACACAATACATCTACTTTGTTTATTTTTATGTGGTGCCAAGGATAGAACCCAGTGCCTCACGCATGTCAGGCAAGCACTCCACCACTGAGCCACAACCCCAGCCCCTCTGTGCCCTCATTTTGATCTTTAATACTTGAAAATAATTTTTAATAGCTGCTTTAAAGTCTTTTCCCATGATTCCAACATCTTAGGAATCTCACGTTTGGTTTCTACTGACTGTTTTCTCTTCAGCATAGGTCACCTTTACTCTCAAATTGTTTGCCAAGTGGATTTTGATTGTACACTGGCTTGTGGAGCTGATAGGGAGCTCCAACATGTTGCTTTCCCTGACAGTATTACAGCAGGCAGTTCAATTACTACTTAGCAACTGAATTTATGGAGACCTGCTTTTACGTTCTGCTAAGATGCACTGATTTGGATTTCTTAGTAAGTAAAAATTCCAAACTTCTGATTCTAGAAGCAACATTTTCTCCAAGTTATAGTCCTTCTGGGGTGCTAACAAGGCCCTCAAATTGGTGAAACCCAAAATTCCCAGCATTATTGTCACCTTGGTAGGCAATATGAAATTTAACCTCAGTTCTCTGGGCATTCTGACAGCATTTGTGTGCTGGACTCCCCAGGTCATCTTTATGCAGAACTCCTGGGTCCCTCTGCATATTTCTTTATGCATATTTTAAGGGGCAAACAACAATTGGAGGGAAGTTAACTTCAGATATGAAACTCCTCAGCCTGTTGCTCCCTTTTTGCTATGATATCCCTGCTCAATTTCTAGCAGTAATCACAACTTTGAAGATCATCATCCAAGACCTGAAGCCAACAAACAAGACTGGCTTGAATTCCAGCCATGCCAGGATGCTCAACAGCAACTACTCTCAGGAAAAGTTGGGTAAATATGCATCTCACTCACTGGAGGGTCGCCTTGCTTTTAAGATTCAGATTTAGGTGTTTATCCACAGCTTTCTAAGGGTAGTAATTTTTTTCTATCAGCAATTGACATCTGGAGAAGGTTTTCTTGGAAGAAAGCTACAGTGCCATGAGAAGAACTGGAACTTCCCTATTCTGTTTGAACTTTACGTCACATTCAGAGGCAGAGGAAAGAAAGGGAAGAATACAGGATCCTACCTTCCAGGTGGCAGCCCAGAAACACCTGACAACTCTTCTGCTAGACACTATTCTAGTCAGTAAACTGAGAGCAGCCATGTAAACATATTTTACAGTTATGAAAAGAAATACTCTTAAAGAAAACTCAATTACACCAGAAGAAAGATAAAATGATATCTCATTTAATTTCTAAATTTTGAAGTTCTACCATAACTTCAGGAAAACAAATTCTTAAATACTAAATAAGTTGCAAACTATAAATAGCTCAAATAGCTTTACTGAGAGAAAATTCTCATGCCATAAATTTAACCTATCTGAAGTGCTCAATTCAACAATTTTCAGTATATTCACAGAGTTGGGCACCTGCCATCCCATAAGCAATTTTAAAACACCATCTCATTCTTGTATCCTGCATCCTGTACAAGTCAAAGTAGTTCAAATAGATTTTTTGGTGAATTCCTCAGGATTTTCTAGATACAAGATCATGTCATCTGCAGATAGTTTAACTTCTTGCCAATTTAGATGCCTTTTATTTTTTGCTGTGGGTTTATTATACATGGGCTTCACCAGTCTGAGAAAGCTGCCTTCTATTCCTATTGTTTTCTTATTTTTTAAATCATGAAAGAACATTGAATTCTGTTAAATGTTTTTCTTGCATTTCAGATAATCTTGTGAGATTTGTCTTTTATTCCATTAATATGGTATGTGAAATTGCTTGATTGGGGGATGCTAAGCCAACACTCTGTTCCTAGGAGAAGTCCCGTTGGTTATGGGCAGTACCATTTTACATATTCTTGGATTCCATTTTGTTGTTGTTGTTTGTTTTGTTTTGTTTTATGCAATGCAGTGCTGGGGATTGAAATCAGGGCCTCATGCATGCTACACAAGCACTCAGACACTGAACTACATTCCCAGCCCTTGATTTGCTAATATTTTTAGTGATTTCTGCATTAACATCTGTGAGGGATACTGGATTTTCATTATCTTCTTGCAATATCTTTACCTGGCTTTAATATTGTGGTAGTATTGGCCTGGCAGAGTGAGTTCGGATTGTTTTCTTTTCTGTTTTTGGAAGAATTTGTGAAGGATTACTGGTATGACTTTGCCAGTGAGGTCATCTGGCCCTGGATTCTTCTTTCTAGGAAGTTTTGTGATGATTCATTCAGTCTCTCTACTTACGACAGGTCTGTTCAGATTGTCAACATCTTCTTGCGTCAGTCAATAGCCTGTGTTTTTCTAGGAATGTCTCCCTTTACCTAATTTCATGGCATACACAAACAGTATTCCCTTATAATCCTTATTAATTAGAACTTGTTAATAATATTGTAAGGTCAGTAGGTACACACACACACACACACACACACCCTTAGTAATTTGAGTATTTTTTTTTCGTAATTTGAGTATTTTTTTTTCTCTTGGTCAACCTCTAAATCACTAAAGATATTCATTCTGGTAATGTTCCCAAGAACAAAATACTTCTTTCATTGATTTCCTCTATTGTTTTTCTATTCTCTATTGCCTTTATTTCAACGCTGATCTTTCTTTTTTAACATAACTATGAAATTTCTTTTTTTTAATTAGTTCTAATCAATCATACATGACAGTAGAAAGATCTTCAATTCATTGTACACAAATGAAGCTGAATTTTTTGCTTCTCTGGTTGTACATGAAGTAGAGTCACACCATTTGTGCAATCACACATGTACCTAGGATAATGATCGTCTCATTCCACCACATTTCCTACCCCTTGGCCCCCCAACCCCCTTTGCCCCATCCAAACTTCCTCTACTTATTCCATGCCCCCCCCACCATTATGGATTAGCATGCACTTATCAAGAGAAAATATTTGGCCTTTGGTTTTTGGGGATTGGCTTATTTTGCTTAGCATGATGTTCTCCAACTCCATCCATTTACCTGAAAATGTCATAATTTTATTATCTTTTAATGCTGAATAATATTCCACAGTTTCTTTATCCATTCATCTATTGAAGGGCATCTAGGTTGGTTCCACAGTTTAGCAATTGTGAATTGTGCTGCTATAAACACTGAAGTGGCTAAGTCACTGTAGTATGCTGTGTTTTAAAATCCTTTAGGTATAGACCGAGGAGTGGGATTGCTGAGTCAAATGGTTCAATCTTTTTTTTTTTTTTTTTTTGGTACCAGGGATTGAGCTCAGGGGCACTTGACCACTGGGCCACATCTCCAGTCCTTTTTTGTATTTTTATTAGAGACAGGGTCTCACTGAGTTGCTTAGTGCCTCGCCATTGCTGAGGCTGGCTTTGAACTCGCGATCCTCCTGCCTCAGCCTCCCAAGTGCTGGGATTACAGGCGTGCGCCACCGTGCCCAGCTTCAAATGGTTCAATCTTGATTTTTACCACTCCCTTCCCTCTGCTCGTATTGAACTTAGTTTGCTCTACTTTTTCTAATTTCCTAAAATGAAAGATAAGGTGTCTGATTTATTTCTACTCTTTTCAAAGTTTTGTGTTTACAGCTCTTAATTTCCTTCTAAGTACTGCTTTATGTTCATCCTGTAAGTTTTCAAATGTGGTGTTTTTAAATGTCCTATTTGTTTTAATGTTTTTAAAATATTTTCTTGTTTCCTTTATGACTTTTTCTTTAACGTACTGGTTATCTAATTCTGTATATTTACAAATTTCTCAAATTTCCTTGGTTGTTGATTTCTAATTTCACTGAATTGTTATTCAAGAATATATTTGGTCTGATTTTCAATCCTACTAAATTTACTGAAGCTATTAATGGCCTAGTGTATCATATGGCACAGTAGATAAAGCCTATCATGGAGAACATTACATATGCGCTTGAGAAGGGGTATATTCTGCTGTTGGTGGATGAATTGTTCTATAGATTTCTATTAGTTCTACTTGGTTTATTGTATTTTCTAAGACATATACATCCTTCCTGATCATCTATCTAGTTGCCCTATCCATTATTGAAAATGAGGTATTAAAGTCTTCAATTATTATTTTTATTGAATTGTCTATTTCTTGCTTTAATTGTCTCAGTTTTGCTTCATATATTTGGGAACTATGTTATTAGGTCCACATGTTCAGACTTCTTATGGTTTACTGATTCATTCATCTTTTCTTTTCCTTTGGTACTGGGGATAGAACTCAGGGGCACTCGACCACTGGGCCACATCCCCAGCCCTTTTATGTATTTTATTAGAGACAGGGTCTCACTGAGTTGCTAAGTGCCTCACCATTGCTAAGGCTGGCTTTGAACTCGTGATCCTCCTGCCTCAGCCTCCCAAGTGCTGGGATTACAGGTATGTGCCACCGCGCCCGGTACTTAATTGACCTTTTATCATGATAAAAATGACACTCTTTATCTCTAGTACCAATTTTATCCTAATAGTTTGTCTGACACCAGCATTATTAGTAATAAAATACTGATATCAATATTACAAATATATTTCCTGATACTGCTTTTCATCCTTTTTATTTTTAATTTATTTGTGTCTTTGAATTGCTTGCCCTACCACTGAGTTGTACTCTAGCCTCTATCCTTTTTGGAGCAAATTTTCTATATACTATTGCAATTAAGTTAGCATCAATCCAAACGTATTGTTTAAAGGCAAGTTACTAATTATAATGCCCAGTGTAACTACTGATAATATAACTTTAAAAAATAGTAAAAGAAAAATCAAGAGAATTAAAAGAGGACACTAGAAAATATCTATTTAAAATGAAAAGCAATAATTAATGGATGAATAAAGAAAACCGATATTACATACAGAAAAAAAAAAAAAAGCAAAATGACAGGAATAAATTCTATCTGATGAAAATTAGGTCTATAAAGACTAAACCTATCAATCAACATAGGTAGTTGACAGAGTGGATAAATAGATAGGCGCTAGGGTACAACTCAGTGGTAGAGCAAGCAATTCAAAGACATAAATACATTGAAAGTTAAAAAGATGAAAAGCGGTTATCAGTGAACTATATTTGTAATACTGTCTCAATTGACATATGTTCAATTGAAGATTGGTCTGCCAGCTCAAATCTATCATTGAGACCATATAGTGTACTTTTAAATTTTAGGCATTATACTTTTTACTTGCAACTTTTTTGTTATCTTATAGTTTATATCTGTTTATTGCTATTATTTATTTAGTGAATTATAGCTGCCATATTGTTCTTTAATTCTTCATACCTCATTTCATTTGGTTCTTTAAATTTATTTGTAATGGCTTATTTCAGGTAACTGTGTAATAAATCCAACAGTTAGGCTCCCTCCAGGACAGAGTTTATTGACTTTTTTTCTGTGAATGGGCAGATCATACTTTCATGTTTCTTTGCATGTCTTAAAACTCTTCATTGAAAACTAGACATTTTAGATAAATAACGTGACTTTCTTGCAAATTAGGTTTCCTGTCCTCCACAGGACAACAACCTGGACTTTGCTTTTCCCCTTTGGCATTCGACAGAGTATAGAGTGTCCATCTACCCTATCTGATCTTAAGGTGCCTAAAGGACAGGGACTGTTTTGTTGTAGCTGTGAAGCCCATGCATCTTATCACCATGGAGCACTTTTTCTTGTTTTTGGAATGACCTAATAACTAATTCTGAAGGCAAAGATTTTCATTATTAAAGCTATATGGAGGGAGTCACTGAAAGAAGGTGAGCTTTGTGCAGTAGATAGTCAGAATGATAGTCACCTAGATCAATTCAGGATCATTAGTAACATACGAATACTCAAAATAGCAAATCAGTCTCACAGGCTGTGAGTCACCAGAACATCCAAAGAGGAACCACAGCAAGAATAAGAGAATTTTAAAACACTCATACACTTAAAAGTTAAAAAGAAAGAAAAAAAAAAAAAAAAAAAGATGGAAGCCTAATCCAGAATTTGTCCTAGAGATTAACATGAAAGCTTTAGTGATTATATAATGAAATATAACAACACTTATAAAGCTACTATACTGGGGCTGGGGATATAGCTCAGCGGTAGAGCACTTGCCTCACACATGTGAGGCACTAGGTTCTATCCTCAGCACCACATAGAAAAATTAAATGGAATTTAATCCATGGAATATTCATGGAACAAATTTCACTGAAATATTATTTAGGATAAAGCTGAATCTGAAAAGCTATCTTTATAAAGGGAAATTCATGTCTAGTCAAGTCGGTTAAAAGAATCAAGAATGAAGTATGTGTATTTCATCATTATTAATTTATTATAAACTATTTTTTTTTTAAAGACAGTACTAAAATGAACTGAAAAACAAGATGTTAAGGAACACTATTCCCAAATCACTCTCCTAGAATACACCCACCTCCCGCCTTTTGGTACCAGGGCACTTAACTACTGAGCCACATCCCCAGCCCTTTTTTATTTATTTATTTTTATTGTGAGACAGGATCTCCTCAGGTTACTTAGGGCCCTGCTAATTTGCTGAGGCTAGCTTGGAACTCACGATCAGTCAAGCCACTGGGATCACAGGCCCATGCCACCATGTCCAGCTAAAACAGACCTTTAATCTCACTCTAGTGTATCTTATTCTTACTCCATCATCAAATCTATAAGTCATTGTGGCCTTTACAT
This sequence comes from Tamias sibiricus, assembly GCA_025594165.1. NCBI lineage: Eukaryota > Metazoa > Chordata > Mammalia > Rodentia > Sciuridae > Tamias > Tamias sibiricus. Next base: position 87,347,743 of record CM046663.1, on the reverse strand, counting down.
ATGCAAATAGAGGGAAAAAGCATTATGCGGAAAAATCAAGTTATATCCTTAAAAGACATATTTTTCTATTTGTACCAATTCCATTACTCTTTATTTTTTTTATTTTATTTTATTAATCTCACTGACAAATCTCTCTAAAGCAATTTTAAATCCTTCTTTGGAACAAGGCTGAACACAAATATACACAAATATTGCTCCATTACCTACAGAAAATTGCTTTACACAGATCGGCTAACTTGAATTTTTAATAATAATCTTTGTATTATGTAAATTAATCTTTTGACATTTTATTATAAATGCACTGATGGTGTTGATTTAGTTTCAATTCAAAAATCAAGGATTTCATTACCCTATAAAACATATCCAGAGTTCAAAGAATTTAAGGGGGGTTAAACAAAATGCAAACATTTAATGCAACATTAAGCATGTAAAATAAAAACTTGATTGCCTAAAGAAAGCATGCTATGCTGTTACCCTGGTGACAGGTTAAAAAAGGGATTGTGAGCTGAATAGCAGTATGATATGAAATTAAAATGTTTCACATTGAACAATCCAAAATGAATTGGGAAAGGTTAGAGTAGAGGAGAGAGAAATCAATTCTCCAATGGCAGTGGTGAATGGGACAGAAGCATGAATAGGATTTGCCAGTGGGGTGCAACAGCTGCCAAATATCCTGCAGCCAGAGAATTACAATAATACTGATGAAGTGTGCAAGAGCTTTTGGAATCATTGCAGGGAAGAGAGAAATTCTCCTACAATAATGAGGCTATTCTGTCTTCCATTCAGCTCTTACAGTACAATCAAATTAAATAAAAATATTTTAAAATGCAATATTTTGCAAAAATATATAAATAGGCCATTTTATCCACTTAATCAATATTCTGTGCTTAATATCACTGAGACTTCTAAGTCATCCAAGACATAAATAACTGAAAATACCATAACAGAGACAGTAAAAAGTAAGGCAAGCTTAAAGGAAATGACTGAATTCATGTTTTCTCCCCTCTTATTGCTTTTAAGGGATTTATTTGAGCAAATGGAAATAGGTATTTCCAAAGAGATAGCCTGCCTATATGTGTTTGTAAATACACAAAGTATCATTTTTATTACACATTCCCTTATTAGAACATCAACTTCACTGTGGTAATAATGTGGCTTATTTGATGAAACAAGCATAACATAAAACCTGTTTTATTTTTATAGCTGGTGTACATGTGTTATAACATGGCACCTCCTTTTAAATTCAGAAGACATTTAAACAAAAAGGCCAAAATGCAACCGTACAACAACATTGGTTTCTCCTTGGGAATTATTTTCACATGGCTACTTTTTTCTGTATTCCTTTCCCACTGTCCTTCACTGATAAGACTGCATTTTAAAACCTGAAACTTTCATCATCCGATTGAACATTTAGTCACAGGTAAGTGAATTATATATCTGAGACCAGAAAAGGCCACATTTTTTAATTGCAAGAAAAAAATCTCAGGTAATTTCATCTGTCAGGGTGGAATCACTAGGACATCAATCCTCTACTTTATCAGGAAGCCAGATGAGAAAAGATAACGCAACACAGACATACACACAACAACAGCACACAGAATTCACATGAATGTAATGTCCCCCATCAACGGTGCTTGAAAGAGTTAACTGACGACAGGCCATGGGCCAGTCAAGACACCTGATATATGTTCCACAAAGTCTGAGCACAAAGTGCTTGTTATATACCGACTCCATAAGGCTGAGATAATTCTCCACTAAAGTGAATGCTGTATTTTAACCTTTCAGGCTGAACTATTTTCATCAATATTATCATAGGCCACAGTGAGGGTGTTCCATTTTCTCAGTCTTTAAACTGTGCTCAAATATCATCAGAGAAATTATAAAGTAAAACCTGTGACCTTATGTAATTCAAATCATATCAGAGCTGAAGACGACTTCAGTAGCCAGCAGTCCAATGCTGCCATTTTTTCAGAGAATGAAGCCAAAAGTTGAAGCACTTTGCCCAAAGGCCTGTCCCATCTTGATACCTGGCAGAGGATCTGGGGCCAAAGTCCTGACTCCTCACTCAGGGCTGGCTCCATTCACTGCACCGGGCCAATCCCCCTAACAATTCAGAGCCAGGCGACAGGGCCAAAAGAACCAAAGGCAACTGACTCTGAAGATTCCTAGCCTGAATAACTGACTAGAGGAAATGCCACAAATCAAACAAGCTGTACAGAGTTGAGCGCGTGCATTTTCAGATGTGGCGGACACAATCATACTCTGCAGTGTCAGCGAGCACTATAATGTGTCCTCAAGCAAATTCAGTCTCTAGATTTATCAATTCCGTCAGAGTACAGTTTCATATATTAGGTTGATTTTTTAGTTATAGGTGGACACAATATCTTTATTTTATTTTTATGTGGTGCTGAGGATCAAACCCAGTGCCTCACACATGCTAGGTGAGCACTCTACCTCTGAGCTACAACCTCAGCTCATAGGTTGATTTTTTTAAAGTGCTAATGTACCATTTTTGAGAACCACTTTTTTACATGGCAAAATGTTGGCAATGTGATGGTATATTTAAAAAAAAAAAAAAAAAAAAAAAGCATCCTTTTAAGTAGAATGGCCCATTTTCTGTAAAATCATAAGGCTTTATGCAAGTACATAGAAAAAGACAAATCCTCACAAGAGTGGCCAGTACGCAGTCTCCAGCTTCTCTCTTCCCACTCTCTTGGGCTCCCATCATTCTGACCTGAACCCCCACTTTTGCTAAAAAAACAACTCTTACGTGGTCTCCTGTGACTGCCTCACTGTTGAGTGCCATGGGCAATGGTTGCCTTTGGTCCTGCTCATCTCAGTGCAGTGGACTCCAGCCTCCCTGCTCCCTTCCTTCACTTGGCTCCTGAACTCACCCACACTGTGCTGCCCTCCTCCCTGCTGCTCCTTCTCTGTCCCTTTTCCTGGATCCTCTACATCCTCCAGGATTGCCAGTGCTGTAGTTGCCTGGGGCTGGGGCTTGGGACCTCCACCCTCTCTGGTCTCCCAGCCTCCACTCTCAGCACTTATATTAATTATAATGCTGCAGCCAGGAAGCCCTGTGAATGCATATGTCTCATCAAGGTCTTTTCACTCAAGACCTGCAGTGGCTCTATGTTTCACTCAGAGACAAAGCCTCGGTCCTCACCACAGGTGACCCAACAACTCTACCTCCTGCTACTATATGACTTACTTGCTCTCTCCTTGAAAGTTCTGCTGACCTCCTTGCTATTTTTCAAAAATGCTAGGTATACTCCAGCTTTGGGCCCTTTGCATTTACTGCTTGCTCTGACCAGAAGGCTCTTTCCCTGATATCCACAAGACTCATTTTTTTCCTTCCATTATGCTAATGTTAATTTTCTCAGCAAAACATTCCCTGCTGTCTAAATTAAAACCATAACTTTCCACCATCTACCCTAAGGGGCACTCTATCCTTCTCTGTTTTGTTTTTCCTTAACACAATAACCATGACATTTATCATTACCTGGTCCACTTCAGATCTTCCTGATCTCCTCTGTCTTTCCTCCACTCAAACCTAAACTCCTGGGAGTAGAAATTTCATTTTTTTTTTTTCTTTTAATCATTTTGTCCCCTGGTAAATTCTCTAAAGTTTTCTAATTCAAACTCATGATGACCAATACATACTTTCCAAGGCATATGACCCTTAATGCCTATGTTTGATTCTCTTATTCAATAAGGATTAAAAAAAAATACATCCTTAATATAAGAGAATATTTCAAACTAACAGAGAATATACTAGTTGCTACTGCAACAGTCAAGGTTTTCTGTTAGGGATGAAATGAGAGTGTGTCACTGCCACTACCCTTGACACAGAATCTTTGTCATTACAGAGAAAAAAAGAAACCAGTGAAGGGCAGCTAAAGTCTTATGAGCACTGTGTTAAGTAGTTTATATCTCTTTGGACATGAACAGAAACCCTTTCTTTAAAAACTGTTACTATCTCCTCATGGGCAGAACTGTGAAAATATCCATCTCAGACACAGAAGTCTGTGCTCTCACACATGGAGATAAGTGAGATGTTGGCCCTGCCCACAGTCACAGTACTTGGGGGTCAAGGAGGAGCGTCGTTTGGGCCCAGGAGTTCAAGACCAATCAGGGCAATACAGCAAGACCCTGTCTCAAATAAGCAAAACAAGTAAATGAACACGCAAGCCAGCAGAAAACCCATAGGATTCACAGAAAGGGATGTGGAGCCACCGTCAATAGAGGACGTAATCACCTGAGAGCATCCCAAGTAATTCAGGAGGAATCATTATTACAAAGAAAATACAAATACTAAATACTCAAACTCCTAGAAACAGGAAGCAGAATGGTGGTCAGCAGGGGCAGCAGGGAAGGGGGCAGTTCTTCAAGGGATATGGAGTTTCCATTTTTCAAGATCTAAAGGTTCTAGGGAGCTCAATGATGTGCATACAGTCAACACTACTGAACTACCTACCTAGAAATGGTTAAGATGGTAAAAATGTCTATGTGTTTTCCACCCCCAACAAAAAGAAATGTAAATATCATCAGTTCTCCTAATCATATGTAAATTCCAGATGGATTGAAGAGTTGCTACTTTTTCTAATTGTTCATTTGTAAAATAAATGTTTAGGATTCTGAACACATCCTCTGAGGGCTAAAGAAAACAGTGAAGAAAGAAAGAAAGGCAAGCAAACCAAAAGAATCCAATAAAACTTTATGTATTTACTACATATCTGTGATATTTTTTTTTTTTTTTTTTAAACCAGGAATCGAACCCAGGGGCACTTAACCACTAAGCCACATTCCAGCCCTTTTTTATATTTTTATTTAGAGACAGGGTCTTGCTGAATTACTTAAGGCCTCGCTAAGTTGCTAAGGCTGGCTTTGAACTCAAGATCCTCCTGCCTCAGGCTCCCAAACTGCTTGGGATTACAGGTGTGCACCACCACACCCTGCAAAATACTTTTATAAAACTCAGTTGGGGCTAGGGTTGTGGCTCAGTGGCAGAGCACTTGCCAGGCACATGTGAGGGCCTAGGTTCAATCCTCAGCACCACATTAAAAAATGAATAAATAAATAAAGGTATTGTGTACATTTACAACTATAAATATATTAAAAAAAAAAAACTCAGAGTTGACAGTTACTCTCACATGCACTCAAACACCCTGAAATGTATTTAACACACACAAACAGATACCACTCCCCAGGCCCACTGCAGCAGGGCTCATCCCTGAGCATGATGTTTAAGGTGAAGTCAGGGGCTTCTATTGAACCAGGCCGCCTTGCCTTGATCTGAAGACATACAAAGCATGCCCTCTCCAGGAAAGGTGGATTTGGTCACCAGTCATTCCACTACTGGGGAAGTGGCCCACCCAGCACTAGAAACAGTCATCCCTCCAATGATGAGTTAGCTTAGCAGAGAGATGACACTCATGGAACTAGAAAGGCTAAGTGACAGAATAAGAAAGGATGGAAGATAATTTGCAGAGTGTCAAAACCTAACAAAAGAAAGGAATCACAGTAACAAAAACAATGGTGCAAGAAGGAGGTACAGCCATTTGGTGAGGGCAGAATGGCATTCTCACCAGGACCCAGCAAGTTACCCTGATTCTCAGGAAAGGGAACCCTACTCCAGGGACAACATTTAGATTCTAGGAGAACAGGTGTTTCAAGCAAAAATAAAGTTGATAAGGAGAAAAAATAATACAGGTAATCATTATCAGTGAAACAAATTATTATACCAGACTGCAGTGTCAACAAAATCATTTTGGCTTCAACTAATGTGAAGTGGTTGTTTAATACAGCTTTGGATGGTTCGTTTCTATCAAAGAAAGTGGTAGGTGATTGGTTGATTGGTTGGTTGGTTTTGGTGCTGGGAATTGAACACAGGGCCTTGCACATGCTAAGCAAGCACTCTAGCACTGAATTACACCCTCCAGCCCAAAAGTGTAAAAAAAAAAAAAAAAAATGATTATGAGGAAATCTAACTCCATAGCAAGTCAGCATGCATTTATGTAAAAAAAAAAAAAAAAAAAAAAAAAAAAAAGTTCAAATTTAATTTTATTCTCACCTTAATAAAAAATTCCTATCATTTCTGACATTGGTGTTTCTTTTTTTTTCCCTAAAATATACTGTTATCATTTTACTATCTAAATATTCAGGGTACATATTATTGCCCTTTTCCAAGTCATAAATGATGAAAGAGTAAAACCCACAGAAAAATTGGGAAAATAAGATCAGTAGCCAAAATAAGCAACACAGAGGAAGGGCCGCTGCCTACTGGTTTGGAAGCCAAAACATGAAAAGGACATGCCCACAAACAACAGCACATGGAGCCACACCTGGAAGGTGACTCAGCCTCCATTCCCAAGCCAGTCATTCCAACATGCCTCAGAAGCCAAACTGTAAAGACTCAAACACCTACACCGGCTCTGACAACATAGGGCCTGCGGACCTTTAGCAAGCAAGCACAAATAACTTCAGATTCACCTCGGCCAAACAAGACTATGCCTTGCCAGAAGAGAAATATATTTTGCCAGATATTAGAGGCCTCTGCTGGGCTGGGGTTGTGGCTCAGCAGTAGAGTGTTCGCCGAGCACATGCGCGACCCGGGTTCGATCCTCAGCACCACGTAAAAATAAAGGCATTGTGTACAACTAAAACAAATAAATATTTTTTTAAAAAAAGATATTAGAGGCCTCTGCTGTTATGGGTGGTACCAATGTCACAATGATTTGGCCTGTTGAATAAATGATATGCTCAACCAAAAATAAATTCACCCAAATGAATAATTATATAAGAAATGTATGTACAATTAACTGCATAACTGAACTTTTGATCTACATACTTTTATGTTTTCCAATATCTAAAAGATATGAGCTCAAAAACAAGATATTTAAGATTCTTACAATTAACAAATTTAAAATTTTAGGCAGAAATTATGCAGAAGACAAATACAAAGGAAAATTGCTTTAAGGAATAAATCTATTGAAGGCAGCACTAATAGCTGGGGGGCACCTGTTGGGGTGATGTAATGTTCAGTACCTACATACAGGGCTGTGGGTTGCACTGTAGCATCATTTGTTAGGATCCTGCAGATCATACCTCTCTTCTCATGTATGTAAATTTTACCTTACAACTTATAAGTAAAAGAGTGAGGAGGGGGTAGAGGTTAAGATGGAATAAGGAAGGTAGGTTTTTGATGTTGTTGAAGCTGCGTAATGACTACATTGGGGCTCATTTAACTATTCTGCTTATTTCATATTTGTTTAAGATCCTCTATAATCAAAAATTAATTTAAAATGTTTCCAAAGATGACTTAACAAAAATATTCACAACACATTTAAAAAAATAAAAATAAAAACTACATTCCCGGTATGAATCTAATAATGTAAAGCATATATGCTGCATGTGCACTCAGATATGTGTATGTATGTGTACATACGTATACACATGAGTATGTGTGTATATATATGACTGTGCTGGGGATTGAACCCAGGACCTTGTACATGCTAGGCAAGTGCTCCACTACTGAGCTACATCCCCAGTCTGACCCTTTTTAAAGATTTTTTGGAGAGAAGCTCTTGCTAAATTGCTGAGACTGACCTCAAACTTGTGATCCTCCTACCACAGCCTCCAGAGTGGCTGGAATTACCAGCATACACCACCATGCCCAGCTTCCTTATTGCTACCTTTTATCTTTTAAAACCCTCATGGGATTCTCACCCAGAATAAGTTAACACCGTCTAAAAATAACTTGTATCTGTTTCTTAAAAAGTCAAACTAGGTCATCTTTAACTACACTTAAGACTTCTGAAATAAGAATGGTCCAAATAATAACTGAAGATAAGGGAATCAGAGTATAAATATTGTACTTGTCAAAAGAATAATAAAAAGTAATACTAGCCTGTAATTCCACGAGCTTGGGAGGCTGAGGCAGGAGGATCGTGAGTTGAAAGCCAGCCTCAGCAATGGGGAGATGCTAAGCAACTCAGTGAGATCCTGTCTCTAAATAAAACACACAAAAGTGCTGGGGATGTGGCTCAATTGTTGAGTGACCCTGAATACAATCCCTGGTACATTCCCCACCCCACCCCCCCAAAAAAGTAATACTAGGTATGTAATTCAGGTTTTAAGGCCAAAGCTAGGATATCTCCTGCATACACATGCAACATTTCCAACAGAACTTGATGGAAACCGCCATGATGAAAAGGAAGTTTGTGTTAGCCCAACATAGCCACTAACCACATGTGGCTAGTATGACTACAAAAGTGGTTTTTAAGTTCAATTTTAATAGCCATTTGTGGCTAGCTGTCATGTATTCTGGAAAGCAAAACTGAAGGAAAACACCACCACCAGATTCATGGTTCTACTGACCATTTTCTTGCTCCTTCCACTCTTGCAGTGATGTGCTGGCATCTCTATCCTTTCGCTTCTCCCTACATATCTACTAAAGCTTGATATTAAAGAAGTGCACACCAAGCTTCTGTGCTTTCTCTTGAGAAATACAACAAGTGAAGAGAACCAGTTACTCTGAGATTTTTCTGAGCAAAATCACATCATCCATTAAAATACAGCCTAACCTCAATTTCATTTTTCTTCTACCTGCTTCCTCAGGAATCACTTTTGAGTTTCTGATTTGTGCTTTTGGTCAACTTTCACCTTTTTTTTTTTTTTTTCCTTTTGTTTTTGATCTTTGTTCTTGTAGAAAAGCAAAAGGGAACAAAAAGAAATTGAAGTAGCACAATTTTCTCAACAGAATTGCTCTAGCAAGTATACACACACATAATACAAAGTCCAGACACCCAGAAGCACCAGTGTTACTGGGGCTGTGTTTTTACTTATCCTTTCACCTGGATCCTAGGAAGCTAAAAGGTATGCATAGGGACAAGAAACTATCTCATCCTGGTGATAATTCCTTTTTATACCTTACAGTTTCTGAAATACATCATTTAACTACCCATATTAATTCCAAATTTTTAATACTATAACACTTCTCAAAACTTTTAAAAACACCAACAAAGCAATAAAATAGAATAATAAATTGAATGGACTTTCTAAAAAATTTCAGAATATCTCACCTCCCCTAATATCCAAGTAAAAGAGGCCAAGATACTTTTTCTTTTAATTTAAAAAACGTGTTGGAACAAAATATCTTATTTAAACAATGACTTTCTTGTATTTCCCCACAGACCCATCAGAAGATCTAGCACTGAGATCACCCAGATCTTTCACTGGCTATTTCCTATGCAGATTAGATTAGCAACATTTTCTGCTCATTTATTGTTTTAAAAGATCTACCATACCTTGAATGGTCTTGAAAATGTTGTGCTCGTAACTGGGATGCCACAAACAATGCCGATGCAATTGCCAATAGCTGGTCTCTCTCATTCTCTGTTAACATATGTCCTGAGGGAGATCAATCAATCAGTCCATCAACCACATATACAACGCTGACAGTTGTGCCTCCATCTTGCAGAATCACTAGCCATTCAAACAAGTATTTTATCAGGCATCGATTATGGTTTGGTATCATACAAGGTGCAGGTGTAAGGGTGCAAGATTGTTTAGTAAGACAAAAAAACCCTGCTCGCTGGAAGTTTATTATCATATTTGGGAAAGGAGATTTTAAATAGATGCACAGAACAAAACAATTATAAATACACCATGCCCACAGAAATCTCTAGGAAAAGTTTAAGCTCCTCACATCTGAGGCTCTTTCTCACTCTCACCCACAATTTTACTTCTAAGGAAACAGAGACTAAAGGGCCAGAATCTTACACCTCTCCAGAAGAGGAGTGGTGCTGGTCAAGGACAAGGGGAGGTCCATATTTTCTAGTGCAAAGGATTCAAAGAAAATAAAAGTGTGATTCTCTTGCCTCTGTGCATGAACTCAGGGCCTGGGGCCTGTTCCATCAATTGATCAACCAATTTCTCTCTCCCTCACTCTCTTTTCCCACCATAAGGTAGCTGACCCAAGGGTCAGTGGTCTAGCCTGGGAAGGCCTGGGGAGGACCACTGGTGTGGCTGAGGGTTACGCAGCAGGGAAACCTCCTTCACTCACAGAGTTACTCAAGAAGTACAGTGAGTTGGGAGCAATCCCCACACTCCAGGGTCTGAAGACTAACACATCCCTCAAGAGCTCTGCAACCACACAACTTCTAAAGCTATTTATCACAGTACAGTACGAAACAGTAGAGCATTAAACAGCACAGCAGGAGCAACTTGAGTGCTGGACCATCAGCAGTAAAATACTATTTATACAATTCAAGAGAAAAATAGTTTTCTAAATTTATTTGAAAGAAATAATCTGAACATTATGTCTAAAACTCACTCGAAATAGAAATGAAACTAAAAATATCCAAAATTAAAATACAAACACTTTCAAGATCTGCAGCTCATTTTTCTATCGGAAGGTGTTTCATGAAACTCAAGAGTAGGGAAAGCCCAGGAAATCTATTCCCTTTCAAGACAAACCTGGAAGCTATGAAACCCTAATACAAATGTGGGACTCTATTGACTGGTTCTGGGAATTCAACAACAGACCTCATCAGTAGCTTACAGGCTTTGGAAAATTTCTGATCCTCTCCTGACATTGGAACAGTGATGGAAACATCCCATGCAATTCCATAATTAATTATCCTGTAAGAAAGTGTTGCACAAATTTGGCCCCCCTCTTCTCAAAATGAGCAGTATAGAAGGAAAGGTCTCAAAGCTTGGCCTACAGATAATCAGAGGTCCCCAGGAGCCATTCAGGGTCCTACAAAGTTAAAATGATTTTCATAGTTCTAAGATTTATTTCCCTTTAACAAAACAAAACAAAACTCTCATTTTCTCAGGAGTTCCTAGATCTGCAGAGGTTCCTAGTACTGAGGGATACACAACATGTGCTGACGTCACTGCTCTTATGTCAAAGCAAAATGGATTTACTATCATTACCTTTAAAATGAACTGATAAAATTTTTACTTTTTAAATTTTCTAGTATCAGGGATTGAACCCAGGGGCACTTTGTTACTGAGCCACATCCCTAGCCCTTTTTTAAAATTTTGAGACTGGGTCTTGCTAAGTTATTTAAGGCCTCACTAAGTTGCTGAGGCTGGCCTTGAACTTGTGATTCTCCTGCCTCAGCCTCCCATTGGGATTATACGCATGCACCACCACACCCAGCTAAAAAATGAGTTAGTACAGTTTTTAAAATTTACCCAGTTTTAATTTATAATGTGGCAACACAAGGCCCTTTGGAACAGGATCAGTTAATCTCAAATGTCATTGGGCATTTGAATCACCTGGATTAAATAAGCCTCCTTTCCTGCATTCCACCTGCAGCGTCTGACCAGTAGAAGGCATGGGGAGAGGTTGGGTAATCTGTATTTATAACAAGCTCTAAGGGCAAGACATGTCATATCTTCAAACAGAACTGGTTTGGGTCATGTTTATCAATTTGTGTAAAGAAATCAGTCCATGAAAACAGCTAGGTGCCCTTCAACAGATGAACGGATAAAGAAAATGTGGTGCGTACACACAATGGAAGATTACTCAGCCATAAAGAAAAATAAAATTATGGCATTTGCCAGTAAATGGATGGAAATGGAGACTATCACCTAAGTGAAATAAGTCAATCCCCAAAAACCAAAGGTTGAATGTTCACTCTGATATATGGATGCTAACACATATTGGGGTGGGAGGGGGAGAAGTTCATTGGATTAGACAAAGGGGAATGAAGAATGAAGGGAAGGGATTAGGGATGGGAAGAGGAAAGACAGTAGAATGACTTGGACATATTTCTCCTATGTTCATATATGAATACACAACCAGTGTAACTCTACATCATGTACAACCACAACAATATACTCCATGTATATTTGTCAAAATACATTCTACTGTCAAGTATAACTATAAAGAACAAAGGAGAAAAAAAAAAAAAAAGGAATCAGTCCATGAACCCAACTTAGTAGAATATGCTCAGCAAAACCAATTATCAGAATACTTTGAACACACTTTCTTTCTTTCTTTACACAACTGTGTGTAATTTTGTGTGTGTGTGTGTGTGTGTGTGTAAAACACATTTCTTCTAGTGGTTCACAGAGCACTTGACAAGCCCCTTCTTTAGACACACATGCATGGTACATACCATCAGGAATGGAAAGGCAGCACATTCTGGGACCCCTTTAATGGCAAGACGTTCAATCAGTACTTCATTTGGTCTAATCAATTGCTGGTGTGCCAACTCAGGCAATATGGAGAAAGGAAGTTCCCAAATTAAATGCACCATCGTTCATCACATCTCTCAGACAAATTGATATACTCCGCATCAACTTCTACTCTTTTGTTGATATCCCACTTTGAAAAGTATTCAGGTCCATGTGTAGAACACTTGATCATAACTGACCTATTCTACCAGCAGTTCTGGCATAAAGCAATTCCTTCTCATAACCAGAGTGGCTTTATCTCCCCCAAGTTCCCCTGTGGCCTGTTACCCAGTACAGCCTCCCTGCCAAGACTCTGACCTTGGACTCCCCTTGAAGATTCTCCGCTGTTGGTCCTCTGGTGATGGTATGCTGGTTTCTATTCTTGGCTCCAGGCTAACAGGCGCAAACAAAGATCCATTCTCTTTTCTGAACAGGATCTCACCTACAACCCCCTGCACAGCTACCCTGGGGGAGCTGAGACTACACAGGTCCCTGGAGGGCAGCCCTTGCTCCTGCTTACTGACAAGTCCTACCTGCCCAGAACTCTGCCTGGGACACATTCACGTATTCAAATGCTTTCGGATTCTCCCATCCCTTTCCACAGTGTGAACCTAGAGTGATGATAAACGACTCTTTCTCCCATTGCCAGTTTAGGATTCAACTTTCCTATATTGCAAAGTCAGTAAAATATTATCTTTTACCTTTTCCTTTTCTAAAATGCAATTCCCTCTCTTTCCCTTAAGAGCCTGTGTCTTCAGAAACTTCAGTTTAGTGGGGTTTGCAGTGGGGGTGCCTAGGCATATTTACTTCGAAATTAGTTGGAGTAATTTCTGAAGTAGTTTCCTCAAAATTAATATCTATATTGAAACATTTCTGTATTTATTTGAAAACACCTTTTTAAAACACTGACAAATGCAGGCTATATCAATTGAGCAGATTCCTCTGGAGCCAATTTCTTTCTTCCTTTCTTTCTTTCTTTCTTTCTTTCTTTCTTTCTTTCTTTCTTTCTGTGACTGATTGTATTTATTTTTTATTTTATTTATTTTTTTATTTATAATATTAGTATGTACTACAATTCATAATGCACATATATAGCATCTTTTTACATACAACTGTTTGTATACAAAGTATATTCGTACCATTCAGGTCTTCAATCATACATTTATGTTCTCCACCTCTGGTTTATGGAGTCTGAAGAGGATCTCAATAAACATTCTTGGCATATGTCTTTTATTCTTTCATTCTTTCTTTCCAGAAGCTTTATAAAGATTTTTTTTCATTAATCCCATTTGAAATTTAGTGGATCCTTCCAACATCCCAAGGCTTTCTAAAGAACAGTGAAACCAAGACTCCCCTACAATTTATTTTATCCTTCTTTTGTCCATTTTTTATTAAACTCCTATGATATATTCATTCACATGCAAAATCTTTTGGATCTTCCCTCCATATCTCTTACTGCCTAATGATTTTATCTTCTTTACCTTTTTGCTAAATATTTTGGGACACTTCTTCCAGTTAGTCCCTTGGGTCACTCATTCGGTTCTTAGCAGTGACGGTTTGTCACTTTGACTACTGAAATGTTTTGGCTCATCAAGTCTTCTCTAATTTAACCCATTCACTGTTCTGTGTTTTCAGTGAGTGCAGGCATCTCCCTCCCTCATAGGAAAGTCTGAAACCAAGCAGCACCTGTCCTCCTGTCCTCCAGAACTCACCTAGGTCTTCGTCCCAGATGTGATGCTAGTGACTCTCATGTCAAAGGGTTAGGCAGTGGTTTGTTGGGGAATGTTTAACAACCCACTAGGGTGTGGGAGAAGGAGAAAAGCCCCAGTGTGTAGCATATGCTAATTTCCTTATAGCAAATTCTCTCTCCATGGTTGATTTCAAACTACCCATGTACATCAAAGCGAATGGCATGTGAGGAGGACAGGCACATATGGCTCTCACAAGCCAGCCGGGCAGCCCAGCACCAGGCTCGAGTCCTTAACAAGGAGCTGTAGGAGTCAACAAGGCTACCCCTGCATAAGGCACCCTCATTCCCTAAATAGGAACTGGCCTCTCTTCTACCTAAAGACAATATTGGTTACATGCTTACCTAGCACTGGTTTTATTCTGTCCTGTAGTGTATTAGCTCTTTTTGTGCTTATTTCTTTTGTGATGTGGGCTCTTTGATGACAGGAAAACTGTACTTTCCATCTTTGATTTCCTCCTGGAGCCTGCACTCATTATTTGTTGAATGACCTTAATGACTGTCTAAATAGTATCAATGGGGAAAAGAGAAGTATAATTCATTCTATACATTATGTTGAATTCAGTTTTTACCAAAAATCTGTAAAACTTTTCACAAAAAACTATAATTATGATAATTTCCTTTGATGGGGCTTCAGGTCAAAGTATAGCAAGGTAGTAGAGAAATAAGTTCAAAGAGTTTATTACATTCCAATTGAAATTATAATTCTTAAAATATTTTCTTCTTTATTTCCTCTTGATTTCAGAACCAAAATATCTTATTCTTCTTTTTCCTTATCTTCAGAATTAAAAAAAAAAAAAAATAGCTTTCAACATCAGACTGTAAAGAGTGGACCAGAATAGCATCTTGTGTACCCTTTATTTTAATTTTAGACACAATAATTTCCAAGTGCAAATTTAAGAACATTCATTAAAACTGTGTTAGTCCAAAACAGATCTGGGAAAGTAAACTCATATAATAGAAAATTTTAATGCAGTCATAAAGACAGATACTTGCCTATGAGCAGCGCCCAGGAGAGCAGGACAGATGGGAAGCAGATGGGTAAGCCCAAAGGGACAAAGTGACCCTGCCTCAAGCATGTTGAGAGGGCTCTGGATTAACTTCAGTTGCCATTTCCTGCTGTCTCTTTTGGGCACATATATCAAACAGTCAAAGACGATAGTTTAATTCATCTAAGACTTGCTCTGGGGTTAATATAGGTAAGGAAAGACAGAGCACTAGGAGATGGTAGCCGTTCAGAGAGAAGCATACTGACCAGCAAACTGTAGGTGGGAGTGAAATAGGAGGCCTTAGGAATGGCAGACACAGGTGTGCATGCCTCGAATCCTTAGGGGCAAGATGACATGCAGAGGGCCCGATCCAAACGTGTTGTGATTTATGAATCTGAAGCCCAGCACACCAAAAGAGCCCTTGAACTAGAAATGAAAATCCTAGGATTTGGCTGGGATGTGGCTCAGTGGCTGAGGGTTA
Organism: Tamias sibiricus; assembly: GCA_025594165.1. Lineage (NCBI taxonomy): Eukaryota > Metazoa > Chordata > Mammalia > Rodentia > Sciuridae > Tamias > Tamias sibiricus. The sequence continues at coordinate 87,332,334 of CM046663.1, read as the reverse complement.
GCAAGCTCACGGCCCTGGGTTTAACCCAGCATGAGAGAATGAACAAATCAGGGACGAAGAAGAGGAGAGAGCAGGGGAGAGAGAAGAAAGGAGAGAGGGAGAAAGAAAAAGAAAAAGAAAATCCTAGGATCTTGTCCTGACTTCTTCATTTTACTGGTCATTTAGCCTCATCAATTGCTTTGAGTTTTTGTTTCCTCGCATGGAAAATGAAGGCTGAGCTTAAATAACTGCAAAAAGTTCTTCTAACACTTGTAACGAAAGTACTATAATCCTTTCTTGTATAAACTAAGAGACAAAATTACAGTGTCCATGCTAATAATTCCTTACCAAAAAAGAAATGTAAAGTGTATTAGGCATATTACAGAAAAATGCAACATATAGGTTTCTAGTGACTATCTAAGATTGAAGAGTTTCCCTGATCTAGAGAATGTGGAACATTTTCTATTGTTGCTAAATGTACAATACATAGTCATCGACTCCAATTAGAAATTTTAAATGCCTCATTTTTTTCCTATGGGATATTTTACCATGTATACATACTCATGTGAATGTGTGTGTACATATAAATATCCACACATGGTATGTTTTAGTCTAAAGGTTCTCTGAAGTGTTTGCCTGTTTTCTCCTTCTGCCCACCAATTACTATCACATCACCTTCACAGATGAATTAGATCTGCAGACACAAGGAAGTCCTGAGTCCACCTAACAACTGACTTCAACTTTTAATTAAAACCTCAGTAGGCCAGGCATGGTGGCGCACGCCTGTAATCCCAGCACTTGGGAGGCTGAGGCAGGAGGATCCCGAGTTCAAAGCCAGCCTTAGCAATGGCGAAGCACTTAGCAACTCAGTGAGACCCTGTCTCTAAATAAAATACAAAAAAGGGCTGGAGATGTAGCCCAGAGGTCGAGTGCTTCTGAGTTCAATCCCCGATACCCCCCCCCCCCAAAAAAAAAAAAAACCTTAGTAAGCACAAGAGGCCAAAACAGTAGAATCAAAACAGAGGGAATGGGCTATCTGGAAACATGTACAGATAATTAAAAGTATCTAAAGTAATCCCTTCATCAAAACTACTAATAAGATTCTTTTCATTAATTCAACAACTGTTTACTTAATGTCTGTCATGGTTTGTTGCTAGGGACACGGTAAGAAGCAGTGACCTAAATGGTTCCTGACCTCACAGAACCAACAGACATTAATGAAATCATTACACAAGAATAAAATTACAATCATGTTAAAGATGCATTTTATTTTGTATTCTTTCAAATTCTGAATTTTTGTTTGTTTGTTTTAAATATTTATTTATTTACTTTAGTTGTACACAATGCAATGCATTTATGTCCATGTGGTGCGAGGATTGAACCCGGGCCGCGAACGTGCAAGGCTAGCACTCTGCCGCTGAGCCACAACCCCAGCCCTGAAGTTTTTAAGAACTGATGAATCCTTGGATTTTAAGAACCCAAATAAAAGAACTTCCTCCTTTCCCTTGATACTAATGATAAAACTAATGTTTTAAAATAATATTCAAATCTATTTCTTAGGAAAACTCTTAAATTGTAAATTCTCAATTAAAAATTGCTTTGTAAATAAATGCATTTAGCAGCTTGACTATATGAATCTGCACTATAGCTCCTAACATGACTATTTAAGCCATTTTACAGACTAAAACGCTTTAAATGGAAGACTACCTAATCTTCATACATCCCACCATCACCAGAAATTCATGTAGAGACTTCTGGCTCTCACCTCACATCTTTTCCATGAAGTTTCAGGAAAGTCCTATGGGTTTTTTTTGGGGTTTTTATGGGGGGTGGGTATTTTTTTTTTTTTTTTTTTTTGGTACTGGGAATTGAACTCAGGGGCACTCAACCACTGGGCCATATCTCCAGCACTTTTTTGTATTTTATCAGAGACAGGGTCTTACTGAGTTGCTAAGTGCCTCGCCATGGCTGAGGCTGGCTTTGAACTCACGATCCTCCTGTCTCAGCCTTCCAAGTGCTGGGATTACAGGCGTGCGCCACCGTGCCCAGCTCCTGTAGATTTCTTAATAACATATTAACCATGTCTTCAACACTCACGGAAAGGCTTCCTCCACTTCTCGTTTTTTCTTCTTATCAACCATTTTTTTTTCTATTGGAAACACTCACTGACAACTGTCCAGTGCTAAGTATCATATTCCACTCATTTCTTTGTTCAAAACTTCATTTTCAGACTAAAGACCATCCATCGTCTTCTTAAACGTTGTCTTTTTTTTTTTGTACCAGGGATTGAGTCCAGGGGCATTTTACCACTGAACCACATCCCAGCCCACTTTATTTTTTATTTTGAGACAGGGTCTCACCAGGTTTCTTAGAGCCTCACTAATTTGCTGAGGCTGGCTTTGAACCTGCAATACTCTTGCCTCAGCCTCCGAGCTGCTGGGATTATAGGTCGGTGCCACCACGCCCAGCCAGCATTGTCATTTTTATCAATAGGACTAGCATCTGGCTTTCTGAAAATGTCAACGCTGTTTTGCATAAAGATATACATAGTCACTGAAAAAGGGTTCCTATACATACCCATATCAGAAACTCAGGTAGGACAATGATCTACTGACATGCTTTGCCCACACTCCAAACTCAAAGAACATTTCATATGGTTGTATTCTTCTCTCAATAAAATTTCAGATTTGTATATTCAAGAGTCACACATGACACTCAAAATTATGAATGTCACTAGTCTAGGATAGTCCATATATGTTAATAAATCAAGTATAATATAAGCCAAAGACCACAATTTCAAAATAGAAAAATTATATGTGACAATAAAGCATGAAAATAATGGCTTTGAATAACAAAAATATTTTAATCATACAAACCTTTAAAGCCATCAGGATATACATCGGACAGAAATTTAGTACTGATGTCTCCTTTTACAAAGCGTGAATTGATTATCACCTCTCGAAGTAATGCAATATTATGTGTAACACCTAAAAATAAAATGACATAAGGTTGGATTGGGGAATAATGAGTCAATTTAAAACCCTAATTCTTGTAACTTGAAGAAATTTATCATCAGTGTCCAATGATGGGAGAACGACTCAAGAGTACTTTTCCCTTTGATGTTCAAATAACAGCAAACCCCTGAACATGAGGTAGCACTACAACACCCACTGTAAACTTCAGAAGCTTGTTATCGTTGATTCGACTGGGAAATAATGTCTTTCCAATAAATGGCACTAGAACGAGATAGTCTCTGGGGGGGAAGAAAGGGAAAGAAAATGAACTCACTCTAATTCACACCACAGACAAAAATCAACTCAAAATGGATCACAAACCTAAATGTGTCTTAAAAGTCTAAAACTATTTTAAGATTTATAAAAGAAAGAAAAATTTGGTTACCTTGGGATAGGAAACAGATTCTTAGTGCACAAAAATCATGAACCATAAAAGTATCAACAAATTGTATTTCATCTGAATTTAAAGTCTTCAGTGCACAGTGGTGCACACTTGTAATCCCAGCAACTCACGAGGCTGAGGCAGGAGGATTGCAAGTTTGAAGCCAGCCTCAGCAACTTAGTGAGACCATATCTCAAAATAAAAAATAAAAAGGGCCAGGTGCAGTGGCACATGCTTTTAATTCTAGTGGCTTGGGACACTGAGGCAGGAGGAGTGCAAGTTCAAAGCCAGCCTCAGACAAAGCAAGGTTCTAAACAACTCAGTGAGACCCTGTATCTAAATAAAATAAAAAATAGCAGCCGGGCGCGGTGGCGCATGCCTGTAATCCCAGCACTTGGGAGGCTGAGGCAGGAGGATCCCGAGTTCAAAGCCAGCCTCAGCCATGGCGAGGCACTTAGCAACTCAGTGAGACTCTGTCTCTAATAAAATACACAAAAGGGGCTGGGGATGTGACCCAGTGGTTGAGTGCCCCTGAGTTCAATCCCCAGTACCAAAAAATAAAATAAAATAAAATAAAAATTAAAAAATACAAAATAGCAGTGGGGATGTGGTTCAGTGGCCAAGTACGCCTGAGTTCAAGCCCCAGTACCCCCCCATAAATAAATAAATAAATAAATAAAAATAAAAAATAAAAATAAATAAATAAATAAATAAATAAGAGGGTTGGGGATATGGCTCAGTGGTAAAGTACCCAGGTTCAATCCCCAGTACCAAATAAATAAATAAATAAAAATTTAAAATCTGTTTTGCAAAAGACAGTTTAGCACATGCTGGGTTCGATCCTCAGCACCACGTAAAAAAATAATAATAAGTAAATAAAATAAAGGTATTGTGTCTACCTACAACTAAAAAGTGAAATATTTTTAAAAATGATAGTTTAAAAAGTGAACTGCAAATCATAGACTGAGAAACAATATTCACAACACCACATGTCAGACAAGAAACATACATGGGATATTAAAAAAAAAAAAAAAACATTTTTACAACACATTTATAAGACAACAAACAAGTCAAGTTTAAAAAGAAATCGGGCAAAAGATCTAAACAGACAATTTGAAAAATGCCCAATAAGCACAGGAAAATGTTCATCATCATTATTGTCAAAGAAACGAGAGATACCACTACACACCAATTTACATAGCTAAAAATTAAAACATGGATGCTGGTGAGGATATGGAAAATCAGAATTGCCACACCTCGAGGCAGCAGTAATAAAATGGTAACTTATTTTGAAACAGTTTGGCAGTTTCTGAAAAAGTTAAACATATACTCATCACGCGATTCAGACAATTCACTCCTAAATATTTCCAAGTTCAATAAAAATATGTCCATGCAAGGATTTATATACAAAGGTTAACATCAATTTTACTTGCAATAATCAAAACTTGGAAAAAATCTAAATGTCCATCAACAAATAAATGAATGGATTAACATAATGTGGTTTTTCCAAACAATGGAATTCTATTCAGCAGTAAAAAGAGACGAGCCGGGCGCGGTGGCACACGCCTGTAATCCCAGCACTTGGGAGGCTGAGGCAGGAGGATCGCGATGGTTCAAAGCCAGTGAGCCTCAGCAATGGCGAGGACCACTTAGCAACTCAGTGAGACCCTGTCTCAAAAAATAAAAAATATAAAATAAAAAAAAAAAAAAAAAGGCTGGGGATGTGGTCCAGTGGTCGAGTGCCCCTGAGTTCAATCCCTGGTACCACAAAAAAAAAAAAAAATAAATAAATAAAATAAAATAAATAAATAAGAGGGTTGGGGATATGGCTCAGTGGTAAAGTACCCAGGTTCAATCCCCAGTACCAAATAAATAAATAAATAAAAATTTAAAATCTGTTTTGCAAAAGACAGTTTAGCACATGCTGGGTTCGATCCTCAGCACCACGTAAAAAAATAATAATAAGTAAATAAAATAAAGGTATTGTGTCTACCTACAACTAAAAAGTGAAATATTTTTAAAAATGATAGTTTAAAAAGTGAACTGCAAATCATAGACTGAGAAACAATATTCACAACACCACATGTCAGACAAGAAACATACATGGGATATTAAAAAAAAAAAAAAACATTTTTACAACACATTTATAAGACAACAAACAAGTCAAGTTTAAAAAGAAATCGGGCAAAAGATCTAAACAGACAATTTGAAAAATGCCCAATAAGCACAGGAAAATGTTCATCATCATTATTGTCAAAGAAACGAGAGATACCACTACACACCAATTTACATAGCTAAAAATTAAAACATGGATGCTGGTGAGGATATGGAAAATCAGAATTGCCACACCTCGAGGCAGCAGTAATAAAATGGTAACTTATTTTGAAACAGTTTGGCAGTTTCTGAAAAAGTTAAACATATACTCATCACGCGATTCAGACAATTCACTCCTAAATATTTCCAAGTTCAATAAAAATATGTCCATGCAAGGATTTATATACAAAGGTTAACATCAATTTTACTTGCAATAATCAAAACTTGGAAAAAATCTAAATGTCCATCAACAAATAAATGAATGGATTAACATAATGTGGTTTTTCCAAACAATGGAATTCTATTCAGCAGTAAAAAGAGACGAGCCGGGCGCGGTGGCACACGCCTGTAATCCCAGCACTTGGGAGGCTGAGGCAGGAGGATCGCGAGTTCAAAGCCAGCCTCAGCAATGGCGAGGCACTTAGCAACTCAGTGAGACCCTGTCTCTAAATAAAATACAAAAAAAAAAAAAAAAGGCTGGGGATGTGGTCCAGTGGTCGAGTGCCCCTGAGTTCAATCCCTGGTACCACAAAAAAAAAAAAAAAAAAGAGACGAGTCATTAACATACAAAATAACACGGAGGAATCTCAGAATAATTATACTCAATTAAAGAGGCAAGACCAATAATAATGCATACAGTATAAATTACGATGAACAAATCTGAGAAAACACAAATCAAACTACAGCGACAGGAAGCAAATCATGTGGTCACATCAGAACAGGGGCATGGATTACCCAGGCCCTGAGGAAGCTTCTGGAGGTGACAGAAATGTTCAGCACCTAGTCACGATGGTCTCATGGCTGTATATGTCTATGTCCATGCTCATCAAACTGAACACTTTAAACTGAACATTTAAAATGTTAGGAGTTCATTCTATGTCAAATATATCTTAATGAGTATGTGGGAAGGGGGACGACAAATGTGTCTTCAGGATAGAAGAACTGAGCCTAGCAGACAATGACTGTTTAAAAGTAAAATTAAAATAGGTAACTGCTATGAGAGAAATACAAATGGTGCATGGGAGAGTCCTATGACACAGAAGGGCTTTAAAGAGCCTGTGTCATCTTGATTACAAGGGCCTTAAAAGTGGCTCACAAAGTCTAAAATCCTCAGTCTATGGCCAAGGCAGTCAACATCTGCTCCTGGGTCTTAACAGTGTTGATCTTCAGAGCAAGTCAATCTAGATTTGTCAACATCTATTCCTTACCTATTGTTCATGTGGCAATCAGATCCCACAGGAAGGAAGCTGAGAGCATGCAGTAGATAAGATTCGGAAACTTTCATTAACCAGTTATAGAATGAGAAACCACAAAGAAACACAAGGTGCCTTAAAGAAAACTGTGGTCCAAAGAGGCTGAATAATGTAAAGTTTAATAATTACAAATTACAATAACAACAAATGGTAACACTAGTCTTCTCCAAGGAGAAGAAATATGGGTAGGGAAATGAGACAGGAAGGGCAACTTCCTTTTTACTGTATCACTGGCACCTTCTGAATTTTGCATCATGAATGCATTATTTATTCAGAACAATGCAATAGATTTTTAAAAATTATGATAGCAGTATATGTAGAATTTTTTGAAAATATAGAGGCAGGTTGAGACACATTGCTAGCTCCCCTAAAACCTTTATCCTGTACCCACAGAAATCAAGATTTATCTGAGCAAAAGACACCCAGCCACAGCCTGTAACTCCCTGCCTAGCTTGCAGCCAGGCCTGAAACTAACTCCTAGACAAGGGAACACAAGCTAAAGTGATGCGGTCCATACCTGCTGCACGTGCTTATAAACAAACGGCTTGCTGGACTTCCTTTCATCCCTCTTCCTGTGGGGTTCCTTGTGTGGTGGGAACTCAGCTTTGTCAAGGGGAATGAAGCACAGCCACAAGGTGGGGGGTGTCCTTGAAAGACCTCATGAAGTTGACCTGCCCCGCTAGCACGGACCAGAAGACTATTACATGAAAGCTAATGCATTTCTACCTTAATTTACACCAGTGTATTTAGAAATCTTTATCACAGCAGATTACCAGGTGCCCTAATGCATGTACATGAGGGAGAAGAGCATATCTTTTTCTATGACTTCCCATCTCTAAGCTTATCAATATCAGCAGCTTACTACGTCCTTCTGGGCATTTTTCTATGCATCTCTATATTAGATCATAAGAGCAACTGTATGAAAAATTCTGAGTGTCTGTTCCTGTCTCAGAAGATGTGATGTGTTCTTATTTTATAAAAGTCAATTCCCAAACTATTCAAACTACCTTAAAACATTTAGAGAAAGTTCTAGAACTCAAATATTAATGTTATTCCTTCAGCTATACAAATATGTCATCTTTGTTCTCCTCTTCCTCCTCCTCTCTGTCCTTCTCCTCATCTCCCTTGCCCTCCTGCCACGTAAGACACTACCATACACAGATGATGGTCCTAATCAGTACCTTTTATAGCCAAGGCAAAATGGACTCTCTCCAACCTTGCTCTGTAGGCAATGCCAGCTCACACACAATAGCTACTATTTCTAAGGGGTTTCTCTCTTCTTAATGAGGAAAAGATATACAAAATTATTACATGTATGAGACATGAGAGTATCAGCCTCAACTAAGAGCTTTTATAAATAAATGTTTTTATAAGGAACATATTAGAAGATATAGGAAACTTCTGATGACACCAACATACCTAGAGAATCATTGAAAAATGTGACATTTACCTATATTATAGGCAGCGGTTATATCAGTAAAAATGAAGCTCAGCTGAAGCAGTATGCTGGAATGCTTAGAAAGACAAACTAGGGAGGTGAGAATTCTTAAACGATGTCAGGCTATCGAAGGGAAATTGATCCCTTGACCAAAACCAAAGTACTTCTGAAGAAGAAAAGGGACCTCGCTTGGCAGAGTGGAACCTAGGAACAGGAATGATAGCTGTAGAGTTCCAGAGGAGGGACACCTTTGTGACTTAACACATTTTTCTGGCTGGGAAAGAAAACAAAAATGCAGAAGGACGCATGGGGTAGTTGAGATGGCATCAGGGAGGAACTTGGGTGCGTTAGGGATTTTTACTGCTGTAAAAAGCAAATGATTACTACCAGGTATTTCTGCGGGGAAAACCAGAAGAAAGACACCCTCACCCAAGAGTAGGAGAGAAGAGTGCCAGATGGAGCTGAAAGGGCCAATGGGGCATTCAGGGTCTGGCAGGACCAGGCAAAGACGTCACTGTCCCTTCTAAGCAAAGAGGACGGCTAAGGCTGCAGGGACAGGACCTTTTTTATACAGCCCAGGACCACTCAGGCTGCTAGATGGAAAAGGGACTGCAAAGGGCAGGAGTGAAGATGGGAAAATGGATGAGCTCTCAGCCACATAATGAAGAACAGCAGGCTGTAGTCCATGGCTAGGGTGTGCACAGCACAGATGGAGAAAAAGAGCTGGACTAGATAGAGGTACAGGGACACAGACAGGGCTTAGTGACTTAGCTGGGGTCGACAAGGGGATATGAACCAAGCACAACACCCAATGTTTGCTCCGTAGTATGACAGAAGATGCCATGTGCAGACAAGGGGTATGTCGACAGAAGGTGACTCAATTCATTCTGGGCAAGTTGAGCTTGCGATGCTTGTGAGATGACCACCTGATGTCTGAATGGCAAGCAGAGGAGCAGACGGGCTAGAGGCTCAGGCGGAAGGCAGGCTTCCCAATCACACAGCCCAGAAGAGCAGTGCAGAATGAAGCCAGCACAATGCAAATCATTCATATATCACAATACCTGAAGTTCTTGAGGGAAAACAAGGCCCTAAAGGAGGGACTGGAAAGGATGAAAGTTGAAAGATCAAGGATCAGAAGGAATTTAATTTAAAAAAAAGATGGTTCTTAGGTACAAATTAACAATTGAGAGTATTTCAACTTACAAGCTTTTTTACAGAATAGAACTTATACGAAGGCATTTTAACTCTCAGGATTTTTGTTCTTCCCTCCCCAAGATAAATAAAAATAATACTGCTGTCATATATATTTACTGTTTTGTATTTAACTTCCCTGGCTATTCTTTTACAGCTTTGTGCAGGTATAAATTTTCTAGCTCTGTATGTGGCCAATGCCAGAACAGCTGGAACCAGACCCTACCTTCAGTACTACACAACTTTCAGAAATAGTCAATGAATTGAAAAAAGATTATTTTCTGATGCCCAGTGATGAATTTGTATCTAATGACATCCAAAAAAATTAAAAGTATGCAGTCTTACAGGATAAATGATATGTTGTAATTTCATTCCACACTCAAATCTGAAAAAGGTGTTGATTTTAGACAATATGACACAAAGGAATTACAACCAAATATTACTTTGCATTTTTTATATCAAAGAATAAAGCCATTCAAGTACATAAACGAAACATGGACTTTTTAAAATCCTTCAACTTGAATACTGAATACACCATGAAAAAATATGCTTTATCTCACTAAACAATGCTGTCAGAATAAAATTAAAACACAAAAGCATCGTCTTTAATATTCTCTGAATAATAAATATTATGAATAAATAATATTCTCTGAAGAAAATATTATATATCACTATGTAAAAATCAATCATTATCCGTTTCCCACCTAAGGATTATGTGGTGAAATAATGGCTAATGACTGAAATGTTCTAAACAGTACTGTACATTAATTAATTAAAATCAAAATGGAATTAATCAGAAAATTATTTTATACCTTAAAGTTCAAGACATCAGATAGAAGAGAACAATCACTGAACTATTACACGGTATGCTACATATTTGAAAGTTCCCATTTTGTACTTAGTTTACCTTCTTCCCATGTTCCAGAAAAGACAGTGACATTTGAACAGCTCTTTGTGCAAAAGTAAGTGGACAGTAGAGGTATTATCTGAGAGTTATTTTACAACCTCAATGATATTATTAATCACATACTCATAAAAATTATGACTGGGGGTTTTAGATTGGGAATTGAGGATGACCTCTGCCAAAGTTCACCAGGTCCCATCTGTATGGGAAATCATGACCAGCCATGGCAAGCGGCCCCCAGAGCAGCCTTCTCCTGACTGCCTGCTGGTTCCAAAACACTGGCCAGACATTAGCTGTGCACACTGCCAGGATCAAACAAAAGCATTGCTCATTTCATGGGGACTTAGGAATTAACTTTAACCAAGTTACATTTTTGCTCTAAAGTTTCTCTATTAACAAAAGCTCACAATCAGCTCAGGAAAAGAAATTCATATTTGAATAATTAAGCAATTACCAAAACAAGATAGTAAATTGTTCTTCCTCATGTGTCCTTTACAAAACAATTTTTCTAACCCACCACTCTTTTAGAATTATCCAGATGAATAAATAAAAATCAAAAGGTTATCTTTGCTTTTATTCCTGAACTGTGAGCTGAAGGAGCAGGGGAAGCTCTTCCTCGTGATGCTTTTAAATTTTATTCTGGAATAAGCTTGGAATTTTAGAAAATTTGCAAAATAGTACAGGTTCTCCAGCTGAGAATATCTTAAACCACATTTATTTGCTGTATCATTAATGGTCTCTGCATGTATAGATCACACACACTATTTTCCCTTCTAAACAATTCAAAGTAAATTGCAGACAAGATGCCAGTTTAACCCTACATATGTCACTGTACATTTCCTAAAAGGAAAGTAAGTCTCTGTAACCACACTACAGTGATCAAGATCAGAAAAGTATAACATTGATAATGATACCATTATCCAATCCATAGGCTTGATTAAAATTCCACCAAACATCCCACTATGACCTTTAGTATAAGAAAGTTACTTTTTCCTGGCCCAGTATCTAATCCAGGGCCACCTTCCCCTCCGCTGTCATGTGTCTTTTGCTGGCTTTGATCTAGATAAGCTGTTCCAGTTCCCTTTGTGTTTTGTGACCTTGACATTTTGAGGAGCAGAAGCCACTGGTTTTGGAGACTGGCTTTCAGGTGGGTTTGTCTGATGTTTCTGCAGGATTATGTTCAGGCTATGCATTTTGGGCAAAAATATCACAATGGTGGTGCTCTTCTCAGCATCGTAAGGAGAGGATGCTGATTCGTCCATTATTTGTGACTTCCCCTTGTGTTAATAAGTCATCTTAAAGAGGGATATCAAGAAAATATGCAAATACCCATTTCTCATATTTTCACCATTAATTTTTGCATCCACTGATGATTCTGACTTAAACATCTGGTGTTTACCAGATGGTGATTTTTCTACATTTATTAATGAGCTAAAAACCTACAAGGAGAACTATCTTCTCCCCAGATTATCCACCCTCTCTATGTTAGTATCAACTCAGGGACTCATTCTATTCCATGGATGATAGTCCCTTCCTGTCACTATTTAGCATTATTTATTTTCTCAGATGTGGCCAGTGGGAGCCCTTGCAAGCTGGCTCTCATGTCCTTTTGACAGATCATCATTTTTTGAGCACTTGTTTACTTTCTTCCACAAGAAGTTTCCAGCTCATCTTATATTCTTGCTGAAATCAGCCACTATATCAGGGAGCCCTGGTTACATTCAGTTATTTAGTGGATGGAGGCCAAGGTATTGACAAACACCCAGCAATACAGACAGCCACCCCACAGCTCCAAACTGTTAATACTGCCAAAGGTGAGAAGCCCCAAGCTAGATAATGTGCATACTTTTGTGTGCATGCACAGGGGGACACACACACACACACACACACACACACACACACACATAGTGCCTTTACATATGTATCAATCTGTGTGAAAACCTAGGGGTTCACACGACCTCCAATTTCAACCCAACACCACAGAGGCCACTCCACCCCTATGCATTCCCACATCTGCTACTGCCTTCTCCAACAGGGAAAAACTTGGTTCTTATTTCCACAATACATGTGTTTATTTCCTCAGTCCCAGAACATGCCTAAATTATTTTCAGAACTGCCAAAGCATCAACTATGAAAAACAAACCTACTAACTAGAGTTTAATATTTGTTTATACATATCTTCTCCTCAGCCTGAGGATATATAGAGTTAAAATTCTGTTAAAAGTATTTGGGTTAGTTTTTTTTCCTTTCCTCTCCCCTTCGGTGTGATTATATTATTCATCTGAAATATAGTCCATCAGTTATGGTTTCTATTCTGTTTTGAGTTCTCCCTAAGAATGTTGATTCATTCAGAAATATTAACATGGATCTAGAAATCAGAATCACACAAAACTGTGCAATCAAAAAGTCTCTCCCCTTCATCATATTTACCTTTTCTACCATCCCCAATCATTCCCACCACATTCCTCCGGCCTTGGGTATGTATGTCTATGTGTTTCCACAAATAAGCAGACATACTTATATATCTGATTTCCTCTGACATCCACCAATAACTGTTTTCTCTTCCTTGTTTCTTCAATAAGAGAAATGCTGCCCCTTAGCTTAGAATATTAACCACCTTAATATCAACTACAAGTGCCATCTTTCCTTGCAGCTAGGTGTGGCCATGGTACTAAATGCCAACAGGATGGGAACAAAAGTGAAGCTGCCCTTTCTAGGTCCTTCCCTGAAGGTAAGTGGGCATGAACTCCCCTACCACCTTCCTGCTGGAACTTGACAATGGACATTAAAGCATCCACTTGGGTCCCCAAAATGATACCACCTGCTCTCAATGTAAGAGTCCCCCAGAAGCCCTTGACAACCTCCCTTCTGCACTGATATAGGAGGGAAGAAGTCAACTCTATCTTTCCTCAGTTGCTTCTTTTTCTTTTTTTTTTTTTTTTTTTTTTTTTTTTAATTTCTGTGTTACAACTCTTAGTCTACAGCCTAAGCACAGGTCCTCAGGTAGGGAGAGGATGATACTATTCAGGCAATAAAAATAACTGGGGCTGGGGGCAAATAAAAGTGTAAATGAGACTGCAGAGGCCATGCTGGGGTGTAGAAGCATGTGAGCCTAATGAAAAGACACTGATGGGTTTGAAGCAGAGAAATGATTTTGGGTCTTAGTCCCAGGTTCCTGGTACAGAGTTCACAAAAAACCTTTGAACTTTCCTGAATGATAGGAATGAGAGGAGCATCATTTATTATCATAATAAGCTATTTTTGACCATACCTGAGCTTATGCTGATGATGACAGCTTATGCTGGGAGCCAGATGAACCAACCATGTAATGAGAGATTTAGAACCTTTAGCCTGATCATCCACCCACCCATACCTAGGGCTGGAGATGGACTTAATCACCATGGCCAATAAGAACCATCGCCCTGTCTATGAAGCTTCCATAAAAACCCCACTCTATGGGACACTATCATGAGAGCTTCAAGGCTGAAGAACACAGGAAGTACTGGGGGCGTGACAGGGCCCTGGAGGGCATGGAAGTTGCGGGGCCCTTCTCCACCCTTAACCTAGCACCTCTTCCATTTGACTGTTCCCAAGTTGTGCCTTCTGTAATAAACCAGTAATAGTAAAGAAATGCCTCCCTGAGTTCTGTAGCCACAGCAGGCTGAGTGCCCCTATCTGAAATGTTTGGATCCAAAAGTGTTTCAGATTTTTGGATTTCTTCAGATTTTGGAATACTTGCATAGACTTCTCCTGTTGAACATCCCTAATCTAAAAGTCTGAAACCAAATGTTCCAAAATTTGAAACTTTTCTTCTGAAGGTCACAATCATATTGCAAAGTATCAAAAATGAGGAAGGGGTGGTGAGAATCCCTAATTGATAGCCAGTCAGTAGAATCACGGGTGGCAACCTGGGCCTTTCAACTGACCCATGAAGTGGGAGCTCTCCTGGGACTGAGTACTTAACCAACTGCACACAGTGTCAGAACTGAATTGAGTTGATGGGCACCTGGCGGGTGCTGGCAGAGAACTAAGAGACTCCGCACATTGGATGTCAGAGTGTTGAGAGCGAAGGGAAAAAAGTGTGTTCCATTTATGATAATTACTTTGGTACTTTGAAAAGGTTATTCCATCTATACTGAACGGTTGACTGGTACAGGAAGGTAAAAGTATTTACAGGAAGTCCCTTAAGGAAGCTCTGGCACTAGACCACAAGATCGATGAGAGGACCAAAGAAAAGTAACTAGCATTGAAGACATCTAGACTGAGTGTTGAGGCAGCCCTTTGAAGGCCTTTGAGACCAAGTTTCTACAAGCCACTTCAGTGATGATGCATCCATCATCATGCAAGCTTCTTTGGCCATCCCTTCTCTTCAGCTGATCCAACTGTCTCCAGGTCCCCTAAATACTCCCTTTCTCTTTTCCAAGCTGCCGCAGGCTATCTTCTGAGATTGCTGCTCCATGATCAGTCAGGTCCACTGTATGCTTGGTATCTCTGTGGAACATTCTACCAAACTCCTCACCTCACCTAAACCTCCATGCCTTCAAGGAACTCACGTCTCTAACAACCCTTGCATACCTCCTGTGAACCACACAACCTCTAGAACATTCCCTCTTCTAATGCTCAGAGAAACTTCTGCTAACTTGAGGCTTATTTTATCTGGCTATAAAATATTCTCCAAATCCTTGTCATCTATCAACATCCTTACCACAATCCAACCCTCATTAAAAGAATTGTTGCTTGATTTATACTCTTTCTTCCAACACTAACTCATGCCCTCCCCTGTGTAGATGGCCCATGCAACCCCTACCTCCCAGTTCTTTGGACATCATCTCAAATAATCTGTCCATCTACTCTAGCCACTGAGACCCACAGTTGTTGCGAGCCATCCATGGGCTGCCTATGGGCCACCATGCATCAAGCCTAGTGACTAGGAATGTCTGGTGTCTGGGAATGACCAATGGACATTTCCTCTGGTTAACTGCCCTGACACATTGTGAATTCCTATCCTGATATGCCATGTCCCACACAACACCTGAGGTGGGTGTGACCTGCCAAGATGCCAATCAACCTGATGATTGCAAGACATCACAAAGCAAGACTCTGCCCTTGAAACCTTATCCCTGCCTTTGATGTGCCCTCTTAAATATTAACCACTGAGCCATCTTTCCTTTGGCTAGCTCCAGCTCTTGTGTGGACTGGATCTACCAAGGCTCCACTTTTGTAAATATATTTCTGACTTTTTGTCTTTTGTTCTTCACTAATTATTTTAGATTTCAAGTTCTCAGGAGACTTATACCCCCCATGGCAGGAAGAAGAACCCCCCAATGAGATTCTGGCCATCACTCCTTATACGCAGTCATCCCCTGATATCTCCTAACCCTCAATAACTGTACCATATTCAAAATTACCAACTCAAAGAACACATTGTTCTGACTACAACCCCATCCTCCTGGCTCACTACTGAGTGCCTCCACTGGACTAGAACTAAAAAGTCCAGCTACAATTGGGTTGACTGCATTGGGGCCTCTGACAGCCAAAGGTGAGTGGAAGCATACACTGCCCATCGAGAGTGGGGACAGTCTGCAAGTCACCTGCCCCAGACTCTTCAAAACTGCTAGTGAGAAGATAAACAACTGATCAACAAATACATGAAAAAATATTCAACATCTCTAGTAATTAGAGAAATGCAAATCAAAACTACTCTATGATTTCATCTCTCCAGTCATAATGGCAGTTATCACAAATACAAGCAACAATAAGTGTTGGTGAGGATGTGGGGGGAAAGGCACACTCATACATTCCTGGTGGAACTGCAAATTTTTGCAACCAATCTGG
This sequence comes from Tamias sibiricus, assembly GCA_025594165.1. Taxonomy (NCBI): domain Eukaryota; kingdom Metazoa; phylum Chordata; class Mammalia; order Rodentia; family Sciuridae; genus Tamias; species Tamias sibiricus. The sequence continues at coordinate 87,316,025 of CM046663.1, read as the reverse complement.
CAAGTAGTATGGAGATTCCTTAGAAAACTTGGAATGGAATCACCATTTGACCCAGCTATCCCACTCCTTGGTCTATATCCAAAGGACTTAAAAACAGCATATTATACTGACACAGCCACATCAATGTTTATAGTGGCACAATTCACAATAGCCCAACTATGGAACCAACCTAGATGCCCTTCAATAGATGAACGGACAAAGAAACTGTAGTGTGTATGTATAAATACACACACACACACACACACACACACACACACACACACACACAATGAGTAGTAAAAGAGAATAAAATTATGGCATTTGCAGGTAAATGGATAGAGAATATTATGTTAAGCAAAGTAAGCCAATCCCCAAAAAACAAAGGCCAAATGTTTTCTCTGATAAATGGATGCTAATCCATAATGGGCGAAGGGCATGGGATGAGTGGAGGAACTTTGGATTGGCCAAAGGGGAGGGAGGAAAGGGGAGGGGGCCTGGGGATAGGAAAGATGGTGGAATGAGAATGGACATCATTACCCTAGGTACATGTATGATTGCACAAATGGTGTGACCCTACTTCATGTATACCCAGAGAAGTGAAAAATTATGCCCCATTTGTATACAATGAATTGAAGAGCATTCTGCTGTCATGTATAACTGATTAGAACAAATAAATTTTAAAACTTTAAAAAATGCTAGTGAAATGAAATGCAAGAGGGCAAGAGAATAAGATTACACAACCAAAGGTATTGTGCAAACTCTGGACCATGAATGGGGTTAAAAAGCAAATAAAACTTACACTTTGAGAGACAACTATGGAGACTGGAGTATGCATGATCAGCAGTGATGTTATTGGATTGTTGTGAATTTTCTCTGCAGTGATATTGGTATTGCAGTTTGTAGGAATGTGCTCTTACCCTAAAGCTGCCCTGTGAAGTACTTAGGAGCGATGTCATGGTGTTTGCAACCTTCTCTCAAATAGAACAGAAAGAAAACAGGGAAGAAAGGAGGAGGGAAATGAGGGAGGAAAAGAGAGGATGAAGGAGGGAAAGGCAAAGTAGGGGGAAAAGAAGAAATAAGCAAATGGCAAAGTCTGACACCTGATGAAGCCAGGTGAGGAGCATGGTATGACACACCGTCCATTCAACTTCTCTCTAGGTTTAAAAACATCTAAAATAAAAAGACCTAGGGAAAGCACAGCAAGAATAGCCCCCCTTTGACAAAAACTTTGAGCTTCATAAAATTCCATCTGATATGTGCACATCCCTTTCTCTGTGTTCATCCAAACATAATGAAAAATATCTTAGGCTAACAAGGGAGTTTAATATGAGAATGTTTAAACAAGGCTCTGCAAATTACTCTCCCACTATAATATCACACATGGATGTGGCTTCAAGTCACCAGTATGCAGCGCTCTCCGTCAGCGAGGCAGCGTGCTCATTCAAGCAGCGTGCATCCAGTATACATGGTGTTACACAGCCCTTTAGCCACGACAGTCAATGCTGTTGTGACTGTCCTTGTGAACATCATCTCACGTTGGTCTGTCAATCCATGGGAAAGTCTCCCAAAAGTTGAGTGGCTAGGTCAAAAGGTTGGTACTTTTATTTTAAAATACAATACCACATTATCTTCCCAAAAGACCATAGCAAGTAGTTATATTTCTCTGTTCATGTGTTTTTCATACCAGGGGTATTAGAAGCCCCCTGAAATCAGGGACAGCACCACTCACTCTCCCAACAAAGACTTATCCATCATCTACCATGTGCCAGGCACTACTCAGCACCAGTAACACACAATTAAACACGATAAGCACCACCATGCCTGCACCCTAATGTTCTTACGGGATGATCCAACAGTGAGCCATTAATTGCACAATTAATAGTCTCATTATGCTGATAGTAAATGCTTCAGAGAAGGGTTGGGACAGGTTGCCAGGAGCATTATGACCTCAGGAAACAGCACTGGGGATGACCAGAGATGGGCTTTCATACTATTTATCTATGGCTTGATAAATTTCACATCATTGATAATACTACAATTTATGACATTTAAAAATGGTGTTTCATAACTGTGGTGAAAGAGGGAGAAGAGATGGGACCAAAGTTGATGGAGAACACAAATCAGGAGAGTACCAAACCCTTCACATGCCTGATCTCTCCTAACTTCACCACTAAGGCTGCGGCAGAGACTGTGGCTCCATTTTAAAATGTGGAGGATGAGACTCACAGAGACAAGTTAATAAGTCAAAAATCACACACTACTACTACCTATTATAATAAGAGGATGTGGATCCTGGTCTCCAAGATTCACTCCACCATATCACAATGACTCAAGGCAAAAATTTCAGATTAAGCTTGGAAAAATCTATATGCACAATAGAACACATTTCTACATGTGATCTATGTAAAGTTAGGAGAATAAGGGAAGCCACCTTGGTATTTAAGCCACTTAATTTAAACACCATCATATTGGGCTCTACCAGTTTAACGAACATGTGACAACAAAATATTTTTACTCAAACTATCTACCTCAAACTCAAGATTTTACCATTTGAGCTTGTTGTAGTAAAACTTAAATTAACCAAAATCTAATAATTCAACAACCACAGTAAAAAATTCAAAGATAAAGGTTGGGGGAGCTCCCCCAAACCCCCAAAACACAAAGACAAAGAAGTCCTCCAGGAATAAGTTTCCCATGCAACTAATTTATGACCATGTATGTACAGTTATACCCCCCCCCACACACACACACACACGACATGTGTTCCAAACATGTCCCAATATCCTTTGGGGGAAAAAATTACTTCTGAAAGAATATAGACACATGGGTCTATAAAACCAATGCATAAAAAAAAAAAAATATTTGCTGCTTAAAAGAGGGGAACACAGCAAAGTTAGGAATCAGTAAATACTCTAAAATCAAGGCTAAAAAAGGAAGTGGAAAATAAACTAGAAAGAATATAAAGAGGATTTTATAAATTTTTAGATGCAAATTTTTACACTTGAAAGCTTATTGCTTTCTTTTATTTAACAAGGATGAATCGCTAACACAGGAGACTAGATAAAATCACCATTACGGTTAACAAGAGGGAAAGAAAGAAGGTAATGCTTACAGGGAGGGGAGAGAAGAAATTTGTTCTAACAAAGGAAAAATCAGAAAAGAAAAGATGAGGCAAAGTATGAACTGTATGACTTAATTGTCATCAGATGAAAATGAGCTGGGAAAAGTAGATGTGCTGAAAAAAATGGGTCATGAAATTGCTGCTACTGGACAATTGTACAAACTGTTCACTGCACAAAGTAACTCGGTCAAGGGGGCAAGGCACAGGCTCAACGTGCTTGTTGCTAAGCTGGACTTCCTGTTGAACCCTGAGAACAGAGCATTTTTTCTATTCCACACAAGGCCTGAGTCCACTTGCCAAGCCCAGGACCCAAAAGCTGTGTCCACTTGAAGGGAGATTTTCTGAAATCTGCATGAGTGCTTCATTTGGCCTTGAGGAAAGCTGGCATCATACGCGACAGCCACTCTACTCCCTTGACTCCCAAATGGAGCCTCCCAGCCCCACCCAGCAGCCAGCCTTTCCTGTGGAACATTCTTAGACCCCCTCACTACTTGTTCAAAATTCAAAGCTAGCTTATATCTTCCCCTTTTGATTTGGTGTTAAAATCCATTATTCTACAGCTGATAACAATTTCTTTGGGGCTAAAATAATTTACTTATTACTTAATAGAAAATTTCTAATAAAATTTAGAATATGATTTACTCCCCCCAAAGGGGAGAAGTATAACTTTGAGATAATTCTTTAAATGCAAGTGCTGCTCCGAATCCAGTTACTCTAATGGATCACAGGATCTCGTTCTGTTAGGCACTACAGATACCAGCTCCACACATGGGGAAACAAAGCTGCACTTCCTAGAAAACAGTCTACCCTTAGCCTGTAAACCAAAGCAAAGAGCTATTCTCTCTACCCCCAAATCTGTCAAACTTAAGTCACTATGTTTATATCTCCATACATTTCTAAGTTTCCCACTTCAAAAAACAAATTAAAAACTCCATAGACAATAATATAGCAACATTGTTACCAAACTGCACTGACCAATGGTCCTTTATGCTATAGTTTCTCATTTTACATACAATAGTAACTGCAAAACAGAAAATGCTTTTTTAGGAAAGGTTACAAATAATACATTTATTAAATAACTTAAGATGCATGGGTGACTTATAAGACTGTTAAAGAAGGAAGCAGGTCTAATATGTCAGTTGAATTAATTCAAGCTTTTCTGATTTCTACTTAAATACATAGCAAGCAACTGCTTCATGAATTCGCTAATTAGTAAAACTTCAAGCTGTTTGCTAGAACTAGACACCATATGTAGTAGCAGGGCCACAAAGTTTTCTTTTTACCTCGAATAACATAATTATCCAGTGCGTCCTCCATCCTCTTCAGGGCTTCCGTTCTATCACAGCCATAGGCGATTAACTAAAATCAGACAAGCAGAAACAATGTTTATAGCTACCTACATGATAAATGATTCAATCTAGGAACAAGTGAAGTATTTCATAACAGACTTCCCAAGACACCTTTTGAAACTTCTGTTTTTAATATAAAATGTGCTGGTTAAGATTTTTCAAGTAAATAAATATTAGAATCTAGCTATTTCAGACTTTACATTTCATTATCATGGTAAAGAACTATTTGAGAAAACAAAAAATAACAAAAACAAGCCAAAAGTTGAAAAGGAGATATATCAAATATGAAGATTTGGGACAGGATGTAAACATGTAGGACTGGTAAGACTTTTTTATTTCCAGATTTTTCTGTAGTTTGATACACTGAACAGTGATAAAAAGTCACCAAAAAAATACATAAACTTTTAAATACAAAAATTAAAGATTAAAAAAAAAAGTCTATTTTAAGAATTGCTCAGTTTCACACTTAATAGAACACAGAAACAAAGGGCACTGGTACTAGAGTAACAGAAAAGCCTTCCTGCTCCATAGAATTCTGTGCCTGTTTAAATATACCATATAAATTTATAAATAAGAATTTAACTATATATTAAGGATTTAATGATATTAGTCATCCTGCATATGACAACAACTTTGGTAGATTTCATAAGGTCTTCAACATTAAGCAAGCTTGAAAATTAATTTGTAAGCCATTAACCAAAAAGTATACATCCAAAAATGGAATCTTAGCTATTTAAAAATCCACTTATGATATTTTATGTATTTTTATTTTTAAATTAAATTAGGTTTCTCTAATAATATTAGTGTAAAAGCAAAGTTAAAAAAATAAATAAATAATTGGTTTGTTTACTACAACTACATTAAAAAGTACTCTTGGGGAAAAACTATCTTTTGAAACAGAATTTAATAAAGAAATCATTCCTCAATGTAGATTTAAGATTTTTGAGAACACAGGATTTTCAAATAAAGTATACAATTTTAACTACTATAATATTTTAGATACTATAAAGTCTTAAGATTTCAAATACTAAAAAAATTAAGTTAATTATTCAGTCTAGAATGTTAAACTTGGAAAAGACGGGTAGAGAAACCACAAATTATATCTTCTATAATTTGTAATTGGTCTGGGGGTGTTGCTCAGTGGTAGAGCACTTGCCTGGCATACAGGAAGCCTTGGGTTCGATCTCCAGAACCACAAAGGGAAGAAAAAAGAAAGAAAACTGGAAACTTAATTATGTCAAATCTACATAAGGACTATTAACTTGCAAAGAAAAATTGAATAAGTCAAAAGCACTCCAACAAACACGGCCTGTCAGCCCAAACTCTTGATATCACCTGACACTCATACTTTTGTACCTTAGGCAATTTTCTAAAATTGCCAAAAAAGCAAACAAAACTTAATTCCTTCTTATTGCTACTAGCTGGGTTGGTGCCCCTGAGTGGGTGCTTGTTGTTGTGTGTGGTAGAGGTAAATGATCTGATTGGGGAGGACAGGGTATTGCAAATGAATTTGGTCTTAAAATGTCTTAAGCGAAAAAAAATCTGCAGTTTCCATTTTATATTAGTCTATAATTGCATGTTTAATTATAGTACATGATTCAGGTAAAGGCTCCACATCAGACTTTTTAATTAAATATGTACATTGTTCGGAAGAAAACTGAAAAAAGACATTAAGAAATGGAACTAACTTTTGAAATCATAGGATCATAATAAATGCTGATATCACTTCCTGGTTGGATGCCACTGTCAACCCGGACCTGGGAGGAAGAGAGAAAAATGAAAGTGACTTCATATTGGGCAGACTTTTTTAAAGCCACAAATTTAATTGCCACAGAGAAACTAGATAGTTTCAATCTCGAGTAACATTGCCATTCCTGAACATTAGAAAAACAACCTCAAAATGCACAGAGACCAACCCATCTTGATCTGTTAATATGCACTACCAGATACGCTTCTGGTACTAAATGAAGGAACTAAGGAATGAAAAGGGGGGAACTTTATACACCCTACACCAGCACCTCAGGATGCATCTGCAGCTCTCTGCTGGTGTGGCTGATGCCCCTTCCCTGCCTGATCCCTCTGAGCAGCCTGGGGAAGCCTGAGCTGCCCCTCAGTGCCAGAGGAACTGTCCTGGCTTTCATGTCGGCAACACTTTCCTTTCTGCCGCATCCTCCCAACTCTAAAACGCTATTTTCTATTACTGTTAGTCCCCTGAGGACTCCCTGTTTACACAGCTTTTCCCATGGCTTTGCTTTGTGAGGACACAGCCCCAATTAGAGTTCTGATTTTGTGATTTTCATGGGGGGGAAAACAGCACAAGTTCAAAATACCCTTTTGAAGAGCCAGATTGCTATTAACCAGCCAACAAGTTAGTTAGTACATCACTGATTCTTGTTTTCATCTCCCAGTTTGATATCAGCAGTAAGGCATGGAGGTTAGCCATGTAAAACTTCTAAAATGAGCAGTTGCTGAGGATAGAGTAGTTATTAAATTATTGTGACTAAGTTTTGGAATCTGAAGTATTTAAGAGCTAATCAAAATACTGAAGCCTGTTAGGCATGTCCTAGGGGTCTTGAGGATAGAGGAATTTAATCGAAGCTGCTGGAACAGCAGGACTTTGATGCCCAACATTGTACAGGGGTGGGCAGAGGAGAGCGGAAGCTCCCGCTCATCACCTGTGGGAAGAGCGGGCCTCATAAACAGCAGCTCATCTGTCTGCAGCAAGGCAGGAAAAGGTCAACACAGCGGCTGTTAGGCCTTTAATATTTTAATTTAGGCAATTATCAAGGGACCACATGTAGAACCTCTTGTCTAAGATAGCCACATGAGGGTAAGATGATGGCTTTATTACACAGTGACATCAAAAGATAAGCCATGGTTTCACTCTCTTAAAAAAAAAAAAAATTACACCAATAATTATACCAATAAACTCCCTGTAAGGTTTTAAAAGAGAGCATTATGCCCAGAGGGCTTTTATTTCCAAATTTGCAAACACCAACAAAAATATGGATATTTCTATTCACATTCATACATGAAAATATTTAAATGAAAGCCACTCAGCATATGTACAAAACATACTTGGCCTTCTATTTTCTGGAAACATACTTGAGAACATAAACTAAATTCTATTAAATTCCTGGTGTTGATTTAAAAAATTTTAAAAACAACTAGAAAAGAATTAATAGAGCAGCTTTGAAACAATGGCTATCAATCTACACTCTCCCACATGCAAGTAGCCCCAAAATGGCAAAGATGACTGTGCACTTTAGTTTTTCTCCATTTTTAATACCAAAAAGTTAAAGAACTAACTTTACCATCAGGTCACATGTAAAATCACAGCATACTTGCTAATGAGGCTGTGTTCTAAAACTTTTGACTTTCAATATATCCCATCATTGCTACATTAATGGCTTCAAGCTAGTGAGAAATTCTGATATTCAACTCACTGGTGAAATAACAGGCAATTAAGAATGTTTATTACATCCTCCTATAGTTCATAACTTAAAATTTTAATTACCTTGAATAATACCATCTTAAAAGTTAAGTGACCCAGGGCTCCTACATACAACTATGTCTGTCTTATTTACTAAAATTATGATCATGGAAAATATGCCATTTTAATTTTAAAATATATGGGGTAAAATCAAAATATGTGTAATCAACACATGTAAACAAATTGACATTTCCAATTTGAGATGTAACAAAGCATGAAACCCCTGTTCTATAATTTACAAAGTTTTCCAAAAAAAACTAATTTCTAACAATTAAGAGTTGAATCAAGTGCTCATTCCTCCAGGGAAACAAAGGCCATAAAAATTTGCAGCGAATGGTTTAGGAATAAAATCAAATGGAAATTGAACCAATTTTATGAGCAGAACAAAACTGTGGTCTGAAAATAAATTTACAAAGTATGATTAGCAATAATTAGAAAGGAAATTTCATTTCTGCCATATCAATAAATTTCAGGTTTAAAGATACATGTGAAAAGTAGAAACCATAAGTCAACTCTTAAGTATGTATGCTTGTGACCGAAAAAGGTAAGAGAAAATATGGTTCCTCAAGTTAAACTGACTGATCTAGTTTTAATAAGGCAAGGAGGGAAAACCAAGAATGCCTACAACAAGAACACCCACACAGCTCTGTATGAGATTCTTAAACCACTGCTCAGAAACCTCCAGCATAATTGAAACTGCTTTCTCCAGTACCACAGTAGACCCTGGGAAGTATCAGACGTCTCCCACCCTTCGTTCTCAATTCACCTCTCCCCCTAAGCCCAACTCCCAGCCCGCCATGTCTACCTGACAAGTGACAGCCCAATCTGATTAAATGCTTCCAAGGGAGGGGACTCATGGGCCTCCATGACAGGCCAAAAGTGATCACCATGGAGATACATAATTACAGCTGTCAACGCATCTACTGTCCTGCTGACATCAATTTGATTGCTCCCAGCAATAATGATAGACAAAGCTTAGTGTGCACTCTCCTGCACCCAATCACTTTATCTATTCCTTGGTCCATTTAGCTGACATGCAACATTCACACAAGCAAATAACAGCAGTAAGCAGAACATTTAAGGCATTTTAATTGTTTTTTCTTTCTATGGATGGCTCACAACTGCAAATGTTATTACATAAAACTCCTGCTGCAGCATTAATTGAAGAAAGATTTGGTGGGACAAAGCCTGTAGGGGGTATAGTTTGTCCATTATCACTTGTACTTTCAACAGGTCTCACGTTTGAAAATTGCAAATTACAAAAACTTGCGAGGGCAAAATGTTTGACATCCTGTTAGCTATTACAACGTGGTGAAAACTTCTAACAACTAGAGTAATCATTATCAATTCTTATTTAATACTTTTTTGTTTGATTAAAAAAGTGTTTAGATATGTCCCTATGATACTTATTTTTTCATCTGCTATTTAACGTCACATAATGCCTGTTAAATCTTTACAATTTTTTTTTCTGCCTTCAGGCTTTGAACACAGCATGGAGTCTCCCAGCCTAGAAAGGGTCAAGTCCCTTTGGAAAGCACATGGACAAAAACAATTTAAAAAGTGAAATAAATCATATATCCAATAACATCTTCAAATTTAGAATTCTTCCTGTAATCTTTCACCATCTTCTTGCCAGTAATCAAGCTGAATAATCATATTCACAGATGGTGCAGCCCTGTCATCCACCATCTAACATGGTGTCATATCTGTGCACTTACTACCTTGATTAAGAGAAAGGGAATGTCCTTGTTCTTTTCATGCAACAAAAACTATTTAAGGAGCAGTTGTTAAAGATAGAAAGACTGTGGAATAAAACAGACAGATCACTTTTTCTTAACTGATGTAAACAATATGTATTCTTAAAGTCAGTGACACTTAATGGACTGAGGCACACTCTATTTTTCTTAATCCAGTTCAATTAATGGGATGATTTTGTGCTTAAGTTTCTTGACATCTGACTATCTGGGGAAGCTACATTCAATTTGCTGAAAAGATTAAACTGTAACACACACACACACAAAAAAAAAATCATTTACAGTTCTTCCTTAGGATTACATGATCTTTTTCGTTACAATTTTCAAAAGAACTGGGAACCTCGTAAACTATCATTTATGTCATCAGATGTCTCTGAGCTTCCCTTGTCAAAAGAATTCTGTCTTTCCTGAACACCATAAAGTACAAAAAAAATTTTTAAACAAAAACACTGATTCCCCATGAATTACACTTGTCCCTCAATTTACACCCTTTGGTGTTGACTTGCTTTCACATAAAAGTACAACATAAATCAAGATTTTAACCCCTCAGCTGGTATTACAGCTTAATGACTTACACCAGGTAGATGTATCGGCTCTTGGTACTGAGACAATCTCCCAATAGACGGTAAACCAAAAGACTTGTAGGGGTCCTGAAAGTTCAAAGGAAAGGAAGCACAGTCTTTGAAATATAAATCAGCACAAGTAAGGTCAGCTACAATGAAGAAGCATTCATACATAGCTCTATTTTTAACATACGGTATTTACCGAATCACAGATTTCGGAATGCTACTGTCTTACCCACTAGACAACTCAGAAGTGTATTTAAAAATCAAACAGAACTGCAAGCAGAATTTAGCCTGACCTTGATCATACTTTTATTATAATTGGTAAAATTCCAACTTTTTATAAAACTTCTTAGAATGCCTTGGGCAAAAATAAAATAACCTAGGCTCTACATCAAAACATACTCAAGTTCAGAACAACAAATGTGCTGCACTAAAGATATTTGTTTTTCTTACTTCTCAAAACAGTTCACATATGGTAAAACTTGAGAATCTGGGCTCTTCAAATAAAGACCTGAAAAGAAACGCTGCACGTGCTGCTAGATATGTATTCCATTTACAAAGATCTTAGATCATCAGAATAAATAATAAATAAGTTCAGTGTCACAAGAAAGACATACCCCTTAACACATGATGCAGAGCAGGAGGGGAAGTAATAGCCATGACAAAACATATTTCAAGCTACTTTAAAAAGATTGACACGACATTCAGTAGTCTTAAACAGACACCACTGATTTATTTTTCTATATGGACAGACATTTGTGAGTCTAAAAGTAAAAGTGCAAATGTTGCCTTGCATTCTTGTCTTAATCGTTTGAAAAAAAACATTTTTAGGTACTGAGTGCTCTATTTCCTGATTCATATAATTATAAAGTAATATAAAAGTACTGAACTAAAGAACTAATGAGTAAAATTATGAAATAAGAGCACATGCTTTATTAAAAGCTTTACAATTCAAATTTTAATCATAATTTCCATGTAATCATAAAGGACAAACTAGAAAAAAAAAACTGTTGGAAAAAATTTCAGTAAATATGGAATCAAAAATAACCTGTACCCAGGGTAGGCTCTTTTGAAAAAGCCCACAGAAAGTTATAACTATTATTTCTTGTTAATAGGGTTGAAAAACAAAACAAAAAAACAAAAACCATAGTCCATTCATGCTCAGGAATGCTCAACCAATGCTTGTTGCCTCTGACTGGATTGGCAACTATTTCCCCATCTGGAAATATATGAGAATGAATTAAATTCTTTAAAATTATGGTGAAATATGTGGAAATCATCTAATGTTTTTCTGGTTTGATTATGGATTACATAATCAAATACCTGACATAGGATCTAAAGCCCTGCATTACCTGTGGGCTAGCTACACCAGGTCTCCTGATTATGGACACCACCACCACCCTTGCCCCCAGCACCACTGGCTTTACCTCAGCATAAACCCGGCATTCGACGGCCCAGCCATTGATGGGAATATCAGCTTGTCTGTGCCTGAGCGGGTAACCCTTAGCAACACGGATCATTTCTTGGACTAGGTCCAGGCCAGTGATACATTCTGTGACAGGATGCTCAACCTGGAAGGCCAAAATGTGCCCATCAATGGGTGAAAGGCAAGATATGTAAGTAGGATTAAACAAGAGAGTTTTTAAAAGTTGCTGGGTAAAATGAGGTCAGTTATACTTATCAGTTATACTTGACTAAAATACCCTCAAGCCAGGAGAATAAGATGAAAGAATAAACACAATGGGGCACACAAATCATGAAAATCGAGAAAAAACTCACACCTAAAAAGTATTTGTAAACTATCTGTATTACTTTTCCCAATTTCGATTTATTGTGGCCCAACAATATTTAACAATTTAACTTGAAACTGACTCTCAACTGAAAAAACACATTCATTTTGCTGCAAGTCTCGCTGTGGCTGATAGTCAGCCTGTTCTGCTACACTTAACATGGCATCTGTGTGGGCCGCTTATGATTTTCCAAAGCACTGGTCGAGCCGTGTCTCAGCCACTGCATGCTTTCACTAACCTGTCCTGACAAGCAGCCAGATTAGCGTGGTCTTGCATCAATGCAGTGCAGCAGAAAGGAGCAGATGGAGCCTGCAGGTTGCTTTCCCTCCAGACTGACCTGGGCAATGCTTAGCATGCACAATAGCAAAACAGAGCTAGTGAATCACTCTGCACTCTCAGCAAATTGTAGAGAACTGCTTGGGTTAGTACTGTCACGGGAGTACCTGGCCTTCCACATGAACACATGGGATACATATGTACAAAAACATGCACTGACACGCAGGCACACCAACAGGGATACACGTCATTATAACTTGATCGATCACCTATAAATTCCTAACCTTGAGTTAAAATAAAGCCAATTAAGGCAGTGCAAAAGATAATCTGCCCTTTCTTGAAACCCTTGAAAAAGCTTTAGGATTGTAATAAAACTTTGGCCAAAACTGCTACTTTGATACTGATTTTCTTCCTTGTAAAACTTGAATATGTCCTAGATGCATTTCACAATAGTTGCATAGCCATGACATGTCATATTTCATACATGAACACAGGAAAAGGTCAGTGAACAAACAAATTATCTTTCCATCTTCAACTACACTAATTGAAGGACAGACTTAGTCATTATAATAATCTTGAAGCTTATCATAAGCAGACAATGCCATGGTCTTAAAAAAAAAGCTTGGTAAAAATAAACAGATGGCATCCATAATTAGCTCTGTGTGTGTTATGAGTTTGTTTACAGTTTCAACAACATTTTAAGACATTTTGACATAATTCTAATGACAAATCATTGCTAAAATAAGCATCTACCCTTTATAAAATAAATGTGACACTAAATAAAGATATTATTAGATGGTTTAAAATATATTTTTTGAAAGTAAATCATGGTTTGTGAGGAGTAAAACTCTATATGCTAGATATAAAAAGGAAGAACAAGTGTGAAGTCTCGATTATCGCTAGGACCCATTTCATGGGAGAATGCGTCTCAGCCCTCCGGTCAAGAGGAGAAATCTACCCGCGCCCACGGCCATGATGCTAATGTGCACATCCTTGCTGGGGAAAAAACTATTCTAAAAGCTAAGTGAAGGAGTCAAGTCTCCTCTTGCTATGACTACTGCCAGAAAAGTTAAGTAATATACATGAGGCAAGTAAACATGTGTGGAATGAATAAATAAATGAAGGAACAGCAATCCCAGCCATGCCAACAGCAGGCTGCAGAGATAGGACTGGAACTTGTGGCCCTCCAGAGGTGCTGTCCCTGGTCTGTTCTTTCTCATAAGAAAATGCTTACGAAAGCAGATAGTAAATAAAAACGTCTATGCAGTTATTGCTGTTGTCTTCACACCACTACGAAGGCTTCAACATCCAGTTTTGTTTGTTTGTTTGTTTGTTTTTTGTGGTACCGGGGATTGAACTCAGGGGCACTCGACCACTGGGTCACATCCCTAGCCCTTTTTTGTATTTTTATTAGAGACAGGGTCTCACTGAGTTGCTAAGTGCCTTGCCATTGCTGAGGCTGGCTTTGAACTCGCGATCCTCCTGCCTCAGCCTCCCAAAGTGCTGGGATTACAGGTGTGTGCCACCGCGCCCGGCTTCCAGATTTATTTTGAAGCAATATTTTACCTTAGAAGACTTCCCTATAAATGTGTAGAAAAATAAGTGCATTAAACCCACTTTGAATGGAAACCCAAAATGGACTCACTTTGTTCCAAACTTGGCCTTGTGTAACAAATACAACATCACATTTCACAATGAGAGAGATTCGAGGAATTCAAAACAAAGTAACTAAGTAGATAACCAAAATAATAAGCTTAAAAAGGCAAAATCTTTACTTACAGAACTGTCTTTAAAAACATTCATTTAGGGCTGGGGCTGTGGCTCAGTGGTAGAGCGCTCGCCTAGCACGTGTGAAGCGCTGGGTTCAATCCTCAGCACCACATAAAAATAAATAAATAAAATAAATGTATTGTGTCCATCTACAACTAAAAAAATGTTTTAAAAAATATTCATTTAGGTACATGTATTGTCAAAGCCCACAGAGTAGTTTAACACATCTGAACTTCTCAGGTAAAATATATCTTCTTTAAAGTAAAACTTAATACTTTTGAAAGAAACCTGTGAAGACATACGTATAGGTATACAAAGAAAGAGGAAAGGTGGCAGATGTCAGTGAATACAGAAATCCCCTGTACCTTCGGCAACTTTGCTGTAAGTCTGAAATCATTTCAAATAAAAGTTAATAATCATAAAGCAACATCACTTAAGACTTTATTTTTCATATCATGAAACATGGTTAAAATAAAGATATTTGATTGATCAACATTCTTTTCTCTCTAGTCAGAATCCTCCCACTGTGTCAAATAAAAATAGCTCTCCAACAGCAGATAATTCATTCAATATGTTTTCTCTGACCTAAACTTTTAAATATTTTACTGTGATAATTACCTACTAACTCCTAAAACTTAAAGAATAGGCAACCAAATAACAAGCAACTCTTCCTCAAGAACAGTGAGATTCAGGCAAACTTTAATTACATTTGTTTATTAACTTCAAATGAAAATTGGCAATGAGAGGAAGGGTGGACAGAGTCACATGGACGAAAGGTATGCTAGTCCGGGCACTAACAGAGGGTGGGAAGAGGCACTGGTAGTCCCTGAACAGAGGAGTCTTTGGCCTTCACTGTCTAGTAGCTAGTGTCCACATGCACACACTTGCTCAAAACAAAGAAAGAACACGAGACACATTCAAGGGGCATGTGGTGAGAGACTAGAAAGAATTTGTAATTTCCAAATAATGTCATTTTAAATTAATATGATTTTAAGTGACGTCTTTATTAAATATATCTAGTCTAAACAGACAGATATGACAAAGAGTTGGTTTGTGAATGCTATTGTTTGTAAGCTTAATCTGTTGGATTCAACTCAAGCAAGCAGTGTAGGTGTGACAAATTGTCCTCTTATATAAAATTGAGTTTCATAATAGTGTTTGGCATAATAGATCTCTACCTTTTTAGTTTCTACCTTTTTAGTTTGTTGTTACTCCCTCCTGAAAAGGACAGCTGATGCCATTATTTTTGGTTCTACTCTTTTGCTTCAGAGAGATTCTTTGTCCAGAACAGAATCTAACATGTACCTATTAAAATTCTGAAGCTTAACCTCCTGAGAATATAGGATTTCAAAATAAAGATCTGAAGTTATTAGATTTTGATCTATAGGAATCAAAGATAAAAAGCATGTTGGGAAATAGGCCCTAACACACCACTCCTGTAAACTCACCTTGAAAATAATGCCATATTCAACAGAGGCTGTAAAAACAGCACTGGTTCTATCATGGAGCTCCCCAGTGGACCCGAACAGGAATGAACAGATGAAAACAGGATCAGGGGCCTGTAGGGACTGAATTGTGTCTCCCCTCCCCTCAAAGTCCCATGTTGAAGTTCTAACCCTCACATCTGAGTCTGTATTTCAAAGGTAATTAAGTTTAAATGAGGTCATTAGAGTGGGCCATAATCTCATGACTGAGGTCCTTACAGAAGAGGCATTAGGACACAGGCACTGCGAAAGGCCAATATGAAGACACAGGGGACAGGCACCTGTAGGCCAAGGAAAGAGGCCTCCAGAAGAACCAATCCAATCCAGCCTCCAGAACTGTAAAACAATAACTTGTTGTTGAAGCCACCCCAGTCTATGGAGTCCTAGTAAACTAGAAGAACCCTTGTGAAGGATTAAAATACAGATAAAGGACTCCAGATTTCAAAGACAGTAGAAGAACTTATCACAAGATTCAAAAAGTACCCTAGCAACTGTACGTGCCTGACATGCTTACCCATGCATGCATATCTGTGTGCCCAAAACTTCTCTGCTGCGACTTTCTCATCTGGCTCAGTAAGTAAAACAAGAAAGCAGAACATGAAGTCATGATGTGTCCTACTTTTTATCCTTAGCCTCCGAGACTGACTTCAAATGTTCCAGAATATCCCAGTTCTGGCTGATTCTAGTCAGCCTAACAACTTTAAATATAATTTTAAAAGATCCATTTTTTCCCCAGATCCAAAACTTCCCTCTGGCAAAAGGGAAATTTTACAAATTAATTAAAAATCCACTTCCCTATAAATTCTCTTCTTTCTACCAATTATTCTTTCAAATGCTCCAATTCCATTTTTTAAATATTTTAGTCTATAAAGTCCTGAAATCTTTTTCTTTATATATATATAAAGAAAAAATATATATATATTTAAAACTACTCTGGCCAGGCACAGTGGTGCTGCCTATAATCCCAGCAGCTTGGGAGGCTAAGACAGGAGGATCACGAGTTCAAAGTCAGCCTCAGCAAAAGCAAGGCACTAAGCAACTCAGTGAGACCTTGTCTCTAAATAAAACACAAAACAGGGCTAGAGATGTGGCTCAGAGGTCAAGGGCCCTGAGTTCAATCCCCAGTACACACACCCTCCCCCACCCCCACCCCACCCCCCCAAAAAAAAAAAAAAAAACCTATCTTGAACATAGATGGGGTATTTGCCCAATTACAATCGATTGTCAGAAAATAGAATTTGGGTTGGAATAGTTCTCCAGTGTTGGAGAATCAAACCCAGGATGCAAGCACAGCAAGCACTCAACCAATGAGCCACACTCCCTGGGCTGTAATTATTCTCAATTGTTGAATAAATGAAATCATAAAGGGCAAGAATTAAGTTACTAAAAAGAAATTCCTAAAATCCTCTGGAGTATCAACTTTCTATATGACAGAATTCTCTTAATGAAATATGAGTGTGTTTGGCTTTCATACATTTTCAACAATTCTATTATGCTTTTTCTTTCTCCAAAAGAACAAGATTCCATTCCTTCACTGTAGCAATCAATATAAGCAACTGATTAAGGTCTGACAAGAATAGGACAATGTTTATCTCTGTCCTCAAGGATGAAGGAAGAGTCAACTGATCACATTAGGGCTTTAACTGTTTACCTTTAAAGAATTTACTCCTCTCTGTTTGGCATGCACTAATTTCTATGATCTTTGGAGACTCTATTAAAGGTTGCTTTTTCAAAAAAAAAAAAAAAAACTAAACTAAAATCTAAAAAGATTTGGAAATTAATAATTGCACACACATACACACAATTAAAATTTAGAAAGGTATATTCAGGGTCCTAATATTTTTTAAAATATTTATTTATTTACTTTAGTTGTACACAATGCAATGTATTTATGTTTACGTGGTGCTGAGGATCGAACCCAGGCCGCGCACGTGCGAGGCGAGCGCTGTGCCACTGAGCCACAACCCCAGCCCCCAGAGTCCTAAATTAATCATACCCAAACATGTAAGCAGGGCTAGTTTATCAATGTAGCAAACACTTTATCTACTAGTTTCATTTTTATTTTATTAATACATATATTTTTTAGTTGTCAATAGACCTTTATTTTATTCATTTATATGTGGTGCTAAGAATTAAACACAGTGCATCACACATGCTAGGCAAGTGCTCTAACACTGAGCCACAACCCCAACCCTGTGTTTCATTTTTAGAAGAAAGATTTCCATCTCCACCCCCACCCCTCACTGTTAACACAAATGCTCTATTTATGAAAAGGAAATCTCTTTCAAAGTGGTTAATATTTTAGTATGTTTGTTCATTTGCAACAGTAATTTTATAGTTAAATGGCAAAAGAATATAAAGTTATTGCAACTCAGTCTGCCAACTTTCCAGATGACTACTGACAGGCTTTATTAATAATAATGACATTAGCCCACTGCAGTGGTACATGCCTGTAATCCAGCTACTCAGGAGGCTGAGAAAGGAAGATCATCAGTTTAAGGCCAGGCCAAGCATCTTAGTGAGACCCTGTCTCAAAATAAAAAAATAAAAAGGGCTGGGGATACGGCTCAGTGGTAAAGTGCCCCTGGGTTCAATCTCTGGTACCAAAAAACTATAAAACAAGTAAAAAAAAAAAAAAAAAATTTAATACTAGCAACGCACATGTGTACAAACACAGAGATGCATGCCCCAACACACAACTGGACTTCCCAAAACAAAATAAGTGTGCGATTTAACCAAGAGGATGATCCCTGTCAGAACATGAACTCATGGCCCAGAAGACCAATATAAAGAAATAATAACAAGAAACAGAGCAGAAATTTAAAAAATGACAGTAGTCATGAGGAAAAGTACAAGCCTTAGAGGGTTTATCCAATATGTCTAATATGCAATAACAGGTTAGAGACAGAAGGGAAAAGATAAATAGATGAAGGAAAATAATAAAATAATAGAATATAGACATTTTCCCAAGAATGAAGAATCAAATCCGCACACTGAAAGTGGATCTGGAGTACAAATTGGAGTAATGGATATAAACACACACCTAGATGTAACCTGGTGGTGTGGGGGGAGTGTCAATGAATTCCAGTGATTAAAAGAAAAATGGGCCAGCTTCCAGACAGCAAGAACTCATTACCAACAATGGAAAAGAAATCAGAATTACATCAGACTTAATATCAGAAAATAGAACACAGTGGAATTCATAAACTACCGAAAGACAAGAACTGAAACCCAAGAATCCCAAACTCAACCCAAATACCATTCCATTTTCAGGCCTAAAAGAAACATGTTTAAGGATATGACATTTCAGAACATACAGTCTATATGTTGCAGCTGAGGAAGGTTCATGGGGGAAAGTCCTAAACAAACAAACGAACTAGAGCAGAAACCTCAACATCAGGGAAAGATGAAGAAGATACAGTAAATAATGAAAGATGAATCTGGTGAGATATATATGCAGGAATTGAAAAAGAACTTTAGAAACAGGTAACTACAAAGCAAAGTCAAAAGTAGCTTGGAAGTATGAAATTAACTCGCAAATCTTTAGTGTTAGAAAGTCAGGGGGAAAAAAGTCAGGGGAACTGGTTACATAGTCTACAAATACAATGTTTGTCTGAATAGGATGACCAACATAGTAAAATTTCAAAGAACAGAAGTTCCAGGTTATCAATGGGAAGAACAGTTAGCAACTTAATTCAAGCAATAGAAGAAAACAGAAAACAGAAGCAAAACTGGGGGAAAAATAATTTTGAAACAAATAAAAATGATAAAAACAAGTATATTAGATTGAGGGCTACATTTTTCACATAATAAGAAGGGTCAAATTGGGTGTTTTAAAAATTGGTTATAAACAATTAAAAGACATGATAAAGAATCCTTTAAAACAAAGGATAAGGTAAATAAAAACAGAGAGATGAACATAACAACATGACATAAGTGGACTTTAAAATTAAAACCCTTAAACCTTAAACAGGACAAAGCTACTATATAATGATAAAAGGTACAGAATCATGTCATAAACCTACACATGCCAAATTCTACTATAGATAAACATGGGAATTATTAGAAATGCAAAGAAAACTTAAAGCTGTATACTGAAACAGTCACATGAAATTATAGCCTATCTGAATCTTGGGTTAAAATAGTCCAGCCAGAGGAGGAAAAGAAGGTCAAAGGAAGAAACACTAGCAAAGCAAACCCAACGCTAGGTTTCAGGTTCATGGGACTTTATCATTGCTATTCTCACACTTTTATGTTTGAAAATCACCATGAGGAAAAGACAGACTGACTCATGAAGTAAGAGAAGAAGGAAGAAATGCAAGAAAGACTTGGATGCAAGGATTTTTGCTTCAAAGTTTCATCACTGCCCTAAACATTTTTTTGAATCAAGTGAAATCTGACTCAGATTTTAGACTCAGAAGGAGATACATAATGTTTTTCATCACAATTTAGTTTTAAAAATAAATGTAATTTATTTTTAGAGCAGTTTTACATTAATAAAAATGAGTTTTAAGTAGGGTTCCCATGTCCCCATGTCCTTCCTTATTAAACCCCCTTTCACTGCCCCTATTATGAACATTATGGATTACTGTAACAATTTGCTGCAATGGATGAACCAGTATCAATGTTTTTAGATAAAGTCTACAATTCACATTCTATGGATGTTGACAAATACATAATGATATGCATCCACCATGACACTATCATTATTTCAATCCTGAATTCTACACTCAAAATACCAGAGGGAACCCAGACTTTCCTCTCTGTGTGGTGCTGATTATTCCTGCCCGGAGCTGCAGCTTCCCATCCACCCCTACTTGTCACTTCAAAGACCCTTCCTGTCTAAATAATCTGTCCTCTGCTTCCCTTCCTACACTGCGGTAGTTACTCAACAGTTGATAATAGTCCAAAAAGCCAGTAACATGTTCACTCAGCTTTATTTCAAACCCTACAATTTTATACAAAAATAAAATCTTCTTGGGGAAGGGGACCTTATCACCCATCTAATAGTTTAGAGACTATGGTACGCATGGGTATCTTGACAAAATAAATTCTCAATTTAAAAAAAAAAAAAAAAAAAAAAACAGGAAAAGAACCTAAGTATAAGATGAATCAAAATGAAGAATTCACTAATCATGAAGCTACGGTAAGATGCTGATGGTATCCATGAAAACAAGTTAAGATATACAAGGTGTAACCCCTGGGAGACATGCCCATTAACAACAAAGTAAATATGATGATACAAAGTATTGATAAAAATCACAAAAATGAAAAGTTAGGGACAAAACAGGATTAGATATAAATATGCCAAATTTCTTTCTTTTTTTTTTTTTTTTAAGTACTGGGTATAGAACCCAGTAATAGGGCATGTTACCACTGAGCTACATCCCAGTCCTTTTAATTTCCTTCTATTTTTATTTTGAGGCAAGGTCTCACCAAGTTGCCAAGGCGAGCCTCGAACTTATAGTCCTCCTGCCTCAGCCTCCCAGGTTGCGGGAATTACAGGCATGTGCCAATGCACCCAGTTCCATTAATTTTTTAAAAGGGGAAGCAACATATTATTTCAAATTAGAATATAAAGAAAAATGAGGACAAATATGTATTTTTCATAATCATTTTTCCTCTTGAGAACATATTTTAAGAATTAATATATCTATAGAAAATTATAAGCATTTATCTAATCATTTAACAATTTCATCACTTTAATTTCTTATGCTAAATATAAATAAGCTATCCAATGAAGCAATTTTTACCACAGAAAAATAAAAGTAATAAGAAAGAAATAGTTCTCCTGGATAATGAATTATAATATATCATATACAGATATAATATCTAAAAGAGTGTGGTACTAGCACATGAATAAGCAGAAAGATTAAAAAAAGAAAGTCAAGTAACAGATCCACATACACAGGAGAATACAGCATGCAATGAAGGAGGCACTTCTAATTGGTATGAAAAGATTGACTACGCAATAACAGTTCAACAATCAGGTAGCCATTTTTCAAAAATTAATAAAATAGGGCTGGGATTGTGGCTCAGCAGTAGAGCACTCGCCTAGCACGTGGGCAACCCGGGTTCGATCCTCAGCACCACGTTGTGTACCACTAAAAGCAAATAAATAAAAATATTTTTTTTTAAAAATTAATAAAATAACTTCTAAATGAAGAGGAAACTTCACCATGGAAGAAAAATAAGAACTAGATGAACACACAGAAAAAAACTGTGATTTATCATGGAGTAGGGAAAACCAAAGCATGCCACAATAACAGAACTGATATAATAAATTCAAAAGGTCAACCATGAACAAATAAAAATATTCTGCATATGAAGAAAAAATAACATACAAAGACAAAAAGACAAGCAATAGATGAGGAGAAAATACCTCCAAATCCTATCTGTTGCTTTTTTTTTTTTTTTTTTTTTTTTTTGGGGTGGTACCAGGGATTGAACTCAGGGGCACTTGTCCACTGGGTCACATCCCCAGCCTTTTTTTGTATTTTATTTAGAGACAAGGTCTCACTGAGTTGCTAAGTGCCTCGCCATGGCTGAGGCTGGCTTTGAACTCGCGATCCTCCTGCCTCAGCCTCCCAAAGTGCTGGGATTACAGGCGTAATCCCAGGTGGCGCCTGGCTGTTGCTTTTATGTCTACATTTATTTGTTGATTCTGCCAGAGGAAAGATGGTTTCTAGATCAGAGAAGGGAACAATTATTTGGAACCATTCCCCATGACCCCAGGCCCCATGGACAACATGGTGCAGGCTTGGCGTCCCTGTACTCACAGGGAGGCACGTATCCAGGATAGGGATGTCCAAAATATTAAATTCAGGGCTTATGTAAGAGTTACTGGCATATCTTTTCTTCCTCCACTCTGGGAAGACAGAGACAGAGAATATGTAAATTTTGCTCTGGAATGTAAGTAAACCCTGTGGCAAGAGGAAAGGAAACCCCCTCCATTTTAACAAGTTCATTTACTAAGCTGGACTGTCAACAAGTGGCTCTGAGGAAAGAGAAGACTTCTTCTCCAGAGCTCTCTATCTGGTTGTTACCCCTTCATCCAGGTGCCGGGGTCCAGGGTGGCGGGGGGGGTGAGGGGGATCTTTGCTCAGAAAACCCCAGTCCTACAGAAAATGGGGAAATATTCATAGAACACTGTACTATCATAAACTAAAGGACATCTACAACTCAATAAGAAAACTCAGCCGGGCGCGGTGGCGCACACCTGTAATCCCAGCACTTTGGGAGGCTGAGTCAGGAGGATCGTGAGTTCAAAGCCAGCCTCAGCAATGGCGAGGCACTTAGCAACTCAGTGAGACCTTGTCTCTAATAAAATACAAAAAAGGGCTGGGGATGTGGCCCAGTGGTCTAGTGCCGCTGAGTTCAATCCCCGGTACCAAAAAAAAAGAAAACTCAAAGGGTAAAGGATGTAATAGTCAACCCAGAGAACAGGAAATGTGAATGAATCTATGAAGAAAAATTCAATCCCACTCATAATAAGGAAATAAAAATAAAAACAATATACCATTTTTCACTATCATACAGGCAAAGATCACTTTTGGCCAGAGAGAGAAGAAACAAGCTCTCCTGTAAAAGGCAACCTGAAAATAGTTAATAAAAGTACATATTGTTTTCTGGAAATTCTGCACACTTATGTGCAAAATGGATGGGTTCCTGATAACTGCACTATTTGCAATAGCAAGCTACTAGAAAAATGATCAACACAGAATTGGTGAAATTATACGACTAGACATCTATTCAACAGGCTCTTGAAAGCCATTGAAATGAATAATATAATGTTTTAAGTTAAATATGCCACACTCCTGGCGATGTGGCATATTAAGTAAAACAGAGTTGACTTCTACAGAGGAAAATAAACAGCTGTGACAAAAATTTGGTATGGAGTGGGGGGAAGATGTACAGTTCATAGGGCTGGGGTACAGCTCAGAGGTAGAATGCATGCTTAGCTGGATTAGAACCTCAGCACCAGAAAAACGACAGCACAATATGGTATGGAGAGTCACTATTCCAATTTTCCACACAACTGTTTAGATTTTTTTGTTTTGGGTTTTTTTTTTTTTTTTTTTTTTAGACCAAGTACTATCAATTCTATTACAATTCCATAAACTAAGGAATTAAAATTTAAGCAAGATTATACATTATATACTTCGTTAAAATAGCATGTTAACAAATCATCACTTTTTTTTTTTTTTTTTTTTTTTTTTTTTTGGTACCGGGGATTGAACTCAGGGGCACTTGACCACTGGGCCACATCCCCAGCCCTTTTTTGTATTTTTATTAGAAGCAGGGTCTCACTGAGTTACTAAGTGCCTCGCCATTGCTGAGGCTGGCTTTGAACTCGCGATCCTCCTGCCTCAGCCTCCCAAAGTGCTGGGATTACAGGCGTGCGCCACCGAGCCCGGCTCAAATCATCACTTTTGATAGAGTATTTTTCCATCTCTCCATCTTTCAAATGTGGAGAGAAGAATGCAAGATGCGCAAGAGAGATGATAAGCCAGGGAGTGTGGGGTGTGAAGGTGGATGGAAGTAAGTGTCCACCACAGACGTGGCAGAGACCACTCCAAGGTATGCATAGGCCAAAAGGGACATTCAGGGAAAAGAAAGGAGCCTCATCTCACCCACAGGGAGATGGCCCTAGCAAGAGGCAGGAACCCCATTAGAGCCACACAGAGGAAATTGTACTGTGATACAAAAGCACTGGAATTTTATACTAAAGCCATGGAAAACAAGTGGCTTAAAAAAAATAAATATATATGAAGATAGCCTGGATAATTCTAACACATCTACTCTGACCACACTGAGAACAAACCCAGTCAAATGGATGAGTGTTCATATGCCAAATTTGGTGACTTTCTCAGGGGCACATTTCCTTATTGGGAAACATATTATCTCAAATTTCTCTCTTGAGGAAATTATTTAAATGAACATGCTCCTCACATTTCTGTTACCAGAAAACACATACAAGTTCCAAAGCTGGAAAAAGTGACAGTTCTATCAGGAAATTTCAAGTTAAAAAAAAAAAGAACAAAGAAAATTATAGCTCTCCTGGCTCAAACTGAAACAGTAATTAGAGATAAGATATAGTTTAGGAGCTAAGGAATTTGGTGAATGTGCCTTACACATTATAATTTAAGGTTAGTAAAGAAATTTAAAAGAGAAACTACACAGTTAAAAGAACATTTCAATTGCTTAAACAATGTTAGAAAGAAATGTTTGGTATGTGTAGTAAACAGCTTTCAAAATACCATGAAGTCCAAAGACTCTTAGCTTATGATCCCATTCAGTAATATCCTACCATCAAATACCCCTACATACAAATAAGTTTAAGTCAAAATTCATTTCTTTAACTGATAGGATCAGAGTTGCTGCAAATAAATGCAAGAGAGAAAAGAAAGATGATGAAACATTAAATGGGAGGCACATGTACCGAAGTGTGTAATGCCAGGCAGATCTGATATGATACAACCTTTATGAATTGGAATTTTTCCCCCTCAAACTTATTTATGACCTTTCTTGATGGTATAGCACACAATTTCCTGGCAAGCTAGCCAAGATCCAAAACATAGGTACCTGGATAGTTTTGACTGATAGCACAGAATTACTTAAATATCAACTATTAGATCTTATGCCAGAATGACCATGGAAAAATCTTGAACAAATTTATGGGCTAAAATAAATGGGCCAGAAAATAATACCAATAATAATAATAGTAATAATACTATAAGAGCTGGATACAGTGCTGCATGCCTATAGTTCCAGGAGGACTACTTGAGCCCAGGAACTTGAGACCAGCCTGGGCAAGATAGCAAGGTCTCATCTCAAAACAAAACAAAACAAAAACCAAAAAGGAAAAATCACAAGCCCATGGTAACAAACTATATTTAAAAAAACAAAAAGACACTGGTTATAAATTCCTTAAATAACCACGAGTGCCTCAATTAAACAATCTTGTATTTCTTGTATGTGGAATGAAATACAAAGCCTTGGTCACTTCAGGTTTCTTTCAGAATCATATTAAAAGCTGTTATTCTCATGAAGACAATATAACATCTACCCTTTAATAAAAGACATGATTTCCTAACTAATTATCTAATTACATGCAGTTAATTATAAAACACATAAGAAAGACTCTAAATCCAAATAGACCAAGCCAGGTGTGGTTGGTGCACCTGTATTCTCAGCTACTTGGGAGGCTGAGGCAGGAGGATCAATTGAGCTCAGGAGTTCCTGGCAGCCTGGGCAGCACAACGAGTGCCAGGATGGATGGATGAATGGATGGATGGATGGATGGATGGATGGATGGACAGTTAGATTAAAAAATTAAATTAAATTCCATAAATAAATACATTGGAGTTTACATTAACTTTCTGTGGACCAAATTATCCAGACAGATGTAAGACAAAGATTATTGACTTGGCTAGGAAATCATACACTGCTTATAGAGAAAGAGGTAAAAATGTCTAACTGACTAGATCAAGTATGAGAAGATGAAATCAGATACAGCATACACAAAGACAACCATCAACAAAGAGGCACAAAACCATCTCAGGCTCAAACCTCAGATTCCTTATCGCTGGGGGAAGGACAGGACCACTGAGGAAACCCACTTCAAGGACACAGGGTCACAGGGCTAATGAAGATAAGGCATGGAGAGAACCCAAAACACTCTTCCCTGCAACCACCAGCAGGCAACAAGGCCTAGATACAAGAAAGAGTCCACTTCTGGGGAAAGGGCCTGAGTAGGCAGCCATATTCTGAGAAGCACAGGCTCAGAGAAACTGTGATAAACCCTCAGGGTCCCAGTGGCTTCTGAAGAACAACCATTGCAACAAAAGAGGACTCAAGGGGGACTTGGCTCCCTCCTGGAGCACCACAGCAGGCCCTCCCAGCCCCAGCCCAATTAAGCCAGGTGGAAAGGCACAAGTGTGTTTTCCCCTCATCTCTACTGGCCAGCAGCCTGTAAGCCCACCGATCCACTCCAGCCCCAGGCAGCCACCAGTCTATGTTCTGCCTCTGTGGACAAAGGTGTTTTATGAATGGCATATCGCATTGAATAGAATCCCATCAAAATTCATGTCCACCAAGAACCTGTGCATGTGACCTATTTGTACACAGGTCTTAGCAAATATAATCATGTTAAGATAAGGTCTCGCTGGAGCAGGGTGACTCCTAAATCCAATATGACTGCTGTCCATGCAGAAAGAGGGAACTTTGGGCACAGAGATGAACAGGGAGAAGTCCAGAAGACAACTACACTGTGCTACCACACATCAAGGAAGCATAAGGAGTGTCAGCCACCACCAGAAGCTGGGAGAGGCAGGGGTCAGATCCTTCTTAAGGCCCCAAGGAGGAAACCAAGTCTGCTCACACCCTGATGTCAGACTTTGGCCTCCTGAAATGTGAAATTCCTGTTATGTTAGTCACAGTTTATCATCATCTGTTATGGTAGCCCTAGCAAACAAATACAAACTCCCTAAAACTGGAAGCGAACTAAACATCTATAGAAACTGAATAGATAAATAAATAGTGGTATTTTCTTCAAAGGAGTACCATACAGGAGTTACATGAAACAACCTGGAAGAACCTCAAAAACATAGTGTTAGAAGTCAGGCACAAAACAATTAAACAATTGAGCCCATTAATACAAACTTAAAAAAAAAAAGAAAGAAACAGGCAAAAACTAACCATGCTACTTAGGTATACAAAATTCAAAGGAAGAGCTATATGGAAACATGAGAAAGTGCTGAGAATTCAGTCAGAAGAGAAGCTACCACTAGAGAAAACAGAAGGGGAATAACTGAGAAAAGAAGAAAATGAGAAGCTGGGTAAGAAGTGTTGACATTTACAGAAGACGCCGTGGCTGCACATGCGTGGATTTTTGCTTTGCTCAACAATGCATTATATTCTATGTACTCTTCTGTATGTGTATAGTTCAAGTTGAATAAAACAACAAAACGAAGGAGGAAGGCAGGAAAGCCACCTGTTACAGCACTGGCAACTTCCTGAGATCCTGGCTGGAACTGAGGAACGACGTCCACAGATGCAAGGGAAGCCACTGGGTTTCTCATCCTCATAATGGGGACAGGCAGGAGCCTGGCTGGACACTGTGACTGTCATTCCTGAAAGTTCACTCCAGGTTCCCTTCCTTCCAAAGATTCAGGAAGCACTTAATCCCTTTCTATTTGCAATATCTAGTGTAGTTCCCCTGAACAGCATACGGACCCTGACAAACACAACTCATCCTGAAAAATTCAAGAAAAAAATCAAAGTGGAATTTCTAACACCAGATATTGTCAGTAGCAAAGCAGAAGCCTAAACCTTGATGTTAGGTTCACAGGATTCTTACCTGTCCCTTCTTGGTAGACAGCACAAGCATAAAATTTAAATTTTTTTTAACATACATTTAAAAAAAAAAAAAAAAAAAAAAAAAAGGCCAAGCATGGTAACACATGCCTGTAATCCCAGTGACTCAGGAGACTGAGGATCACAAATTCAAGGCCAACCTCAGCAACATAGCAAGGCCCGCAGCAACTTAGTGAGAGGCCATCTCAAAATAAAAAGATTTAAAGGGCTAGGGATGAAGTTCAGTGGGAAAGCATCCCTCAGTCAAATCCCCAGTGCCACAATTAAAAAAAAAAAGAGTGGAGAGGAATAGGACCAGGTGTTACCTGCAGTCTTGTATTCATTTCTAGGAAGTAGAAGTTCTTCCTCGAGTCCACCAGGAACTCCACGGTTCCTGCTGAGGAGTACTTCACTGCTCTGGCAAGAGCTACAGCTTGTTCTCCCATGGCTCTTCGAGTCTCAGGATCCAGAAAAATGCTACGGATACAGAAAGCACTCTTGTGCATTTTGAACAAAAATTAAATTATCTTTTTCTTAAATGTTACTCAGATATAGATCATCTCTATCAATTTGTGAGTTCACAATGTTATATTCCTTGTATGTTTTATATTACTGCATTACGCAAAACATGCTTAAACAAATCCATCTCAGACTTTGATAAAACATCTGAACTTTTCACATCATAACTTCAATCCATTTGTAAAATATACAACTACTCTTTAACTAGCAAAATTTAATAAATATATGCACTCAGAGCTGCTTCAAGCTAAAACTTAGAGAAAATAATTTCTTAGAAACTGGCATAAAGTCAATCTTCATTACACACGGATTCCATGTTTGCAAATTTGCCTACTTGATATAATCACTTTGTAATCTCAGAATCAATATTTTAATGCCTTCATGGTCAGTTATAAATAAATAAGCACAGAGGGGAAAACTTTGAGACAGTCACTATACTGAGGTTGGACAAGATGACACTCTGCCTCATTTTAGTGCCTACTTCCAAACAGTGTCCTCTTAGGCCTATTTCGTGTCCTGGGGTTTTGTTTTTCATTTTTGTGTGTTTTCTCTTTATTTGTGAGGAGTGGGGCTGACCTCACTGTTTAACCTGGCACATGAGCACTGTGCTTGACAGCAGAGACGCTGTGAAGGGCCTTACAGAGAAAACCCGTGTGTGAGATCAGCTCTGCTCAGGTGTGTCATGGTCTTTGGCCTGAACTGTGGGCTCAACATTCATAAAGTAATAACAAAGACTGAATAAGGTACCTTTACAGAAACATATGGGAAGCAAGATCATGAACAACTAGTTGCCTAAAATGTAAAATGTTATGCACTGTGTGAAAATGTGATGGCCAGAGGCTTGCAAAGACCCACACTGTATTATTTCCTTTATAAATAATAGTTCAGGGTTCATGATGCTTTAAAGAACACAGCTGCCACAGAGAGCAAGGGCCAACTACACATCTAATAAACAGCCCCACCTTTGTTTCAAAGTCACCTTCCAGCAGGCAATAAAGCTAAAATGTTCTTAACAAACCCTGAAAAAAAAATGTCATCAGATAGCCTATATTTTCACATTATGCTTTTATGCAAGAAAGGCTTTGAGAAACAAAACATTGACTACTTTTCTATTAGTGGATTAAAGTATTTTTGAATATAATTTCAAAGACACATTATAAACTCTTTATCATTGACTAGCCCAATCCCTTTTATCAATATGCCAAGATTAGTAAGAGTCGCTCTTGGCTTAACTATGTTACAATGCTCCCTTCTCTACCAGGCCCAGGCCCACTCATTTTGTTTTGTTGTTTTTAATTTTAAAGCAAATTCCAAATTAGTTAACATTCCATCTATAAAACACCCATATCCATTTCTATATGTATTCCTTCATCCTTTTTGTAACATAACCACATTTTGAAAAGCTAAGCACTCCTTAACACTCTGTGTTTAATTAATATACAATACTCAAATTTCCCTGATTAAGTCATAAATCTTTATACAGCTAAATTTATTTGAATCAAGATCCAAATACGGTCCAGACATTGCATTTGGTTGGTTTTAGTATTTTACGATCCTTTTAATCTACAATGCTCCTTCTCTTCCCATTTGGAGGCAAGGACCAGGTCATCTTCCTATCTCATTCCTCGATTTCTGGGTTCAGTTGCAGGCAGCCCAGGTGTCCTTTTACACTAGCTTTATACTTCCGTTTCACAGAAACTGCTAGTTAGATCTCATTCCTTAAATAGACTGATTTGGATCATGAGCAAGAATAGTTTGCAAGTGGGAAATGAACGTTCTACTGTCCCCCTTTGGTGATGTTAGGATTATCAGTGGGTTCAGGTGTTATGAATCTTACCTATTAAAAATATTGTTCTGCATTAACCTAATGAATATAGGAGTTGATGAACATCTAATGCAACAAAAGAAGAAAACCAATGAAAGATTAATGTAACATATGGAGAATTTTAGTGCAGTTAAGAACTCAATTTGTGCCCTTTCTGGTCTTATCCTTTCCCTTACCATAAATCCTAAGCAGTGAAACGCAGAAATAATAGCCAGTTTAGCACTGCCCTCAAAGCACAGTGGTAGATTCTTACTTTAGGATCTGAAAACTACATAGGCCATTTATTTTAACATTTTACCATGCATAGGTACATAGCAAGTCACTACTAATGATCAGCCCTAGCTTTTTATTTTGATTCCTACTGCTTTAAATTGCCCTCTTTTTCTCTAAATTAATAAATGAGATGTTCATATGAAAAAGTTACATTTGTAAACAGAACAAACAAATATCATGATTCAAGGTTCCTAGTCTATGAAAGATTTCTAACCCAGGTAAGACTTGAGCAAATTTAAAACAAAGAGAAAGTTAGTTGAAATGGAGATGACAAAGCTGGCAAAAAAAAAAAAAAAAAAAAAAAAAACCACAAAGTTGCAAAAGAACTGGATCTGAGACCATCACTTTTCTGCCAGCTTCTCTCCCCTGGGTCCCTACAGCTAGAATTTCAGCTGAGCACGTGGTCACTGAAGGAAAAAAGACATTTCCGAGTCTGCAATGGGCTAGGTGCCTAACTGAAATCTTGATACCAAGCAATGAGGACTGCAGCTTCTAGGACCCTTCCTGGGGAAAGACCTTTTCTTCTTCCAGCATCTCTGCGATGTATTCTACTGGTCAAGTGGAGGCAACACAGACCCTTCCCTCATCACACTACAAGAAAAGTTCAAAGGAGTTGGGAAACATTTCAAACTACTATCCCATACTATGATTTTTTTTTAACTACTACAACTAAAAGATGGTTTAATTTTTACTATTACCTGTGATAAAAGCTAATTCACATTCACACTCTTCTCAGAAACTTTACATTGTATCAAGGCATGCGGGATGTATATACATATATTATTTTTTTGGTGCCTGGTAATTAAAGAAAAAAAATCTGTGTACATTCAATTGGGAATTTTTAAGAAGAAATACCAGAACATATGCATCAATCAGCCTAACATCAACTTAGAAATAAGGCTTCAGGAAACCACCACACAAAACACATGAAAGGTGGCCTAGATGGTACACAAAGTGGCTCTGATAAATCAAGCAATGGTTAAGAACAAAGCCCCAGAAGTCCTCTCATGGTAGGAAAAAACTGAGGATCCACTTACAAAACCATTAACAACACCCTTGAAATTCCATGAAATACCAGCTGGTTCTATACTACCTAAAGCCAGCAGAAGTCAGAGCTGGTTATCTACCCAACTTTCTCTTCTTATAATAATACTTCTTCTTCAAGTATTCCTCACTTTTTTGCAATACAGTACTGAAGAAGATCAAGTAACAAATTTTGAGTTATTAAAAATAGGCATTAATAGAGTCTATGCTAACATTAAAGCAATTTGGGCTAGTAAAATGGAAAAGAAATCTGGAAAATACATAAAAGCAAGTTCAGAGGGACAGACTCTTACCTTGGTGCTTCCTCTACCACCTTTTGGTTTCTTCTCTGAACTGAGCATTCTCTTTCATTAAGCCACAAAGCATTTCCATGTTTATCACCTAAAACCTGAACAAAGAACATCATTTGTAGCTGGACACAGTGGTGCACACCTGTAATCCTAAAAGCTCGGCAGGCTGAGGCAGGAGGATCACAAGTTCAAAGCCAGCCTCAGCAACAGCAAGGCACTAAGCAACTCAGTGAGACCCTGTCTCTAAATAAAATATAAAATAGGGCTGAGGATGTGGTTCAGTGGTTGAGTACCCCTGAGTTCAATCCCTGGTTTAAAAAAAAAAAAAAATTGAGCATCATTTGAAAACACACAGCCACACCCACAAAGAACAAGTCCAGCTAACATCCCCACCACCACACAATAGCTCCTGGTTTTTAACATACATACCTCTCAAAGCACTCTTTAGAGTAATAAAGAAAACCTTTTATTTACAACCACAAAATTCAATGAAACATTTTTATCAAAAATATTTGAGGAAGCTGGGCATGGTAGCACACGCCTGTAATCCCAGTACCAAAATAAATATATATATATACATACATATATATATATATATATTTGAGAAAAAGACTCTCAAGTTACATTTCAAATAAGATATGAAAAGCATTAGAATCCACTGTGCTCTGTGAAGGACCCAAGTGTCGATGGAGGGGTCACACACTTTGGTTGCCTGTGGTGCTTAGGACAGCCACCACAGGGTTATTGCAGACATCTGTTTGTTGCTCACCTTATTCAATGTTTGTTCATCAGGAAATGATACTTTGTGTATTTACATGCAATATGATGTTTTCTATTTATATGTGGATATCTTTACTGTGATTTATTTTTGTTATAGGAAATTGGCAAAAAGATTATGATTTTTCATATTTGTAATAACTGGAAATAAGCTGGATTGTGAGGTAAAAGTGGAATCGCTTGGATGGCCATTTGTATATTCCTGAACACATATTTTAGGTTCACAGAGGTAAGACCTATTTTAGAAGACTAGGCATTAATAAAATTAATTATCAGACCTCCTGGGGCAAGTTATTTTGTTTCTTTATAAACAATAGATAATATCATCTTAATATTTTATATAGCTTCTGAAAAATCAAATTAAAAAATATTACAGTTGCAACAGGTATAGTAAGCTATAAAATGAATAGCTACTATATGACTGCAACATTAATTTTTAGGAATAAAGTCTATTTAAGACTCAATAATTATTCCAAGTGATGAAAGAAAACACTAAAATGCCAAGAACTTGGCATTTTATTTCTAAGACTCAGAGGGACAGCTAAAAATATTTTAAATCATTAAAATAACTCTAAATCTCCTTTTTCATTCTAATTGACAAGAAAGTGAAAGTAGACTTAGAAAATAAAGCAATCCAAAATAACCAACAGTTCTCAGAAATACTTCCAACTGCAAAATATTAGATTCATTTATAGTCTCCAGTTCACTTTTTAAAGTTTTGGATATTTACCAAGCATTGGACAAAAATGATTTGATGATGATTTTTTGGGAAACAATTAAATAAAAGGTGCTTATAAACGGCGGTTGGCTCATACATGCAAGGCACTGGGTTTGATCCTCAGCACTACATAAAAATAAAGATATTTTAAAATTAAAAAAAGTGCTTGTAAGGGAGTTAATTCTTACACACACCGTGGGCTGTTTTAACTTTAAATACAGCCCTTTATAGATACACATGCACTGAATGTGGAAAAATCTCCAAGCTACACTATTTCCTGATTTAAAAAAAAAAAAAAAAAAAAAAAAAAAGCTGCATGATAACAGAGAGCTCCCAGTAACCTGAGCCATTTGGTATCCCTGAGCTGGGCCTGGGGAATGCCTAGGTCCCTCCTTCAGAATCACTGAACATGAGGATGTGACATTCGTATGCCAGTGCACAGCTTCAGTATGGCAAAGAATGCACTGTGTGACTGCTCATGTAAAGAACAACAGGCAGTACACAAGCATATACACCACAGTCTGGATGTGGGTGGACATTCAAGAAACAGCAGTAGTGCACGCACATAGGAACAGAAACCAGGGGGCTTGGAAATGGGAAGAAAGACGCTTGCTTTTGCTGAATACCCTTTATCATGTGCACAAGTTATCTAATACAAATAAATAGATGAAAACTGCATAAAAATAATTATTTAAAAACCTTCCAAGTAGAGGCTGGGGTTATAGCTCAGTGGTAGAGCGCTTGACTAGCATGTGTGAGGCACTGAGTTCAAACCTCTACATCACATAAAAATAAATAAATAAATAAATAAATAAATAAATAAAGGTATTGTGTCCATCAACAACTAAAAAAAAAAAAAAAAAAATGTTTTTAAAAAAAACCTTCCGAGTAGAGATCAGATATGGGAAGCATTGTGTTGCCCATTTAAGCTACTGGGAGACATTTTTACCTATGTTTAAAAATATCTTGCAGATTGTGGGCAATGGCTAATTAAAATAAGCTAAAAAGCTGAAGCAGATACATAATTAGTTAACACAGACCAATAAACGTTTATTTGAGTGCCATCAATGTGAAAGACAAAGATCTGGTTGCTGAGAAGAGCAAAGAACTAAGACCTAATCTCTGCCCTCAAAGACCTCATGGTCTATCAGCAAACTCGGGTATCTAAAGCCTAAATAACGTAAGTGGTACTCTAGTACAATGAATATTGTTTTACATCACTGCATTCTGAGGTAGATTTTTACTCAACAAAAGATAACCAAAAGACATGAATCTCAAATATATGACATCATATGGGAAAAAAATAAGAACAAACAATTATATATTGTATGATTCCATTCAGATGGAGGTGTTTTTGTTGTTGTTTTGTGGGGGGGGGGGGGGGGGGGGTAGAGAGGGAAGCCAGGGCCTTGGGTATGCTAAGCATGGGCTTTATCACTCAGCTATATCCCTGCATCCTAAGCCCTGCCTGAAGTTTAACCTGTGGGGCTGGGTGGTGAGTTTAGCGGTAGAGTGCTTGCCAAGCATGTACAAGGCCCTGGACTTGAAACCCAAGGAAGGAAGGAAGAAAAGAAGGAAGGAACTCCCTAATCTATGATGCTAGCTGTCAAAACAGCAGTCAGATACTTGCACTAGCCGAGGAGAGGGACCAACTGGGTAGTGGTATGAAAGAATTTTTTTTTTTTTTTTGGTCTGTTTCCTTTTTATTTTTTAACATTTTTAAATTTTTGAATTTTTTGATTTAATAGAAATTTTCATATCTAGATCTTGATGGTTGTTATTTACTGTATAAAAATTTTATTGAGTTTAGATTTGTGGACTTCACTGTATACATATGATATCTCAATTAAGAAAATCTAAAACCAAAAACCTAACAAACAAAAATGAATCTGGCTAGCCTGGAAAAGAAACAGCTTAAGCTCCATGTTTCAAAACTACCACTGATGATATGCTTCCACATTTTTTCTACTCTAGAAAATTTGAGGATTTACAAGATTTTCTGCCCAAAATATTATCTATGTAAAGTGATCACTGAGCTTTAAATTCAGTGGTTTCTAATTTGATATTCATCTTTTATCAATTTAAATGTTACCTGCCAATTCATAGTCATAATGTGTAAATTTAACATGAAGGCTTTTCTGACTAATGAAAACTTCAGCAGAGTTACTGTCTTCTGAGTGCTCTGTTTTGCTGACATCCATACCCACAACAACTTTAATAACTGGATTGAATCTTAACCCAAACAGAAGACATGATTTGCTCATCTCTTTTTTTTTTTTTTTTTTTAGGGGGGGGGGGGGGTAGTGCTGGGGATTGAACCCAGGCCCTTGTGCATGAGATGCAAGCCCTCTACAGACTGAGCTATATCCCTAGCCCCCATGATTTGCTCATCTCCATGCAACCAGCTCCCACCATAACTCCTGCCACAGCGAAACACAGACATTTGGTGAACTCAAATGATATGAAGTACAGATTAGGTCTCCTTTCTTTTTAAAAATGGTCCAAGATGGCCCAATCTTGGAAGGGGAATGAATGATTCTGCAGGTGGAGTACATTCAGCATGGTAGACATCTTGGGACTACTTCTTTTTGGAGCTAGGTTTTGTATGTTTCCATCCCAACCAACATCCTAGCACTTTGAAGGGAAGTATATAAGATTCCAAAAGCAGGTGGTCAATTTATTTTGAACTTATTCAAATGTACCGGAATAATTCACAATGATTCCAAATGGAAGAAGGGATGTGTTTCAATAACTTCAAAATGATACTGTTTAAAAGTCATAATTAGAAAGCATCTTAAAATGCACCAACCTGGATTTCTATATGACGAGGGTTATCAATAAATTTTTCTATTAATAGTCGATCATCGCCAAAGCTAGAAGCAGCTTCCTGAGATGAAAATCTAAACCCCTCCCTGTATAGAAAAATGGAAGAGTAATCAGACTAACAAAGCAAATACAGCCCTCATTATAAAGAAAACAATTAAATATTTATTTCGGCATATTTCAAAACAAAGCAGAAAAAAAGTACTCAATGTACAGATAACGAAATTAACTCTGCTTGAACTGCAACCCTCCACTTACTAGCTCTATGATCTTCAATGGTTTATTTAACTTCCCTGATCATAGATTTCCTATTGATACCAGGACTTACTTCACCAACTGTTAAGTAAGAGATTGTAATCAACCAAACCAAGCATTCAAAATTAATCCCATTTCTTCAACCTTAATATATCTTCATTCCACTCACCACCACCCCCCAATTAAAATGTATATCCACTTGTCTCAGAAGATAGAAAATGCAAACAGAACTAGAAAGGGGCCCAGAACCACAGCAAATGCACCTCTGAGACTAGGCATGCAGCATGAAGACCCTCAAGAGCACTTCCTTATATTCTAAATGCTTGCCATGCTCTCCCTTATCTCCAACCCCACACACAGGCCATTACAATTTTATTTTTCAAATTGTTCAAAATCAATAATTAAAAGAAAAAGAATTTGTGAAAATAACATGGATTTAATGATTTCTTCTACATGTTGACCCCAAACTAAAATAATTTAAGTCATTATTATTAAAATATGCTTATTAAAATGCATGCAAAATCAGCATAATTTGGCCAGTCCATTAAAAACAAACTTCCTAAAACTGATTAAGAATAGTATTATATGCTCATTGGTATAATCAGAATATAAAACTTAATTCCTTTTACTTTTAAGAAACAGTTAAACATTTGTATTTAAGATAAAACATTAAAACCAAATTCTTCTAATCCTTAAATTTCCAAACAGGTCCATCTGGCAATATTAAAAATAACTACCTAACATGTTTGCTTTTGTGCTTGAAACATATAACAGTGCAGGTAAACACTGACTAGAAGACAAATTTCCAAATGTGGCAAAACTCTCTACTCTCAGATAAAAGGCATTGAGTTTTCTTAGTCTTCAATTACATCTTTGATTTAGGGATATGGAATTCAGATCTCAGGAGACTGCAAACTTCAAAGAAACCAGAAGTACAATGAATCATTGTTTTTAATACCACATAACCAACTTTTATTAGATGGGATATTATAATTCACAAAGAGAAAATACAGCACTTTGCAATTTGTTTCTGCTGTAATGATTGAAAAGTTTCATTTTGCTTTCAAACCAAAAACTCTAAGAGTAAAAAAATCAAAGTCACCAAGGTCAGTATCAAGTTTGAAAACATCACAGATACATTTCAAACTGAAGGAAATTTGTATTAAGAATATCTTTGGGGCTGGAGGTGTAGCTCAGCAATAGAACACATGCTTAGCATTCACAAGGACCTAGGTTTGATCCCAGCATAAAAACAAAAAAGTTTTGTAGTATTCAATCATAACATTCACTCAATAAGTAACTACTAACCACCAAACTATGTAGGTACTGGAATGACAAAAATAATACAGCAGGCGCCACAGGGCCTAAAGTCTAGGGGGACATTCAAATGGGTGGGACAATCACTTCCATTCATGTCATACATCTCATTTAAATTTGGATAGGGAAAAGAAAACTAGAGATTATTATGAAAATATCTATATTTGTGTTCAACATCTTCATTATTCTCTTCCCAATTTATTGTATAATGTCAAACTTCCTTCTAAAAATCTTCCCAATGTTCTAAAGATTCTATAAGTCAAAGACACTATTTCCCTGTTACAAGAGAAAGGTAACTCTTAGGATAAAAGATAAAGCAATTAGCCGGGCGCGGTGGCGCACGCCTGTAATCCCAGCACTTTGGGAGGCTGAGGCAGGAGGATCGCAAGTTCAAAGCCAGCCTCAGCAATGGCGAGGCACTTAGCAACTCAGTGAGACCCTGTCTCTAAATAAAATACAAAAAAAGGGCTGGGGATGTGACCCAGTGGTCGAGTGCCCCTGAGTTCAATCCCCGGTACCAAAAAAAAAAAAAAAAAAAAAAAAAAAAAGATAAAGCAATTAATGGTTACTAAATTTTATACCACTTCCAAAGAATACTAAAATGTTATGGCTTACACACAAAGAAATTTCTAATTCAAGAGCGGGAAAGAGGAAAGGAAAGAATGGATTAGTGTGGCATGATATCAACAATGATTTACTACAGAAGTTAAATACCTGTGTATTCATTATACCTTTCTCTTATTTATTCTGGAATTTTGGAGCTTTTTAATGAACAGAGGATACAGAGTAACTTTTTAAAGCAAAGAGCATGTCATAAATTATTAAAGCCAACAGGGCTACACTTTTGTTGACCTAATCAAAAGAGATGGCTTGTTTATCAAGTTGCATGGTCATATTTTTGATAGAAAATTATCTAAATTTATAAACTATGTAAATATAATTTGAATCAAGTGCCATTTACTTGCCAAGTAAGGGTTAAATTATTTAATGAAGGATGCCATATGAATGTTAAAATTCATGATCAACAACAGCACAGCAAGTCCCACTGCCAGGAAATTGGGAAGAGCAACCCCTCCCATAAGATAGCATGTTCCTTATAATAGTCTGGAGAAGTTTCTGATAAGAAATCTGAGAATCAAAGAGGAACAATAAAAAATAAGTGCTGGGCTTTCAGTGAATTACTATATACTATCAAGCAAATGAGAAAAAAAGTAATGTTCTCTAAATATACACCTCTCACAAGACCAATAAATGGTTTTCAGTATCTTTCTTATGCCATTCATTCCAATGAAGAGGCTGTATAGCAACAATCTTTCCAAGAATGACAATGACAGCGTCTCCCATCCAGGTGCTGATCTAAGAATCCTGCCATTCCAGGTGAAGAAGTGGAGTCACATTGGATTTGGTCAGAACCTAGTACTCCCTGGCAATCACCAGAAGATGGCGGAGGGGAAGCAGGGTGACTTCTAAGAATGGGTCATAAAAAGTAATACAGCCCATGTATATATAATATGTCAAAATACACTCTACCAAAAAAAAAAAAAAAAGTAATATTGTTTCCACTTGGATTTGAAACAACTGATCTTGTAGCTCTGGGTCACCCTATAGAAGTCCCAAACCACCAGACTGTAAGGAAGACCAAGCCACCCATGGAAGGGTCCTGTGGTTCAAAGGGGTTCCATTTAAAATTGTGAACAAGAAACAGGAAAAAATAGTTGAGATATTAAACCTGAACTTTGATAAATGTCAAATAGGATGGACTGTGAGGTCAAATGGGACTAAGTAGCCTCCCTACTTCTGTGTGTTCTATCCCCACACAACATCCAGTCAGCCCAACTCCAAACAACCCTAATGCTCTATCAAAAGGTGCTAAGCCAGTTTGAGAGGGTTCCAGAGATAGGCTAAGAATAAGAACCAGACCAATGCAGCATTCTTCAGTTTGGAAGACAAAAGCCCTCACTTTGACCTTCATCTCTCAGCATGTCCTGAGAAATTTTCAGGTGAAACAGAGTTGTATCATATATGTTTGATTCATATAAATTCAACACTGAGAGCAAATAAAAAGTAAGAACACACTCAAAAAGTCAGAGACAGTGTCAGTGCGTCGTCCATGAGCACTCTTACCCTGTATCCAGTCACTCAGCACTCCTGTTTCTACTCTCAAAATTAAACTCTTTCTTGCAACCTCCACCCTATCACACCATTTTTCTTGTACAGACAATCACAGCAGCCTTCTAACTGGTTTCTCTGATTTCAAGATCATGATTCTGTCCCACTTCAAGTCCTATACCAAGGTAGCAACCAGAGTGGCCCTTGTAAGACCTCAGTCACAAAATTTCCATAACAGTTAATCTGGATAATACACACAGAAGTTCATTAAATTCTCTCTACTTTTTCAAATGTCAGGAATTTGAAGTTCCATGATGGCCTTTTCTATTCAAATCACTCCAGCAGCTCCCCATCTCACTGAGAGCCAACAGATCTCCCCCAGACACCAGGAAGGCCCTCTGAGCTGCCTTCTGTCTTCCCTCCCATGCCACCAGGTCTCAGTGCTCCTGCAAGAGGACCGCTGCACTTGCTGTTCCCTTGCCTGGATCCTTACCTCCTGGCTCCAGCGCTGGCTCCTCAAGAGGACAGGCCTAGAGATGCTCTGAAGGGATTCCCTCCAGGTCCCCTCAAGTCTCTGCACATTTTATTTTTCTTATGCTATTCTCACCTTCCATAGTGATTTTTGTTTGACTCCTACTACCACCTACAGAATTTCCCAACCTTGTTTATGCCATGAATCCCTTTCACAAGATGATATAGCATAGAGACTTTTTATCAAAATAAGGCTTCAAGTGTTATAAACTGCATAGGCTCACAGGGCACGATAGGACAGGCCTGTCATCCCAGCTACTCAGCAAGATGACCTAAGCCCAGGAGTACAGGGCCAGCCTGGGCAACACAGCCAGACCTTGTCTCTTTAAAAAAAAAAAAAAAAAAAAAATTAATAATGATAACAAGCAAGCTCAGGGTGTAGCTCAGCTTGAGCAAGGCCTGCACTATCCCCAGCACTACAAATAACAGCAAATAATATCAATTAATAATTTAAAATTAAAAATGCATAGGATTTCAGATGAAACAAAATAATATTGAAATACATATATTAAAATTTTTTAAACATTTAGAATATAACACAAGTGGTTTCCTGTTAAATAATGAGCACCAACAATGGGTCTAATGATCAGGGTAAATTAAATGATATCTGCAAAAACATAATAACACATGTGATTTTCTAGCAGTAAAAAGTTCTACAGATTCCTTTGGCTTGTTACCAGGAGGAAACATGCATCCCAGGCAGAGGTTGGTAAAAGAGATCTGTGGTTTTCATTCATCCACATCCATGAACCTCCCCTTACCAAGTTAAGAACCCCTGATCTAGTACACAAAATATGTGAAGGAATGGATTATTATCTGATTTTATTCATTGCTGCTATGTCCCTGAAGCCTTACTAAAACAGCACCTGTCAACAGCAGGCTCTCAAATATTGCATCTCTTCTTGCTGGGTTAGCAAAAGAGGGAAGAGGAGCATCTCTGTGACCTCAGACATTACCTGGTGCCAGCGCCACTGTGAGAGTGAGGTTGGTATTTACAGACCATCAACCTCACAACACAAGACAAGCACCTTCCCTGGTGTCAACCAAAGAAACAGTGGTGTTGTGAGTGAGCTGTCCTGTAGAGCTGATACTCCGTAAGTCCCCAATACAGTGCCTTCCCATAAGGCCTTAAAGGAGAACAGAGTGGCCAGGAGATTTCCAAGGTAATTGCTCACTTCAAACCTCCTATTTTTAGTAAGGTTTGGATCCCACTGTCCTGGATGACTTTCACACTAATAAATCCAAAATTTTGTCTCTAAGAGCTTTAAGAAGGAAATGAATGCAGATGGAAATGAGCAAAGGAGGAAATAGCAGAATTAAGCATCTGAGAGGCCAGATGACTTCTGGGTGGAGAAAAGGCAGGAAAGACAACATAACAATAAAAAAAAAAACAATTTTGTAAGCGGGGAGAAGTGGCGCACTCCTGTAATCCCAGTACTTGGGAGGCTGAGGCTGGAGGATCACGAGTTCAAAGCCAGCCTCAGCAATGGCAAGGCACTTAGCAACTCAGTGAGACCCTGTCTCTAATAAAACACAAAAAAGGGCTGGGGATGTGGCCCAGTGGTCGAGTGCCCCTGAGTTTCAATCCCTGGTATAAATAAATAAATAAATAAATAAATAAGAATTAAAAGACAATTTTGTGATTTGTCATCACACCATCTCCAAAAATAACAACTCTCCTGCAGTCAAATCTGAAAAATAAGGAAAATAAATCTGAACAAAGTTCCTTAAACCTGCTTTCTATTAGGCAGTTTTCTTGAACCACTCCTTTCTAATCACTTATAATGTCATCAATGCATTAGATTTTTAAAATTTTATCTTTTGAAAGTTACTTTTGATTTCTGAAACTAGTAAAAAGAAAGTGACCTAAATTTACAACAAAGTACACTGTTAATATAAAAGACATGCAGCAATTTCAAACTTAGAAGGACAACATAACAATAAAAAAAAAAACAATTTTGTAAGCGGGGAGAAGTGGCGCACTCCTGTAATCCCAGTACTTGGGAGGCTGAGGCTGGAGGATCACGAGTTCAAAGCCAGCCTCAGCAATGGCAAGGCACTTAGCAACTCAGTGAGACCCTGTCTCCAATAAAACACAAAAAAGGGCTGGGGATGTGGCCCAGTGGTCGAGTGCCCCTGAGTTCAATCCCTGGTATAAATAAAAAAATAAATAAATAAATAAGAATTAAAAGACAATTTTGTGATTTGTCATCACACCATCTCCAAAAATAACAACTCTCCTGCAGTCAAATCTGAAAAATAAGGAAAATAAATCTGAACAAAGTTCCTTAAACCTGCTTCTATTAGGCAGTTTCTTGAACCACTCCTTTCTAATCACTATAATGTCATCAATGCATTAGATTTTTAAAATTTTATCTTTTGAAAGTTACTTTTGATTTCTGAAACTAGTAAAAAGAAAGTGACCTAAATTTACAACAAAGTACACTGTAATATAAAAGACATGCAGCAATTTCAAACTTAGAAGGAAAAAGAATATGTTTCACACTATAAAATATCAAAGCAGTTCACTACTTTTATGGACTAGCAAAGAAAATCAAGTACATAATGAGGTAAGACATAAATTCTTTTTATTATTGTTATGTTTTTGTTTTTTTGCAGCACTGGGGATGGAACCCAGGGTCTTGTGCATGCTGAGCAAAGCGCTCTACCACTGAGCTATATCCACAGCCCTGACATAAACAGTGAAATTATGACAACTCTTAAATATATTTGGTTCAAATCTTCAGACTACCTTCCAAATTAGACAGTCAAGTGTTAGTAACTTCTGCCTAGAAAACAGAATAACTATAATTTTTTAAAATTGTACTGTAAAAAAAAAGGTCCTTTGTTTTTTAAAATATACTTAGAAAAGCCTCTCTATAATAGGATAACCATCATCAAAATATAAAAAAGAAGGCTTCTCCATAATTTCAATTTTTCCCCATTCAAAAATTAAGTGGTTATTGTAATTACTCCATTATGCCATTAGTATCTGTTTACCTGCCAGCTTAATATAACTCTGGCAACTGCAATTTTCATCAAAAGTACATTTTGGACAGCGGCTCACCTGGTCTCCTCATCATTCCAAGCGACGCGCATGCCTTTCCCGCCGCCGCCTGCTGAGGCCTTGATCATGACCGGGTAGCCTAGCCGCAGGGAGGAATTGGACAGAAGTTCAGACTTTGATCATCTGGATGTATGAACATGACAACTGACCACATGTTCAATAACGCAGAAGACAATAACTAATTTATTTAAAAGTTCCTTTCTTCAGAGTTGGGAAAATAACACCAATGTAATGATCAAATATACATTTTTTAAATGAAATTATGGCCATTTTAAAAGAAAAAAAATGGTTACTTGTATCAATAAACATAACATTTTCTCTGCTAATAAAATAAGAGCTAAGCTAAATAAATAATTTGACAGTGAATTCCAAAATCAGAAATAGATGAGTATTAACTAGCCAAAGATAAAAGAAGCAACTTACACAGCACTAGGAAACACAAACACACCAATTCCCTCCATCCGTTTGCATGTATAACAAATTGAACTCCCTTTTTTCAAAAGTTATGATTACCAGGTACTATAAGTATTTTCATCTGAAAAGTCACAGGGAACGACCACAGCTTTATCAGCAAAAGCTGATGGTATTGAGAAAAATCACACATGGCTGTTATACTAAGGGCTGCAGAGAAGATCTAAGTGAGAAGGCCACTCCACAGCATCATGAAGATACAAAGTGAGGTCCAAAATCAAAGGGCATCTCCTGCTAATGTTTATGGGAAAAAGAAGGAAATCATAAAATTGTTGTTATAAGATTTGAGTATTTAGTTATAGTAAAGTTTTCAAAGGCAAGAGTCACCCTGACATTACATCAAGAAAAGCTATAACTTCCCCTTCTCTAGAGGTTTGCTGGAAACACTGTGGATATGCTCATATGTTTTAGACCATTTGTTTATGATCTTTCCTGAAGAAACAAACCGTCAGTGATCCCTTAAAGGACCCTCTCTGGCCTGTGATTCTGTAACAGCATTAAACTCTAGCTAAAGGATCCTAGAGGAAAAAGGAAGAGGGGCCAGAAGTCACAGTCCTTTGACCCCTACACCACAAAACATCACCTTAACGTCAGCTTACTTAAAATGACACTTGCTTCCTAAATATTTTGTAGTTAATTCAATGTGGAAGATAGCATTTTTAAAACTGCTAAGTCAGTGAGAATAAGAAAGACAAATAACATTGTTCTTGTATCAAGGACCTTATAATCCAGGAAGAAAAGCAAAGCACCCAAATAACTCTATCATTGGGGATTCAAAAAGCAGAGGATCACAGAAATGTGGAGAGAAAAGGGTAAGAAAAATACAATATAGGAAGTGTCATTTAAATGAGGCTCCAGAGGAGAAGCAAGATTTGAATATTTCAGGAAATAAAACAGAGGTGCTCATGGGCCAAGTTTAAGAAGAGAGTGGAAGAGAGTTGAAGTACAGACTACCTGTGGGTTAGCAGGGGAAAAAGAAGCAGAAACACAGACTGGGCGGCATATGAAAGATTCTGCCTGCTTTCATTCTTT
Source organism: Tamias sibiricus (assembly GCA_025594165.1). Classification (NCBI taxonomy): domain Eukaryota; kingdom Metazoa; phylum Chordata; class Mammalia; order Rodentia; family Sciuridae; genus Tamias; species Tamias sibiricus. The sequence goes on along the minus strand of CM046663.1, from coordinate 87,271,035 downwards.
ATGCTGCATGAAATCTTGCATGAGGTTTAATCCTGTGGGACAGTAGCAAGACTGGTATCTGTCTCAATCAATGCTGTGGCCTCACAATGAAAGTCACATACAGGAATTAGTTTGCAATTAATAAGGAACAACCAGCCTGCTTTTTAGGAGTGAAGAAACCCCCCAACAATTCAAACCTTTTTGAACTTTTTGCTGACAAAATTCCATTTACAAAAATGTAAGGTCTTTTTTAGACAAATGGATCCATACCCCTCTAAAAATGCATTATCAATTCACCACCACATATTACCTATCCATGCAACAGAAAACCACAAGAGGTGTGATGGCCATGTCCCACATGTCTGCCACTTTCAGATCCCTCTAAGGTTTACAAAATTTGCAGGTTTTTTTTTTTTTAAATCTAGTATTAATCTCATGGTAGTCATTTAAGATGGGCCCTGAACCATGCAGTGATTTGTGAGTTTCAAAATAAGATAGTTTTTCTTTAAAAGGGGCAGGAGGACCTAACTGGGGAAACAAACCACGAAATTTGTCAATAAGAAATTATTACATGTTCAGAAAAAGGCAGAAGTGATTAGAAAATAAGGCAAGACGTAATAAGGCAATATGGGCTCCCAAAAAAGAGAGAATGAGGCTTAAGCCTGTGAACACATTAACCCAGGAGGCAGGACTCCCTGATCAAAGCCTAAGAACCAGATAAAACAGGGTGAGGAGGAAGAGGGGGAGAAACTGGCAGAAGTGACAGTATCCCTTAGTCTTGATTTTTTGAGCTATCTTCTGAAAAAATATAAAGGTAAAGTTTCCTACTAAAGTTCTTATGCAAAATGTGTCACTGAATGAAAAAGTGGTTTTAGGCATTGCCTGTTTTTATGCTATCACCATGCCAAGAAGAAACAAGCCAACTACAACCAAAGAAGAATACTCCACACAAATGACGTTAGACAATATCAAATAGCTCGGCCCCTCATCCCTACTCTCTGTCTCTCCACCACTCTATGTAAGCCGTGGGGTGCAGGGATAAAGAAGAAGGAGGGGGAAAAGATTCAGTAAAAGTTGACTTTTCCTGGAAAAATCAGAAATTTGAGCGACAAGTTGATGGTGGCTGCTACCCTCCTACCTCGCATGGACATAAAATGTCAGCTAATCTTCTCCTGAGAGCCCTCCCTCTTCTGTTTGGTTTTTGTCTACAATTCACTTGTTTAATTTTATATTCTTCAGGGACATCAGGGACATGTTTCCTTAGCATAACTGCATACAATTTCTACAAGCTTTCAAAAAAGTCAAATCTCCTGGTATGAAGATTACTTTTAAAAAATAAAAATAAAAAGCAAAACTCAAGGCCCAGTGCTCTTTGTTTTCTCACCTTTAGGGTCCTCTCATCGATACCTGATGCCAAAGCCTTCCCCACCCCCAAGACCCAGAGACAGAGGCAACCTGCCTCTGACACTCCTCTCCAGCATGGGGGTCGCGGGGGCGGGGGGGGGGGGGGGTGTTCCACTCCTCATCTCCCTCCCACACAAGAGAAGTGAACACTTCCAAAAACAAATGTACCAAATGCTACACTTGAACCCAGGTTACCGAAGTATTAAACAATTTTTATTCCTACTTTTCTGGACTCAACTTTCAAAGGGAGGTTTGATTGTAGGACAAGATACCTTCTCTGCTTCTCTTGGCTCCCAGCAAAAAGCATGACATACGCTGGGCGTGGTGGCACACGCTTGTAATCCCAGCACCTGGGAGGCTGAGACAGGAGGATCACGAATTCAAAGCCAGCCTCAGCAATAGCGAGGCACTTAGCAACTCAGTGAAACCTTGTCTCTAATAAAATACAAAAAAGGGCTGGGGATGTGGCCCAGTGGTCCAGTGCCCCTGAGTTCAATCCCCGGTACCAAAAAAAAAAAAAAAAAAAAGCATGGCATACTGTCCACCACAGAGCCAGCAGCCTGATTTCTACCTCTACCTCCAAATTTTCACTCATTAGCTCAAAAATGTTTATTGAATACATATGATTTGCCAAACATGGGTCTGGTTCTAGGGGATATGAGGATGAACAATTTGGAAAGAATCCTGATCTCACACAGCCTACTACCTAATAGAAAATGCCACACGAATATGCATACACCTCATACAAATAGGCAAGCACCCAAATACACGTGTATTATACACGCACATATATATTCTTACATATATGTATACCATACACACACATACACACACACACACACACACACACACACACAAATGTAAGAGTGGGTGAGAGCTACCATAAAAACAACACACAGGAATGTGATTAGGGTAAATTTTCCTTGAAAAGGCTTCTCTGAGGAAACATTTAGACATTTAGACTGAACCTGAATGATAACATAGAGGCTAGCCCTCACAAAAATCAACACAGAAGGAATATTCCTGACAAATGGACAAGTTGCAAAGTGTCAGACAGGACAGGGTAGTCACCTGATAGAGTATTTATGATCATTTTGGCTGCATGCAATGAATGAATTGTGGGAACTGGGGGACTGATTAGGAAATTTTTGCAGTAAGCATTCCAGGTGACAGACAGCTGTGACTTGGATTGGGCTGGTCCAAGAGAGAAGGACAAAGACTTAAAGTTTGTTTTAGAATCTGAGTCAGTGATAGTTTGGACATGGAAGATAAGCAAATGAAGGCAGACTCCAGGGACTTAGGAGCTTTCCTGTTTATCTATAGATTCCAAGTCAAAAAGAAGAGTCTTCTGTACAACTAACAGTGTTGTGTTCACCTACATAAGACACAGTAAATAATTTACTCTTCAAGCAAACAGCACCTCACACAGAGTGACATAACCTGGTAACTGGGAAGCTGATAAAACAACATCTTCAGACCTGGTACAGTAGTGCAGGCCTATAATCCCAGCTACTCTGGAGACTGAGACAGGAGAATCATGAGTTCAAAGACAGCCTCAGCAAAAAGTGAGGCCCTAAGCAACTTAATGAGACCCTGTCTCTAAATAAAATACAAAATAGGACTGGGGATGTGGCTCAATGGCTAAGCACCCCAGGGCTTAATCCCCAGTTTAAAAAAAAAAAAAACTTGATCCAATACTCATAATTCACAGAATAAAGAATTTTATTTCAGCTTTTCACCTACACTTTCTTGAACTAAAAATTCATAGGAAGTGACAACTAATGGAGAGGGAAAGCAAAAAGAAGGGGGAAATGCCCTATTCCAAATTTAGTGATGCCAATCAGAAACCTCTAGTGGATCAAAGAGAAGGTGTGACTCTTGGTGATGGAGGGGGTGTCTTCTTTTAAATTGATTTGGGAATCTATAATTAATTGCAATGCTTTTGTTTCCTAAAAGAAAGGTTCAAAGTAAAAAGAAAATAAAAGATAGCCAGGGAGTAGGGGCTGTCCTCTCCATGGATAGAATAGGTCCCCATAATGGGCCTCAGAGGAGAAAATAAAAGGGGGCTCAGGAAGAAAAGATCCAAGAGAGAGAGGAAGGAAATCCCCAGGTGAACCTTGGGTATTAGAATCAAGTAATCAGAGGTATGCTATGTCATCCTCATATTTCCTCAAGCTCATTTAATGTAAAACAGTTCATTGAACTTTTGGGGTGTGTATTTTTGCTTTTGTTTTGGGGGATATCTGTCATGACAGTGACATTTTTGAAGAATCCAGGATGGTCATTTTATAAAATAGTCCACAATTCAAGTGTATTTGATTATTTACTCATTTAATTCAGATTAACAACAAAAAATTTCTAACAAGCAATTTTTACATTCTATGTAACTGATATTCTATCTTGATTTTTGCATCACATAAGAAAAAAAACAAAAACTTGATTTGTCTCGTTACCCACAAAGTTAGGTTTGATTACTTAAGGTGGTGTATACTAAATTTCCTCACAGAAAACATGCCATTTTTCCTTTTGTAACCAGCAAACCATCTGTGGACTGACACTTCGAATCCATGAATATCCTATATGCAAGCAATATCTTACCCACTGGTAATAATGAACTTTAATAATTCTTATTTAATCAATTTCTACATTATTCACTGCAAAATGAGCTTTTTTAAAAATAAAGACAAAGATCTTTGCCTGTCTTCATTGTTGCTTCTCCACTGGCTAAAACAGCGCTTAGCCAATAATGTGCAAAATCATAGTTACTACATGAATGTTCTAGTTAACTGTTTAAATAGCTGCATATCATTTACTGCTGCACTATATTTTACCTGGTGAATATGTTATAGCATTATCCTGTGAAGGTTCAGATTTTATACACTTGTTTTTATACATACAATGCTCCCATGAATATTTGTGTACTTGCTGTCTAGAACCCTGAACAAGTGCTTGGAGCACAATTCTGGGAGTATAGCTATCAGATGGTGTGCAACTCTTATCATTTCCTTAAGAAATCAAATTTATTCACTTTTCTTTGTAACCATGACCATAATTATACAAACTACACCATCCCTTGCTAGGATTCCTACCATGGCCTCCTAATAGAACTCCCTACCACTGCCTCTGCCACACACGAGGTCAGTGAAATTTTATTAAGCCATATATGAAATCATACCTCTTGCCATGTATTCTGATGAACTTACGTAAGACTAAGAAAACAACACAAACGTACAATGAAGTAGAAATTATGACCCCCAAGGACAGGTATGTGTGGAAGGTAGAGAGAGACAGCTTACATATACTTGTTTAATTAGAACACCAAAAAGGACTATTCTAGACATGCTGTAAGACTTTAAAACAGGCCTGAAAGATATCAGCCTGCACATCAATTTATTTGCCTGTCAAAATCAACTTCAATAACTTTTAGATAAATATAAAAAATCTGAATACACAATATTCACAATGTCCACAATCCAATTAAAGTTAAGAGATTGTCGTGATGAAGAGGCAAAATGGGATCCATATGAGAAGGAAAATAGGCAACAGAAACAAACGCAAATGAGGATCCTTAAAACATCTGTCACAAACACTACAGACTGAGTACACTTACCCAAAATGATTGCGGACAGAAGTATTTCAGATTTCTTCCAATTTTGGAATATTTACATAGAATTTACCAATAAAGTATCCCGAATTCAAAAGTCTGAAATCTGAAATTCTACATAATTCAAAAAATTTTAAGCACTGACAACTCCAAATAAGGAACTAGGAAAGGATTTACCTTCTTAGCATTTCAGTCAAGAAAAAGAAGTAAAGAATAAAGAGATTATGACCAGGCACAGTGGCGCATGCCCTTAATCCCAGTGGCTCAGGAGGCTGAGACAGAAGAATCCTGAGTTCAAAGCCAGCCTCAGCTATGGTGAGATGTTAAGCAAATCAGTGAGACCCTGTCTCTAAATTTTAAAAAATACAAAAAAATAGGGCAAAGGATGTGGCTCAGTGGTCAACTGTCCCTGAGTTCAATCCCCAGTACCAAAAAAAAAGAATAGAGAGATTTGGGAGGAAGAAATGAAACTGCCTTCTGTGACAGATAATATGATTGACTACAAAGAAACTCTATTTTAAAAATCCAAACAAATTCCCCAGAATTAATAAGCAATTATAGCAAGATTGCAAAATATAAGTTTAACATGTAAGAGTTGATTACACTCCTGGGCTGGGGTTGTAGCTCAGTGGTAGAGCACCTGCCTAATACATGGGAGGCACTGGGTTTGATCCTCAGTACCACATAAAAAAATAAATAAACAAAATAAAGATATTATGTCCATCTACAAGTAAAAATAGTTTTTTTTTTAAGTTGATAACATTCCTGTATACCATCTATGAATAATTGAAATATGAAATTTAAAACATGATATTATTTATATTAGCACTCAAAAATTGAAATAGACATAAATCTAACAAAATGTATATAGAATGTCTATGAGGAAAACTATAAAACTCTGATTAAGGTAATCAAAGATGACTTCAGTGGGAAGATACTCCACACATTTATGGATAGGAAGATACAGTACTGTTAAGATCAATTATCTGAAGCCGGGCACGGTGGTGCACACCTGTGATCCCAGCACTTGGGAGGCTGAGGCAGGAGGATGGCAAGTTCAAAGCCAGCCTCAGCAATGGTGAGGCACTTAGCAACTCAGTGAGACCCTGTCTCTAATAAAATACAAAAAAGGGCTGGGGATGTGGCCCAGAGGTCGAGTGCCCCTGAGTTCAATCCCCAATACAAAAAAAAAAAAAAAAAAAAAAAAAAAAAAATCAATTATCTGCAATTTAACATATAGGTTGAACATAAATCAAAATCCCAGCAAGTCATCTGTGGGTTTTGTGGATATGAACAAACTGATTCTAAAGTTTATACGGAAAGACAAAAAACACAGAATAACTAACATAATATTAAAAGATAAGGACAAATTCAAAAGACTGATACTCTACAACTTGAAGATTTATTATGAAGCTACAGCAACCAAGACAGCAGGGTAATAGTGAAGGACTTGCTGAGTTAATCAATGCAACAGAAGAGGACCCAGAAATAGGTCCCATAAGTACACTCAACTAAACTTTGACCAAGAAGCAAAGGCTTCTTTCCAAAAGTGATGTTGAATAATTGGATGTTTGTACAGGGGTAGGGGGTGGGAGGAATCTAGACAGTTCTTATATGTTTCACCAAAAAGAACTCAAAATGGATCTTATGATGCAAAACTATATAATCTCTGGAAGAATCCATGAAAGAAAAAACACTGACAAATCAACCTTTACTAAAATCTAAAACTTGTGTACAAAAGACATTCTTAAGAGAATTAAAATACAAGTCATAGATTAGGAGAAAATAGTTACAAACACATACCTGAGTTAAAAAAGAAAATACAACGAAAAACTTGCATTCAGAATACACAGAACTCTTGAAACTCAACAATAAGAAAATAACCCAATTTTAAAATGGGCAAATGATATGAAAAAACAGCTCAATAAATAAGATACATAGAAGGTAAATAAGAATATGAAAAAATGTGCACATATGTCAGCAGAGAATTGCAAATTAAAATAACAGAGATATTACCACATGCCTACTAGAATAGCTCAAATTCAAAACACTGACAACATTAAATATTGTCAAGCATGAAGGACAGCTAAAGGAGTACCTTGAAGTCTAAATTTCTACAGCAAACTCTGAAAAGAATAAAAATAGAGAACAAAATTTCCATCACAGTACAGGGGTGTGAGAAGAAAAGAACAAGATTTTTTTTTTTTATCAACATCAGAAAGACGTCAAGAACAGAGAGAAAAAAGAATCTAAAAAATAGAACAAGAAAAATAGAAAGCAGATGATTTAAGTAAATCAAAATATAGTAGTAAACATAGCAAGTGCAAATGGACTCAACTTTCCAGTTAAAAGACAGGAACTGCTAGTCTGAACAGAAAAAAAAGTAAAAATCAGTCCATACACTTACAAGGGGTACGTAACAAACAATAATTCACTGGCAGATGAAAGATGGGAAAAGGTAGAAAAATAAGGCCAAGTTAAGCTTGTTAAAACATATTAATATCACATAAAATCTGACTGAAAAGAAAAATAACAAATTAGTCACAAAATTTTGATAAAAAGTAAAATTAGCCAAAAACATCCATGTTACAGTACAATGTATCTATTAATTTAAAACAGGTAAAACCCGACAAGCAAAAAAAAAAAAAAAAAAAAAAAAGGGAAATCCACTTTTTAAAAAAATGAACAGGGCTAGGGTTGTGGCTCAGCGGCAGAGCGCTCGCCTTGCACGTGCGCGGCCCGGGTTCGATCCTCAGCACCACATAAACATAAATGCATTGCATTGTGTACAACTAAAGTAAATAAAAATAAATATTTTTAAAAAATGAACAAATTAAACATCCAAAAACATCACTAGAAAATTTGAATATTCTAACAGGCAGACTTGACCTATGGGTCATCTGTAAAATATAACATACAATATTTTGAGACTGTGCATTCTTTTCAGGCACACATGGAATATGTATTTAGAGTGACTGGCCAAATGTAATGTTCATCAAATATGGAAAATTCTAAATGAAAAACGTCGTATATTCATTGATCATAAAGCAATTAAGTTAGAAATAATAAAACAAAATGTTGGATTTTTTCCAGTTATTTTAAATTATTTTACCAAATAACATGTGAAAAATCATAATACAAATCTGAAAACACAAATGAATAACCATGAAAAATACATACCAAAATTATAAAATAGGGCTATTTGCCAAGATCCCTAGTTCAGTAATTTCTCACAACTACTGGAAGCATTGGCAACTACAGCTGACTTTTCCTCAATTTTCTGCCTAGTTTTGTCTCATCCTAGGGGCAGCCTACATCCCAGTGGTTAGCTTTTGCCCCAACTTGAAACAACTATGAAATATTAAGCCACATTTAGAACTCTGTAGAGTTAGCTGAGACCTTTGTTGACACATGATCTCAACTCAGTTCAATTTCTCCCCCAGTATAGTTTCCTTTACTACCCCACAGGTGTTAAAGGTATTTTTCCAATACACTTCCAGGGTCTGTCTGCCTCCAAAGAGTCCAAGTTGTAAAATAGGTGCCCATCTGAAAAGCTATTATAGTGTTGTGTTGTAAGCAAGAGATGACACTAACTTAAATAAAAGAGTACTAGAAATTGGAGAGAAGTTGGGCTGGGGATATGGCTCAGCAGTAGAGCACTTGTCTCCCATGTTTGAGGCCCTGAGTTCGATCCCCAGCACCACATAAATAAAATAAACGTATTGTGTCCACCTATAACTAAAAAAAACTTTAAAAAAGAAAGAAATTGGAGAGAAGCGGATGAATTCAAGAAATATTTAGGAGAAGATAACGATGATGATCTCTTAAATATCATCATCATCATCATCATCATCATCATCATCATCTGCAAACTGAAAAACCACATGAGATACAACAGTGGAACACCAAATCATGGAGAAGGCTTCACTGATAATTATCAAAATTGTGACCTCTACTTCCTGCCTCTATAACACCTAACATTGCGGATGACAAATTCTCCATCAGTCTAGCTCACTAAGTACAGCCGACACCAACACTTCCTTCCCATCCTACAACCTGACTGATAGGCAGAGACCATGTGTAATATGGAAAAAATAAGGGGAGGGACAATAAAAATGTGATGCACTGAGCTCTGGTGAACTTATGAAAACTGCACAGAATCAGAGAAAAGTTGGCACATAGCTAGAATTGTCAAAAAAAAAAATCTAATTCAGAATCTACTGGGGAATTTGGTCGCTATGTACCAGGTGGCTACACTGAAAAGTGCCTGTTGTGAATACAATCAAAGAGGTAATTCAACTTCAAAGAAATTAGGGAAATGAATTCCATTATCAATGCATCATTCATTTGTGTATATTGTATCAAAATTTTCCATTGATTTTAATATTCTCTTAATTAAAAATTAGTTATTTAATTTAATCTCACTATTGATTTAGGTTAATCATACCATTTGAATTGTCACACTTCAGACTGAGGTGATACACATTTGCATCAATACTACTTGGGGTCTATAATATCCAAGAAATAGTAAGTAAAATATATATATATATATAAATGTTTATTACATATATCTGACAAAAACAACTTAAAGGAGGAGAGACTTGAGCTCATAGTTTGGGAAGTTTCAGTCCACAGTCGCTTGATTCCCCTGTTCTGGTGCTCTGGTGAGGCAGTACATCATGGTGGGAGGCTGAGGTGGAGCAAGTTGCTCACCTTATGGGGCCAGGAAGCAGAAACAGGGCAAGGAAAGAAGGAAAAGGCCAGGACAAGAGGTAGCCTTTAAGGACACACCCCCAAGGACCCACTCCCTCCTACTAGGCCCTACCTCCTAAGTTTCCAACACCTTCCACAGACCATTAAAGAGCCCTCATAATTCAATCATGTGGCCTTTCAAAGGCCACAACTCCAAACACTGCTGCCTTGGGGAGCAAAGCTTTCAACACATGAGCTTTTGTGGAACACTCAGATCCAAAACATACAATGAGTATTAAACATGATATATTCATTTAAATAATTAAATAAGAATAAATCGGTATTGCACACATAAAGACAGAATCAAGGTGAGCTGCATAAGTGAAAATAAACTAATACATAATGCTATTGATTTGGTGGAGAACAGCAACTATACTTTATTGAAAAGCTGATTATATTGGCCTATTTTTCTTGGCTTGGGCAAATAAAAACAACAGATCCCCAACTCTGCTCCAGGGATCAGAAATCAGTACACTTCATTGTACAGATGAGCGCAGAAGGCGTTCACAGACAAGAAGTTTCCAAACAAAAACCAGTGTTTTTTCCCATTACAATGTGTTTCCACATCATGCCTGAATGTTTTCCAGTCTTTTGCAACAGAGTAAGAGAAAAAGGAAAAGGAAAACATATGCAAGAATGAATACCAACAAAGCAAGAGAAAGAAGATGAAGGACTGAAACACAAAGAGAGGCAGCACAGTAAATACAACAGGAAAGAAAGAGAAAGAAATTATGGAATTATGCTTATGGCTAAATGTGTACGTGGAAAAAGAAAATACAAGCACCAAACGACTGTGGGAAAGAAAAAGAGAACACACATTCCCAACTCCAGGGGAGTATCATTCCAACCTCAAATGACCACATTACTTCAAAAGAAGGTTGTTTTTTCTTCTGGTGCTGGGAATTGAACCCAGGGCCTCATGCATGCTACATGCACATTCTACCACTGAGCTACACCTCCAGCCCCAGACTTCTCAACCTAGAACGAACCTCATGAAGTATAGTTCAACAACATTACACCATTTTCTTAAACATAACTTTTCCTTAGGCATTTTTATTGGATCTCCCTGGATATTAAAGATATCTTCTACTACAGGCCAAATTAGCAAATGAATTAACAGTATGTAAGACTGTCGAAAACGTGTATGTTTTAATATCTTCTCAAGGTTTCTTCAAGATAGCTTTAACCAGGGGCTGGGGCTATGGCTCAGCGGTAAAGCGCTCATCGCACATGTGTGAGACCCTGGGTTCAATCCTCAGCACCACATAAATAAAATAAAGGTGTTGTGTCCACCTACAACTAAAAGAATAAAAATTTTTAAAAAAAAAACAAGATAGCTTTAACCGGAGTCATAAACAACATTTAAAAAAATTCTAAGCAGCATGAAAAAATGCCTAGTAAAGTATTTTCCCCCCCTTAAATATGAACAATTTGTTCTATTCAAACAACTTTTTTAAAAAGTGACTTTAGAAATAAAACAAGCCATACAATACCAAAAGAAGGTGGGAAGAACCGGTGCAGGAAAGCAGCAAGAGCAGGGAGGAAAGACCACCAGAATCCCTACACACTAATTGGAAATAGAGGTAGAGGCAGAGGCTATCACAAGACTAATAAAAGAATAGGCAATGAGAGAGAGCAGCTTTCAAAACCTAAGAAGTCATGGGTTAGTGAAAGACAACAGGCTAGTAAAATGTTCTTGTACATTGGAATCTTAGATTACTAAAAACTTCCATGAGGGCTGGGATTGTGGCTCAGTGTCAGAGCCCTTGCTTAGCACGTATGAGGCACTGGGTTTGATCCACAGCACCACATAAAAAAAACTAAATGAATAAATAAAGGTATTAAAAAATATTTAGCCGGGTGCGGTGGCGCAAGCCTGTAATCCCAGCACTTGGGAGGCTGAGGCAGGAGGATCGCGAGTTCAAAGCCAGCCTCAGCAATGGCAAGGCACTTAGAAACTCAGTGAGACCCTGTCTCTAAATAAAATACAAAAAAGGGCTGGGGATGTGGCCCAGTGGTCGAGTGACCCTGAGTTCAATCCCTGGTACCACCAAAAAAAAAAAAAGAAAGAAAGAAAGAAAAATTTAAAAAACAGAACAAAAAAAAAACACTTTCATGAGTCCAGCCTAATGAACAGTCTGCAAGAATGAATGACGGACCAGGCACGGTGGTGCACACTTGTAATCCCAGCAGCTCCAGAGATTGAGACAGGAGGATTTTAAGTTCAAAGTCAGCTCCAGCAATGGCGAGGCACTAAGCAACTCAGTGAGACCCTGTCTCTAAATAAAATACAAAACAGGGCTGGGGGATGTGGCTCAGTGGTCGACTGTCCCCAAGTTTAATCCCCAGTATTTTTAAAAAAAAAGAATGAATGATGGGCGCTCATTTACAAGAACATACCAAATTTACCTGAATAAGCCTTGGTTACACATTTTGTTTCAATTATCTATTGACTGAAAGTTTATTTTGTTTGTTTGTTTTTGTTTTTGTGGTACCGGGGATTGAACTCAGGAGCACTGGACCACTGGGTCACATCCCCAGCCCTTTTTTGTATTTTATTTAGAGATAGGGTCTCACTGAGTTGGTCAGTGCCTCGCCATTGCTGAGGTTGGCTTTGAACCCGCAATCCTCCTGCCTCAGCCTCCCAAAGTGCTGGGATTACAGGCGTGTGCCACTGCACCCAGCTTGACTGAAAGTTTATCATGTTTTGCTTAAAAATCCCCCCCACAGGTATCACTATTAGAACATTAGAGATTAAATAAAGGAAATTACAGTCAAACATGGTCTATAAATATTGTGAAAGAATTTTAAAATGTTTGATAACTTCATTTCTATACATGCACATATCTTTCCATTTGGATTCATTTACTGAATAACCACTTGCTGAGTATATGCTCTAACAAGCACTGTCTTTTTTATTAGGGGGTAGGGGGTACTGTGGATTGAATCCAGGAGCACTCAAGCACTTCTCACTTCAGGCCTTGCTGAGTTACTGAGGCTGGCCTTGAACTTGCAGTCCTCCTGCCTCAGCTTTCCAAGCCACTGGGATTGTAGGTGTGCGCCACTACACCCAGCTAAGCACTATCAATGGTCAACTCCACTATTAACAGTGGCCAACTAGACACTAAACAATCACTTGTAAAGATGTGTAATATTTATTTATTGCAGAAAATCCCAACTCTTTTAAGAAAACAACAACCTGTCAAGATCAACCAATAAAGGGACAGCAGGGAGGTTACTGCCATATCAAACTGAGTCTCAGGACCACTGTGGGACAAGGCAGCACTCTAGGAGATACTGCTCTCATCAGATACCTTTTCCTTTCTAATAACTTGATCACCACTCTTTCATTCTTTCTTTCAATACTACTGGACAAAAGTATGTATTCTGCTGTGACTAGGGGGAATGGTCTACAGGCTCTAACAAGGTCTAGCTGGTCTAGCTGTTCAAGTCTTCCAGCCCCTTACTGACCTTTGATATAAATGGTCTATTACTTACTTATACTATGGTACTAAAGTCTTCGACTATTATCAAAGAACTATTTCTCCCTTCAATTCTATCAATGTTTGCCTTTAGCTTCTGAGGATCTATGTTTTGATGCCTATATGTTTGTAATTGCTAGTCAATATATAATGTCCTTCTTCATCTTCTCTAACAATTTCGGACTTAAAGTCTCTTTTACTACAGCCACCTTGGCTGTCTTTTGGTTACTCTTTGCATAGGATGTCTTTTTCCATCCTTTCACTTTCATCCTATTTGCTTCTCTGAAACTGAAGTGAGTTTCTTATAGACAGCATATAGGTGTCACAATTTTATGCATTCTATCAACTATGCCACAGTGAAATACCACTCCATGAACACTAGGATGGCAATAATTAAAAAAAAAAAAAAAAAAAAAGACAGAAAGAAAATAACAACTGTTGGCAAGAAACTGAAAAACAACACATTCCTGGTAGAAATCTGAAAAGGTACAGCCACCACGGAAAAGAGTTTGGTAATTCCTCAAAAAGTTACCATATAACCGAGCGATTCCGTTCCTAAGTATGTAGCTCTAACTGAAAACATGTATTTGAACAAGCACATGCACACCCATGTTCTCACCCACACTATGTACTATAACTGAAAGGCAGAAACAACCCATTTGTCTATCAACAGATAAGCAAAATATATATTCACACACAATGGGAGATTATTCAATCATACAAAGGAATGAAATTTTGATATATGATAAACCACAGCTGAACCTGCAAAGCACTTCTAATTGAAAGAAACCAGGTACAAAATTTCATATATTATATGCCTCCATTTATATAAAATATCTGAAATGGGTCAACTCATACAGACAAAAGTAAATTAGTGGTAGCTGGGAGCTAGGTGGGGGAAATAGAAGTCAATACCAATGGGAAGAGATCCTTGGGGGAGTAATGAAGATATTCTGATATCAGAAGATTAAGCTTTCTGGCTGGGAATTTAGTTGAGAAAGGAAACTGGGAGGGATTTTCAAGTACCTAGTGAATATCTGGGAGGGGTGTATTGATTACAACACTTGGTTAGGGTAGAAATATAACTGTAATTTACTTTAGAGGAACAAATTCCTGTAATATTAAAGGCTGTTACTTCTGAAAAAAAAAAAAAAAAAAGAAGAAGATTTTGATGGCTACAAAACCTTATGAATATATTAAAAACCACTGAATTGTGTACTTTGCAAGGCTGAATTTTTATAGTATTTAAATTTTATCTCAATTTTTTAACATCTTCGGTATAAAAAATTTAAAACAGCTTACCTCCAGGAAAGAGGGGTAAACACTAATTTAGAAGGAGCATGAAAGAACTTTCTGGGGTGACAGAAATGTTTGATCTTGGTGGGAGTCAGCGTTACACAAATATATGCATATATTGAAAGCCGCAAATATAGGGAACATTTACTCACATTACTGTATGCACATTTGCACCAAAACTATATGGAAATACTGAATTCAGTTTATGACATGTATATGGAAGATTTTCTTTCTTTTTCTTCTTTTTCTTGGTGAGGGGGTGGGGACAGTGCTGGGGATGAACCACTGGGCACTGTGAGCATCCAGCCCTATGTTGAAGTATTTGGTAGGACACGTACCAATATGTGCAGTTTACTTTAAAATATACAACAAAACAAAAGATGGGTTAATGATATGGATAGATAATAGTGGTGTTGAGTATATAACATGTCTTTGTGTATACATATATATGTATATATATATATATTATATATGGATATATAATCTTGGTGTTGAGAAAACAGTGTACTATAAAATTCTTTCAAAATGCTGTTTGATTGAAATTTTTCAAAACAGAATATTGGCGGGAAAATTAATGAACAAGCAAATTATTGGAAAGTCACAAATACAATGCAGAAACTTAGAACATGGTCATAAGACAAGTGACCAGGTGGCAACATCAGGGCATCTTCCCTGGAAGACATGATATTTAAGCCCAGATATGAAGGCTACAAGAAGTCACCTACGTAAGGATATCAACATGAGTCTTCCAGGTCCCCTCCATATCCCTCTGCCCAAAGACCTTATCCTAAGGCTCTGAAAGTTGGTATATTCAGACGAGCCAATGGGACAAGGAGAGTGGGAGCAGGAAACTAAACACAAAGGCAGGAGCCAAATCACATGGCATCCATATCTGCAGGAAACCGTGAATTTATCCAAGGGCAACCATTATGTCATTAGCGGGTGCAAAGCAGGGATGGGTGAGACGGGCGGGAATGAGGTGTGACCTGATCATTAAAGTTTTAAAACATTGCATGAGGTTATGTGAAGAATGGTGCTGAAAAAAGAGGTACAAAAACTATTGTAGTAGTCCTTGCTATGACAAGGGTAGTGTGGAGGAGAGGGGGTGACACACACGGTAGGTAGCGACTATAGGTTGTGTGCAGAGGGAATGGCAGCACCTGCACAGGGGCTTCCAACAGGATGACAGGGAAAGAAGTGCCCAGGACACATCCCAGGTCTGGGCCTCAAGGAATGGGGTAACACTTACTGAGATGTGGAAATCCGGGAGAACTGGGTTTGTAGGATGTTGGACTTCAGGATAAAAGAAAAAAAATTTCTTTTTAATTTAAATTGAGCATGATTTGTGATTGTGAGAAACATAGGCAAAAGGACAGAATAAGAATAAACTGGAGCCGGACGCGGTGGCGCACGCCTGTAATCCCAGCACTTGGGAGGCTGAGGCAGGAGGATCGCGAGTTCAAAGCCAGCCTCAGCCGTGGCGAGGCACTTAGCAACTCAGTGAAACCCTGTCTCTAATAAAATACAAAAACAGGGCTGGGGATGTGGCCCAGTGGTCGAGTGCCCCTGAGTTCAATCCCCAGTACCCCAAAAAAAAAAAAAGAATAAACTGGAAACTGTTAAAAGGCAGGTTTAGACTTACAATTTCTTTTCCTTTCAAAAATCAATTTGACTTGATTATATTAAGGATCTTCGGTCCAGTAAAAAAAAAAAATCACTTCAATGGAAGTCAAGCTCACTGATTACTGATATCTACCATCAGGGATAAAGGTAAACTGGGGATCAATAGTTCTGTATTTCTAAACTTAGAGGTCAGAGGTAAAAATCAGGAGTTGAATGTAGGAGGCAAGGTAGTCCACAAAACAAACACACAGAGGGAACATTTTCATTCTTAAGCGTCTCTCACCCCATCCATGGCCCACCGCTGTCTATTTCAGTTCCTCATGCATAAGTACCTTATGATGTTTTATAAGCAGTGACTCAAATTTTAGCTCTCATCCTGAAATCTCATTAGTTTAGCCAAAGTATAATGAAAACTTCATGGTCTTTGGAGTCAAAGAAATCTAAATTTAAACCAGTAGCTTGGTGGCCTTGAGTAAATTAATTACTACTTCTAATCCTTAATTTCCTATAAATGAAAAGGAAAATAATTAAACCCAAGAATTAGCATTAAAAATAGCATTTCCCAAAGTGCCTGGCACATGGGAAAATGCGCTATAACAAGGCACCGAATGCTCAATACAGTTAGTTTCCAACTTCAGCAGCATAGATTCCTGTTGGCAGAAGAGACTCAAGAGAGGAGGAACCACACAAAACAGGACGGATTTTTTTTCACCATGTAACACAGAAAGAAAGAAAAGAAATCCATGAGCCGGGCGCAGTGGTGCCCGCCTATAATCCCAGCACTTTGGGAGGCTGAGGCAGGAGGATCGTGAGTTCAAAGCCAGCCTCAGCAATGGCGAGGCACTTAGCAACTCAGTAAGACCCTGTCTCTAAATAAAATACAAAAAAGGGCTGGGGATGTGACCCAGAGGTCAAGTGCCCCTGAGTTCAATCCCCAGTACAACAAAAAAAAAGAAAAAGAAAAAGAGAAGAAATCTATGAATAGGTATGATAGATGGGCAATCAGAAACTTACAAATGGACAGGTTGGAAGATTTTATTCCGTTGTTTAGAACAAGGAATGTATTTTCCCATGGAATCGATGTTCAGTTCACCTCTTAGATAACTCAAAATGCCCCATGGAAACAACAATACAGTTAAAATGTGATATATCTCAATAAAAGCAATAGAAAAAAACTGATAAATCACCCAACAACACAGAAAACCAAGAGCTTTAATATGCAATTTGACTTATGTTAGCAGCTAGCACTTGAAGGAAAGGTTTTATGGGGAACTTCTGTGGTAACTCAGAGGCATTCTCAAGGGAATTCCAAATGCTTAAAGAAACTGATGACCCTGGTTCTTTATCATGTTTTATTTCACCTCAAATTTTATGGCTTCCCTTTCTTTCAGTATAAGCAAAACACTAGCACAGTTAACAACCAAGATTGTGATCATTTATTTCACAAATGAGAAGGGATAATAGAGGGAGAATCAGAAGAAAGATAGGAAAGCAGAAGAAATCACAAAGGATGTGCCCAAGTATAAAGAAAAGGGACTTAAACTGAATTTAGGGGACCTCAGAAGGAAAAAGACTGAAAAGAAAGTAAAGCACAGCATTCAAATGTTGAAGGAAGAAAACAAAGTATTGAGAATCAGTCAGAGGCACAGGTTATAAAAAAGGTGGAAGAAAAACATTAAACACAAGCAAAGCCATCTGCAGTTTGCCATCTGGTTCAAGGAAATGCTCACGGGTTGGTGATTCATAATTCCAAGTGTGGCACAACAACATAATATTAGATTTTCTTTCTAATCCCCTATTATTTCCCTAAATTCCTCCAAATATAGCTTTTATGTAGATACTATTATGATAATATTATTATTATGTCCTATTAGGTAGGTGATAATAACATACCAACTAGTATGAGAAAGAGGATTTTTTTTTTTTTTTTTTAAGTTTAAAAGTATATGATAGAGGGCTGGTGTTTTAGCTCAGTTGGTAGAGCATTGCCTTGCAAGTGTGAAGCACTGGGTTCGATCCTCAGCACCACATGGAAACAAATAAATAAAATAAAGGTATTGTGTCTGTCTGCAACTAAAAAAAAAAAAAATGTTTTTAAGTATATGATAGAATAAAACTAAACTATATTAGGAAAGTCTCTTCAAAAGCCAACAGGTATGTTCTATGCATTGTAGGCAATGAGGACTTCCAATGATTTCAAGTCACAGACAGCAACTTTTGATTTATCCAGAAATTTAGCAGATCTCACTGTGAAGTACAGAGATGCTTTTTGAAAATATTGACAATCCTGAAGAAATGATTAATGAAGAGAATAAGATTTCTCTATGACCTGGTCTCAAATCCGGGGCATTTTTACAAAACAAATGAACAACAAAACAGAATAAATAATGAGCAAAACAAAAATAATTTAACCAGATCCAACTAGAAACAGGGATACAGCAAGCAAAACAACCTTTCAAATCATTGAGGCCCAAGCCTGCCCCGACTGCAGGCACTTACTGATGCCCATGATCACTTTCAGACCAGTGTTTCTACATATCACAACTATACCAACTTTGCCAAGTCAAATGCTTTCCACCTGCGGACAGTATTTCTAAATGATTACCTTAATGGGAAAGCAGGACTACATAACTGCTAGTGGGGTGCAGGAGTTGTAGAAATGCTTAAGCTGCTGTGAGGCCCTGCCAGGCTCTGCCTTATCTCTCTCACCTGTCTACAAATCTCTGTCAAATGAATATGACTATTGATTTGATTAATAAAATGGTATAGTTTTTAATAGCTTTGCTAATCCACAATAATAGCATGTCCTTATACATTTTCTCAATTAGCAGAAACTGAAAATACAATCATGCTCATGAGTAGTAGGAATATAAAAGTACAATAGCCACTGCTGACCTCTCCTCCACTTTACCTTTTACTCTAATTTAGAATACTCTGTCCTAATTTCCCACATTCTATTTTATCTTTCCTAGCAAGATTATTCAGTCAACATTTGACATCTTAGGGAAAGGCAAAAATTTTAAGAATCTTGTCCAACGTGTTATGTTCATATTAACCATGTATGTCCTTAACTTTAGAAACTGCATTCAGCTGCTTATATACAAATTTACATTACATCCAATCTTGAGGATTCTTAAGACAATTCTTCCTTTTAATTAGTGAGTGATTTCATCTTACAAAAGAGCTACAGCTAAAGTCAAATTACTCTTTAAAGTCCGGTTTAATAACAGAATATGGTAATTCAACTGATAAATCCTTTCAGAGGGACAAGTAATCAGAAACCTAAAACTATTAAAATATTATTTGCTCTATGGGAATTACTTATTACATGTTTACTCAACCGTATCTGCTGAAAGACATAGAAACCCTACCAAAGTTAATTTAAGAACTTACCAATTTCCCTTGCAATTCTGACAGCTTCATCTGCATCCTGTAAAAGCAGGAAATGAGACTCAACATTAATCCCATGAGGCACTGCGCAATGTCCTTAGGGCAGTCGTATATTGCACTACTGTCTCCTCTGATTCATTTAATGCTCAATTTTACAACCTTCTAACCCTTTTCATTCAGAGAAATGTAAAATTAATACCATAAGTGGAATGTAAATTCTACCTCATCATTATTATATTAAGAAACTCAAAGCAGTTTGAAATGAGCTGGCAGGAAGCACTACCAGAATTGCCAATGATTTGGTGCAGTTGCCGGAATTTAATGGCAGAATTTAGATGTTTACAATCAATACCGAATCATAAATCAGATCATTAAAGCTTGTCTGCAGCCAGCTTGTTTCTGTCTCTGATACTTAGGTGTCATGTTTTCCTAGATTCTGTCAGCAGGGGGAGTTGATTCTCTATTGTTTGGGAGGAGCTTGATCGATTTTCCAGAAGTCAAAAGGTAAATTTCCAGATCTATAGGACTTACCAATTATTCAAAGAAATCCCTTTAGTAATCTCCTTGACCTTTTCTGCTTTATTTCACCTTTTTTTCAGGTACATGTTTTATCTTTAAGGTTGCAGTATACTACACAAAGCAAAACTTTAAATTCAATCAACTAATTCAATCATGGTTAAAAAAAAAAAAAAAAAACTATAAGAAGCCAAATACAAATGCCTAAAGAGTTTGTTGATATAAGGATTAGTCACTGCTAAACATCAACCAAGGCCACTGTACCTCTCACTAGCTGAAAGGCAACAAGTTTCCTGAATCTATGTCACCCATTAACTCCCACCCAACACACCCAACGAGACCCTCCTGACAGGTTCCCATAGAAAACACCACTAGAATCCTGAACTCCAAGCCTCCTCCTTGATTTTATTATTTTTAGTACTTCAGTGACACAAGCTAAAAAAAATCAACAGTGTTTTGACTGAAATAAGTATGACTGAAGTTTTAGGAAACAACTTCAAAATACTGAAGTCTGGTATTTTGGAAGCTAATTCATTTAAAATGTAGAGTGACCATGTCAGAATCCTCCCCCAAAGAGGCAGTGGGGGATGTTTATAACTGGTTCATTTATGTCTAATAAAAAAAAAAAAAAATCTTCCTTAAAAGTCTTCAGTACCTAATAACATCCCCTGAATAAGGAGGTTGGCAGGGGAAGTTGTCAGAAAAATTTAATTTCCTTTCATTAGCCAGTCTGCTCCACAAATAGGTGCTTGTTAAGTTCAAAGCAGTCCTGAAAGCGACATCAGTTTTAAGTCTTTTTTTTTTTTTTTTACTCCAAGCAGTCACATCTGCTAATGAGATTTTCCAAATAACAATTGTTTTCAAGTCAGAGATAAATCTATAAACTCCCACCCCCCCCCCCCCCCAAAATCAAGGTTTACTGCTTTATTACACCTTGCTGTATTCACTGACTCCACATTCTCCAAATTTTAGCTTAAAAGGATAAAAATCCATGAAAAGGGTCATTTAAGAACGTTAGTGGTTTCCACACATTGAGTTGGAAGGTTCTTTGTTCCAGCCAGTGACAGTTATTGGAGAATACTTGCCTTTAATGGCCTCTCTGTCAGGAAGTGTTAAACCTGCCAAATGCGAACAATTAGTGCCTCTCCAACAAAATACAGGAAGAGTGATGGCTGATGAAAACTGGATTATAATAAGCCCAGAAGGAAACTTTTAACATTTCTTTCAAATGCCTAAGAGTATATTTACCAGTGATAATCTGAGAGAAATTAAACTACTTTCCAAAAAGTCACCTATAGAGAACTAATGGGAAAATTTTAAAGGATAATTCATTAGCAATATTTTATCACATTTATATATGCATCACACACTATAGATGTGTGTATATATAAAGAGAATAATATATAAACACAATAAAGCTTCTAAAACTTCTTAAACTGCCACAAATCATTTCCGTAAGTTGCAGCAAAATAATCTTATCTTTTAACTAACTGGTATGCTTACATTTTCTTACTGTGAAAACTAAAATCCTACTAAATGAACTTTCAAGTAAGATCAAACTGCCTTAAAAATTAACTTTACACTTGTTGCCCATTCATCCCACCAGCCCCCCCCCCCCCCGCACAAAAAATCATTGACCTATTATGTACTAGACATTAGAAAACTTTATTATCAGTTTCAAAAATAAACTATCAAGGACACTCAGTTCCCACATGGTCTTTCAGCATGTAGTTTTATTAATGGAATATATAAAATTACTTTTAAAAAGATAAAAAGCCTCAATTGCCTCCAAAGTCAGCAGCACTGACACATGACATTGTAAAACCTCCCTATCAGGTTATAGACAGAAAAAAAAGTTTTAATAAAACTTTGAAACAGCTATGAAAAGACCAACAACTATCAGAAAAATGTGCAAGTGATTAAGAGATTCAGATAAAAAGAAATCCATTACGTGGAGGCTGAGGCAGGAGGATAGCAAGCTTGAGACCCACCTGGGCAACTTAGTGAAACCCTGCCTCAGTGGCAAAGAACTTGCCAGGTCCTGGGTTCCATCCCCAACACAGCCAAACAGAAAAAAGAAAGAAAAGGAAAAAAAACTCCACAAGGATAGTACATGAAATATGTTCAACCTCAGTCATAATTACGGAAAGGCTAATTAAAGCAAGGAGATCCCACTTTTCATCTAGCACACTGAAGCTGATAACGGCCAGGAGTGACTTGAAGATGACTTCGGGTAGAAGAGCACTTCTCACACTATCAGTGCTGTAGTAAATGTAAATTTTTAAAAATAAAGTGTTAGTATCTATCAGTCTGAGGATATGTATCTTTTGACCCAGCAATTTTACTCTTGGGAAGTTATCCTATAGATATCCTCATACACATTCATACATAGACCAACCTATAAAGAAATGGGTTATTTTCAGTGTGTGCTATAAGCAAAGAAGACTTAAACTGGACTTGGACTGTCTCCACCTGATGGCCCATTGACCCACCCTTAAACCATCTCCACCTGAGGGCCTGAGGGTGTATTAACCCTGTGCTTTATAAACCCTGCCCTTGCTATGAGCAGGCGCCATTTTCTACAATCCTGCTTTGTGCTGGATGTAGTTGGTGGCCCTGGCCAGAATAAAGGCTTCATTGGCTATTATATGAGTAGCTTGTGAGACTTTTTTCCTGAAAATTGGGTATAACATTTGCTGTTATTGTTTTGAAAGGAAAAAATCCAAAAACCAATTTGATAGGCTAGAACCACAAATGGTACATTTATTTAAAAAAACAGAATATTACACAGCCTTTTAAAAGAATGAGGGTGGCCCATATGTTCTTGCTCATCCATTCCTATACTAATTCAATGAATGTCCACCCAACAACAGTACAAGAAACACAGCTTCTGCCCTCATGGAGCTTGTTACAGCCTAAAGAGGGAAACAGAAAATCAAGGAAAGAAATCAATCGAGAGTCAAAATAAATGTCACACAGCACAAAGAGTTCTAGAAAATAAGAGGAAAACCTGTTTTTGATAGATTACTCAGAAAAGGCCCTTCTGAGGTAAAATCTGGAACCTGAGGACAAAAATGGCTCACTGCCTTCAGAAGATCAGGGAGAAAGGATTCCAGAAGAAACAACAGGTGAAAATTCCTAATATCAGGAAAGAACTTAATATGCTCTAGAAACAGAAAGAAAGTCCACAAGGCTGAAGCTGAATGCACTAAGGGTGAGGGTGGGGCGGGGCACTGTTCTAGCCAGGCCTTGTGGAAAGTGGCACCGAATCCCAAGGCCCTAGCTCTAGGTGGCTGGGATGGTAAAGCTTTGGGAAGGTAACTCTTACACACTAAATATGTGCAAGTCACACCTACCCCACCTTGTGGGGGGAAAGGAAGGGATATTGAAAGCAAGGGGTGGACTGAATTGTCCCTCCTCCCCCAACACTGAATTGGGTGCAAATTCCTTCTTCTGAGAAAGGAGACTGAAGGGCCACAGCCCCCCACACACCACAACAGGCACCAAAGAAGCTGAGGGCTGAGACAGCCCCCTCAGCAGGCCTGGCTACCACAGGATCACCACATTTGCATATGTACATTTCCTGCCTTTTGTCTCACTCTGCCCCAGAGTCTCTTCCCCCAGGCCTCCTGGCCTTTAAAAATCCTGCTCACCTTCAAGGATAGCACTTATTGTTTTTCCTATCTTCCTTCAAAGGAGGCTTTGAATAAACCTATTTCCCCACCAATCTCTGGAGCAGTGAGCAGAAGTCCAGCCCCTTCCTGGTCTTTGTGTGGAAGAAGGGCCACATATTGGCATGGGAGGGAACAAGAAAGGCACCACCCAGCCATCCCAGTACTTTATAAGCTAATGGAAAAGACAGATCTTAAATATGATTACACAGCAGCTAAGAAATGTCACTTGTCACTCACTTACATACCAGTGGTAAGGAGGACATATGACAACGCAGCATCTCTAACTCAAAAACAGATTCCTAGAAACCTTCTCAGGCATAGTGACTTTTTTAAAAACCTGACAAATAAAAGCATGGTGGGAAACAGTGGCTGGAGCCTCAAGGAGCCACACTGAAAGACAGAACTTCAGTCCAAGAACAAGGAAATGTAAGGCCTCACTCTGACAGC
Source organism: Tamias sibiricus (assembly GCA_025594165.1). Lineage (NCBI taxonomy): Eukaryota > Metazoa > Chordata > Mammalia > Rodentia > Sciuridae > Tamias > Tamias sibiricus. The sequence continues at coordinate 87,246,868 of CM046663.1, read as the reverse complement.
ATTTTGAAGAATTGTGGCAGAAGTGTCACCTATTTATCATGTGATTACTGTTGAATCTCCATCTCCCTTCTCCATTAAAATGGAAACATCCTAGGCGCAGCAAGCCCTGTCTAGTTGGTTCCTTGAGCACCTCAAATGCCTGGAGCAGTGCACAAAACAGCTATTCAATAAACAGCTGTTGAATAAACAAATGAAGGTGGGGGGTGGCACAGGAGCACAGGAAGGCAACTTTGAGAGAAGAGCAGGATCTGAAGAGAACGGGGTAGCAACAGTTTGGGTGAAAGAAAAACCAGCATCTTTTCTACAATTCATTTCAGACATGATTGTGTTTTTATCTAAACACTACTCTCTCTGGGATGCCTTTCCAGGCCTCCCATCCAACATTATTTGTTCAATGAATAAACAACTCTCATCAGTTTCCATAAAAATAAGTCTGCTGGTGCTAGAAGAAAATGTGAAGTCAATGCTCCAACATATTGACACAGACACCGACTTCCTTAAAAAGACCACTAAAGCTCAAGAAATAAAACCAAGAATCAATAAATGGGACAGCATCAAATTAAAAAGCTTCTGCACAGCAAAGGAAACAAAGTGTAAAGACAGAGCCTACAAAATGGAAGAAGATCTTTGCCAGGTGCTCCTCTGACAGGGGATTAATACCCAGAATACATAAAGAACTCAAAAAGTTTAACACCAAAAATAAAAAATAACCCTAATCAATAAATGGGCAAAAGAACTAAACAGACATTTCTCAAAAGAAGAAGCACAAATGGCCAACAAATACATGAAAATATTTTTCAGCATCTCTAGCAATCAGGGAAATGCAAATCAAAACTACATTGAGATTTCCTATCACTCCACTGAGAATGCCAATGATCAAGAACACAAATAATAATAAATGCTAGCCAGGTGCAGTGGCACATGCCTGTCATCCCAGCAGCTCAGGAGGCTGAGACAGGGGGACCAAGAGTTCAAAGCCAGCCTCAGCAACTGAAAGGCACTAAGCAACTCAGTGAGACCCTATCTCTAAATAAAATGCAAAATAGGGCTGGGGATGGAACTCAGTGGTTGAGTGCCCTGAGTTCAACTCCTGGTAATAGTAGTAGTAGTAGTAGTAGTAGTAGTAGTAGTAGGAGTAGTAGTAGTAGGAGTAATAGTAATACTAATAATAAATGCTGACAAGGATGTGGGGGAAAGGTATACTCATACATTATTGGTGGGACTGCAAATTAGTGCAACCACTCTGGAAAGCAGTATGAAGATTCCTCAAAAAAACACTAGCATAAAGATTCCTTAAAAAAAAAACTATGGCCCAGCTATAATCACTACTTGGTATTTATCCAAAAGAGCTAAAATCAGCATACTATAGCAATACAGGAACATCAATGTTTATAGCAGCACAATTCACAATAACCAAGTTATGGAATCAGCCCAGGTGCCTGTCAATAGATGAATGGATAAAGAAAATGTGGTATATATATACAATGGAGTTTTACTTAGCAACAAAGAAGAATCAAAGGATGCCATTTGCTAGTAAATGTATGAAACTGGAGAACATCATGCTAAGTGAAGTAAGCCAGATTCAGAAAGTCAAGGGTCAAATGTTTTCTCTCTTATGTGGAAACTGGAGAAATGTTAGGGGGGCGGAAGGTGAGGGGGTCAGATATCATAGAGAAATAGGGAAGATCAGTGGAGTAGAAGGAGATTGAAAGGGAAGGAAATGAATGAATTTAACAAAATCACACTATGTGCATGTATAAATATACCACAGCAATTCCACCTTTATGTATGTCTATAAAGCACCAATTAAAAACAAATAAATGAGTGTAAGGAAAACCAGTGGTATAGAGGGAAAAGAATAGAAAGAGAGAAAGTGGAGGCACAGAGACTGAATTGGAGTAAACTGAATTCCATGCATGTATGGTTTTGTCAAAATGAACCCAAGTATTATGTATAGATACAATGCATTAAACAAAAGCATAATTTAAAAGTAATAGGTCTGTTAGAACCAGGCACAGTAACATGGACTATAATTCCAGCTGATTGAGAGGCTGAGGTGGGAGGATCATGAATTTGAAACCAGCCTTACAACTTAGTATGACCCAGGCTCAAAAAAAAAAAGATGGCTAAAGATAAGGCACAATCTCATAAATACCAAAAGAACTACTCATCTCTAGAGCATCAGTTTTGTAAACAAGTAAATTGATTTCCAAAGAGATGTGGTGGCCTGTTCAAATTCACCCTAGTGACAGACAGCAAGGAAGGATTCAGAGTAGGGTATGGAGAGCCAGTACTGTTTCTGTTCAAAACAAAGAACGCTCAGTGGACTAACTGGCAAAAGCCCAGCTCAATATTTACTCTTGTCTCTGAATTCTTAGCCTACCAGATTTTTTTCACTACACCATGCAACTTCAAAAGTTGAAATTTAGCTTTCAAAAAACCTTTCCTTACAAACAATAGAGTACTACCCTATTGATAATTTGGGGTGGGAGATGCTGGGTATTGAACCCAAAGCCGCAAGCATGCTGAACAAATGCTCTATTGAGCAACACCCCTAGCCCTATTTGAAATATTCTGTTTTTCTTTTTCTTTTTTGTACCATGGGTTGAATACAGGGGTACTTAACCACTGAGCCATGTTCCCAGCCCTTTTAATTTTTTAATTTGAGACAGGGTCTCACTAAGTTGCTGAGGCTGGCCTCAAAATTGCATTCCTCCTGCCTCAGCCTCCCAAGTCCCTGGGATTACAGGCATGTGGCCACCACACCAGGCCCTATTTGTAATTCCTACGTTAAATATTTAATTAAGTAAAATAAAAATCAAACTTTTTAATAATATAAAATAATTATTAAATCTTACTTTACCAAACACACTTGTTCTTTATTTATATAAATCTCTTATAAGCAAAACATTACTATCCACTTTGCAAATCCAATCTGGCATTATTTGAAAGGGCAAAACTGATTCAGTTCAACAGTGTTAGCCTTAGAATATTCTTAAAACAGCACTCAGACCTGATAATGATACCCAGTACAACATGTGAAAATACTCAGACTTAACAGAGTAGATTCTGTTAAGTATTCTTCAACATAATAATATTCCAAAACTTCTTAAAATAAAATTTCTAACAGAAAGGATAATAATCCCCACAAATGGAAGAAAAGTCAAATACAAAAATTTCAGCAGAAAGAACAAATCTGATCGACTCATTCACTTATACTATTTTCAATTGAGTGCTTAGAATATTTTTACTTTCGTATAAAAAGTAATAAACAGAGAAAGAAACAAATACAAATATTTTAGCAAAAACATATTCTAATGGTTCAAATCAGGAGGTTAAAAAAAAGGAATAGTCCACAGCCATATTCTGTTCTCTTCTTGTTTATTATTTTTTTCTAAGCAACAAAAATCCCTCCATATGTTCTTTCTTTATCCCAACAGGTCCTCACAGTAACCACACTCAGGCTGTGAAGCAATTTAATTCTTAGGGGCACTGATGAGGAAAGGGGTACAGAAAAGAAGCAAGCCACATAACTCCAAAGCAATAGTTCAAGAAATGGAGAAAGAGGAAAGCCAGGGAACAGTGCTCAGCTATTATGGCACAACTCACATTGAGTGAGTTTCACCTTCCAATCCAAGAATAACAGTGAAAAATGCTGAGTGAATCTGAACACGCTGGGAGAAGGGGGTGCTACAGAAACCAACTAAGTAGATCACAAAAACTTAAAAAAGATTTGCCAAAACTCAGTTATCTTCTCTGCAAGCCTGTCTGTTAGCCCTCTAGAGCACCACCTGGGGGCCGACACCCCTAGCAGTTAAGAGCACAGGACTGGGAGCCTGAAGGCGTGGACCCTGGGACTAGTGTGCCTCTCTGGAATGCAGTTTCATCACCTGGAAAATGAACATAATAAGAGAATCCCTGTCGTGGGGTTATGGAGAAGGTGATATTGGTCAAGGCTGAAACACTCTAGAACAGGACCTGGCCCACAGCAGGCATTCGATGAAGGTTAGCAATCTGTGGTCATTAAAATGGGCAGCCCACACCCCAAACCACAAGTGTGTTCTCTCCCTGCCCAGAACAGGAGGCTGTGTGATTACCCATCTCTGAACCTGCATGGCACAGAACTAACACTGGCACTACACTACTGCACAAAGTGGGCGCTTCATCTCTTGATCACACGGATCAGATGATCTGTGAACTTGTTATTGCTGGTGAGCATGGATAAGGGTAGGAAGGGGCAGGAAAAACTACAACAAAGACAAGCACTCTCCCCAGATGCTAAACACACGATAGATTTTTACAGTGACGTTAGTGTTGAATACTGACTATAGCATCCAAGATCCAGGATACACTTCTTTCTGTAAATCCAGCTAAACAGGAGTTCACTTTTCTCAGTTGGTTCGTTTTAAAAAAAACAAAACAAAACAAAAGTCTGGGGCTGTGTCTCAGTGATAGAGCATTTGCCTAGCATGTGTGAGGCACTGAATTTGATCCTCAGTACCACAAAAAAATAAATAAAATAAAGGTATTGTGTCCATTTATAACTTAAAGTGTTAAAAAGAAAAATAAGTAAATACATCAGCTAGGCTATTAGAGCACCCGAATATAATCCCAGCAGCTCAGGAGAGTGAGGCAGGAAGATCAAGTTCAATGCCAGCCTCAGCAACTTACCAAGGCCCTAAGCAACTTAGTGAGACCCTGTCTCAAAATAAATAAAAGGGGCTCAGGATATGGTTTGGTGGTTAGGCACCTCTGGGTTAAATCCCCAGTGCCAAATAAATAAATAGATAGATAGATAATCAATGTTTTATTAAGACACTAGGAACCAGGAGTAAGAGCTAATCTGTACACAAAAAAGTAATTCTCAAACTACTCTGCAAATAGTTTATAAAGTTAAGTGAAATTTCTTAACAATCCTGGGCTCATCAATGGCTTCCAGCTGATTGGATTTTCTAGTTCATCAAAGTCAAGGAGCAGAACCTTTCTGTTTTAATGTGCAATTGTCCCATAGCATCCATGGGGTGGTTCCAGGATCCCCTGAAGATACCAAATGTACAAATGCCCAGGTCCCATATAAAAAATGTCATAGCATTTGTATATAACCCACACATATCTTCTCATGCACTTTGTCATCTCTACATTACTTATAATGCCTAACACACTCTAAATACTACACAAAGAGTTGTCAGACTATTATTGCTTAGGGTACAATTTTTTCCTAATATTTTCAACCTAGATTCATTAACTCTACAGATACTTAACCCATAGGTACTCAAGACCAACTAATTACACTTTCAATTTTTTTTTGAAAACTTAGTATACTTTTCTATAATCATACAAACAGCACAATAAACATAACTGAATCTTTTTTTCAAAAAAAAAAAGCCTTCAGGCATCATTGGAAAAATCAATTATTCTTGGTTTAGCAGGGAAAAATATACTGATGTCTAATAGTATACTTTCTAACTTCTAGGGCAGAGCTGGTTGCTGATTTTTTTTTTTTTTTTTTTTTTTTTTTTTTTTTGCTTTTTAATGATCTCTTTCACACTAGATTTTTTTGGTTATTTGCTTCTTTCTGTTAAAGCAAGAGTATGGTTTTTGAACTCTGACTAATTAGGTGGCAAAAACAATTACTACTTCAAATCTACACTGTATAATTTACAAAAGCCATGCACATACATTACCATACTCTGCTCTGTGGTACAAATGGGTATTGCTGCTCCCTCTTAAGGACAATAAGAACTCAGAAACATTAAATAAATTTCCCAAAAAAACTGTGCTGCAGGGTGCAGTGGCACACATCTATGATCCCAGCAACTGGAGGGCTGAGGCAGGAGAATTAAAAGTTCGAAGGCAGCCTCAACAACTTAGCAAGTCCCTCAGTAACCTAGTAAGACCCTATCTCAAATTTAAAAAAATAAATAAATAAAAGTGTCCGGGATGTGGCTCAGGGATAAAGTACCCTGGATTCAATCCCAAATACAAAAAAAAAATTTAAAAGAACAGTGCAATGATAGGTGTTACAACCAAATATGACAATCTAGTCATCAAAAGATTCCTGCTTCTGCCTCACACTTGACATTAAACAGACCATATAATCTTGCCAAATTCCACCATTGTTGTCAACACCATCTATTTTGCTGCATCATAATGCAATAATTTACAACCAACCACTAATTTACACCAGCAACAGACTTGTGTCTCCCCATCACTCTTGCTTTTGAGCTAACTCACTACTACTCAAACTTCAGGTGTCACTTGGCTGCCATTTCCACTGGAAAACCTGCCATGATCTCCTAAACGAGGTTCTGTGCCACTCCTATATGGGCTCCATGCACCCTGGGCTTGTTAAAATGCACTGGGACTGGTAGGTCTCCCTTAAACTCATTGGAATCAGGGCTATGGCATGTAACTACGGATAAGCAAAAGAGCTAGGATTCTAATTCCTGTTTTCCAACATCATCACAAGCACTCTCTGTTCTCCACACGTGCTCCTGAGATCAAGGTAATAAGGTGTTGAATAAGACCAAACTTGTTAAAGGCAAATATTTGATACTACAGGACCACTAGAGAATTACATTTTAAAACCTTAGTTTCTAATAAAAATAATGATTCAAGAGTGAATAACAAGCCATAAAGAAAACAGTGCAAGAAGACCACTTAAGTACTGCTCACAAGGGTTTTTTTTTTTTAAGTGTGGGAAAAAACATCTCCTAAATAATCAAATGAGAAAGGGAAAAATAGAGCAAATTGAAACCTCACTAATTTACTTCAAATTGATGGTCACAATTACTCAGAGAAAAAAGTAGAATACAATTTAGTCACACACACACACACACACACACAACAAAAAAAAAAGAGCTTAGTCTTAAAAACTCTATAGAACACTATAGAATTTTAAAAATAATTATCTATACTAAAATTAGCATGATGCAAACTATTGTGAACACAGAGAGCCGTAAGGAAAAAAAGGAAGCAAAATCTCAGGCATCCAATGTCGTAAATTTTTTCATTCATATGAGGAAGCTTCCAAAAGGAATTCAGATTCCAAAATTATTTCCCTATAAAATTTATGAAAACAAAGTTCATATGGAAGAAGAAAAGCACAGAAAAGACAAATGAAAGTGTGAAAAACTGAAAACTCTCTTGAACCTGATAGTCTTCATCCTGCTATTTCTCTTCCTCTATGGCATTCTCCATTCCTCTGCCCTGTGCTTTCTTTCTCTGATCTGCTCCCCTTTCCTTCTTCCTGGCCACAAACCCCCAAAGCAACACTACCTCTTGAAATGAAGCCACTGCCAGGCAGAGCCCCTAGGACTGAATGAAAGCCCAGACTTCTCCATGAATTAAGGCACTGGCAAAGATTTTCAAATCCTACCAGGACACACAGGGTCCCCAGATTTATACCATTAGTTCATGCGGCTAGTGAGAACCTCAGATAGAAAATACTGGATGAGAAGGGAGAAAAACCAGAGAAGCTTAGAAAACACAGTAAATGTTGGACAAGGTCTTTTGGAGACCCCTGTGAAAATAGGTGACTCCAGTCCACATGTGCCAGCAAGGAAGGAACAGGCCCCTGCAAATCTTCGGGACAGTTCTTCACCATGTGTCACCAACACTCAGGAATAGCCCTGGAAGTGGCTGTGACTCCAGCTCCCTCCTCACCATCTACAAGGAGCCTCAAGCCAGAAACAGGGCATTTATAAACAAGCAAAAATTGACTGGGAAGAACCACATGGTCAGCTTTTCAACTCCATATTGCATATTTTCCAAGAGCTTAAACACAAAAGTCAAATAAGAGCCAGAAAAAGCTGATGGCTTTACACATAAAACTAGATGCTCCCACTCCAGGAATTAAAACACCAAATCTTAAATAATGACCTGCAGATCTCGAAAAGAGAAATGACAAATGAAAAATCATTGTTCTGTAACATTCAAGAGAATTAAGGGAAAAAACTATAGCAGGCAATATCCCAACAGCAACCCAAATAGCCATTTCCTCTTTTGCCTTCCCACTGACGAAGAATTTTCAGTACTTATTAATGGAGAATGTGTAATTTTCACCATACAGGTGATACAAGATTGACCTTAACTCCTGCCATGGTTACGCAAGCACTCCCTCACAATCAACAAACTGCTGGTTGATAGTTATCAAGAGTACCCCTCACATTTCCTGTGTCCCTGCCCACAACTGTTACCTTGGACCTTTAATCAATAGATAGTCCCCTCTTCCAATGAGGCACAACACCCATTAACTTCATAAGAAAAAGTCTACAATGCAAACAGAAGTACAGATTGAATGCCCTTCTTGCCACCCTCCTTGAACACGAAAGGACTCCATATTCACCATCAAGTCAGAATTTACCTGGACTGTGTCACCAGTACACTTGGGACTAAGTGAAGCCCAAATTAAAGATCTAAAAGGCCTGATTCGTTTTCAGAAAAAAAAAAAATTAAACATACTGGCAGAAGCATGCAGGCTGAATAGATCAAGATTCATAATGACCCATCAAAATCCCTACCCACACTTGTACTAATCTAAAATAAAATGGCAAAGCTGGACTAATGCCCAACAACTGAAGGCCTGAGAAAGCAAAGGCTCAGGGCCTCACAAGGCTGTGATCAGTGGGCCAAGTTGCATTCTCACTGAAGGCTCAAGAGGGGACAAATCTACTGCCAAGCTCATTCAGGTGGCTGGCAGCATTTATCTCTTTGTGACTGTATGACTGAGGGCCTCAGCTTTTTTGCTGGCTCTTAGATAACAATAAGCCTCTGTTATACTTTGCATCTGGAACATCCCCCCCCCCCCCGAGGCTCACGTGTTGAAGGCGTAGTCCCCAGCCTTCATTGGGAGTGCTATTGGGAGGTGGGACAAGCTTTAAGAGTTATAGTCTAATCCAGGCTCAGTGGTGCATTCTTGTAATCCCAGCACTTGGGAGGCTGAAGCAGGAGGATGGCGAGTTCAAAGCCAGCCTCTGCAATGGTGAAGCACTTAGCAACTCGGTGAGACCCTGTCTCTAATAAAATACAAAAAAGGGCTGGGGATGTGGCCCAGTGGTCCAGTGCCCTTGAGTCCAATGCCTGGTACCAAAGAAAAAAAAAAAAAAGGTTACGGTCTAGTTGGAGGAAGTAGACCACTGAGGGTGAGTCCTTGTAGGATCCTCTTCTCTCTCTCCCTCTCTGCTTTGGAGCTACCACAGGTGAGCACCTTTGGTCTACCACACGCTCTCTGCCTTCATGTTCTCCCTCATCACAGGCCCAGAAACAAGTGACCACAGACAGAAACCTCTGAAACCATGAACCAGCTATTTAAAAGATTTGAATGGCCGGGCGCGGTGGAGCACGCCTGTAATCCCAGCACTTTGGGAGGCTGAGGCAGGAGGATCGCGAGTTCAAAGCCAGCCTCAGCAATGGTGAGGCACTTAGCAACTCAGTGAGACCCTGTCTCTAATAAAATACAAAAAAAAAGGGCTGGGGATGTGGCCCAGTGGTCGAGTGCCCCTGAGTTCAATCCCTGGTACCAAAAAAAAAAAAAAAGATTTGAATGATTAGTCACTTGGTAGTTATTAAAGACTTGCATATGAACCAGTGTGGATTTCTGAAAGATCACTCAAGCTGAGATATCGAAAATTCACTGGATTGGAACCACAATGGAGACCAGTTAGAAGGCTGATGAAGTAATCCAGATTAGATGATGGCAACTGGAACTTGGTGTTAGCGTGGCAAAAGAAAGAAGTGAATGGATCAGAAAGCTTCTAAAAGCAAGTTCTCCACATTGGTATTGATCAAGAATGATTCCAAGTTTCTAGCTTGAGAAAAAAGCATGGAAAATGCTACCACTTTCTTAGGTAGAAAAGAATGAGGGATAAGAAGTTTAGAATAAGCATCGTAAGATTTTGGGGCTTATGTGGTCTCTGTCATAACTACTCAGCTCTACCACTGTAGCAGAGAAGAAAGCATAGAGTATATATAAAGGAACCAGCATGACTGTGGTTATGCTTTATGAAACTTTATAAAAACAAGCAAACACGGGGCCCTAACAACAATCCCTGGTTTAGAGATAAAGGTGATGAGTTCAGTTTTTGACTTGTAACTTTCAAGGTGCCTCAAGGAACATCGAGTATTGAGAGCTGCTTAAGATAGTAGATATGTAGCCGGGCATGGTGGCGCACGCTTGTAATCCCAGCACTTTGGGAGGCTGAGGCAGGAGGATCGCGAGTTCAAAGCCAGCCTCAGCAATGACGAGGCACTTAGCAACTCAGTGAGACCCTGTCTCTAAATAAAATATAAAAAAGGGCTGGGGATGTGGCCCAGTGGTCGAGTGCCCCTGGGTTCAATCCCTGGTACCAAAAAAAAAAAAAAAAAAAAAAAAGATAGTAGATATGTGTTCTGAAGCTCAGAAGATATATCTGAAGTATTTGTTTGTTTTTTTGTTTATTTGGAATTTGGCAGAAAAGGTAGGAACTGAAGTCATGAAATACAATACAAGAAAATGTCCTCCTGAGAACCCAAGAGAAAACCAACACTTAGGAGTAAAAACAGGAGGGAGGATTTGTAAGAGAACTATGAAGGGGCATCCAAGCAAGTCAAAAGCACTCACTCACTAAAAACCAGAACTGAATAATGTGCCAGCAGGAGGTGTTTCAAGAAGGAAAGATGACCAGGAGATGCAAATGCTCGTAAGAGATTGAGATAAGGCCAGGATTAAAATTATGTGTTGTACTGAGCAAAAGGCAGGGGCTGCTGGAAGCCTTGGCAAAGGAAACCCAGTGGGAGTGAGCAAGGAAGCCAGACTGCGGCAGATGAAAGATTAACTGAAAGGTGTGGTCAGGAGAGTTGGCAAGGACAGGTCTAACAGGAAGGGCTATCGTGCTTTATGAATGGAGAACCATCTATGCCTTTTCCACTAACCCCGTGTGTCCTGTTCACTGCCACATCCTTCCCACGTAGCCAAGTGGTCAGTACTGTTGCAGACTGAGCATTTTTAATAGTAATGGGAATACAAAGGAACAAAAGATGAGTGTTAAGACAGAAAACAGAAAAACTAATCAGTAAAAAAAATAGCTTGTCAAGGCTAGGATGGTGAGTCTGGGGTGCAGGGGGAGCCAACTCTATAGAAGCTGCAGAAGCCCTCTTCCTCGTGACAAGAGAGAGGGTATGACATGGATGGAAACAGACCAAGGGAATGACAGGCATCCCTCAGAACCCACAGAGTACTGTTCCATGCTCTCCCCACCAGCAATACCAGGATCTGAGGATGCTCAGGTCCCTTCTGTGCCATGGAGTGGTGCTGACATGTTGCCGAGCACATCCCTCACTACAATCGAAATCAGCCTCCTGCCCTGTGATACGTGAATGACCTGCATAACGGAAAACTGTCCAGAGTGAAATACCAAAAGGAACAAAAGAAACCAGAGATTAAGAGTTTTGCAGATTAACTCAATCACAAGGTGGAAAGTCTACATCAGGACTCTCTTCTCACCAGAAAAAATAAACAACTTTTTCAGGACTCTCTTCTCACCAGAAAAAATAAACAACTTTTCCTGGGATGGCGGGGCTCACACACCCAGTTTCTACATTTTCTCCTTGGAAGCTTTCAGCTGCAAAAGTCAGGTGTAGAATGTTTGGGAATCCAGTCATCCAGGGCTCTACCACTCCCTCACCAGGAACAGGGTTACAATTTATATTGGTAAAGACAACATCACAATGTTCAAAACAGTACATGAAATCAACAGACTGACAGCACAGTTTGCAATCACCAAGTTTTTCTCCAATGAAAGGCTAAGTCAATACTGATTCATTACACTGAAAGTAATCCAAGTGCAAACAAAACTGAATTTTTTTAATCTCATACATATCCAAAAAGGTAATAATTACATTTTATCCTATACCTGTCACAAAATGTTTGAGTGGAGGACATATACCATAAAGATAACAGAAATACAGTTTCTCACCTTTACTACCCCATCAAAGCCAGGGATTGTGTTAACCTTTGCTTTCTTGGCTAACAATTTGCTTTCAATCTTGTCACCCATGGCTTGAATAGCATGTGTGTCAGGTCCAATGAAAATAACATCTTCTGCTGCCTGCAGAGAAAAACAAGTTGAAATTTATAACAAAAACACTACATAGCATGATATGGAGTCATGATTTTATGTTTTTAAAAACCATACATGTTTGCATAATTACATATTAATAAGTTATTAAGGGGCTGGGGTTGTGGCTCAGTGGTAGAGCGCTCGCCTAGCACGTAAGCAGCACGGGTTCAATCCTCAGCACCATGTAAAAATAAGAAGTATTGTGTACAGCTAAAGCAAATAAATAAATATTTTAAAAAATAAGTTTTTAATATCAAAAACAACTAAAAAGTAAGCATCTGAGCCAACACATTAAAATATATAATGCTGTATTGCTTATAGTACACGTGTACATACATTATATTGAACAAATTCAGGTCACAGAAGAAGACCTGAAAATAATGCAGCAACTTAACAGCAACAGTATCCTTTGGAAAAGCAACTTCTATGACATGATATTTATACACAATACCCTGCCACCCAATCTGAACAGTAAGTTCACCTTTAAATTGCCTTGTAAACCTTTTGTATCCTCAATACCCTGCAGCCCAGAGCTTCACACAAAATACCCACACATACTAAATGCCAACTCTGTGCCAGGCTTTGAGCTAAATGTGGGGGATAACAAATATGAAAACCACAGCATCTTGACAAATCCAAGGAAACATGAGCAGATCACCAACAACCCAGAAATAAATAACAGAACGGTTTTACAACCTGTGACTACAAAAGGTGAGTCAGGAATACAGTGGAAACTCAACAAGAGAGTTATGTTTTCCACTAAACAAATAAATAAACAAACTATTCTATATAAGCTACAACAGCTCTCTGACAATAGGTCTACCTCTGTGTGTTTATGTCATAATAAACAAAATGGTAGTGATGAAAATAGTAATTAGGGACACAATGGAAAACAATATAGTTAGAGGCAAGGAAGATGTTCGCTGACATAAAGGATGAAGTCATTAAGCAAAGAAAGTTAAATATAAAAAAGGAAAAAGCCAATTTGCATGCCAGGCATCCCCAGGGCAGAGTGCCTAATTACTGGTTCTCCTAGAACCCGTGTCAGGATTGGAGTGAAAATAAGTCACACTGCTTGTCTATCACATTACATCACCTGCTCTACCTGTTGGAATGGCTCTTGTGAAGATCCTGGCAGGGGAAAGCAGTGCCATTCTCCTGGTAACCAGATCCATCACAGCTGGCTGCCTGGACTGGCCTCCTAGCCACAGTGGCCAAAGAGGAGTAAACCCACCCAGAGCAGGAGATAGAAACAGAACAGGGAATCAACAAAAAGAATATGAGGAGATAAATACTCAGGAGATGAGACGATGAGTTCAACTGAGGACAGTCAAATAACCCCGTCTGGAAGGCCAATGAGGCAAGTCCAGGCTGAGATATGGATCATTAAAGGTTACCGAGTATAGGAGGAAATTAAAGATGGCGACTAAACTCACTCAGAGCAAATGTGTAGAAAAGTTGCTGCCTTTAAACTCAACTCCTGCCCAAAGCAAGATGGGGGAAGGGAAATTTTAGATTCTGAGTCTGTTTCTTTGGGTGACCAGCAGCCTTCCATGCTTGATTGAAGGATTAAATAAAATAATATAAGGGAGGAAAAACATCTCTTCATTCTACCCTTTCAAGTTCATGGCTAAGCGATAGATTAACAAAACAGAAGCACATGGGTTTATTTACAGTAAGTTTTACTCGACACACAGCTCTCATAAGGAAATGAAGACCCAAAAAAAGAAAAGGTGGTTGAATAAGATGGATGTCTTTATCCTAAATGCATGATTGAAGTTTGAATGGTACGAATATACATTGTATACAAACAGTGTTTTGTAAAAAGATGCTCTATATGTTTATTATGAATTATAATGCATACTACTATTATAAATACAACTTTGAATAAAAAAATTTTTTAAAAGACCCAAAGAGAGAGTTAAACTTAAGCATTTCTCCTTTTTTTTTTTTAAATATTTATTTGTTTGTTTTTTAGTTGTACACAATGCCTTTATTCTTACGTGGTGGCTGAGGATCGAACCTGGGCCATACAAGTGCTAGGCGAGCGCTCTACTGCTGAGCCACAATCCCAGCCCCTTGAGTATTTCTTATACAGATTTGATGAAGAGTGGCCAGTGGTGGGAAATGACAGGGCAATCGCAGTGAACTGGGGAACCTCGCAAGGCCTACTCACTCAAGGCACACTCTGTGCCCCTTCACCCTGTGGGCAAGAGAGGCCCCTTTCCAGGAACAGGAAAGGCCTTACGACCTGTTTCAGGGAAACTTCAGAAAAAAATCCCTAGGTTTTATCATGTGCTTCACAGGACAATGGTGGGAAGAGGTTCTGCTTTTGGTGTTTTCTCAAACTTCTTTAGCTCATCATATTCAATATGCCTAAGGGCCATATTTTGGGGTACCTGTCCTGAGTCCCATCAATTATAATATAAAGCACCAAGCTGAGTGCCACAACTATTAGGTGTTTGATTTTTTGTTTTGTTTTTTCTGCAATAGGATTTTTTTTATTTGTTCTTTTTAGATAAACATGACAGTAGAATTTATTTTGACATATTACACATACATAGATATAACTTATTCTAATTAGGACCCCACTCTTCTGGTTGTACATGATGTGGAGCTTCACTGACAACTATTAGGCTTTGTCCACTACCCAGAAGGTCTGATAAACAGCGAACACCAGAATGAGACGTTAGGTCCACAGAACCCCAATATAGACTACAGGAACCCATATACCTACAATCATTAGTATTCTAAATGGTAAATTTGGGGTAAGAAACTTCTTTAGCCACAAAAGATGCTCATGAAGTACCTCTCCATCAAATGTTTGTATCTAGTTTTAGCAGAACCTTATTGTCATGAAAAGAAAATCTTATACAAAATCACAAAAATATAAAACACATGAAAAGTGGAGCTGCTGTGCCTAGAAGAGTTGGCAGGCCCACCACTCCCTACAACCCAGGTCTCCATCTTTATAAGTCACCCATTACGAACCAGGGCAGTAATCACGCTCATTTCTCTTTATCCCAAACTGCAACTCACTAAATGCTATGGAAGGCAAGAGGCGACAATCATACTTCAACACCAATTGTCTTTCCATATTCTCATTTTACCTGCTAAGACAGATGAACTTCATTATAAACGCTGTTTTAAAAACCACTATGCCAGGCAGATGTAATCAAGCAATCAGAATACCCACACAGAGTGGAAGAGACAATGTAAATGAGAACATCCAAAATACATTATGATTATAGAGTAAAACTTCTGATTAACAGGAGCCTGAAACGACCTGGACCACTGATTAACCAGATTTGTCTCATGTATTCTAATTTGAGGAAAATTGCTCACCCCAAAATGCAAAATTGTCCAGAAAAATGCTCACATCAAGTATTTAGTGACTATTCTTTGTCCCATCCAACACAAAGGAAAAATAGTCAGTAGTGTGGTGGGTAACTATTCAAACAAAGGTTCCAAAGAACTAGCCCCCTCTTATCGATGTTTGGAGGACTCCCAAGGTTGGCCCTCACATGCAATTCAAGCAAAATGAGAAGGCAGCATCCTAAACTACCAACTTCCATAATTCTATGACCAAAAAAAAAGATGAGGTCAGGACAAAAGAATACCAATGGAGCATGTCTCACAAGTTAATACAATACACATTCTGTGCAAAACACATACTTAACAAAACATACATGTTAAAAACCTGTGAATATACACACTTTATTTTCCAGCACTGTCAACTTAAAGGATTAAAAGAAATGATCAATCAATCCATAGAAATGACCATGCCTAGCACCCCAACTGTGGTCTCCAAATACCACTAAAAGAAACTAACACAAAGCCGGGCGCGGTGGCGCACGCCTGTAATCCCAGCACTTTGGGAGGCTGAGGCAGGAGGATCGCAAGTTCAAAGCCAGCCTCAGCAATGGCGAGGCACTTAGTAACTCAGTGAGACCCTGTCTCTAATAAAATACAAAAAAAGGGCTGGGGATGTGGCCCAGTGGTCAAGTGCCCCTGAGTTCAATCCCCAGTACCAAAAAAAAAAAAAAAAAGAAACTAACACAAAAAGAGAAACAAACAAACAAAGGCATCTTGAAACAATAAAACCGTTTTAGAATAAAAGGAAATAATTACTATAAAAGTCAAAGTCATAAGGATATATAGAGAGAGGTTGGAGGTTAAGATTGAGAGGAGTGGGCTGGGGTGTAGCTCAGTGGTAGAGAGCCTGACAAGCATGCATGAGGCCCTGGGTTCCATCCCCAGCACTGCAAAGAAAACAAAGAAAGAAAAAGACTGAGATGGGTCACATGGGCAGGCCTTCTGGGATCAGATCAAATGTCTAAGTCTGGATGACAACTGAATGCTTACTTATTTGCCCTATAATACTTCGTAAGATCAGGCATTCCGTCTTACCAGTGTTTGCCAAGAAAGAAATTGTCCCATGCCATAAGGTTGCTGGAATCACAGATGAGCTGGGTCTGTATTTTCTGAGCACCAGAAGTGGGTACATCAGGCCACCTGTGCCAGGAGCATGGAGAAGGTCTCTACAGAGGGCTGGATGCTGCCCAATCAGTGACAGAGGATAAATGGATGAATGGGAGGCCTCGTCCTGCTTTCCTTTCCTAACTCCACTGGATTTGCTGGCGGTCAACAAGCTATACTGCGTATGAGTGCCACAAGCTGTCTTTCATTATGCTTTTGGTAACAGTATATTACACTGTGCTGTAAATGTGGCAGACACAACCTGCAAACCGATTTCTTATTGAACGTAAATAGTTTTTGTTTCCAACAAGGCAACTACTGGTCCTTCAATGCAATATTACTTAACCTCTGGGTGGTTTTCTTTTTTTAACTGAAAAACAAATGAACAATTCATTTTAATGCCAGGAAGGAATTTTAGGCACATTAACACCTGAGCTCCTAGGAGTTACTGTGTAAGAAAGGGCAGGCTCCTCCTCCAGCTTAGGAAATACATGCTGAAATCTATGTTGGTCTTTCTTTTTTGGTAATGGACTTTATTTTATTTATTTATATGCAGTGCTAAGGATCAAACCCAGTGCCTCACACATGCCAGGCAAGCACTGTACCACTGAGCCACAACCCCAGCCCTCTATGTTGGTTTTTAACCTGAACTCAATGTACTTTAAAAAATAATCACAGGGAAAAAGATAAGAAGAACATTTAAACACAGAGAAGGGAGGCGCATTCCTACTGCAGTGTTTATGGTCATGAAAACAATACCAGTCTGGTGGGTAAGGACAAGCTCCAGCACCACTGCTGCAAGGTATCCTGGAAGGCCTGAACCTAACACTGTGACAACAGAGGTTGGAGAAGGCCGGAGTATGAATCCCAGTTGATCCTCCCCAACACTGAACAGCGACACCTGTAAGAGCACAGCAACCTGAAGCAGGGAGCCCTTGGCCAGCACAAAAGCCACCTTCTCCCACTGTTGGTCAGCTCATGATAAATTAAGAACCCAATTTATGTCCAAGGGATGTAGCTCATTGGCACAGAGTTCGCCTTGATCCCCAGAACCATGAAAAAAAAATTTTGTGTGATTCATTAGGATAAGAACATACAGCCGGTGTGCAGTACACCTGTAATTCCAGCCATTCAAGAGGCTGAGACAGGAGGATCCTTAGTTCAAAGCCAGCCTCAGCAAAAGCAAGGTGCTAAGCAACTCAGTGAGACCCTGTCTCTAAATAAAAATACAAAATAGGGCTGGGGATGCGGCTCAGTGGTCAAGTGCCCCTGAGTTCAATCCCCAGTACCAAAAAAAAAGGTTAAGAACATATAGGAAGCTGATGGTTATGGGACACAGGTAGCAAAGGAGAGCAAAGCATCTAAAGTAAACTTCTAAATAAAAACATAAACCAACAAAGTGTTTAAGTTGTTTAGGATGCTAAGTGCAAGTTCGACTGAAATCTACAAACTGTACTTAATTTCTGGTACACTGTGTATTCTGTGACTTGGTTTAACCAAAAGAACCCGTGTCTTTGCTTCAATATTGCTGGGGTCTGGATTTCATTTGGTCTGGTGTATATTTTGTATTAAATGTCTACTTGGCACAATGCACTCAGGCTGCAATATTACTTCCAGATGACAGCTATGTACAGTATTTAGTTAAGGACAGAGAATAGTAGGAACTTTCTCAACTTTATTGGCAGAAGTCAGGTTTTCTAGTTAAGTAAATTTCAAGGAATATAGTTAAATCTAAAACCTTGTTTTTCACACATAGGTGGGAAGTGAGCATAAGGGCAATAGAACACTGTCTAATATTTGGCAATGGAATGACTTCCATTTCTATTTTTCAGCTAATGTTAACTCAAAAAATGTTAAATTTCTTTCATTAAATGTTTTGAAGTTTCTAAACTACTTGAGAAATGGCAAACAAGAAGTTCTTAGTACTTGTTACTTTAATAAAAACCATTTAAGGCTGAAGTGTAGCTCAGGGATAGACCACTGGCCCAACATGCTCAGGCTCTGGCTTCCAGCCCACGCACCACAAAAAAAGAAAATCCATTTAAACGAAGTGCAAACCTCTGAATATTTTTGTACTTTTTCAGTAAACTTTTTAAACTTCTGGGAGAAACATTTTTAAAAATTCAAATTGGTATGTTATATATTAATTTTGGAAATGTTCTTCGATTCTTAGAAGACTCAGATTTCAGTCTGTTGGTGTTTGCCATTTCTTTTATGCATATCTGATTTTCTCCTTTTTATTTCCCTATAATCAGCACAGATATCTACTTCCCTAGTCTCATTGATTGTAAAGAAGAAAGAGGACTGGGCGGTTATGCTTCAACATTCAAGCTCTTTGTGCAGATCAGGATACTGAAAAAGAGATGAGCTAACATAAACCTGAGTGGGCTGTTAACCTTTCTTCTCCTGGGGAACCTTAGATGCAATAACATTTCCAGCTGAAAGACTGGGTCCAAGTCCCTAATGTTTAAGAATGCAAATGAAGTATTCTGTCTTCTCTGTGCCTGGAGGTGTTACGTGAGAAAGCAGAAAGAGGTTTCTAGGATTAGTTCCACACATCTCCTTTATCATGTAAAATGCTAGACTGGTTGCACTGGCAAGAATTAAAGAAAAGCAATAGAGAAGACACCCAGAGAAAACTCACTAACTTGTTTAGCAGTAACACTGAGAAAAGGGAGTTAACAAAAAACACCACCAGGCTTTGGAATGATTTTTGCCTCCTTTTAAAGAGATAATATTAGAACATTATGGGAAATGCATTGCAAAAAGTTTGTAATCGGTTAAATAACACTGAAGTTCCTTCAATGAAATTACTAAGTATCACTCAACTACCTGGCATTTTCAGGAAGTTACATTTATAATCACAATAATTTAATTAAAAATACAAATTTGGGGCTGGGGTTGTAGCTCAGCGGCAGAGCGCTCACCTCGCACCTGCGCGGCCCGGGGTTCGATCCTCAGCACCATGTAAACATAAATGCATTGCATTGTGTACAACTAAAGTAAATAAATAAATATTTTTTTAAAAATACAAATTTGACAGTTTTTCTTTTAGATATGTCTTTTAAGAGGATGAGGGAAGAAGGCTCCATGGTTAAGTTTGGCAGGTATTGGTAAAACCCTCCTTATGCAAACTGATCTTAGGAATCACTTATTTTATGAAGTTGTAATTTCTTCCTTTTAAACCTCTTATAAAACCCTCTCATTTTATATCCCTACACTTTGGACATTAAAAATAAGCTGTTTTCATATCTCCCTGATTCAATTCTTTTTGTTGCTTCAAGAATACTGAAATTAACTTTTACTTTTTGGTTACAAAATAAGGTCTTTCCAGTTTAATTCTGGAATGTATGTTGCACTAACTATGAATTCATAAGAACAATTTTATAAGCCAGGCGTGGTGGTGCACGCCTGTAATCCCAGCACTTGGGAGGCTGAGGCAAGAGGATCACAAGTTCAAAGCCAGCCTCAGCAATGGCGAGGCACTTAGCAACTCAGTGAGACCCTGTCTCTAATAAAATACAAAAAAGGGCTGGGGATGTGGCCCAGTGGTCAAGTGCCCCTGAGTTCAATCCTCAGTACCAAAAAAAAAAAAAAAAAAAAAAAAAAAGAACAATTTTATAGTTAAAGCAGAGAAAAATGGGGGTGTGATAGCATTTCAAACAGACAGAGCTGCCTACACTTAAGAATGGGAAGCTGAGAGGCTAGTGACAGGCAAGAGACCTTTTATTTAGTAAGGCATTACACATCAAATTGAGTTATATAACTTTCACAATGACCTAGAATATTCTCTGAATCATGTGGGGTTGTAGCTCAATAGTAGAGTGCTTGTCTAGCATGTGCCAGGCCCTGGGTTTGATCCCTAGCACCACAAAAATAAAGGAAATAAATAAAGTTGAATTGTGTGGTTCTTCTATTTCTTTTACAATTTACTGCAGCAAATGTTCCTCCTTGTTTTCTGTACTGATTCTCCTTTCTTTGAACCACAGTCAGTGTATGGCTGTTTGGTTTTGATTGAAATATATTTGCAATTAAAAATAACTTTTCTTAAAGATAGTCAAGATAATGTGAAATTTACCATGCCATATATTTCTGGAATACAGTGGATAGGAAATGAGGACTGGACCAAGTGCTCTGCCTACACGTGGGATGTTCTGTTCTGTTAGCACACTTAGTTGCAGAGCCCTGGTATGGCCCACATTATAAAGCTTATTTCAAAAACTGAACAGAACATTAAAATAGGAGACAGCATGAGTTCTATCTAATTGCCTTGAGTGAATGCTTACTAGTTCCTCACTCTTCTCTAAATCCAAATCCACTATCTGGCACTTTTATGCCCTTGTGTAGTCACTTTCAGTGACATAAGGAAGTCAAAGTGGCATAAAGACATAGTGCAATGATCCAAGTTAAGATTAATCTGTGGATGGGAATCATGGTTTTCAAGATAAAGGAAGTTTTTTAAAATGAATATAATACTGCTAACAACAACCACAATACTTATTTACTAGCACTACTTACAAGGCAGTGTAATTAGGGCTTTACCCTAAAAACTATTTTCTATCGATTGATATTTCAGACATCAGGGTCTGGTTTATTTACACAGCTTTAAGGTCTTCAATTTATTCTGGAATTACTTCTTACTTCTGTGTAAAACTTCATACCTATTTTGAAAAGTATCTTTTACATCACTTCTTCCTCAAAAATGGGGGAGGGGTATAAGAAACCAGTAAAACATGAATGATATTTCTACTTAACATGTCAGTAAAATGAGGATCTGTGAGATGACGTCAACTGCCCATGCCACCAGACTGGTAAAATGGCAGAGAAACTACTATGACCCAAACCACTGTGACTCTGCCATTTTCTCCACCATCTCACCTGCCTAGATACAGGTACAGGGGCCAGTGCTTAGATAACAAGCCAAAGGCCACAGGTTGATTTCTGGGGAGCAACATCGCATCAGGTTGATTGGTGACCATCTGATTGGTGACCCTTTTCACTCAGAAGTGGGCTGGTTTGAACAGACTTGGGTTTTGCACACAGAGTTTACAGTCTAGTAAAGCAAACAATATGCATACCCAGCAATAACAATCACACAGGGGGAGAGGGCAGCCAACGCACCAACAGAGGTAAAAGTCAGACACAGTGAATGGAGTCCAAGAGGGGAATCGAGGAAGGTGCTTGTAAGAAGGGCAGCCTTTGAGGGGGGAAAAGACCAGGAGAGACTGAAAAGTGGCAGGGAAATGAGCTAAACATTCAGGAAAGCAGCTCTCTTGCTGACTTTAAAATGTTCTTTGATCATCAGAGAAGGATGACAAGGCCACACTCAGCCAGTGCTCGTCCACAAGGGTCTCTTCCCTTTCCCTTGAGTCCTGTTACAACCAGACCCCAGTTTTAATACTACTTCAGTATCCGCTCATTCAGCTAATGGCTGCCAAGTACCTGCTAGTGTCAGGTGCTGTGTGGGCCAAGTTTGGGGATTCCCTGACAGAGAGTTAACAAAGTAATAGGAAGACAAAGTAGAACAAGCAATAAAATCACAATAAAGCAACCTGGGGGGAGGAATACCTGGGGAACTAGTAGTGATAACTGGAAAAAAAACACAGAGGGATGCAAACTTTGTGAGTGAACTTAACAGAGGTTACTGCAAAAAAACACACACACACACACAGTTTCAATTCAACACGTTCAGATGACCTAAGATTTCCATCTTTCTCAAAAATTCCAAGCAGTGCCATCCTACATCCTAACTTTCTAGCTAAATAAGACTTGAGAATGTAATCGTGTCCCTTCATTGAAGCCAAGCCTTGCGAGTAATGCAGGTAAAAGTAGCACCATATCAACTAACAGGAAGCATAAACATTAATCTTAGCAAAAGTGTTTAAATGTTCTTTCACCCTTCAGATGTATGGCATGACCATCTCTCACCTAGCCTTCCAAAGGCTGACACCACCTACCTCACACCACCTCCCATGCCACTGGAATCTTCAAATTCTTGGGCAGAGTTTTAAACTATATTAATGTGTAAAAGACAGTCAGTAACTAGAGGCAATAGATTAATGGATGAGAGCAGAGACTGGCACTTCCTGAATTTCAGTTCCATCAGATCCTACCTAGTTGGCCACAGATGAGAGACAATCACTCTGTGCCTCAAGCTCTTTACCTGTGAGCAGTACATGGATTAACATGGGAAAAAAATTAGAACAGAATTTACTTGAAGATTAGGACTTAAGTACTACATAAACATGAGGGAATTCAGGAGTCACAATTATATACCTGATGGCTGGTAAGGACTCCCCACCTTCCAGAGTATAGATTTTTTCAGCATTTGGGAGCCTAATTTCTGAGTGGTACTGCCATTGCCTTTTCAGTCATGACTAACCCAGGCCCATTCTGAAGGAAAAAGGCTATGCCTTCCTGTCTACCCAAAACTCTGCTTGTCTGCCTCCTTGTGCTCCATTATGTGGCTAAAGCAGAGGCAAGAGACGTCCCCAAAAGACACTGTTCTCAGAAGAAGAAAAAAGGAATCAGAGTCAACATGAAAGGTGTCCACCATCACACACAACCAGGTATCCAAACACAGTGAGAAGAGGCACAGATTGTGCCAGAAAATAGACAGAAATCAGGTTATCATGAATACCAGCCTGGAGAATGCAGCTCTACAGACAATGGAAAGCCTCTGAGAAAGTCTGAAGGACTTGAAGGGATCAGCTGGCCATAGGTGACTCCATAGGAAGACCAAAATGAAGCAATCACTGGACCAGGTAAGGCGGGCAAGAACAAATGCATAAGAAATATAACCGCAGGGGGAATTTAGTGCAGAGAAGAGGTAAGGAAAGCTGCAGTGGTGCGGACGGCATTCTGCAGCTGACAATGCTTGGCTTCCAAATGCTCCAATTTTTTTTGAACATTTTTTAAAAATATTTATTTATTTGCTTTAGTTGTACACAATGTGTTTGTTTTTATGTGGTGCTAAGGATCGAACCCGGGCCACCCTCATGCTAGGCTAGCGCTCTACCGCTGAGCCACAATCCCAGCCCCCAAATGCTCCATTTTGACAGTGCATTTACTATACCTGATAAGGCTCGGACTCTGTTTTCATAATGCTACTTAATTACATATAGACTTGAAAAGTACTATCGGATTTGGGGCTTCTATAGTCCACATCAGAAGTTGAATACAGGACTGTTAAGAAATCAGTGCAATACATAAACATTCACAAGGATGAAAGCTTGATCAAGAGACTGCATGCCACCCAGCCCCACCCACCTTACCAACTGGAAAACAGTGTTCCATCACAGAGTGCATAGCAGTCTGTAGGCTTTTTCAACTATTGTAAGGGGAACCTAGATTCTAGTTAAGACCTGCCGAGAAACCAAAATCCACACATCACAAAATGACAATTCCACAAATCACACTCTTTCCTCCTCTCTCTGCTAACCAATAACAAAGCCTTCAAGACACTCAGTCCTTTTCCAACATGGCTGTCCAGGTTAGCAAAGAGTTTCAAATTAACAACATGTACATTGATTTCTAGCTTTGTGGTAAAAGTATAGAAATGATCTTAGGCTGTAAAGATAAAAATTTATGGATTTAAAATAAAAATGATACAGAATTAGAAAAAATAAAAAAGTATAACCATTGTTGGCACAACTAAATGGCCAAAATATATCTGTAAATAATTGCTTTAAACATACCCATTTAAAAAATTCTAAATAAAAATAGAAAAACTTTCTTTGAAATAATTTAAATCTCTATTGCAACAACTCTGGATGATGTCACAGGTCATCCTGAGACCACATACAATATATTATCCCCACCTTGTGGTCAGCTTCATGAAAATGAATGGGCTAAAAATAGCTCTATTTTCCTGCCTCTGCCTGAAAACCCAGTGCTTCCCACATTCCATTTCGCTTTAGAGAAGTCCTTCTTCCATGTTAATCTCAGCCTGTGAAGTCAGAATTCTGATTCTTTCTTACAGTGCTTTACCTCTTTCTCCAATTTTTTTTTTTTTTTTTGGTACTGGGGATTGAACTCATGGGCACTTGACCACTGGGCCACATCCCCAGCCCTTTTTTGTATTTTATTAGAAGCAGGGTCTCACTGAGTTACTAAGTGCCTGGCCA
The DNA here is from genome assembly GCA_025594165.1 of Tamias sibiricus. Taxonomy (NCBI): domain Eukaryota; kingdom Metazoa; phylum Chordata; class Mammalia; order Rodentia; family Sciuridae; genus Tamias; species Tamias sibiricus. The sequence continues at coordinate 87,222,165 of CM046663.1, read as the reverse complement.
TTGCTGAGGCTGGCTTTGAACTCGCGATCCTCCTGCCTCAGCCTCCCAAAGTGCTGGGATTACAGGCATGTGCCACCGCGCCCAGCTTCCAATTTTTTTAATCAAAGAAAACAATTACATAATCCACAAACTCAAAAATTAATCACCACATACGAATTTATTAAACATCCACAGAATATGTTTTTGTTTTGTTTTTTTGGTACCGGGGACTGAACCCAGGGTCACTCAACCACTGAGCCACATCCCCAACCCCATTTTATATTTTATTTAGAGACAGGGTCTCACTGAGTTGCCTAGTGCCTGGCTTTTGCTGAGGCTGGCTTTGAACTTGCAATCCTCCTGCCTCAGCCTCCTGAGCCTCTGGGATTACAGGAGGTGCTTTTAAACTTGTTTGTACAGCAACTTTGCAATCATCAGCTGCCAAATCCTACATTAGAAGAGCTATATTTAGGTTAGGGGAGTGAAATCCTTTCTTCTAAAGTGTAATTCAAATACTTTGGGAAAACCAGAAATTTTTATAAATATAACCTAATACTAATGCTCACATAACCTACTAGGTTTTACATGTTTTATCATTGTGATTTTTCATTACCTCAGAAAATTTTAAATTCTGAAAATAATTCCTCACAACAGTTCTGAGTTCACTATCTATATTCTCAACTGGCATGTACTAAAAAGAATGAAAATCTAATATTATTAAATATAATTATTTGGCTATGTACATTTAAACTATAGAACACATTCTCAGGTTTCCTCTACACTAATTCTATTTTGTATTTTCCATTCACTGCATACTCTCCCCCCCATCTGACAGCAGAAATAACTGTACCAAGTCTTTTTTTAAAAAACATTTATTTTTTAGTTATAGGTGGGCACAATACCTTTATTTTATTTTTATGTGGTGCTGAGTATCAAACCCAGTGAACCATGCATGCTAGGCAAGTGCTCTTCCTCTGAGCCACAACCCCATCCCCTGTATCAAGCCTTTTTTAATTCACATAGTCTTATGGTTTGCGTATGAGCTCTCCCCCAAAAGCTCCTGTGTTAATGAAGGAATACGCAGAGGCAAAATGATTAGACTGTGAGAGCTGTGACCTAATCAGTCCATCTCATTTAAATGAATAGATTAGCTGGGCGGAGGAGGTCGGTCACTGGGGGCCTGCACCAAAGGTGGCATCTTCCCTACAGCTCCTTCCCTTTCTCTCTCTGCTTCTGGGCCAACAGGAAGAGAGCAGCATCCTGCTCTGCCAGGCCCTTCGGCCACAATGTTCAGCCTTACCTTGGAACCTGAGCAATTGAGTCGGCCAGCCATGGATTAAATCTCTGAAACTGTGAGCTCAAAATAAACTTTTCCACCTCTAAGGTGTTCTTATCAGGTATTTTCATCACACCAACAAAAATATGACTAACACATATGGTCACCCAATCTTTCTAGTGGTCATAACTAAATATGTGCTTATGACAAGGTGGCAAAATGTTTATTAAACTAAATATATTTGTACAGATAAATAGCTATTTCAAACATCATATCAGGACAAAATAGTTTATGTTCAACTAAAAGTCCTACTCTACCTTTGGTATCCTCTAATGAACATTTTTACTATTGGGTAGAGTCACACCAACATATCAATCGCCTAATTCAGTGAGGCACAATAGCTGAAAAAGACCACAAAATTCTAATTCAAAGCTGTCTGAACTAGATAGAATAAGACTGAAACTGAAGAGAAAACTGAATACTTAAGAATCAAAACTCAGATAATAAATATAGTGAAAAAGTTTAATACTTCTAAACAGAAAACTAATAAACATTATTGAAAGAAATAAAATAAAACTAAAATCAACGGAGAAATACTAAGTTCTTGGATAGGAACACTCAGTAACATAATGATGTCATTTCTCCCCTAATTAATTTGTAGTTCAATGAAGTTCCAATCAAAATGTCAACAGTTGGGCTGGGGTTGCGGGCTCAGTGGTAGGGCACTTGGCCAGCACGTGGGAGGCACTGGGTTTGATTCTCAGCACCACATAAAAATAAATATATAAAATATGGGTATTATGTCCATCCACAACTAAAAATATATTTTTTTAAAAAAATAAACAGAAAAAAAAAAAGAATGTCAACAGGTTTTCTTCATGAAAGTTGATAAGCTGATACTAAAATTTATTTTGGAAACAAAGTGGCCCATGAATTCCCAAAACATTCTGAAATAGAAAAAGAGACTTGCTATAAAGTCTTAGTAAATTTGACAATGCAATAGTAAAATAGAGACAAATAGACCAATGGGAGAGAGAGCACAAAATAGACTCATTCATATATGGGCACGGGGACAATTTTTAAAGTACACTCTAGAACTGTGAAAAAAAAAGTCATATTTTAAATATTTAAAAGTCATATTTTAAATAACTAGGACAACAGAATATCCATATGGAAAAAGAATGAAACTTGATCCTTAACTTAAGAGCATCCCCACAAACCCACCCCCGGGGGGAAAAAAAAACTATCTACCTAGGTCCACCTAAATGTGAAAGCCAAAATAATAGACTTTTTAAAAGATAACATAGAGCTGAGCGCAGTGGCACATGCCTGTAATCCCAGCACTTGGGAGGCTGAGGCAGGAGGATCTCGAGTTCAAAGCCAGCCTCAGCAATAATGAGGCACTTAGCAACTCAGTGAGACTCTGCCTTTAAATAAAATACAAAAAAAGGGCAGGGGATCTGGCCCAGTGGTCGAGTACCCCTGAGTTCAATCCCCAGTACCAAAATAAATAAATAATAAAAGATAACATAGGAGGATATCTTCATAAGCTTCAGGAAGGAAATGATATTTCAAACAGGACCTATAAAAGCACTAACCTAACAACAAGGGACATGAATAACTATGAATTGAAATATATTCTACTGTCATGTATAACAAATTATAATAAATAAATAAATACTTCTTAAATGAAAAGAAAAAAAATGAGCAGAGCCTCCAAAAGAAAAATGAAACTACTCAAATAATAACCTAAAAAAAAAAAAAAAAAAAAAACCAAAATCAGTACTGTAACTCAATTCTGCATGGAGTTCCATCTCCTTTTGGTTGCAGGTTAGTGTATTAAAATCTTTATGAATGAAAAATAGACCTAATTTGCAAATTTACACTTCCATGACATGAAGAGATGTGTAACTGAAGGAACCACTAGGCACATAGTTATGAAGCTGCATGCAGGGACACTAATAGACAGCAGAATGGAGACTACCATTTTGGATGTTTTTTTTTTTTTTAATATTTATTTGTTTGCTTTAGTTGTACACAATGCGTTTATTTTTACATGGTGCTGAGAATCGAACCTGGGCCACGCACGTGCTAGGCGAGCGCTCTACCGCTGAGCCACAACCCCAGCCCCTCTGGGTGTTTTTTATTGTTTGTGCTCTGCTTCTTCCCTCTAGCACTGAGATTTTTTTTTCTCTTCTTGCTGGGCCCAGTTGTACACTGACACAGTCAGTCAAGCTAATGTACGAGACATTTAACAAGTAGAATTCTTTTTCCAGATGGTCTTCAACGCACAGGCAATAACAATGATGACTCCTGTGCACAGTGGCGCACACCTGTAATCCCAGCAGCTCAGGAGGCTGAGGCAGGAGGATCAAGAGTTCAAAGCCAACCTCAGCAACTTAGGCTATAAGTAACTCAGTGAGACCCTGTCTCTAAATAAAATACAAAAAAGAGCTGGGTATGTGGCTCAGTGGTTAATTGCCCCAGAGTTCAATTCCCAGTACCAAAAAAATAATAATAATAATATTTTAAAAAGAGGAAAACAACAACTGAAAGTAAATTCTCCTGGAAAACTAAGAAGTTTTTGAAGATGGGTTCACTGCCAGAGCCAGCTTGCTTTCCTTTATGAGGAAAATGTAACTAATAGCAACAGCTCCCAGGTTAGCAAAGTCCAAAGGCCATGGTTAACCTTAGTAACTTTGCAGTCAGCAGTCAGGTAGCTGCCGCATTGGTGGTCCCTGACAACCCTCCATGGTATTCCTCCTGACTAAAGTCACCACAGAAAATTTTTCATTGTGAAATTACAAAACCAACAATCTCCCAAACAAGTCAGTAGAAAGATGTTGACAAAAGGGTGAGTCTCCATCTCCAATTCAAGAATTTGAAAGATCAGGACTTCTACATAAGTTAAAGCTCTATAATTACTCAACCATCCAAACAAAAGGAGATGAAGTTCTATGGTAAAGACACAGAAATTGATTCATCAGGGTTTGTCAACATAACTAAGAGACCATTTGGTATGTAAACCCTTTGCTTTCCAAATGTATCTTAGAGCAGTGTGTTCAAACTACAGGTATCAACCCATCAGTGAACTGTGAACTCAACCTAGTGGATCATGACCAGGGTGTATTTTCAATTAAATGAAGTGGAATAAAATGGATGTCAGGTGACAAAAAAAAAAAACAAAAAACAAAACAACAACAAAAAAGCACTAACCTAAAGAAAAAGTCTGATACACTTTACAACATTGAAAAGAGAATTTGTACATGAAAATGGAGAGTGTGAAGGCCACAGGGTGGGGAAAGACATCTGTACCACAAAATCAACTAAGCAATTTCAGAATGTAGGAGAAAAAAGAGAAAAGTCAGTAGAACACAGTCAAGACCAGTCTTCCCTAGTAGGGCTTTAAAAAAAAAAAAAAGAAAAAATAGGCAGGAGCTATTAGGAAAATGCTTTTTAAAAAAAAAAACTATACAGAACTGGGCACAGTGGTGCACAATAAAAGGACTGGGGATGTAACTCAGTGGTGAAGCACTCCTGGATTTAGCACCTAGTACCAAAAAACAAAAACTATACTGAGATACTACTACCATTTTTCTTAGGGATGTTCCACCTGGGAAGTAGGTAACACACAGCACTTCACTTGGCTTTACACTCTGCTGTAATTGTCTAGAGACTTTTCTAATAATAAAAATTCCAATATTTATTTATTTATTTATTTATTTATTTATACATACATACCAGGGCTTAGCCACTAAACCACATCCCCAGCTCATTTTTTAATGTTTCATCTAGAAATAGGGTCTTGCTGAGTTGCCTAGGGACTCACTAAGTTGGTGGGACTAGCTTTGAACTTGCAGTCCTCCTGCCTCAGCCTCCCAAGCCACTGGAATTACAGGTATGCACCACCACACCTGGTGAGATTCCTGATTTCTGAACAGCTAACTCCGCATTATCATTTGCACTGAGTCCCCCAAATTATGCAGCAAGTCCTGGCTACTATACACACACCAGAACGGTTTGAGATATAAAAAGATACCTATAATACCAACACTGGAAAAGGATGAGGAACAGTAAGAACTCTGGTACCCTTGTTCACATTCCACAAACGCTCCAACTCTGCATACTACATCTTGGCAAAATATCTAACAGAGAAGCACACCAGGAGATTGGTGAAGATAAGAATGTGTTGGTAGAAGCATAGTTTATAACAAACAGAAAACAACCAATATCCATCAAGAGTGGACTAGATAAGCAAATTATAGTATATTCCAAGAGAATATCACTATAAAGAAAATGGATGAATGGATGAATAAATGAATGGATGGATGAATATCTGAATGAAACCCACAAACATAATATTAAGTGAAAGAAGCTAAGAAAAAAAAGCATATGACCCTATATAAAATTCAAAAAATAAACAGTTGGGCACAGTGGCCCATACCTGAAGTATTTTGGGAGACTGAGGCAGGAGGATTTCTGATCCCAGGCATTTCAGAGCAGTTTGACCAACACAGTGAGACCCCTTCTCAAAAAAATAAACAGGCAAAACTAAGCTACAGTTATAGGATGTATATTAAGGCTGCAAAATTGGAAAAAGAAAAAAGGAAATGATCTCCATAAGCCAGATAGTGGTTCGACTGAGATGGAAGGAGGGGCAGAGGTTATTTTTAAGGAACGAAGGACTTCTGGGGTGCTGAAATTTGTCCTGTTTTTTGGCCCATGTAATGTGCTGGTGTTCACAATAATCTGTTAAGCTGTACACTTATATTTTGTGTATTTTTTCAGTATACATGTTCTATTTCACCATAGAAACTATAGGTAAATATTCTAAATAGATTTCCTGTTAATAATGAAGAATTTGCTAACCATTGAGGCTAAGACAGAAAGGCCTATATCAAGTATTCATAAACCACAGCCCCTGGGCCAAGTCCAGACACCTTCTGTGTTTATATAGTCTATGAGCTAAGAAAGGCTTTGACATTTTTATATAGTTAAAAAAAATCAAAAGGAGAGTAATATTTCATGCTAAACTTGCACAAAATTCCAACTTTGGTGTCCATAAACAAAGTTTTATTGGAACATAGACATGCACATTCATTGAACCATAGCTAGGGCTGTTTTCACATTACAACTACAGAAATGAGTTTTTAGGACAGAGTTGAATAGCTGTGACTATAAGGCCCACAATACCTAAAATATTTCTTATCTGGAAAATATTTCTTATCTGGCTCTTTATAGGCAAAGCTTGCCAAACAGTGACCCATGCAATAAGAAGGTTTAAGATTCCAGTCATCTCAGGGTTGAGCAGCAGCTGAATACCCAGCCCACAGAGACACCCTAGGAGAGACTTGTGTTTACAAGTGTTTGTCTACTTAAGAGCATTAAATGTGTCCTATGAATGGTCTAAAATAAAGCTAGATAATCTACCCCCTTAGACTTTTATTTTTGCTCATTAAGCAAATACATAGAAGCCAGAGTGTTCTGGGCACTGAGGAAACTTATAATGATCAAGACAGAAAAAGCTCTTGAGGTTGTGTAGGTCATATTCCAGTGGGAGACAAAGTAAACAAAATACATATCCAGCAGCAAAAACTGCTACAGGGAAAAATAAATTAGGAAACTGGAATTCAGAATATGAGGTGGTGGGAAGACAGTACCTTGCACTTTTAAATAGGGTGGCCAATAAAAGTTCCTTGGAGAAAATGACACTGGATTGTGGCCTGAAGAAGGTGAGGGAAGTGAGCCCTGTATATACCTACAGACACAGTGAATCAGGCAGAAACCAGCAAGTGCAAAGGCCCTGAGGTGGTAAGCCTGCCTGACCTCAAGGAATAGCCAAGTCACAGTGAACAGGAGGAAAAGGGTGTGTGGGGAGCCTTGAAGGACTTGCGCTCTGGATGAAAAAGGAAGCTATTCCAGGCACTTTGTTGTCTGGTTTGCAGCAGGGACATGCTAATACCAGACCTCTAAGTGGACAGGTCACTCTGCCAGCACTTGGAGAACACCCTGGAGGGAGGTAAGAACAGAGACCAAAGAGAGCCAACCCCACGATGCAAGTAAAAAGGGTGGTGGAAATCAACAGTAGGACTGGAAGTAGGAGGAAGTGGTCCGATTCTAGGTTCATGGTGAAGGTCTGATTCTAGGTTCAAAGTTAGTTAAATGTGGCCTATTAGCAAAAGTGATGACAAATTCCTTGTTGGTTACTGACTGAGGAAAACAGCAGGAAAAGCAAGCCTCCTACACACTGATCCCACGAAGCATTTGCAATGCTCATGAGTTTTTAGGAAAACTTGAAAGCTATAAACTAATTCAAGCCCAGCACCCAGAGTCCTTTGCCACCTGGGTTTACTTTTACATCATACATGAAAGTCCATGGAAACCCACTCCTCTATGCAGAAGAAAGGGTTTCTCTGCCTCACCCACAGCACTGCTCACACTGCCCACCCCTCCTGGAACGTCCTCTCCACTCTGTGTGTCCGTTCTCAACTCCAGCATCCTCTCTACCTAACTGTCCCCCGTCTCCAATGACCAGTTCAAATGCCACCTCCTGACAAAGCCTTTCTAAACACATCTCCCCATCAAAACAGATCATGTCACCAGACTTCCTCATCCGGACATCTACGACTCCCCTAAGTTAAATTGTCTCATCTGCCCCATAAACTTCCTCAGGGTAGGGAACAAGCTTCACCATTGTATTCTCCAGGATCTGCCACATCCAACCGTAAAGATACAACAAACAGATTCAGTAAGTTCTAAGGGCTTCCCTGCTCAATGATCCATGATTCTCTTCTAGGCTGTGTATCTGGTAACTGATGATACCACAGTTACACTTAGCTTCACAGGAGCTCTTCCTTACTAACCCCACCCCTCACACACACACCCTCTTAGCTGAAGTCTGACCATTTTCTCTTCGGCTATACCCACCCCCCCAGTAGATTCCCACACCTTCATGCAGTGCCTACACTAGACTGCGCTAGTGCAGTGGCCGTGCTGTCCTAGAATTATGTGGCATGAGGGACACTCTGTGGGAGAGGTAACCAGCTCACAATTTTCCTACACTATCATTTACCCAAACAGCAGAAGCCCCCTCTGCTGCAGCCTGTTTGGATGACGGGACCCTGCTCCCTGAACACAGAGGACTGTGACGGAAGGCAGCTGAGCCAAACTAGTGACTAAAGTCCCTTTGCTAGAAACAAAGAATGAGGACAAAAAGAAAGAGAGAAAGAGACTTTCCTCCTTTCAGGGTAGCACGGAAGCTCAGGCACTACAGAGCCAGAGTGCTCCACAGGGCCGCGAGAGCCAGAGAGCAGAGGAGGAAAGTACAGAGGCTTGTGGGAAGGGTTCAGAAGGAAGCATAAATACAGAGTCCAGTAAGTCGTGAGAGCTGGCCAGTCTCAGTTTCCAGTACTTTCTTCAAGCATAGCTGTCATCATTGGACTTCTCAAAGTCCCCATGTGTTCTGCTTGCCCAGCAACATCACTAAAGGCAACTCACTGTCCTGAGATTGGTCCACAAAAAAGAAGTGTTAGTATGCTTTAGGCCCTGAGTTTCTAAAATTTTAAACTAAATATTAGTAACTGAGTATTCATTCACTCCCCAAATCCAGTACAAGGCGAGAGTTATAATAGGAATAAAAAAATCTAATACCCACAAAAACGTTTCCTGCAAAGGCAAGTTTTGTACCCCATTTGTTTTTTAATTAAGTTCCTCAGTGTCTATCACAATGGGATAGGAAAACTGTTTAATACAGATCTGATAAAGAACAAAATGCTGTTAACCAACTAAACATCCCTGCTTTTCCTCCTCTCAACACAATATCAACACTTTTTTTTTTTTTTTTTTTTTTTGTACCAGAGATTGAACTTAGGGGTACTCGACCTCTGAGCCACATCCCAGCCCTATGTTGTATTTTATTTAGAAATAGGGTCTCATTGAGTTGCTTAGTGCCTCACTTTTGCAGAGGCTGGCTTTGAACTTGCAATCCTCCTGCCTCAGCCTCCCGAGCTGTTGGGATTACAGGCATGTGCCACCGTGCCCAATTCCTACCAACACTTTTAGATAGGAATTCTAAAAATATATCTCCCAATTCTAGACTTTTCTACCTTTCTCTCAGAACTGGCTTATTCTGTATGTTGGCTTTGTCCATACGCTTGTGGCCACAATATGGCTGCCCGAAGCAACCAAGCCCTCTCATTCATAAAAGAAGGCAGGAAGGAGGAGGATGAATAAGAGCACCTGGCTTCTAGTGCCTCTCTCCCAAGTATGAGAAAGTTCCTTTCCGAGGAATGGCAAACAAGCTTCTCTAGCATGTTTCATCAGTCCAAACTCGCTTAATCCCCAAATCATTAATTGTCAGAGAAGATAAGGTAATCACGACTGGCTTCAACAAATCACCTGTGGTGGAAAAGATATTGGAAAAGCACAGTGTCCGCAGGAAGAGGGCCAAGTGTGTGTGCGCAACCATGAGCCCATATAAAAGTCTGGTCATATGCAAGTATTCCTCCAAGCACATTTATAAGTACTCCTTTAACTACAGAGAAGGTTAAAGAAGCAGATGAGGCCAGGTATGGTGGTGCACACCTGTAATCCCAGTGACTCTGGAGGCTAAGGCCAGAGGATCACAAATTGGAGTCTAATCCCAGCAACTCATCAAAACCCTGTCTCAAAATTTACAAAGATAAAAAGGGTTGGGGAAACAGTAGAGCACCCAGGGGCTCAATACCTAGTGCTGCCCCAAAGAAAGCTTATTAGTAATAACTGGGGGAAAGATGCCAGAGGACACAGAACTCAGAGCAGCTACCTTACACTAGATACCACAAGATCTCTCTGCTTCCACACCCACCCTAAGTATTCTTAGGATGAAGGGTCAAAGGTTCCTATGAGTTGTCTTACTGGGGTGTTTTTCAAGACTGTGTCATCTAAGCCACTGTGGAAAGAAGAATCTTGGATCTTGGTATTGACCCTGGTAGGCAAAGAGGGGTTTACTGAAAAGTTGATGATTTGCAAAGTATACATTAGAAGATAGCTTTGTTTCCACAGAGAGATGAGATACTGATCCCAAGAATAGTAAACGCAAAGTTAGGGAGTATGGTGTGGACACACAGGTGGATGCACACAAGAGTTTAATTACTTCTAGGGCACTGCTTCTTATCATGTCTTGTAAATAGCTATGATTTTTTCTACTTCTGTATCATAGCAGTTTTTAATCATCTAATTCCTCGGTCTGATATGCACTGCTGTGGTAGTAACAGCAGTATGTCATGTTGGGCTGGGGCTGTAGCTCAGTGGTAGAGCACTTGCCTAATAGGTATGAGGTGTCAATCACCAGCATGCCCCTGGCCCAAAAAAAGAACGCCACATTGTGTCACTACATGCCTGAAACTCCCCCAGCAGCTCCTGGTGCACTTGGACTGAAATCCCACCTTCTTACAATGGCCCCACTCACCTGCTCCAAGCACCTCCCTTCCAGCCTCATCCACCACGTGCTCCCTCGCTCAGCTTGGCCCGCCACACCACTTCCTTGCTTTCTCTCCAGTACGCTGCCCTCATTCCTGACTCAGATCATGCCCACCTGCTATTCCCTCTGCCTGTCTCTGCAAGTGCTGGCTGCTCCCTCTTGTCTTTCAGTTGTTAGTTCAAATGTCACAGACCCTCTTGCACTACTACCACTGCCATCCACAACCCCCCACCCACAAACAATGACACCCCTACAGATGACTTCCTTGGGTCCAGCACTAATCCCTGATCCAATCAATTGTCAATAGAGTAACAGAATCCCATGATAAAGAAAGCATGGTCATTCACCAACAAGAACTGCAAGCCAAGAGGCAAATATGAGCAAGAATATAAGCTGCAAGTCAAGTGCTCCTGACCAGACACGCTGAAAACACAGAAAAGATTAACAAGTCTGCCTAACTCCCCTAAATGGTCATGAGAGCAGTTTGGGGCCCAAAAAGTGACAGGTTTTTACCCCAATTCAAGCACTAGCTGTGGGTTTCCGTCTTCTTTCTAGTAACACACAGGTGTCATCTGTTTGTCTTATGCCTTAAGAACACAGCAAGCAGAAGAGACTGACATGAAAGTCATTTTGAGCCTTTCAGAGAATGCACATTTATTATTCATTTGTATATAAATTATATTTACTCATAAGGTCAAAGTTTATTGCAAGAGCAACAATGATTGCAATTTGGTACTTAAAGGTATAAATATTTAACTTTGTTATTATTCCATAAAATTCAAGATAAAAAATCCTTAGCACAAAAAAAAAAAAAAAAAATTTAATTAACAAGAAAAAAGCAGCTATCTGGTGTCTATTTAAAAAAAAAAATATAAGCAGGCATTAAAATAAAAATCAAAGGAAAATTGTATCAGATAAAATGGTAATTCTGTATCCAAAACAAAACAAGAAAACCACCTCAGCACTTGCCATAGGAAAAGTTGCTGGAACCCCCCACCCACCTCATTCTTGTAAATTTGGTGCTTCTTAGAAGATTTTTTATGTCAGCGATTGAAGCCAGAGCTGAAGCATAACTATAGAAGTTCACTCTCAAAATTCTTAAAATACCCATTTGGGGCTTGTCAGTGGGGGGTAAATTAAAGCCGTATGTATTGAGAAGCAAATAATTTGAAAAATGTACAGGGGCAATGAACCCTGAAGTTATCAGGCATCCAAATGACTATGAAAGTGTTTTGTATAGTTTAGCTAAGAGACCAAAATTTTCTATCTTGTAATTATTTTCTAAAAATGTATAAAATCTCTAAACTTACCCCTTATGTTAAATATACAACTTATCAATAAATTGTATGTAGGACTGTTAGCTCATTTGCCTGAGCACCTTTTCTATTTTTTAAGCTAAAAAAAAAATTTCCATACAACATCCAAGTAACCATACAGGACAGATTTCTTGAATCAAATTAACAACCCAGTGATTTTTCTGGTCACAAAAATGTATTGCTACATAACACATTTATCAGATACTCCTAAGTGGACAGGAAAAAAGAAAACCTGAATTGAACTGAAGTCTGACAATACTCATCTCAGAAATACCACTACAAACTGTAACCACTTTGAAAAACAGAAATGTACATTAAATATATAAAACGTTTGACAAAGAAACAGAGAAACTCCACTTTCATATAAACCATTATCAGAGAACTTTGTGTCTCTTTCACAGGTGAATTTTCAAAAACTTTGTATAGAGTGACTACTTGGTGCCCCATTCTCATTTTCAGTAACTAGAAAATTAAAAATCTAATCTGTACGGTGGCAATATTTTCTTTTTTTCTTTGGTCATTTATGGTTCTGAAAATGTCTGAAGTCCTAAGTTTTTTTACACACTCTACTTGAAGGAACTGATTTCTTTTTTTTTTTTTTTTTTAAATATTTATTTATTTACTTTAGTTGTACATTTATGTTTACGTGGTGCTGAGGATCGAACCCGGGCCGCGCAACGTGCGAGGCGAGCGCTCTGCCACTGAGCCACAATCCCAGCCCAGGAACTGATTTCTTTATCCTTATGTTTCATATCTTAAATTAAATGTTTTGTAAATGGTAAAAACAGATATAATCAATTTTCTTTTCCAACAGGGGGCCATGAAAGGCTTCCTTTGCCAAGAGTCAGATACTCCCATCTCAACACAGGAAGATCATGTGAGAATACGACTTAAAGCTCACTTTAGGCATTTTTTCCCCCTTTTCTTGTTAAAAAGAATTCAATATATTTGCTAGATAAATAATAAACTTGAAAAACAGGAGAATTCTACATTGCTTTATGTGACATAAGTCTACCAGACCAAGTATCACTACAACCGGCTAAATATCCACTACACGACAGAGGAACTGTAATGAACCAAAGTCTACAAAATTAACAAACGAAACACTATTCTGACACTAGAGAGTTGGCAGCGATTATTTAAGCATTAGCCTTCTCAAGCCATAATCGGGACTCTGGAAGATTAATCAACTTTTTAACACTTCCCATCTGTACAACTGCTCAAGGTAGTGCTTACTGTCACTTGACAAGTTGCTTAGCATTGCAAAATTTGATAATTCATGTCTTACTGGATTTTTACTGACTTGGAAGAAAATAAAACACCAATTAAAAGCAGATGTCACCTTTAATTCTAACTGGCTGAGAAACTTTTATTTTTTATTTTTTATATTTTTAACACTCAATGCAGAGATAGAATGCATGCAGATGACAGTTTGGACAGTTAAATATTCAAAGTCACTGATATTCTTCACAACTTTGCAAGTGATTTTCCAGAACTCAATTCCATGGGGCTTTTCTCTGGCAACCATCCAAAAAGAACAGTTTCAAGTAGTCATCTAGAAGTCAAATTTACTGTTACATTTTTACAGAGGCCTGTAAAACCCTGATCAGAACATTACTAAACTAATAATATTCTCCAGATCTGCATTTTCATCTTCATACATAAAAATTTTTCAAACACCACATTGCTTCATATTATATATCTCCATTAAAAACTCTACTGATAAAAGTATTTACTTATTAAACTTTGCTTAGCATGACTTTATATTTAAATGATCACCAAATCATCTAACTGAATCTATCATATAATAATAATAATCTGACTTGAATATAGATATTTTTCCATACTGTGAGTCATAAATTCATTCATTTTAGATTCTTTGGGGGCAGATGGTACAAGGGATTGAACCCAGAGGTATACTTTAGCACTGAGCTACATCCTTTTTGAGACAGGGTCTCACTAAGTTGCTGAACCTGGCCTCAAATCTGTGATCCTCCCGCGTCAGCCTCCCAAGTAGCTGGGACTACAGGTATGTACCACCATACCTGGCTTCATTTTGGTTTCTAAACATGAATTCTGGGAGAAAAAAAAAAAAGTCTTAGATTGAATGTTTTGGCTAGCACCACAAATACAGAAGATCACAAAAATCATAAAAAGATGTACAACAAATAGTAAAATCTACTTTCTTGAAATCAACCTAAATTTTTGCATTAATGCGAAAAAACTCATATAAAATATATAACTATGCTAGGGTTTGCTAACTGTACTTCATCTATGCATGAAGTGACTTGTAATAAAATCCATGTTCATAAAAAGCTTCTTTATATCAAAATTCTCTACAGAAAGAAAACTTCTGGATTTTCCCAAACACACAGTTGAAAGACAGCATTACTAAGAGCCCCAGCCCTGTGTCCTACACCACTGACCAGAACCTCTACTATTCCCTGTACTGATCTATACAAGCCTTGGAAAGCCAGACAAGCTGGTACCAATCAGGCAAAGGGGGAAATGAATCCCAGAAGGCATTACTGCAAAGATCCCAATCACAATCATCTGATCCCTGGGAGATCCGAGGTCTATCAAGCCCTTTGCTCAGAGAGACTCACTGCCTAACAATCAGACTTGGCTCAACAGCTGGAAGGGGAAAGGAACAGGGGATGCTGTATTGTTCACTTCCTACATCTAACACAGACTTTACACTCTAACAGAAAGCCTGCCATGCACAAAGAATTTGGGGAGGATAAAACGGAAAGGTAGTCACAAAAAGAGAATTTAAGGGGAGAGCCTACCTGGGCAACTTTTGTGGGCCCCATCTTTACATTTTCCTCCTGCTTCATGCATTGCTAATCAGAGATCCACTGGAAGCTTCAGAACCAATTGAAAGGCCTAGCAGGGTATTTGGCTTTCGATTCTTCTACTCTGTTTATTCCCAATATATATTCATCAGGCTTAGAAGCAACTCTGGAACAAGGGCGGCCTCTCCGCAATGAAATGTAAATTACTGACATGTGCTGAAACCTGGACTTGCCACCACTAATGAGCACATTAAAGGAAAAATGCTCACTAGATGCCTGAAATCTTTTTACTTAACCCCCTGTGCATGGGAAGCCACAATTCCACATCAATTAAAGCTAGCTGCAAAACAGTAACAAAGCAACGCTGTCACCACCCTTCATATCTCATAGATGCAAAGCTAAGACACTTGTATGAAATTTTTACACTTCATTTACTAAAAATACTGTGCAAAATACTATTGTACACTTGGTCAGCTTCGGTTAAGATTTGTGAAACTTGTCTAAAAGTTGCTGTTATTTCAGTTTCCTAAGAGTGCAAACAGGCAAACAGACCTTTGGCTGTTAAAGAAAAAAAAAAAAAAAAAAACAAATGGCTAATCTGCCGGTTTTACTCATTAATTCAGTCAACAAACTCTGGACTTACTGAAACACCCACCAGAGACATGTCAAGGTTCTGAAAATTTTAGGAATTTGTTAAACAAACAAAAACTATATAAACCAATAATTTGGATATTAAAATAAACAACATACCTCAGATAAGCAGGGGCTTGTTTATTGGAGCACATAAGATGATAGTTTATTTACCAAAATCTGCAACTTATAGTGGAAAGTTTTTAAATGAAAACAGACATCTCATATTACCTTTAATAATTTTCACAATAAAAACTTCTAATGAAAATTTCCAAATAAATGTGGCAAGAGAATAAATGGATAAAGATATCATTAATACAAGGAAGCATACCAATTAGCACATTGTTATCTTTCTCTGTTAACCTAAAAAGTATATTAGATTTCTGTTTTGTTTTGTTTTTCCTCAGAAGTGGGGATTAAACCCAAGTTGTCCTACCACTGAGCCATATCCACAGACCTTTTTTTTTTTTTAAAAAAAAGCAGGCCTTGCTAAATTGCTGAGGCTGGCCTTGAACTTGCCATCCTCCTGCCTCAACCTTCTGAGTAACTGTGAATTAACAGGCATGCACCATCATGCTGAGCACCTGCTAGATTCTTAAACCCCCAAAAGAGTAAGCATAACAAATACTGCTCAAGGAAACATTAAAACCTAGATTATTTTCTTCTTTCGGTCTTTTGTTTGCTGATCACCTACTAGAATATGATTAAGAAAATCATATTTTTTTTGCTACATATCTCCTCATAGAGATAATGGAACCATTGTGTGTTTATGCAGATTTTTAAAGCACATGTAAAATATTCTGCAAACAGTCAACAATTCCCCAAATGAGAGAATTATTCCTTCACTAGGAACCCCAGTCCTCATCCTTCCCCTTTCTTATTTGGATGTATACTCACCCAACATAAGTTCAGGGATCTGGGCTTTCATTTACCCTGAAGATAATGTATACCTATTAAGGCAATTTCTTGGGAGGACAAAAATGCTACTTTTTCTAGAATATGCATGCGTGTTACTGTTTACTTTTTGGCACCCATCTCATTTCTTGTTATCTTTCAATATCTACAGCTAATCATCCCTTATTTCTAATAACTACCAAACACTATCACTACTATCCCCTGCAGGGAATCACTAAAACCACCCTGGCCAAGGCATCTAAAAGGCGAGTTCTCCAACATGTGCAGTCTTGGTACCACCTACAACCACCACCCATGCCCATGACAGGTCACCATTCTCCTTCTTCTACATGCTTATCATCTTATCTCTTCTACTTCTTTCTCCCACTTCTAGTTGATAGCAAGTGGCCCTTCTACAGAAAGTTCTTTATGTAGTCCCTGTGGGACCCCAAATTGCTAGAGATAGCAAGAGGCTGAAGGAAACAGTCTCACAGAGAAAAGGTAATGATGGGTGAGAGACAGAGAGCTGAAGACATTTTAAGGTTTGGTTTATTCTGCCCTGCAGCAAGTGATTCAATCTCTTCTTCAGGGAGTACTTTCTAGCAGTTAGGAGCACGAGGCATGATTTGGCAGTGATAGCCAGAAGGTGACCCTGTGAACTTTCTGCTGCTCCACCTGTCATTGGAAGGCAACGTACCCACCAGCAGGGCTGTTGTGAAGAGCAAAGGAGTTGGTGCATGATGAGCATTTGGAACAGTTCCTGGAATAAAGTACTCAAAAAGAGTTAACAATTGGCTGAAGGTAGAAGTCTCATCCACTCCTGTCACAGCCACAAGCAACTTTTTTTGCTTGTACTCTGGTTTTATAGAAATCCGTTATTACCTTTCTGTTTTTCTCTACAATTTACTTTCAAAGCTGCTATTGCTTATAAAACAGTATGATAAAGGATGAAACTAGCAGGAATGATAATAAAAACCAAACTCCTTATATTTTAATAAATATAGGTCCAAATTAAAGCTTATGAAGACTGCAAAAACAAACTTACCACTACAAATAAGAACAGAAGACAAAGCCCTAGAAACTAGAGGTGTATACAAAAATCCAATACATAATTTTTTTCATGTGAAAGCAATGAATTTATTAGAAAATACAGGCCCCAATCAACACTTAAGTTTTTTTTGTTGTTGTTTTTGTTTTTTGTTTTTTTGGTTTTTTTTTTTGTGGTACCGGGGATTGAACTCAGGGGCACTCGACCACTGGGTCACATCCCCAGCCCTTTTTTGTATTTTATTTAGAGACAGGGTCTCACTGAGTTGCTAAGTGCCTCGCCATTGCTGAGGCTGGCTTTGAACTCGCGATCCTCCTCCTGCCTCAGCCTCCCAAAGTGCTGGGATTACAGGCGTGCGCCACCGCGCCCGGCTAACACTTAAGTTTTTAAAATACATTTTAAATTAGTTTGGGGTGGACAGCAAAGAGACTGAAAAAGTTTGTCTCATGTTTGGAAGTATATTACAAGATGAAGAATTAACAATAAGTAAATAAATTGATAAAGCAACAGGAATTCAGATAAGTCAAGGTCCTTATAAATAATGATAAGTAATGGTAATAAGGCCCCAAAAATGTGAAAGTGTGCTGGGGAAGAGCAGACAGAGGAAGCTGGTCTAGAATGCTCTTCCCCTATGGGATCTCAGAGAGGGTTTCCCCTCATTACCAGATCTGAAGAGGCCATTCAGTTACCTTCCAGCACACCGAGTACCCAACTTTCGTGGCTCAGAATATTTTGTAGTTGTACAACCTGACAATCTCAGAATTTGGGCTCATATGTGTTATGTCTACCAATATTTACCATATTAAAATCAAGGAAAGTTTTTAAATTTCTTTCTTTAAAAAGAATAGCCCTGGCCCTGTGTCTGTGCTGTGAAGCCTGGGACTGGAGAGAGATGGGCGGAGGGGTAAGTGTTGCCCTAAGAATGCTGATCATTCTTTTGTTCTTATTGGGATCTGTTCTTGGGGAGGGTGGGGTTGGGTGAAGATTGACCTCCTGTCTTCTTCAATAAACTCTCATTTTACACACACACACACACACACACACAAAAAGAATAGCCCTGGGTTGGGCACAGTGGCACACTCCTGTAATCCCAGCACTTGGGAGGCTGAGGCAGGAGGATCGCGAATTCAAAGCCAGCCTTAGCAATGGCGAGGCACTTATCAACTCAGTGAGACCCTGTATCTAATAAAATACAAAAAAGGGCTGGGATGTGGCCCAGTGGTACAGTGCCCCTGAGTTTAATCCCAGGTACAAAAAAGAAAAGTAAAGAAAAGAAAAAGAATAGCCCATTTAATGTAAATAATTAAAAATAACATTTTTTGACATTTTATGACAAATTTATTAGTAAAAGTAGACATGCTTTACATTTTTGCAAATCTCTTTCACATCTAGCTTAATAGAAGACAGCTGGATTCTCATCTCTGGTTTCTGCATTCAATCTGTTATGATAACATACATTATGGATCGGCTGAAAAATTCTACTGCATATTCCTAAAAGGATGAAAGGAAAAGAATATTATGGAAAACAGTTTTCACTTCAGAATCTCAAAGGACCTCAAGGAACCCAGTTGGCCAGAACAGGGAGGAATGGATGCTACAGTGTATGCCACTTTAATTTCCTTCATTGCTCACATCATGATCTGTCTCATTGTTGGCCCCCAGTACTAGGCCGAACCAGTTCTTCTACCTCTTGCCCATAGTTCTCTGGCAGAGAATGTACCTGAGAAAACAAGGGAACAAGGGCTTTGTTTTCGCGCCTCCTAGAATAGGATATCCTATCTACAAAGCTTCAGCTCAGGGAACCAAGTGGACCCTAGACATAAAAGCCGGAGTGGAGAGTTTCCAGGGTCCCTCAGCTGTAGTGTGAAGTAGGGCATGTGCAGACAGAACTCCATGCACCCTGAGCAGCCTTCCCAAGTCCTAAAGGACCAGCTAGCCATGGATCCTAGGCATTCACTTACAATGCCTATCTGCGATTAGTAAGTGTGCTTTGCCTGATGTGTCCAAAGGTTCTGACTTGACACACTGAGACCCTGGAGGATGCTAGGTCTATGCAAAACCTCCTGCCAGATCTGGGAAACTCTGTAGGCCTGGTAGGGTATTTAGAGTCCTCCAGTGCAGTGAGTCCCTCCTATTCCTTGAAACTGGTACATGGTATTTTTCTATTTCACACTCACAAACACCAGAAAGTATGTGATTGAAACTCTTAGATCAATCAAACAATGGTCTCTTTGTTGTGGGGTAGCTCAGTGGTAGAGCATGTGCCTAGAACACACAAAGCCCTGGTGTGGCTCCCTAGCATCACTGATGATGATGATGATGATGATGATGATGATGACGACAACAATGACGATGACAACGACAATAATGATCTTCTTTTCATTTTTGTTAACCATCTGAAAGCAATCCACACAGATTTCTTACACTTTGCTATATGAACTCAAATCAGTTCACCTGTTTGATTCCTGGCAATTAAAATATGTGTATATGTGTGTATGTATATGTATATGTGTGTATACATCAGTGGAAGCTGTTCATTCTAAAGTATTAACATAATTTTTCCAAACAGCGTCAAGTGTTAATGGATATTTTGTGAGGGCAGGAAAGCAACAGTCTAATACAATAATATGAAAAATAAGGATTTAATTTCTCAAATGCTAATCCCATTAAATAAAATGCAAATGAATCAAAGTGTGATTATATTTCATGGCAACTAATTGGCCCTGGGGATAATTATAATTTTGTCTACTTTACTCCAAGCACACTTAACAACATACCATAGTGAATGCTCTTTGAGAAATGAATAGACAATCTTTGCAGAAGTAGCTTACCATCACCACACGTAGACTAAATAATATTTAATTTGATACTAGGATTAGGAAAATTACCCCTTACTGCTCTAGATTAAGCTTTTTAAACAACTGGGTGTTTGGGGGAATTTGTTTGTTTTTTAGAACTAACATCACCCAGGACGGAGTGTCCTCTCCCTATCACCACTTGACCCTAATAAAGCAGTTCATATACCTAAGAAGGGTGATCTTTACTGACTATGGAGACAACACCTGAGTTAAGATGTGATAAAATAAGATGACCTGGAAGAACTTTTAAAATAACATACTTTACTTGACTTAATTTGGTGTCTATTCTATTAGTAATAAAAAAATAAAACATTGTTCTTTCTTCTGGTCACGAAAATATGAATTGTAAGTAATGAAGAAGAGTAAAAGAAGGTATCTTTGATTGTAGGGAAACATTTCAAAGACAATGACTAAAGTGCTCTGGTGCTGTATGTGAAAGAGAACTACAGCATGTTCTCCAGACCAATCAAGTTACTGCTGAATCCTCTACGTTCTGGGACAGTCTGGCATCCCAAAACAATACGAGACCTGAGAACATACTTCTGGGCTTAATGCATTCCCTTTTACAAATTTTTTACAGATTTTCAAACATAATCAAAAGTAGACAAAATAGGAGACTGGATCCCTAGGTACTAACCATTCAGATTCAACAATTATTTTAAAACTAGTTTTAAATTTATATTTCAGCAATACTGTAAGGAACTTAGCCTTCAAAATATACCTCTATATAATTAATATCAAACACTGAACTAATCTAGACTACACTATTGCAATAGACTCCTTTATAAATAGTATGTAAACATGTTCCCAGTTGTTTTTCACATTCAATATAGTTTATATAAACTGGCTTTCTAATGAGCAGCAGTATACATAAAGACTATAATTACATGATAGGTATTGAAACATTTTCCTATAAATAAAACACCATGATTAAGAAATGAAATGTCATTTTTATCATGATATGTTCTTATTTCTCTTAACATCTGTATTCAAACAACTGTCATTTGAAGAGCTAAAAAAGGCTAAGAGCACACACGCATGCTCACATGCAAGCTGCTCACAGGTACTCACATCATAAGTATGTTGAGAAATGCAGACAACAAAAAACAATACGCTCTACTTGGCACATCAGCATATCAGACACTATTGTCAACAGGGTGCCTCAGGAACATTGCAACTATATTTTTAGATAAGGTCCAGTCAAATAAAGCCCCAGCAATCATTTTATTTTTCTGACTCTGTTTTAGAAAGCATGCACTTAAAAGTTTAATTTCAGAACAAATTTTAGGGTAGTAAGAATCATTAACCACATGTAATAGTGATAATTAATGTTACTTCATTTAATCCAACAAAATCCTCAAATAATGTATTACCTTCACTAGAACAAAGAAAAAAAATACATGTTTCCTATTGAATTCTAAACTTAGGGATCACATAGAAATAAACCAATAAAAATAAAATTTAAGCTAAAAATAGCATTACAACATAAAAATACAGGAATACATGTAAAATATTTATACATTTATTTTCAAATTTCAAATTTTAATTCACCAACTTCTCTCAAACAGAGCATTAGCAAGCACACACTGAAAGCCTCTTGAGTGAAGCTAAAAGGCATGACTGCAGCCTCTCTTATGCACAGATCGGTGACAACAAAGTTCACATACATCACCTAAGGCATCTTTTTATTGAATTTCTCAGCCCGTTTTTGTATTTTATTTAGAGACAGGGTCTCACTGAGTTACTAAGTGCCTCGCCATTGCTGAGGCTGGCTTTGAACTCGCGATCCTCCTGCCTCAGCCTCCCAAAGTGCTGGGATTACAGGCGTGCGCCACCGCGCCCGGCAGAATCATTATAAAAATGATTAGTGAATTCCAAAAGAACACAGAAAAGCCACTGAATGAATTAAGAAAGTCAGTACAGGATATGAATGAGAAATTCAATAAAAAGAGAAATACTAAAAAAGAACAAAGAGAAATCTTGGAAATGAAAGACATAATAAATCAAATAAAATGTTCAGTTGAAGGTCTCTAATAGAGTAAAACATGTGGGACACAGAATCTCAGAGTTAGAAGACAAGGTGGATAGCCTTGACATTCAGACAGCATTAAAGAAAATAAGTAACCATGACCAGAATATACAAGAACTCTGGGACAACATTTAGACCAAATTTAAGAATCATTAGAATTGAGAACTGTGAGATATGACAAAGGGAATAGATAACCTCTTCAAGGAAATAACACAAATTTTTCCAAACCTTGAGAATGAGATGGACATTCAGATACAGGAGGCATTCAGAAGTCCACATACACAAGATCAAAAAAGAAGCTCTCACATAATTAAAATGTCTAACATGCAGAACAAGGACAGAATTATAAAAGCCTCAAGAGAAAAATGTCAGGTCACATATAGAGGCAAGCCTATCAGAATCACTTCTGATTTCCCAGCACGAACTCTAAAAGCCAAGAGAGCTCGGAATAATGTGTTCTGAGTCTTGAAAGAAAATAACTGTCAACTAAGACTACTATATCCAGCAAAGCTGCCATTCAAAATCTAAGAGAAATAATAAACCTTGCAAGATAAGAAGAAACTAAAAGAAATTATGACAACTACACTGGCACTACAGATCATATTTAATGAAACACTCCACACACAAGAAATCAAACACAAACCACAGAGTTCACAAATGAACAAAACTCATTTGAAGAGTAGCTAAGCAAATGAAAAACAGGATCAAATTAAACATTATAAATAAATCAAAATGGCAGGAATTAATTTCTCTGTAATAATACAGAATGTAAATGGTCTCAAATCACCAATTAAAAGGCATAGGCTGGAAGAATGGATTTAAAAACAAGACCAAAATATGTGTTGTTTGCAATAAACACACCTTATAGGCAAAGACAGTCACAGAGTGAAAGTAAGAGGATGGAAATTGATATACAATGCAAATGGAACCCAAAAACAAACAGAAGTAGCTACTCTTATACCTAACAATGCAAAATTAATCAGAAAAGATCATGGTAATTTCATATTGCTAAAGGGAACAATAAAAAAAGATATAAAAACAATAAATACTTATGCCCCAAATGTATGTCCAACTAATTACATAAAAGAAACACCACTCAAAATGAAGCCTCAAATAGACCTCAATACAATAACACTGGGTGATTTCAACATACTTATCTCACCATTAGATAGGTCATCCAGACATAAACATGGAAAAGACTCTTTGAACCTGAAAAATATCATAAATCAAATGGACTTATTAGAAATCTATAGAATAGCGACTGGAGCTAGGGCTCAGTGGTATAGCGCTTGCCTCGCAGGTGTGAGGCCCTGGGTTCAATCCTCAGCACCACACAAAAATAAATAATACAGATATTGTGCCCACCTACAACTCAAAAAATATATATTAAAAAAAAGAAATCTATAGAATAGTTCATCCAACAATAGCTGGATGTACTTTCTTCTCAGCAGCTTATGGAACCTTCTCCAAAACAGACCATGTTTTAGGCTACAATGCAAATCTTAGCAAATACAAAAAAATGTAAGTCCTTGTATCTTATCAGATTGTAATGGTATGAAATTAGAAATCAACATGACAAAACCCTATGTAAACACATGGAGATTAAACAACTCACTTTGGAATGATGAATGGATGATAGAACAAACCAAGAGAGAAATTTAAAAATTCTTAGACTCAGCCGGGTATAGTGGCACACGCCTATAATCCCAGCACTCTGGGAGGCTGAGGAAGGAGGATAGCAAGTTCAAAGCCAGCCTCAGCAATGGTGAGGCACTTAGCAACTCAGTGAGACCCTATCTCTAATAAAATACAAAAAAGGGCTGGGGATGTGACCCAGTGGACGAGTGCCCCTGAGTTCAATTCCGGGTACCACAAAAAAAAAAAAAAAAAAAAAAAAAAAAAAAAAAAAAATCTTAGACTCAAATGAGAATAGTGATACATTTTGGAACCTCTAGGATACCATGAAGACAGTCCTAAGATGCAAGTTTATAGCTAAGAATGCCTAAATAAGAAAATCCAAAAGATCTGAAATAAACAATCTAATGGTACATCTCAAGGCCCTTGAAAAAGAACAAACCAACTCCAAAACCTGTAGGAGGAAAGAAATAATTAAGATCATAGCTGAAATCAATGAAATTGAGAACAAACAAACAAAAAAAAAAATACAAAGAATCAAACAATGGGTGGGTTCTTTGAAAACAAACAAAATGGATAGGCCCTTAGACAAACTAACAAAAAGAGAGGAAACCCAAATAAATAAAATTAGAGGAGAAATCACCACAAACATTACAGAAATCCAGTAGATCATTAAGAAATATCTTGAAAATTTATACTCCAATAAATTGGAAAACCTGGAAGAAATGGATACATTTCTAGATAAATACAATCTGCCAAAACTGAATCAAGAGGACACAGAAAACCTAAGCAGATAAATAATTAGCAATGAGATAGAGGTAGCAATAAAAAGCCTTCTAACAAAGAAAAACCTAAAACCATATGGATTCTCAGCTGAATTCTACCAAACCTTTAAAGAAAAACTAATGCCAACACTCCTCAAATTACTTCATAAAATAGGGATGGAACACTACCAAATTCATGTTATGAAGCCAGTATCACACTCATACCAAAACCAGGTAAGGACACAAGGAAAGAAAACTACAGACCAATATTCTTGATGAACTTAGATACAAAAATACTTAATAAGATATTAGCAAATCGTGTTCAACAAACATCATATTAAGAAGATTATATACCATGAACAAGTTGGTTTTATTTCAGAGATGCAAAGATAGTTTAATATATGCAAATCAATAAATGTAATTCATCACTTAAAAAGAATTAAAGACAAAAATCACATAATCATCTCAATAGATGCAGAGAAGGCCTTTGACAAAATTCAGCACCCATTCATGATTATAAAAACAAAAAACACTAAAGAAACTAGGGGTTGGAGGAACCTACCTCAATATCATAAAGGCTATATATGAAAAAGCCAATACAAACCTCATAGTAAACAGAGAAAAACTGAAAGAATATCTTTAAGATCTAGGAGAAGACAAGGATGTCCACTCTCATAACTCCTATTTAATATAGTGCTAGAAATTCTAGCCAGAGCAATAGGCATGGATGGAAATAAAAGGGATAAAAATAAGAAAGGAAGAACTCAAATTACCAGTACCAAATAAAAACCTGTGAAACTTTAAAAATACGAAAGGAAGAACTCAAATTATCAGTTTGTAGATGATATGATCCTACACCTAGAAAAGACTGCTGGAGCTAATAAACAAATTTTGCAATATTGCAGGTTACATAAAGCAACATAGCAGATTATAAAAAGCAATATAGCAGGGTATAGAAAGCAACAAACATCCAGGCATGGTAGCGCACGCCTGTAATCCCAGTGGCTCAGAGGCTGAGGCAGGAGGATCACAAGTTCAAAGCCAGCCTCAGAAAAAGCCTAAGCAACTCAGTGATACCCTGTCTCTAAATAAAATACAAAATGGAGCTGGGGATGTGGCTGCATGGTCAAGGGCTCCTGAACTCAATCCTTAGTATCCCCCCCCCAAAAAAAATAAAAAAAGAATGCACATAATAAATACTGGAGACTATATAGATAAAAAGGAACATTTTTACACTGTTGGTGGGACTATAAATTAGTACAACCACTATGGAAATCAGTATGGAGGTTCCTGAAGAGATAGGCATGGAACCACCATATGGCCCAGCTATACCACTTCTCAGTATTTATCCTGAACAATTAAAGTCAACATACATAGAAACACATGTATACCCATGTTTACAGCTTTACAGTTCATGATAACCAAACTATGGAACCAGCCTAGGTGTATAACTAGGTGTTCATCAACAGATGAATGGATAAAGAAAACGTGATGTACATTAACAATGGAGTTTTATTCAACCATGAAGAAAAATGAAATTATGTCATTTGCAGAAAAATGGAAGGAACTAGACACCATTATGTTAAGCGAAATAAGCCAAACTCAGAAGTTTAAGGGTCATATATTTTCATTCTATAAGAAAGCTAGAGAGGAAAAGGAAAACAATGATAGGAGCGGATATCAATGTTCATAGCAGCTCAATTCATAACAGCCAAGCTATGAAACTAACTAGGTGCCCTTCAACAGATGAATGGATGGAAATTATGAATGAAATTATGGCATTTGCCAGTAAATGGACGGAACTAGAGAATATCATGCTGATGAAATAAGCCAGTTCCAAAAAACCAAAGGCCAAATGTTCTCTCTGATATGTGGATGCTGATCCATAACAAGGGAGAGTAGGGAGGGGAAGTACAGAAGTTCATTGGATTAGACAAAGGGGAATGAAGGGAAGGGAGAAGGGATGGGAATAGGAAAGAGAGTAGAATGAATCAGACATAACTTTCCTATGATCATATATGAATACACAACCAGTGTAATTATACATCATGTACAACTACAAGAATGGTATCAAAATTGGAATGGGTTGCACCCCCATGTATGTATAATGCATCAAAATACACCCTACTGTCACATATATCTAAAAAACAACAAATAAAAATAAAAAAGAATAATGGGGGCAGTTCTCACAAAAATCAAAAGGAAATAAGTAGAAGAAAGGGACCAAGAGGTAGGAAGTGGGGAGGGAAAAGGAACGTGTTGGGAAGTGATACTGACCAAATTATATTGTTATTGCATATTGTGTACATGTATGAATATGTAATAACAAATCCCATCATAGCCGGGCGCGGTGGTGCATGCCTGTAATCCCAGCACTTGGGAGGCTGAGGCAAGAGGATTGCGAGTTCAAAGCCAGCCTCAGCAATGGCGAGGCACTTAGCAATTCAGTGAGACCCTGTCTCTAAATAAAACATAAAAAAGTGCTGGGGATGTGGCCCAGCCCAGTGGTCCAGTGTCCCTGAGTTCAATCCCAAGTACCAAAAAAAAAATCCCATCATATATACAACTACAAAGCACCAATTTAAAAAGTGGAACAAAAAAAAAAAAAAAAAAAACATTGGTACCAGGCATGACACACACCTGTAATCCCAGCAGCTCAGGAAGCTGAGGCAGGAGGATCACAAATTCAAAGCCAGCCTCAGCAAAAGCGAGGGGCTAAGCAACTCAGGGAGACCCTGTCTCTGAATAAAATACAAAAATAGGATATGGCTCAATAGTAAAGTGCCCCTGAATACAATTTCCAGTACAAAAAAAAAAAAAAAAAAAAAATGTCAGTCATATCCCCATAAAGTATTCAGGAACTTCATGAGAGTATGTGGGAATTGGGGTTGGACAGTAACTCTCCTGAATCTTACCAATGGCACTTTCCAAAAGAATTATCTAATCACTATGCTTTTTAGGAATCTGTTGTGCTAGAGTCCCTTCCACACCCTAATTCAAGCTTTCCAGAATACTCACCTTACTGTGTAGCTGAACATTTCCACTGGACCAAACCCCTTGACTGGGACAACTGAAGACCATGGAATCCCAGTATCCTCCATTTTGGTTAGCACCTTACCAAAATGTCTGGGTCCAACATCATATCACTGAAATAGACCTAACACCCACAGGTCTATTATTCCTATGTGGAACCTATTTATATCAAGTCATTCCCAGGAAATACAGGGGTCTATGTACCACAGTGGCAGCTGACCTCAATCTTGAGGTATATTTCCTGGACAAAATGGCAAATTTGAGGGCAATCCTAAACTTGGGATCATTTCTAAAACAAGTAATCAATCCTCAATCACAGAGATTGATAAAGAACCTGCTCACTCTGACCTGAACCAGTCAAGCTGATATGGATAGCATATTATCCATAATCCCATAATAAATAGACCCAGTCCATGCAATATCATAGCCAGTGCAACTATTGGTTTGTAGGAATACCTCTTTTAGAGGCTACTATAATAAATCTAACCTTCATGGTTTTAGAGTCTTGGAAAGACACTGTGGGGGCCATCAAAGCCTAACAAGAGAGCCTCAGCTCTTTGGCAGAAATGGTCCTATAAAACCGAAGCGCCCTAGACAATCATGGCTGAACAGGGCAGAGCAGGTGTGCTTCTTAAGGGGACATGTTTCTGGATTAATAACTCCCACTGAGTTAAAGAAAACTTAAAAGTTATTAGTCATTTTATTCAAAAGCTCAAGGAAGCTACTAACACTGGTTCATGGTTCTCCAATTTGATCACAGGATAGAGACACAATATGTTCATATGGATCCTTCCATTTTTAGTACCTTAACTCTTCTCTATGATTTGAGCCTTTTGAGTATGCTAATAAGATTTATTTACTCTTGCTTAGACTCCATGAAGCTCCAGATAGTCATGGAAATGCAAGCTGCCATGGGAGTGCCACCTGACTTTTATAGGGGCCCATCAGATAGACCCTCTGGAGAGTTTCTCTGCTGTCAATGACCCTTATCAGCTTGAAATAGCCAGAGCAGAGCAGGGTCAGAGGAGGAGAAATAAGAATAGGAGAAAGAAAACAAGTTAGGGTTAAGGGCCCCTCCCCAGGTGCTTCCACATTTCTATCACTGACCACAAATGAAGTAAACAGTGTGTGACCAGTAACTCTAATGGAGCCTGAGGACATGCACTGGAAACCTAAGCCAGTCTCTGAGGTACCCGATTACACACGGAGCATATGAACACCAAGTGACTTAAAATGACAGGGTCCAGGGGAGTCATTTCCTGGGGCTGTGGGCCAATAATTGCAGAAATCAACTAATTTCCTCTTTAAAATGCCTTAAAATCCTCTAGACAACAGCCACCCAGTGGCATCCCTCTCTTAGGACACCTCTGATACTATAGGATCTCTGCTTCTTCTGTTGCTTAAATAAATCCTCTAACTTTGCTTCACCCTGTCTCACTCCCCCTCTCACTCATAAACAATGGGGATAAAAAAAAATAGCACAGTCACTATACAAAACTCTACTCCTAGCTATATATATACACAGGGACTCAAACTGATGTTTGTGTACCAAAGTTCACAGCATCATCATTCCTAATAGCCAAAGATAGAAACATCCTACATGTTCATCAACAGGTGATAGTGAAACAAAATATACTGTGTCAATACAAAGACTATTACTTAGCCTTTAACGGGATAGAAATTCTAACACGTTATAATTGGATGAATTGTAAAAGCATGCAAACTGAACTAAAAGGACTAACAGTTCATAGAGACAGAAAGTAGAGTAATAAAGGTCACCAGGTAATGGGTAGTGGGAGATAGGAAGTGAAACTTAAAAGATGTGGAATTTCACTCTGGGGTGATAATAAAGTTCTAAAGATGGATGGTGGTGATGGCTTTACAACATTATGAATAAAATTAACACCACTGAACCGTAGACCTTCAGCCAGGTGCAGTAGCACACCTATGATCCCACATATTCAGGTGGCTAAAATAGAAGGATCACAAATTCAAGGCCACCCTGAGCAACTTAGAGAAAACTCATTTGAAAATAAAAAATAAAAAGGACTGGGACTATAGCTAAAAGGTAGAATGCTCCTGGGTCCAATCCCTAGTACCAAAAAATAATGGTGATGATGATTAAAATTTAAGAGACCTAGTGTACACCATGATGACCACAGTTAAAATGTTATATTCTTGAAAACTCTAAGAGTAGATGTTATCTGTTCTCACTACAAAATAACTATGTAATAGATAATAAATAATGATATATCAATTAGCTAGGTTGAACCATTCTACAGTGTATGTATACTTCAAAACATCACGTGGTATATAATACACATGGTTTTATCTGTCAATTTAAATATGTAAATCAGAAAAAAAAATGGGGAGGTAGCAAAGTTTAGGTTATATATGTCTTCCTACAATAAAAAAATAATAATAAAAAACAAGTAAAATAATTTAAAATGGACCAAAATGAATATTAATTTCAACTGAATGATACTGTAATCATTCATGAAAGAGATGTCTTAATTCACTTTCAAACATGTTCAAAAACAAAAGTTATGACATTTTCCCATGGAATTTATAATATGCAGGCAAAATACATTTGACAGCTAAACATGCAGGATGGTGATGGAAAGGGACAGAGAAGGGACTAGACACTACAAAATGTCTATTATTGGACCTGAAGTGATTCAGTATTAACTCTAAATAAACCATGAAAAGCTAAGAATGCACACTACAACCCCTGGGGAATTAAAAAAAAAAAAAAAAAAAAAAAAAAGTAAAAATCAGGGGGGAAAAAGAATCCAATAGATAAATTTAATAGAATTTCAAAAATTATTTTAAAAAATTCAAAGAATACCAGGGAAAGTGGAAAAGATAAAATCTATAATAAAATGGTACACATAAATTTAGCTATGTCAATTGTTTATTAAATATTAAAAAACAATTCAAAGAATACCGGGGAAAATGGAAAAGATAAAATCTATAATAAAATAGTATAAATTTAGCTATGTCAATTGTTTATTAAATATTAATAGAGGATTAATTAAATTTCATGGCTACACAACTGTGAGTATGCTAAAAATAAATGAACTCCATACTTTAAAGGATGATTGTTATGGTATGTGAAATCTCGATAAAGCTCTTACTTTAAAAATATAAACTAAGGAAAAAAAACTTAATAGACTAAATATTACAATTAAAGGGCAGAGATTATCAAAACGACTTTCAAAAGCATGACCCAACTACACAGATGGAGAAACACATCTCAGGCAAATAGTAAGAATAAAAAACAGGATCTTAAGAATTAAACACAAAGGGAATTATCCAAGATCACATAGCTACTAAATGGCAGAACAAGAAATGTAACTGTTTCTGACTCCAGGCTGCGCTACTACCTGCAAGGGGGCAGCAGAAAGAGAAGCAGAAAAGCTGGAGTACACAACCTAAAGGTGACCATCAGAGGAAAGAAAACCACAGACTTACCAAATCAGATTTTGAACCTTCTGATTGAAACTCCCCCTCACACTCCAAAGCCCTAAAAGCATTTAGTCTCATCTCATCCTTAAAACATTCCCTAAAAATAAAGGAAGATTTCTTTTCCCCTCTCAGGAATTCACTTCAAGAGCATCTAGTCCTCCACACCATCTTTGAAATCTTCAACAAATATTCTAAAAGTTGAACTTAATCCAACATTCAGAAAAAGAAGCATGTTCTTAAACATTTCATAAGGTATTCTGTCATAATAAGTGTTTTTATAACGTTTCATTCATTAGTTCTTACAAACTCTTTTGATCATCATACGTATATTAGTCACCATTAGAAACATAATCGGACAACAATATATCACATATTTCAAAAGACTTAGAAGATTTTGAATGTTCTCACTACAATGAAACGATAAATCTTTGAGGCAACGGGTTTGCAAATAATTGCCCTCATTTGATCATTACAGGTTACAAAATATAGAAAGATCATACTGTACCCCATAAATGTGTAAAATTATGCATAATTTTCAATAAATTTAGCTTAAAATTACATCTAAAACATTAGGAAACTATTATCAAAAGGAAAAGAATCAAAGAATTTTCTCCTCCCAATCCAGAAACTTGATTAATTCTACCTAAGAATACTAAGGGACAGGAAAGGGCATGAATCAGTAGTTCTATGAAGTAACTAAGTTACTTCATGTATAAAGTCAGCAAATCCAAGTGCAGAGTTACTTTCACTGGCATGCATGATTACAGGTTTGTTGGACAATTGGATCTCAACAATGACACATCAATGGGAAGAGGCAGAAGAGAGAAGCTTCCACCAACGGTAAGAATAGGTGCCAGCTAAAGCCATCAATTTAATTAATCAATTAATTAATTAATTAGCAAACCACCACTAACAGCCCAGTCTGGTTCCCATTCATCTTAGAGGCAGTTTGGGACATGCATTCAGCCTGGGATCTATATTCTCATTAACTAGCTATGTGACATTGGGCAAGGCATTTATCTAACCTTTCTGAGATTGTTTTCTTCCATAAAAAGAAGAAAAGTAATAATAACACATCAATATTGTCATGAAGATTAAATAAGAATGGTGCAAATTGGTGTTACAGGCATTTTTAAGATCCTGAGGGCCTCTTTTTATTCTATAAACAAGGAAAGTTCTGGACCAGTTATTTTCTTATACACAAAATCCTACTTCAGCAAATAAGAGTATCTTATATAATAAATCTATAGCAAATTTCTCTCTACAGAAGAACATAAATTCAATAGTGGTGCCTCTAGGGATTTAAACTGGTAGCTGGGGTCAGAAGTTCATAGGTGGAAAGAAACTTAGTCAATGTATTCATGTGATTTAAATTCCTTAAAGTTTTACATTCTCAAAAAATAAAAATTTCAATATACTAAAATCAAAAGTCTGTGTCCAGGGCTGGGGTTTGGCTCAATGGTAGAGCACTTGCCTAGCATGTGTGAGGCACTCAGTCCTCAGCACAACATAAAAATAAATAAAGGTGGGCTGGGGTTGTGGCTCAGCTGGTAGAGCGTTCGCCTAGCACGTGCGCAGCCCAGGTTCTATCCTCAGCACCACGTAAACATAAATACATTGTATTGTGTACAACTAAAGCAAATAAATAAATATTTAAAAATAAATAAAGGTATAAAGTAACATTTTTTAAAAGTCTATGTCCAAACAGAAAAATCTAATAATGTTAAGAAAAATTATGTAGTTAAAAGTAGATGTCTACAAAATACATAACAGTTCTCAACCTTTCATAAGCTGTAACATATAAAAATAATAAGGGTCACACACAATGCATACTCCTATGAGCTACCCAGAGTATAGCCTAGATAGATTAAAGTTACAAACAACTCTGGGTTTGCAAGATCTAATTCTCTTTTATCTCAAAACAAAAAACAAAACAAAACAAAAAAAGGTCCAAATATGAGTGTAGTATGCATTATTTTAAATTCACCCTCAATAATTTTAAGAACCAAAAAAATTTGGTAAATTATTGGCAAACTTGCTAACTTCAAAGATACAAAGGCCTTACAGCACACTTTGAACTACTGCCTTACACCTGAGCACCAAGGAAAAGGGCCTTCAAGTTTCTCTCTACACCAGTCATTTTCTTTTTTCTTTTTTCTTTTTTTTTTTTTTTTTTTTTTTTTTTTGTTGTTGTTGTTGTTGTTTTGTGCTGGGGATTGAGCCCAGGGGTGAAAAACATCCTCACTTCCCCTACCATTTTTTATATTTTATTTAGCGACAGGGTCTCACTTCTGGCCTTTGTCCTCGCTAAGATGCTGAGGCTGGCTTTGAACTCTCAATCCTTCTGCCTCAGCTTCCCCAGCCACTGGTGGCACTAGGAGTACACCACCACACCTGGCTACACCAATCATTTTCTACAATCTCATCTTGTGCTAACTACTTCAATATCCAAAGAGGCACAGTTCTTTAGTGATTTGATCTTAACACTTGGGTTATTTCATGCTTTATTCTTTCCAACTGAGCCAGGTAGATATAGTTTAGGGGGGTTTGTTTTGGTTTTTTTTTTTTTTTTTTTTTTTTTTTTTTCGTTTTCTTCTCTTGAGCTCTGTACTTATGGCTACAGTGATATCCTGATTCTGTTGCTAACCAGCATCATGTGATTGTTAACAAGTCGCTGTACCTGAATCTGTTTTCGTTTTGTTAGAGTGAACAATGTCCAACTTCGATGTTTGAGTGAATTAAATGAGATCATTCATGTCTAAGCATTTTATAAACTACAGTGCCATGCTTATGTATACAGCAGTAGTGCTATATCAAATCATTCATCTCACCAGGAAGAAACCTAAATTCCAAAACACACATGAAAACTATCAGATTAATTTCCCAAAACCACTACTTTTAACTGTTTCATTCCCCTAAAAACTCTTTAGCAGCTCCCCCCACCAACTGAAGTAATATTATTCCCATCTGTAATGATTAAGGTGATTTGCCTGGCAATGCTAGCCTTCGTGTTAGATTCTTTATATTTGTTGCTTCTAATCTTTACAACAACCCTGCAGGGAAGCTGTCATTCTCTTCATTTTCCAGATGAAAAATTTTTGAGCTATTTCCAAATTTTGCTATTACAAAAGACTTTACAATGAACACTTTTTTCAATTATATCTTTGCAGATGAGATTCTTAAGACTGGAATTGCTGAGTCAAATAATATATATTGTATGTGAATACATGTTTATATGTTTTAGATTTTTATAGATACTATCAAATTTCAGGGACAGGGAAAAGGAGCTGAAATAATTTACACTTCCAAGAACAAAACAACTTTCCTGTACCCTCGCCTACACTAGATATCAAAGCTCTTTAAAATTATTTTGGTTAATCCAATTAATTTTTTAAAAATTTTTATCTCAATATTTTTACAACAGTTACAGTCCTTATTTTGCTAAAAATTCTCTGAGGAAAGGAGATGAAAAAATACAGTCCACTGACCTCAACTGCATCCCATGTCTATACACAGGGTCATGGTCATGGATAAGACCCAAACATAATCACAATTATTAAATCTAATGTATAAATGTCTTATAAGACTAATTGCTATAATATAATGTTATGTGGAACTAAAATGATATATGATTAAAATATACATACATACACACACATACCAGAAAGAAAGAGAACTAGGAAGAGTTTGAAATTTCTTTAAACCAACATCCCTTTTTTCCAGAAGCTTGTAGTTTTACTTTTCAAAGCTTTTTTGTAATCTCTGAAAGAACTTCTTAATCCTAACAATCCTTACATTCTCCCATTGCTGGTCCTTTACTGTTCAGAATAAAAGAAGCCCAGAGGGGAAATACAGAACGGAAAACAGTTTGAAAATGCAATCTGTTTGCTCAACACATTAAAATTATTGAAAACTGCTATTCTTCATGAGTTATTTATAGCTTTGTTTTTTCCATAAATTAATTAAGCAATAACAAACAATAAGAAATGGTTTTGTTCAAATCATGTACAGTAGGGAACATATGTAATCCAATCCCATTTCATGTAAAATAAGCATAAAGAATAATCAGTCTTATAAAATTTAGTGTATGTTTACATTTGGGGGAATTTGGTTTGTTACATATTTAAAGCAAACATACAAATTATTCAGAAAAAAATCATTTTAGTTACAGATAATAAGTAGAAACAACATCAGATGATAAAGCACAAATAGATTCTTTATAAACAAAAAAAAAAAAAAAAAACCCCACACTATTTGTATGGCAATAAAGATAACCAGAAACTAATGAAAAAATGTCCACATTTGATTAAATTTCAAGCATGACATGTACTTACAATAAAGGAACTCCACAGTACCAAACTAAAAAAAGAAAGACTTTAAATCCTCTGCAAGTCTTCCTTACCAAAAGTTGCCATCAATATGGCAATCCACACTATGGCACTCAAAATAATCAGATTTCTAAGAACATACCCTGGTTAAAATAAAAACTACCACATTTGGCCACCAATCACACAAACAACATTTATGTGCATGACAGAATCTGTAAGCAATTTCATTTTATTGCTATTTTTATGGAACTTACCACCTAGAATCAGATATTCTAAAAGAAATATCTTAACTGGTATACTCTGATGGGAAAACATTTAACACTAAGGAAACTATGTCACAAACAAGAATCTGCCCTCATGCACAGAAGAAAGAAGAGGGACTATAAGCCACATATTTTCATAGGGAACAAAACCAGTTAGCAATACTGCCTTCCGTTACAAACCAGTCTTTTTGATGACAGGAGAAAGTTCTCTTACAGGCTGAATGTTCTGTAATTCTTAATAACACTATTTAATCCTCCATAAACATTTATTGATCTTACTGTGTAGAAATCTTTAGGATAGATGACTCAGGGGGGAATAAAGACTGATGAAACCAAGGCTCTTGTTTCAATAAGAGATTAAATTACAGAAACAAGTTTAGCATAATATGGAGAGCGATACACCAAATATGAATTTTTAAAAATTTTTAAAGTGCTCTAGAAGTCATAGGAAAAAGATTACATCTCTCTAGAAGGATGAAGAAAACTCTCCCAGTAAAGGTAACAAGGGAACTGAGCCTGTAAGGAAAGAGAGTAGGAAATGTGGCAGGCATGCCACTGAGGATAGTGAAGAAAAGCATGTGACAGGAACGAGCCAGCCATATTTGGACTGGGACACTCTCTTCTTGATGTAAAATCCAAAGGGGGCCTGAGGTTGTAGCTCAGTGGTAGAGCACTTACCTTGCATGCATGGGGCACTGGGTTGGATCCTCAGCAACCACATAAATAAAATAAAGGTATTGTGTCCATCTATAACTAAAATATTTTAAAAATTAAAAAAAAAAAGGATTTTTTTTTTCCTTCAGTACTGGGGGTTAATCCCAGCACTGCTCTACCACAGAGCTATATCCCCCACGTGTGTGTGTGTGTGTGTGTGTGTGTGTGTGTGTGTGTGTGTGTGAGAGAGAGAGAGAGAGAGAGAGAGAGAGAGAGAGAGAGACAGAGTCTCACTAAGTTGCCCAGCTGGCCACAAACTTGCAATCCTCTTGCTTTAGCCTCCCAATTAGCTGAGATTTCATGCATGTGCCACCATGACAGTCTAGAAATAATTTTTCTTATCTTCATTTATAGAGAATTTGATCTTCTCTCCTCTTCCCTGAATTGAAATCACTTGCTGACTTATTTTCCACAACATAAGTTCTGGAAGCCAAACTCATATCTGATTTATTTTCATGTCCTTATCAAATGCGTTGGACATACATGCCAAATAAACATTTTTTAATGATTGAATAAATATATGAATGAATACAATGGCCATGTCACTTAACTTCACTGGAACTTGGATATTCTTCTCTAGCAGAAATTGCTAAACTTCATTTCTTCTTTTTCTTTTTTCCAGTTCCAAGGAATGACCTCAGGGGCACTCAACCACATCCCTGGCCCTATTTTGTATTTTATTTAGAGACAGAGTCTCACTGAGCTGCCTAGCGCCTCACTTTTGCTGAGGCTGGCTTTGAACTCGTGATCCTCCTGCCTCAATCTCCCAAGCCTCTAGGCTGAACCTCTTCTATAAGGATCTATAAAACAGGCACATTGGGCCAATCTCTGTCACAACTATTCAACTCTGCTGTTATAGAGCAAAAGCAGCCACAGACAACACATAAATCAATGGGCATAGTTGTGTTTCAATAAATTTTATTTACAAAGAGGAGCTGTATTTGTCCCATGAACTATAGTTTGCCAACACTTCATCTCTACAAATTTAATATATTATATTATACATAAACATTTAAACATAAGCATTATATTCAAATCACTTTTATAACACTCAAAATTCCAAGGAAGAGAAAAAGAAAAAGAGGCTTACATAAGAAAAACTGGAATATGCTACATCAAATCTGATAAATGTGGACATTTAGATACTTCCATCAAACTTTTCCTCTCCAGGTATATATTTAGACCTTAGTTTTTACATAAAACTGGTTAAAATAGATAATTCTAAGATAGGACTCTATAATCTCACTTTTCCAAGGTAAATTTATAAATTTTTATATGGAAATTTCATCTAGAAAATGATTTTAAATAATTTTGAGCCTATAGAACAAAATGCAAATTACCAAAGGGGAAAAAAGTCTTAACATATTAGAATGAAGACAATGTAACATATGACATAATTTCTCTAATCACCAAAAAATTCACAAACATTAATCAAAATCATATGTTGTGCCTAAAACGTACTTAAAAATACTCCTGGAAAGTAATTCTAATAGCAAATTCAGGTTAATTAACCTAATTAGGAGGGTGATATTAGGAGAACATTCAACTAGTTTAAAAAAAAAAAATCAATCCTAAACTAGGAGACAATAAGATTTGATTTTAAATGCCATGATTTGCAATAAAAGGGGAAAAATAAGAATCTTACTTCTAATTTCATATTCCATACTTATGGTATAATAATTAAATCACTAATATATCACTGAATTGACTGACATATTTACATTTTAAAATCTAAAGGTTTAATTTTAAAGACCATGTAATATATAATAAATTAGACATAATATGATTTTATAGTTTTTCTACTTTTATAATTACTCTTCAAATCAAGACTTGTGTTATGGAATAAAAACTCTTTTTTTCACAATTTTTAAAGAATTGATGGACTCAATTAGAATTCTATAATTTATCAACTACCCACATTTACAAAAGCCATGCCACTACACTGCTTTCTGAAGTCTAGGTTAACAATTTCTGGTTCATTACAAACTTACCAAACACTTGGCAAATTCTTTGTTTTCTGAAAGGAATCCATAACCTGGATGTACCTTAGAAATGAAAACAAAAAGCTCTTTTAATTTTATCACTTGCAAAACCTGTATGAGCAGCAGGTGTGGTGTATGGATGTGTTTGTTCTTCAAGAGTCTTTACTAAAGTTACTCCTCACACACTGATCAGCTGTAACACACACTTCTGGGCAGAGAATCAAATCCCTGCTTTGTCCTAACCATAATCAGAGCCATATACCCACAAATCCTGCGGCCCTTTGGAATTTGTCTACATGACACAAACTCCCCCTATTTTTTGGCCATGTTTAGAGAATTTCACCATGGCTGATGGCTCAAA
Organism: Tamias sibiricus; assembly: GCA_025594165.1. Taxonomy (NCBI): domain Eukaryota; kingdom Metazoa; phylum Chordata; class Mammalia; order Rodentia; family Sciuridae; genus Tamias; species Tamias sibiricus. The sequence continues at coordinate 87,183,332 of CM046663.1, read as the reverse complement.
GAATTACATTAGAGAAAACTTTAGCAAGGTGGATGAAAAACTCTGAATTTCCCTTCTTTATAGTAGCAGGAACTGCCATCTTCCAAAACCCAGCTACTAAGACAACTAACACATTTTTTTTCCTGATGGCATAAGATACAGAGCCACTAGCCAACGAGCCCTTTCTCTTAAATTAAACTAAAATCAAGGCTTCACTTTATTTTTCCTTTGTACTCTGAATTTTTTTCCTTCTTTCTTCCTCACCCCAGATTTAGACATTCACAACTACTTTATGCTACCCTCCCCCACATGCCACATTGCCACAATCTAAATCCTACCATCCTACTCTAATCAAGTCATTTTTTACTCTATTACATGGGGCAAACATAAATTTAGTACCAGGCAGTGTTGAACAAATTTCTAGTAAAACAATTCTGCTAAAAGGAAAGTCACATTTCTGAAGAAGCCAATATCATAACCTAGAAGAGCAGAACTGAGTTTTATGAACATGACACAGAAGAATTTAGACTTATTGAGTTTAAATTTGCTTCATTTCCAAATTTAGGAAAAAAGTTTTCCACCAATTTCATTTTATATAAACATTCAACTGAAAGCTGTATTCTGACAAGCTACAGTTAAAACATTGAAAGAGTTCTACTTTCATTAACTGTGCTGATAAACTGTGAAAATCTATAATATGGGTTCATGAATTCCGTTTTTTTATTTAAACACGTATCTTACTAAAACATTTCTTTCAAAGAACTGTGAGCACTAATTGAAGCACTCCAGGCTAACTGCCAGTGTTGGCTGCTTCCACCCAATTTCAGAGATAGCTCTGCATAGTTTTTAACATCTTATGTAATTAGTTCTCTGATATTAAAAACAAAACAAAATAACCCACTATTTCTCATGTGAGAAACCATCCACTTCATTGTGGATCTCTCTCCATTCAAGGCAAATTGGGGTACAGAAAATTATCGATTTATTAGTATAAGTTCTGGGCATTTTATTGACATTAACAAACTAAAATAACTACTAAATACACTTTATATTTCTGGAAATTTAACTAGATGTACATAATTCTTAAATAACTAAGATGGCATTTAAACAACATCTTTTGGATCCTGTTTGTAACAATTATTTTTGGGGGGGGGGGGGGTTGTTTTGTTTTGGGTTTTTTTTTTTTTTTTTTAATGCTCTTATTACACTGAAAGGGTTAATACTCAAAACTAATTGGGATTTCTTTTTCCTAGCAAATTTGGAAATGAACTGAAACTGCTCCCTGGTGTGAAAGCTGAATCCAGCAGCCACCTGCAGGATCAGCGACCAACACTGCCAGATGCTACAAAGCCTTTGATTTCCAGTAGCGAATTCGGCCACATTTAACTCATGTGACATGAACTAACTGCAACAGCATTTTCAATCATTCTTTCTTATTTTTTTTTTTTTAATACAAACTCTAGCTTTCTGCTCACTACATATGAAACAGCTGCAGTAGATGGGTTCATTCAGACTCACAGCTTGGGCCCTGGTTTTCTTAATGGCTTCCATGATGGCATCCATGTTGAGGTAGCTTTTACTGGTGGGAGCTGGGCCAACACAGACGGCCTCATCCGCCATTTTCACGTGAACCTGAAGAGACAAATCCCTGCATTAACAGATGCTCCCAGCAAAAAGAATCACAATCACCACAAATATACACAAAACCACAAATCTGATCTTTTCACCTATCATTTACAGATTTGGATTTCTTTTTGTGCACTAAAAAATAACAAAGCACCAAAAAGGCTCAGGAACTGCACTGCCCACAATTTCATTTATTAGAAGCCTAATAATCCATTGTCTAACCAAATAATTTCCATAATACCCCCTACCTATTTAAATAAAATCACAGCAAACAACCATAGCTTCCTATTCAGTTCATCCATACATAAATCTGATATCAAAAACTACCTTGTTGCATGTAGCCAGGGAACCCGATATTTTAATAACAAGCACTCATGCCCACTTCTAAGCAAGCTCCCCAGGAAGTTGGGATAATTAGAGGGACTGAATGGAGGGATGCAGTGAGTGTCCCTGCACAGCATCAGGTCAGCACCAGGCACAAATTAAAGCCTAACACTAAAGAGTTCAATATCACAACACATGAACCAGAAAATCTTGAGAACCATTTAAATACTCTCACATTCGATCCTTGTCCATTTTACATCCATTCCTAAAAAACCGATATGTGTATTAAGTTCTAAATCTATTCAGAATCCAGGAATGTATTCTCTATTTTTAAGATTACTCACATTATGATATTTTAAATATTCATTTAAATATAATATATATTTTTTATTTTTATTTTTTGCTTAACAGAATAGGTAAGCATTCAGTATTGAAAACAGTAAACTGTTTAGTTTCAAAAGGAAACTATTCTTTTAAAATAGTAAAGGGATTAAACTGGCTTTTCCTAACGGTTTTCCAGTTAAGCAACTCAAAATCAGAATATAGTTATTTTACAAGGCAGATAAATAAAACTGGAGCACAAATATGTACACTGAAACATTTTATGACCCATTCCCCACTGCCCCCCCTCACCATTTCCAATGTTGCAAATACTTTTGAGTGCTCTGTGTTACAGTCTTCAGTTCTGAACTAATTTTTAAAAACTACTGTTTTAAATGAGATCTAAAAAGACTATTTTTAGAAAGCTCAGAATTCTTTTTATCAAATCAGTAAATGTTTTCTACTTAAGTAAAAAAATATATTGTACACTGAAAGGTAAAAGATACCTGCCCAAGGGATTTACAGGTTGTTATCTTAATATAAAATACTCAAACACATACACTCTGTAATTCCTTTAATAACATCAATTGCAAAGAAAGGCAGCCATTGTTTACAAGAGCTTTTAAATATTCCTGTGTTCAAAGAAATCTCTTGGTCACCTCGGCCTGGTTTCTCCCCAACCTCAAGTGTCTCTTCTGCCCTCAGACTAGAATGCTCCCCGTCTGCTGCCCTCTGCCCAGTTCAGGTCCTGTAACCATCAGTTTTGCTGCTGTCATTCATTACAGGTGTGGTGCTTTGTTCATTTTTATTCCTATAAGAAACTGAATACTTAATGATCCTTAAAAAGAACACATTAGCCAGGTAAGGATAAAGTCGTTATTTAAAGTTAAATTCACGCTCTTTTATATATTTTATTTCCCTCGGACACTACCTATTTACCCAACATGAACTTGAAGCTCCAGTTCCATCTAAGTCTTGCCCAGGTACTTCAGATTTGTATGGATCTCCTTTAATTTGAACTCAGTACATAGCACAAATTTTGGCATTTAATCATATTCTACTCAGTAACCTCATTGTAACTGATTCACAAACAATGTTACGATTTGTACACTCTCCCCCACCAGATAAAGTTCTAAAAGACAGTGACTATCTTAAATTATTTTTTAATCTCCCAAGCACAGTGCTAAAACTATCAACTCATGGATATATTTGGATGGCACTTTCCTTAACTTTCATCATTAAATAGTAAAAGCCATTGTCTTTGAGGTAAAAATCTAACTACAACTAAATGAAGTTTTTTCAATCTTAGCAACACATATTGCAACTGACAATTGTATAGAGGAAAAGAACTTTTTTGACAGAAATATGTATATGTGTGTTTATACTTACAGAATTTATAAAATGATCATAAATCGAAAAGTGAAAAGGAGTCAAGAATATTAATAGTAATTGGGCTTCAATTCCAGTCTTAAACTTTTATGATGCTGCATATATAATTTTTGGTTCTTTGGGGTTTTTTTTAACTATCATAATAGATATTTTTCCTATATTATCACAAATTCCTTGTACACATACCAAGAATTAGCTCAGAGTCTAACACATCCACAGCTGATGAACATAATAAACATTCAAATAAGTTAATACATAAGTTAATACATCAAAAGCAGGTCAAAACAGCACAAGGACTTCATAAAGAGGGCTAAACACCAACTGTTTCTAAAGAAGGACTGATTCTTCTGTTTTTCAGAAACAAATCTTACTTCAGGGAGAAGGGTATATTCACATCTCAACAAGACTATGTTCCAGGGTCAGTAGGAGCAAATATTCTGGGTAAAACCAACTTGAAAGAAAACACTAGAATCCTCTGCCCCTGTGGTTCTCAGGGAAAATGATAAGTTAACCTGGAAAGGACAGTTTAAAATTTTTTTAAAAGCTCAGTTTTGATTTTGTTGAAATTGTTTTACCAAATGCATGCAGTTTTTTCTTTCTTTTTCTTTTCTTGCTCCCCCTCCCCCAATAATGCAGAACAACCTGTAAGCAAACAGAACTAATGCAAGGGTGAAAAATAACATTGCCTGGGCTGATCAGATGTATTCATGTTTCAAAAATTTCAACATCTGGAAAAATATAAATTCTTTTTTATATATTTTAATAGTAAAAGAAAACTAAAACAGTTTAAACTGAGGCAAATTAATCAAGTAGAATTTGCTGATGTTACAAAAAGAAAACTCAATTTAAGTACTAATACTAAATCAGCAGTAGTCAGTTTTCATGAACATTTCTATTCTCAGAAAACTGAGAACTTCTTAAAGCACATTAGTTTCTCCTCTAAGCATGTACAGTTTTCAATTTTCAATTATTTTTACTCTTTAGAGGAAAATTCCTTGTACCAGCCTATTGTTTTCCAAATTATGAACTAGCAAGATAAACTGTATGGTTTTCAACTTACAGAACTGAAAAATCATTTATTTTCCTATTGACTTTTCAAAAATAAATTTAAATGTGGAGATATAGGCAGGTTAAAAATTATGCCTGGGGTTTTTTTTTGGGGGGATGGGTACCGGGGATCGAACTCAGGGGCACTCGACCACTGAGCCACATCACCAGCCCTTTTTTTTATTATTATTTTATTTAGAGACAGGGTCTCACTGAGTTGCTAAGTGCCTCGCCATTGCTGAGGTTGGCTTTGATCTCACAATCCTCCTGCCTTAGCCTCTCAAGTGCTGGCATTACAGGTGTGCGCCACCGCGCACAGCTATGCCTGAGTTTTAAAACTTTGGGTTAATAGAAAAATTCCTATTAGTCAGTCACTAATATATACTAAAAATAAACTGAAAAAAAGGTTCCACTCAGTCCCTATCCTTATGATATAAATTACATCTTAAGTGTAAAAAGTAGTAGGTCAGATGGTTTATTTAGCATAAAGCTCAACTGAGTGAAAGCTTTTTAATACCTTCTAAACTAGTACAGATTGAGAGATATAAGGAAGATGCTCCTTCATGCTGGGATACGCTGAAGCCTAAGACTCCACAAGCTCTGCCCTCAACAGGGGTCCACAGGGCACTATTTACTATGACCAGGGTGCTTCCTTGGATATCCTTCCATGCTAGTCACTGGCTGAAACACCAGGAAGCTGACTATAATACAAACTAGAAGGTTCCTACCTGAAAACTGCAATGCCTCACAGGATCCAGCCAGAACCAGGGGCCACCGAATCCTCCAAACATTACTAACATAAGGAAATTACTCATAAAGACTGAAAAAATAAAAAAGTTAACTCCATCAATCTAAATTTGAAGATTGAAAAAAAAATATTTTTTTGAACAACCATATAAACACTTCTATTTCTGAGACAGATACAGAGAGAGATCAAAACTCTTCTATTTTTTAAGTATCTAAGGAGACCTTTACAAGTTTCAAGTTTATAGCATTATAGCACACACTTTCCAGAAAGGCAATTTCATCCCTAGTAAACAAAGAATAATTTTTTTTTTCCTAGGGTCATAAGTATTACATTCACTTTGATTCCATTTTGTGTAGCCCTAAGACATATTTATTCATGATTGTTTTAGATAATGGAGTTAAACAAGAAAATGCCAATAGTGATAGTATGGGATCAGCTCTAGCTTGTAATCATTAAGGTCATTTTCCACTTACCAGAGAGAAGCTACCATACATGCATTCAAGATACCAATGATGACAACTTAACAAATGCACAGATACACCAGACGTCTGAATACTGATTTCTGAAACAATGGCAGAGTGAAATTCTAGGAATAATGTTTAAAAATAACCTCTATCAATCAATCAACAAATACATGAAAAACATTCAACATCTCTAGCAATAGAGAAATGCAAATTAAAACTACACTGACATTTCATCTCACCCCAGTCAGAATGGCAATTATCAAGAATAAAAACAGCAGTAAATGTTGGTGAGGATGTGGGGGGGAAGTACACTCATACATTGCTGGTGGGACTGCAAATTGGTGCAACTACTCTGGAAAGCAGTATGGAGATTCCTCAGAAAATCTGGAATGGAACCACCATTTAACCCAGTTATCCCACTCCTCAATTTATACCCAAAGGACTTAAAATCAGCATACTACAATGACATAGCCACAACAATGTTTATAGCAGCTCAACTCACAATAGCTAAACTATGGAACCAAAGTAGGTGTCCTTCAACAGATGAATGGATAAAGAAAATGTGATATTTGGGCTGGGGTTGTGGCTCAGCGGTAGAGTGCTCACCTAGCACAGGCGCAGCCCTGGTTCGATCCTCAGCACCACATAAATAAACGCATTGTGTACAACTAAAGCAAATACATAAATTTTTTTTAAAAAAAGAAAATGTGATACACACACACACACACACACACACACACACATATATTATGGAATATTACTCAGCCTTAAAGACGATTGAAATGATGGCATTTGCTGGTAAAAGGATGGAGCTGGAGAATATCATGCTAAACAAAATAAGCCAATCCCAAAGAACCAAAGCCTGAATGTTTTCTTTAATATGCAGATGCTAATTCATAATAAGCGGTGCGGTGGGGTGGGAGGCTGGGAAAGAATAGAGGTACTTCGGATTAGACAGAAGGGAGGGGAAGGGTTACAGGGGGACAAAGGATAGTAGAATGAATCAAACATTATTACCCTATGTGCATATATGACTACACAACCGGTGTGATTCTACATCATGTACAACCAAAAAAATGAGAAGTCATACTTCATTTATGTATGATGTGTCAAAATGCATTCTGTTATGTATAACTAATTTCACCAAAATTTTTTTTAAAACTCCATTATAATTTTTAAAAAGTGTTTCAGCAAACCATACAAATAGCTAAATATCAGTTCCAAAAAAACATGAGTAGCCACCAAAGTCAAGAAATCTCAAAGCACTACTGGAGTCCCCCAGCAGCTATGATGTGCTATATGCATCAGAGTTATCCAGATTTTCTCAATTTTTAAATTTTATTTATCAAAATAATATATGTACACACTAGTTTGATTTAAAAAAAATATATTGAGCAGTGCAGATAACATATAACCATTATTCCCCATCCCCCTAAAGGCCTCTGAGTCCCACTTTTTGTTATTCAACCATTATCCATTTTGCTATATCCTTCTAGACTTACCTAAGCATTTTAATACATAAATATAGACATAACGGTGCATCATTTTATTTTACATTTCATATTTTCTTGGGCATAAAACTTCTCACACCACATATTATTCTGTAACTCGTTCTATCACAATAGTTTTGTTCTACCTCACAATTTTTTTTAAAATATTTATTTATTTACTTTAGTTGTACACAATGCAATGCATTTATGTTGTACGTGGTGCTGAGGATCGAACCCAGGCCGCACACGTGTGAGGCGAGTGCTCTGCCGCTGAGCCACAACCCCAGCCCATACAATTTTTAACTAATACCCAGTATTCCCAGTAATATGGATGAACCATAACTTACTTAACCATTCTACTAGTATTAGGCATGGTTTCTAATTGACAGCTACTATCAGCTGCAATAAGCATCCCTAAACATGCCAATCTGTATACATGTATCTTTCTGTAAGAAAAATATGTGAAATATAAAAACTGAAAATGATATACTTCAAACCTTCTATCAACTTACACCCTATTAAAGATTAATTTCCCACATCACACCATCACTAAACACAGTAGGTCTAATTTTATTACTCTAATGGAGAAAAATGATTTTTAATTTGCATTATTTATATGTCTTCTTTTGACTATTATTAGATTTAATACAAGTATCTCATAAAGAAGTAAAGGCATCTTTTGTTTTCTTATTATACACAATACCTAAACATTGTTTTGGGTTTTTTTTTTTTTTTTTTTTGCTGTTGTTTTGTTTTTAAATAAAGGTAACAATTCCAGGACAGTGCCTCTGACCCCATTACAACCTCTCTCCAATAGCCAGTTGTGAGGATGCATTCATTCTTGAACCTTAGTCCATACCAGCAGATCCCAAGGGAGCAATTTTGTCCCTCAAGATAGAGTTGGCAATGTCTGGAGACAGTTTGATTGTTGCAACCGAGGGTTGGAAGGACACAAATGATAGATATCTAGTGGTGAAGAAGCCAGGAATCCTGTTAAACATCCTATAATGCACAGAACAGTGACCCACAACAAAGAATTATCTAAACAACAAAATCAACAGTACCACTGCTAAGAACCCTGCTTTGTGATTTCATGTGTATAACTATAAAAACAATATATTTTCAGGTGGGATTCTTTAACATTAATATTATCCCTCTGTTTTAATCTATAAGCTTTTTTTCAGTCTTCAATGTCTTTGAGATGTTCTGTTAATATATAAAATCTACCTGTTCTTTTTAACTACTAAAGAATTTCAGGGACTGGGGTTGGGGCTCAGTGGTAGAGCGCTCACCTAGCACGTGCGCAGCCTGGGTTCAATCCTCAGCACCACGTACAAATAAAGGCATTGTGTACAACTAAAATAAATAAATAAATATTTTTTTAAAAAAAAGAATTTCAGGCTGGGGTATAACTCAGTGGTACAGTGCAGGGCCCTGGGCTTGAATCTCAGCAGCACACACACACATACACACACACACATACACACACACACACACACACACACACACACACACACACACACGGGAATTCCAAGACATGGCTCTACCAATTTACCAGCCATTCCCTCAATTAGCATAGACAACTTGCATGGCTGGATGATCACACTCACAGGTCTAGACAGTCTGTCAATCAATTGCCTGGTCCTTCTTCCTGTTCCCAGATCTCTCTTCTGGAGCTGCTCTGCCATTTTGAGCCATCATCTCCTGTCTGTATCAGATGAGGAGTTTCCCAGTGAATGATCCCAGGGCTATCTTTCAGAAATTCCCCCATTTTGAGCTATCATCTCCTGTCTGTATCAGACTAGGAGTTTCCCAGTGTAGGATCCCAACACTATCTTTTGGACATTCCCCATTGTTTCTAGCATAATAGTTTTTAGGATCCTAAGAATACTATAACTAAAAGTAATAAATAAGCACTTGCTTGGAATGCATGAGTCCCTGGGTTCAATCAAAGTACAAAACTTGATTTCTGCCAGGCATAGTGCTGCACACCTATAAAGACTTGGGAGGCTGAAGCAAGAGGATCAAAATCAATACCAGCCTCAGAAACTTTGCAAGCCACTCAGCAACTTAGACCCTGTCTCAAAAAAAAAAAAAAAACTGGGGATGTGGCTCAATAGTGAAGTCTCCCTGACGTAGGAGACAGACACAGATGCACGCACGCAACACACGCACGCACACACACACACACACACACACACACACACACACACACACACACTTGATTTCTGACATATGAGGAAAAAAAATAAGGAATGACCAAAAGGGAAAGAGTACATTCAAAATTATAGAAATGTGAAAGGCTCCAACCTATTCATCTGTGAAATGGCTTCAAAACAAGGTGTCTAATGAGAGGTTAAAGGGAGAGAATGGTAGATGAGAATAATAAAAAGATTAGAAGGAATCAGTTCCAAAAGGATCTTGGATATGATGGTAAATAGTTTGTATTTTAACTGGGAAGTCAGTGATTCTCCATGTTTATCTCCCATAAAGATAAGACCCAGATGAGGAATGCTTTGCTCCATCACTAATAGCAGCTTACTATGCAACTTCAAAAAATCTACAACCAATAATACCATACTTAATTCTGAATAACTGAACATTTTCCCACTGAAATTGACAATAAGATAAGAATATGCACCATTACCATTACCATCCCTATTCCACATCATACTAGAATTCCCAGCTACAGAAATAAGGCAAGAAATGAAATAAAATACATATTGCAGAAGAAGTAATAAAATTGTCCCTGTTGACATACAACATGTTTGTTTACTTAGACAATCCAAAGGAATCTTTAAAAAAATACTTAAAAAATAGCAAGATCACAGGTTACAGCATAAACATGGAAACATTACTCAGACTTTGACTATTAGCAATGTATAACTAGAAACCAAACTTTTTAAAATAATACATATAATTTTAAGAATCTCCAAATACTTAGGTATTGGGGCTGGAGCTATGGCTTAGCAGTAGAGTGCTCGTCTCACATGTGTGAGGCCCTGGGTTCAATCCTCAGCACCACATAAATAAAATAAAGGTATCATGTCCACCTACAACTAAAAAAATATATTTAAAAAAAAACAACAACAACAACACAGAAAGCTGGAGATGTGGCACAGTGGTTAGGCGCCCCTGGGTTCAATGCCCAATATAAAAAAAAAAAATACTTAGGTATAAAATCTAACAAGTAAGATCTCCATGTTAAAAACTACAAAATGCTGATAAAAGAAAAGAAACAAATGAAGAGTTATACCATGTTCATGGATTAGAAGATTCAGCACAGTAACGTCAGTTCTCCCCAAATTATTCTAGATTCAACAAAATTACAATCAGAATCCCAGCAGGCCTGTTTTATACAAACAACAAATTGATTCTAAAATTCATATTGGAGTAAAAATAAACTAGTATACCTGAAACAATCTGGAGGGGGAAAAAAGAAGCTAGAATCTAGGCACAGTGATGCACACCTATAATACTAGCTACACAGGTGGCTGAGGCAAAAGGATTGCAAGTTTGAGGCCAGCCTCAGCAATTTTGTGAGATCCTATTTCAAAATGTATTTTTTAATTTTTAAAGGACTGAGGATATAACTCAGTGGTAAAGTGTTCCCCCATAAAAAAAGAAGTTGGAAGAATCCAATCTTAACCCTGACAAAAAAGCTGCAATAATCAAGACAATGTAGCATTGGCAAAAGGATAGACATATAGACCAAAGAGGGAAAAGTCCCAAAATGGATCTACATAAATATCACATCATTTAACTTTTTACACAGGTTCAAAAGCAATACAATAGAAAAATATCATTTTCAATAAATGATGATCATTTTCAACAAATGGTATAGAAATAATTCAACATCTCACACACACACACACACACACAATTAAAACTTAAACCTTATATTAAAAAAAACAACTTGAAAAGGATCACATACCCAAATATAAAATTCTAATGCTCTTAGAAAAAAAATCTTCATGGCCTGGAATAAGGCTAAGAGTTCTTAGACATGCTACAAAAAGTACACAATAGAGAAGAAAAGTAAAAATTGTGGAAACTGACTTTATCAAAATTAAAGACTTTTAACGGAGAGTGAGAGCACACACATATAGTCCCAGCTACCCGGCTGGTAAGGTGGGAGGATCACTTGGGCTCCAGAGTTTGAAACCAACCCAGGCAACATAGCAATACCCATCTCAAAAAAAAAAAAAAATAGGAAAAACATTTCATCTGCAGCAGACACTGTCAAGAGAAAAAAAGAACATGCTACTGCTAGGAATAAGCTATTTGTAAATCATCTATCAATAAAGAACTCTCTAAACTCAACAGCAAGGAAAAAAAATTTTAACGGGCAAAACTTGAACAGTGACTTTACTAAAAATGAGGGCAAATAAGCACATGAGATGTTCTATACCATTAGCCACTAGGGAAATGAAAATCAGGAGGATCAAGAGTTCAAAGCCAGCCTCAGCAATGGCAAGGTGCTTAGCAACTCAGTGAGACCCTGTCTCTAATAAAATACAAAATAGGGCTGGGGCTGTGGCCCAGTGCCCCTGAGTTCAATCCCTGATACAAAAAAAAAAAAAAAAAAAAAAAAAAAAACACAATGAAATACCAATTTTGACCAAAATGGTCAAAATTTAAAAATACTGACAATACTAACTGCTGGAGAGAATGCAATACATAACTCATAACTCATGCATTCTGGTAGAAATGCAGTTACTCTGGAAAAGTCTGGCAGTTTCTTATTCAGTTAAACATATACTTACCATATGACCAGCACCCCACCCATTCATCCTAAAGAAACACACAAAAATCTGTACACAAATGTTTAGAACAGCTCTATTCATAACTGTCAAAAGCTGGTAACAACCCCAAGTGTCTTTCACTGGCTAAATTAAAAAACAAATTATATTGGGCTGGGGTTGTGGCTCAGCGGTAGAGCGCTCACCTAGCATGTGCGTGGCCAGGGTTCGATCCTTAGCACCACGTAAAAAATAAAGGCATTGTGTATAACTATAAAAAATAAATAAAATATTTAAACAAAAAAAAACCTATATGTCCATACAATGCAATACTACTCAGTAATAAACAAGGAACAAACTACTGGCACACAACAGTTTGGATAAATTAAAAAGCTTCAAGCTGAATGAAAGTAACCAACTCAAAGTTACACACTGTGTAAGAATGACAACAGTGCAGTTGTGGTTGCCAGAGGGAGGGTACAGAAGATGTGACTATAAAGGGACACACAAAGGGCTTTGCAGGGTGAAGGAGCTGCTCTGTATCCCCAGTATGCTAGTTGGCTAGTTCAATCCCCAGCCCTGAAAAGAAAAAAAAAATCACAGAAGTACACAAAAGAAAAAAGTCAATTTTATTGTAGGATAACATTTAGATATAGATGAATAGTAAAAACTGTGGATCTCTTGTTTAAAGGTATATTGACCTACCTGATTTTCTCAAAATTACCAAGCTCTATTCACCCCTGGCCCTTTCTCCTCCCAGCCCCAGCCCTAATTCCTGTCTTTTTTTGTTTTTGTTTGTTTAGTTATAGATAGACACAGTAGCTTTATTTATTTATTTTTATGTGGCACTAAAGATCAAACCCAGTGCCTCACACATACTAGGCAAGCACTCTACCACTGAGCTATAGCCCCAGCCCCTCCTTTAGGACTCTACTTAAATGTTACTTCCTCAAGAAAGCTGTCCCTACAAAACACACACACACACCCTGCTGTGGGCTCAGATCCTCTTGTCCCATATTTATGAAACACCCTACAACTTCCATTAACTACATATCACAAATGTATGTAATTTAAAAAGCCTGCTCCTCCTGCTGAATTGGAAACCACATGAGGGCATATCTGCCTAGCTCAGAAAACATGGCACACCTTCACATGACAGGCACTCAATTGATATTTGCTAAAGATTGTCACTCCCTAGAATCTATACAATGCAAGTTAATAAAATACCATGAGGACAGATAAATCTTTACAAATACTTTAAAACACTTAAAAAATAAAGCATATTATTTTAAAATTGGTATGTTGAACCATCACCGTCATCTACCTCCAGAAATTTTTTCAGCTTGCAAAACACTGTGAACATACTTAATGCCAAGAATACTACATTCAAGAATGGTTAAAAATGGTAAACTTTAGCTGGGGCTGTAGCTCAGTGGTAGAGCGCTTGCCTAGCATGTGTGAGGCACTGAGTTCGATTCTCAACAGTGCATATAAATGAAAAAAAAAAAAAAAAAAGGTCCATTGACAACAAAAAATATATTTTTAAAAATTGCCGGGCACGGTGGCGCACACCTGTAATCCTAGCACTTGGGAGGCTGAGGTAGGAGGATCACAAATTCAAAGCCAGCCTCAGCAATGGTGAGGCACTTAGCAACTCAGTGAGACCCTGTCTCTGATAAAATACAAAAAAGGGCTGGGGATGTGGCCCAGTGGTCGAGTGCCCCTGAGTTCAATCCCTGGTACCCAAAAAAAAAAAAAAAAAAAAAAAAAAAAAAGGTAAACTTCAGGTTATACATGTTTCTACCACAGTTGAAAATAAATTAATTTTTAAATGTAAAAAACTGATACATGGAAACATTTTTTATTGAAAGGAAAAATCAAAGATACTCCATTTACAATGGGGTTATGTTCCAATAAACTCACCATAAATCCAAAATATTAAGATGAAAACGCACTTAATACATCTGTGCTAGTGGACTTTCCATTGGTGTAACAACTACCTGAGATAAATCATCTTATAAGATGAAAAGGTCTGTTTGGCCTCACAGTTTTGGAGGGTTCAGTCCATGACCAGACTGGCCCCATTGCTTTCAGCCTATGTTGGCACAGTAATTCATGGCAAGAGCATGTAGTGCAGCAAATTGTTCAATTCATGGCCAGGATTAAAGAGAAAAAGGAAGAGAAGGGGCTAAGGTCCCACTGTTCCCTTTAAGAGCATATTCCCAATGACAAGAACACATCACGTTACAACCCCCCTCTTCAAGTTTCCACCACCTCCCAATAGTTCCAAGCTAAGGACTAAGCTTTTCTCACATGGGCCTTTGGGACACATTTAAGATACAAACTCTAGCAATACCTAACTTACAGACCATCCTAGCTTAGCAACAAGGTGTAGGAGCCCTGTTTGGGGAGATGTCTTGAATTGCGGTTGACTATGGGCCACGGAGATTTGGGTATTGTCGCCTTCCGTAGTCTCACGGGACTTGGCCCGGGATCTTGAGTGACTTGGCCGAGATTGCTGATCGGTCCGCGCCATTTTGGTGGTGTGTGCGGCGCGTGTTAGTCGTTGTTAGAGCCAGAAAGAAAAGTTATCAGAATAAAAAGCTGTTTGTCTCCAGTTTGCCTCTGAACTTCTTCCCGTGACTTCGTTGCTTCAAGCGGCCATCGCTTCGGGCAGCAACAACAAGGTACACATAGAGTGTCACTTGTTTCCCCAACCCTCGAGTGGCTGTCTGGAAGCTTTGCTGCCACTGACTGACACCTCAAGAGAGGACCAAGTTGAATATTGCTAGCCTGGGATACAATCCAAAACTCAAAGTACAATTCTACTGAACCTGTATCACTTTTTTTAAAAAATATTTATTTATCTACTTTAGTTGCACACAATGCAATGCATTTATGTTTACATGGTGCTGAGGATCGAACCCGGGCCGCACACGTGCGAGGTGAGTGCTCTGCCGCTGAGCCACAGCCCCAGCCCCACCTGTATCACTTTTGCTGCACTATAAAGTCAGAAACTTATAAGTTGAAACATCTGTATAAAAAACCTTCACAAATAGCTTTGTGTACTTTTGATACTGAGCTCCCATATTGCATCTGAGAGCATCCCAGCTGAGCTCATCAGTGCAACCTCGGGATCTATAACACTTAACTAGAATAGTTCACTGAAGGTACTTTGCTAGATTTAATTATAAAGGGCCCTATACTAAAATGTGTTAATATTCATTTGAGAAGTACAGTGTAGATTTGGGAAGTAATTTATGATTGATTCACAGGAAGACTTGAAAACAACTAAACACTCATATGTTTACAAAACAAGACATCTTCAAATATTATTCATAAGCAGTTTTACCTGAACTTAACATTTTCCCATGCAGACAGACAAGGTTCCTGCCCTCAGAAAGCCTGCAAACTCTCTACTGGACACACCACACCTGTCCCCAGCATCTGGGGGATACTGTGCAGTACATTACTGAATAAATGAATGACTGGAGATGTCCACAGTGGATTGTCATCTAATTTATTCATCTAAGTTAGAGGCTCTCTTCCTTAGTACAGGCTCTAATTCACATGCACAAATCAGACACAAGTCTGCCTTGGTCATCCTCAGACAGCTTTTAATCTCCCTAAAGATGCCTAATGGAATTCTCCCTGTTTGGCTACTACAACCTGGAGGCTGCCACTCTGGCCAATTCAAGTAGCAAGAACACATAGCCAAGGGAGCTACCCGAGATTTGGCAGATGACTGCTATGGCCAAACACCCAAAAGTGGCAAGACAACGCCCAGACACAGTGAGCATGTTGTAGCTAATTGCATAGCCAACAAGTCAGATAACAAGTACAGAATTTAGATGCTGGTGCTTGAAATTGAGAAAAAAAACACAATTTTGAGACCTGGCATTTTTCTCTGGTCTTTGTAAACGTAAGTCAAATTTAGCACAAAAAGGGCTGGCATAGTGAGTTCATGCTTCAAAACTTCCTTCTGCTTCAAATATACAGCAATCACAACAAAATCTACAGAAGAAAATCAGGAGAAAAAACAACCAGAAATAGGTGGTAAGCATTTCACGAACTCAAAACAGAAGAAAAATGCCTAACGAGGAACAAGGCAAACTATACTGGTTCTTCCAGAAGCAGGAAGTGCCAAATATAAAAGACAGACCATTAAGAATGTTCTACAGGAGCTAGGAAGACAGCCAGTCACTGGCTAAAACCAGGCTAAGGTGGAGCTGCCCCAGTCCTGAAGAGAAGGGCACCAAACATTGAGCTGCAGCTGCAACAGTTTCAGGGTGAAAATCTGAACCTGCTTCTGTGACTGACCTGTCACATGTCCACATCCTGGTCATAAGACCTGGGTATGAAGGAATCTGAAACATCTGGTGGGCAACTACAAAACTGCTGCTTAGGGAGAACTGGTGGGGTTTTTGTTTTGTTTTGGTTGGGGATGGCAGAGAAGAGAGAGAAACCAGGAAAGAGAGGAAGGGGAAAGACAGGAAGCAAGGAGTAAGGGAAGGATGAAGGGGAAGGAGGAACAGGAAGAGGAATGAACATTTCAAACTTTCATCTAAAAAGAGACTACAGAGCAAAATTCCAAAACATTAAGAAATCTAATGCTAAGAAAGCCTACAAAGATTTCATTGATGAAAAATAGTTCACGCCAGGTAAAACACTACAGATGAAATTATTTTCACTAGTCTGACAAAGAATTTCCAATAAATTAGTTTTTCTTCAAGAACAAAAGTGTATATTGAAGGCTGGGGTTGTGGCTCAGCGGCAGAGCACTCGCCTCGCACGTGCGCGGCCCGGTTTTGATCCTCAGCACCACGTAAATATAAATGCATTGCATTGTGCACAACTAAAGTAAATAAATTAATTTTTTTTAAAAAAAGTGTATATTGATATTTTTCTAGATCTATGGATATATGGTTGAAACGTTGATAGAATTTCTGAAGTCTAACCATTGCCTCTATGTTCATTTCCTATTGATGCTGTAACAAATTACCATACAGTTAGTGGCTTGAAACAGTACAAACTTATTATTTTATGACTCTAGACAGAAGTCAGAAATGAGTCTTATGGCACTAAAATCAAGATGTCAGCAGGCTGGTTCCTTCTGGAGACTGTAAGGGGAGAATCCATTTTCTTGTCTCTTTCAGCTGCCTCCTCACATCACTCCAACTTCTTGCTTCTGTCTTCACCCTTCCTACTTCTACCCTAATCTTCCTCCTTCTAATAAGGACCCTGTGATTACATCAGGCTGTCAGAAAATTCAAAATAATTTCTCCATCTAAAGATCTCTAACTTGGCCACTCTTGCAAAGTCTCTACAGTGGTAATAAGTAATATTCACAGGTCTCAGAGATTATGAATTAGACACTTCCAGGAGGCCCTTCTTCAGCTACCATACCTTCCATCCTTGGAGACATTTTATTAGGATCAAATAAAAAAGATTCACTAGTAAAAGAGGCTATAAAATACCTCACTAAGGAAGTAATTAAGGAACAAGACTAGATTCCAAAGCATTTTAAATAAGGACTTATTCATGGATTAGAATGAGAAAAGTCAAAGAAAAAGTAGTGAAGACAAATTCCTATATTTTTTTGCTTCTGCAACAGGACTTAGGTACATGAAACCTAGAAGGATCAAAGTTTAAGTTTGGGTCATGTTAAGTTTGAGGTAGTTTTAAAACATCCAAGTAGAGATGTTAGCAGGGACAGAATTGGGAGTATAAATTATGCTAATTGAAATAAGACAGTCCCAGAAACCCAGAAAACCAAAGGCCAAATGTTCTCTCTGATATGATGATGCTAACACTTAATAGGGGGGAAGGGGAAAATAGAAATTTATTGGATTAGACAAAGGGGAATGAAGGGAAGGGAGGAAAGATGGGATTAAGAAAGATAATAGAAGCCGGGCACGGTGGCGCACGCCTGTAATCCCAGCACTTTGGGAAGCTGAGGCAGGAGGATCACGAGTTCAAAGCCAGCCTCAGCAATGGCAAGGCACTTAGTAACTCAGTGAGACCCTGCTTCTAATAAAATACAAAAAAAAAAAAGGGCTGGGGATGTGGCCCAGTGGTCAAGTGCCCCTGAGTTCAATCCCCGGTACCCAAAAAAAAAAAAAAAGAAAGATAATAGAGCCCGGCATGGTGGCGCATGCCTGTAATCCCAGTACTTGGGAAACTGAGGCAGGAGGATCCAGAGTTCAAAGCCAGCCTCAGCAATGGTGAGGTACTTAACAACTCAGTGAGACCCTGTCTCTAATAAAATACAATAAAGGGCTGGAGATGTGGCCCAGTGGTCGAGTGACCCTGAGTTCAATCCCCAATACCAAAAAAAAAAAAAAAAAAAAAAAAGACAATAGAATGAATTGGATACAAATTTCCTATGTTCATATGTGAATACACGACCAGTGAAACTCCACATCATGCACAAATGCAAGAAAGGAACCCTAGTTGGAATAAGTTATACTCCACGTATGTATAATATGCCAAAATACACTGTACTGTCATGTGTATCTATAAAGAAGTTATTATAAAATTATTTTGAAAAAGAAAGAAAGAAAATTAGGAATCTACAGCTGATCAAAACCACAGAAATAAAAATGGGAAGAATGAAATCTTTCCAGAACAAGGTATAGCAAGAGAGAGTATGACAGCCTCCCAATGATGCCAGAATCGTTCCTACACAGACAACATAGAGAATCACAGAAGCAGAAAGGTAACAAGATTAAGATGTCACTAAAGCCAAGACAAAAGAATATTGGCAGAAGGATAACTGACACTGTCAGACACCGTTGAGAAGTCACATAGGAGAAGACTGAAAAACATCCATTGGATTTAATATGAGAAAGATACTGGTAACCTTAATAAGAACTCGTTTAGTAGAGTGCTGAGGATAAATACAAGCTAGATGGCTCAGGACCTCTGTGCATGCTGTTCTGTCTGCCTAGCTGAGGGCTGGCCGACTCATCCATTGGTCTCAGGTTACATTTTATCCCTCAGAGAGGATTTCCTTGACCACTTTATTAATAAAGAGGCCCCCATGATTCTCCATCAACAACCTGTTTCCCTCATAACACCACAATCTATAACTCTCGCATTTCCTTATTCTATATCTGTCTCTACTGCTGGATTCTAAATGAGAGCAGAAATCATATTCTCTACCTCCAGTACCTACCCTAATACCCAGCCAGCAACAGGCACTAATAAAATCCAGTTTCAAACACCCTTTTGAGGAGAATGGGCATTTTTCCTTCTACTTAGTAGGGGAAAAAATGTGCTACAATAAAAGGAATACAACTCTAGCTACACAAAGTATCTCTACCATTTACTAGATAAAAGATCATTGGCACCCCGTTTTATATCTGGAAGCTCCAATTTTCTCAATTTAAAACAGTGCCAATACTGGCCCCCTTACATAATTAGATGTGTTTCTACTATGCCACAGATACTCAATAAGGGATAAATATGGTACTATTTAGAATGAACATGTCATCTTCCATTAAGAGGTCTTAAACTATATAAAAGTTGATTTATGACCTTATAAACACTGAAACAATGGAATAAAGTGTATTTTCAAATAGTCTTTAAATACATGCTTTTTCAGTAAGACAGTACCTCCAATCATTCTTAAATAGATTTTTAAAGAAAAATATATCCATGATTGGGTACTTTTCCATACCACCAGGTAGGTACTAATAACACTTAAATACATGAGTTCCCTTTAAAACTGTCATTTAAATTCACCAGAATTTTTTAAATAAACAAAACCAAAAAGATACATTCATAAAATTTCAGTTTTAGTCTTAAAATTTTAGTATATCTACTAAAATTGGAACCATACAGGGATGGGGTGCAGCTCAGTAGTACGGTGCTTGTCCAGCATGCACAGGCCCTGGGTTTGATCCCCAGCACCACAAAAAAAATTAGGTTCAATAATACAGAGATCAGCATGGGCCCTGTGCAAGGATGACCCACAAACTTGTAAAGTGTTCCATACTTTGAAATGATAAATGTTTGAGGAGATAAATATTTTATTTTAACCTAATTCAAACAGTAAGCAATGTATAGATCTATGGAGATATTACATGGTACCCCATTAATGTGTACAATTTTTGTTTTTATGTCAGTTAAATTTTTTCTAAACTGAATTTTAGTGTAAATAAAAGGACAAAGAGCTGGGCATGGTGGCACACGCCTGTAATCCCAGCACTTGGGAAGCTGAGGCAGGAGGATCATGAGTTCAAAGCCAGCCTCAGCAATGGTGAGGCACTTGGCAACTCAGTGAGACCCTGTCTCTAATAAAATACAAAAAAAGGGCAGGGGATGTGGCTCAGTGGTTGAGTGCCCCTGAGTTCAATCCCTGGTATCAAAAAATAAAAATAAAAACCAAATAAATAAATAAATAAAAGGACAAAGTTCTTATTATTAACAAAAAATGTAGAAGGCCTTGAGACATATACCATTCCATTTTATAAAGCAAATTTTTCACAAGTCACTCACTGCAGATTAAAAAGTTGGATATCAGGGTCTATGTACCTCATTGGTAGAGTGCTTGCCTAGCATGCATGAGGCCCTGGTTCAACTCCTAGCACCAAAATGAGAAATTGGAATGTTTTCATTAAAAAGTTAAAGAGTAAAGTACATGAACATATATTTGAATAAAATAACTCATACATGAAGATACTGATATAAATCCCTTTTTCCTGTCCAAATGTAATTTTTGCTTGACTGCTAAATAAAGTCATAGTCCTTTCCTGACTGGAATGACTGGTTTACCTTTCACTCCAGGGGGCTTAAACTATCAGTCTTTTAAGAAGCTTTACTGGGTTTTGACGATTTAACCTGCTGGGCTCATAGCTCCCAAGGGAGGCTCTTGGTTGCAAGTTTGACTTCTGATGTTGCTGACCACTAATACTGACTCCACAGATAATGGATTTCAATAACAACCACCCACAGGTTAACACTTTGAGCATTATCCATAATATTGCTTTAATTAAGTTAATACATGAAGGTCAGTTTGGCAGAAAGTTTTATTAAATTTGGCAGTGCTTACAATAATAAAAAAAAAAAAAACTGTTCATCTGTATAGTAACTCTATAAACTGGTCTACAGATAGAATCTAGTTTGCTCATGGATTTATGCTGCATTTCAATTTATTTTCTAAAAGGAATTCAATTTGTTAGTTCCATTTCCCCCAAAATATGTACGTTTCTAGCATTTCTAACTGATAGTTTCATGACAGATGGCTCTAACCATGCTGGGCACAGAATGGGTCTACCTGGCACAAAGAGACCACCCACTACAGCAAAGGAGATTTCTACCCCCCACTCCCGATTTTGGAGCATTTTGATGGTGGAAACATTAATGCTTTGATTTTTCCATAGTTTCATGTGTTAAATATTAATTTCTCTCCAAAATACTAGAATTATTTTCAACTTGAAAAACAAAGGTACATATATTTTATTTCTGAACCCAAATCCTTTATGCAGTAAGAAATAAGCAAAGAGTACTTACAATGAATGCAGAAAAGGACAAAGCCAACAGATTTTTAAATGAGTCCAAAATTAGAGGTTCACTCTAAAGTGATAAAAAAAAAAAAGATAACTGCAACTGACACAATTTCTACTTTTATTTGTATAAGGCAATTTAAGCTTGTTTTATTGAAAAGCAAAGAATGATGGCTGAATTCAGCTCACATACACATTGAATTCAACAATAATTGTATTTTTTAAATACACAAGCTGACAGGCACTATGGTAGATAATAATGAATCAGCATGGGAGCCATTTAATATACTTCTTGATTAACTCATTGCCTGTCCAGTTTGCACGCAGACATGCTTACATGTCATAATCGTCATAATTCCTATCATCCCCACCGCTAACACTCCAGCGCCTTGATTAGTGCACAACTCCCAGACGAGCCATTGCTAATGCTAAATAATTCTCTTCAGCCTCCTGCTACTATTCTGCAGGATCTCCAATTAAATATAATGTCCCTGATGAGCCATATTAATGTGAACAAATTCCTACCAGGAATCTTATCCTATTCCATTTTACCCAAAATGCAGAGAAAGTAATTTAGCCAAGCCAAAGATAATCAAAACATTTAAAATTGATAGGGCATAGTGTTTTTGCAAAATAAGTTTTTCCAAAGACAATACTTGCAAAAAAGAAAATGTCTAAACATCTCAAATGCTTTCCTCTCCTGATTATAGTTAGTGCTTCACTGAGAATTCCAGTGTTTCAAATTTGCATAGATAGATACACTGTGTTCTTAATCTAAAAAGGTTATTGAAGGCCAAATCTTATGAGAAAAGCGAACAATAGTAAGTTTTGAAGCAAGTATGCCATTTTAAAACCCTTTGATTACCTAATTATCAGAACTCCAAGATCCGAAACCACATTAATGAAACCAATTCCTTACTTCCTGTTAAATGCTATACTACATTCACCATGCAGAGGCTTTGCCGTGGGACTTCATGTTACTGATAAGGAAACTTAATGTTGAAGGATGACAATTTACAAATATTTTGCAATAATTAAGAGCCTATAAGTTTTGTATTGCAAACTAAAAGTCTGGAAATACTTCTGATCTAATTAAGACTAACTAGAAAGCATGGATCATGACGGCCATCTTAACATCTCCTTTACTGGTAAAGGCAATTTAAGAACATCACTTAAGGGCTGGGGTTGTGGCTCAGCGGTAGAGCGCTCGCCTAGCACGTGTGCCACCCGGGTTTGATCCTAAGCACCATGTAAAAATAAAGGCATTGTGGGCTGGAGTTGTGGCTCAGAAGAAGAGTGCTCGCCTCGCACGTGCGCGTCCTGGGTTTGATTCTCAGCACCACGTAAACACAAATGCATTGCATTGTGTACAACGAAAGTAAATAAATAAATATTTTTTTAAAAAAATAAAGGCATTGTGTACAACTAAAGCAAATAAATAAATATTTTTTTAAAAAAGAATATCACTTAAATACACCACCTCAGCTACAAATCACCTCAGCTACAAATGCACATGCACACGCATGTGTACACACAGACACACACACACAAAAGGTCACTTGATACTTTCAGTTAACACCCCCCAAAATTTTACAAGCTTGACCCTAGTCATTTATTCATAATTGAGGATCAGTGACAGCATCAGCTACAAATATGTCCACTAACAAATTTTGTGAAATTTTAAAAGGCTGAAAAATGTCTTAAAATCAAATAAATAAATTAATGAGATTTTTACATTTAAATTGACTTAATCTCTGTGTACATCTAGTAAATCTGAAGGTAGGCTAATAAAGATAGATAAACATGTATATATGTATATATATATGTATATATATATATATATGTGTGTGTGTGTGTGTGTAAAGATATAAAATAAAGATATCCCAACAATCCCATAAAATTTTGATAAGTTTTCCCCTAAGGTCTCTTATACCTTAGACTACATTAATGTATTCCATTTCCACTTACCTGATCATTACCCTCCAGTTTGTTCAGCTGGAACCAACATACACTAATTACTTAGACATCACGAAGTCCTATTTGTTCTCAGTCCCTCCCCCAGACAGCAGGGAAATATTATCAAGGGTAGGCATGAAAAGTGATGATTGCCCTCACCTTACTGTCAATCATCCCAGAGTGCTCACAGGAAACCCCACTCAATCTCATTACGGAATCCTAAAGCTGAGACTCCAGAACACACCAGGAGTCATACTTTAAACAGCAGGCTGCCTGGGTAAGAAGTGAGTCACAGTGAATACTTCTCTGATTTTAGGTTCTTGTTTCAACATGGTAAATATCAGATATTTCACATTTAAATTCAGCATGATTGTACACAGACAAAGCAACAAAATATTGATAAGTTCAATTTAGGAGTACAGATAGAAAATATGGTCAAAGGTTAAATTACAGAATCATTTTCCTCATTTGAAATGAAGACTCTCAACACTTTCCATTTAACCTAATGAAATGTCATTTTAAATAAAAAATCAAAACCCTAATTTTAGCAGTTTGTATATGTAATATTTTGATACTTTTTAATGGAGAAATGTTCTGGTCTTTTTACTTAAAATATAAATGTTATCTAGGTGCACTTTGAAGAGTACAAGTCTAACAAAATCTAAATTCTCAAATTCTTTGCTCTCAATATTCATCAAACTAATGTTGTAGTACCTACCTGCCCAATAAACTTCTAGTCATTAAACAGCTCTCATTCCTTATGTTTCTTTTCTTCTCTGGAACTACCCAAAATCACAGGCAAGCAACCCTAGGATACTACTCCTCTGCCTTCCAATGCAGCCCTTTAGCAAGTTAAGAAATCTCCCACATTAGCTGTCTGCCTAAAATCCCAATAAATTTATTCCACAGACCAGTCTTTTTTTTTTTTTTTTTTTTTTGTATTTTTTATTTGTTCTAATTAGTTATCCATGACATGCATTTTGACACATTGTGTGTCTCCTCACTCCAACATTTTATGAATGTTCCTAATGTACTTCTACTTTATAATGTATTTTAATATGTTAGGCTTTTCTCCTTGCCAATTTTTCTCAGAATAAACTGAGGGGGAAATGCCATTCTTGCATATTTAATCTTTTGTCAATTTCCAAAAAAAAAAAAAAAAAACACTTTTGTTGTATTTATTCAGACTTAAAGAAAATGTACAGTGTCTGGGGTTGTAGCTCAGTGATAAAGTACTTGCCTAGCAAGTGTGAGGCACTGGGTTTGATCCTCAACACCACATAAAAATAAAAAATAAAATAAATGTTTACATCCATCAACAACTGAAAATATTTTTTAAAAAACATAGATTAATTTAGTAATAACTAGCATTTAAAATACTCAGTCTTCCTACATAAAAAGTAGAAGTCTTCATGTACATTCTAAAAATTGTGTCTTAAATTTCCATTGTTTCCACACTGGTACCAGGATTGAACCCAGAGGCACTTAACTGAACCATATCCCAGGCCCTTTATTTATTTATTTTTATTTTTTGAGACAGGGTCTCACTAAGTTGCTGTGGGCCTTGCTAACTTGTTGAGGCTGGCTTTGAACTAACAATCCTCCTGCATTTGGCTTTCAAATCATTGAGATTACAGGCATTACGCCACCATGGCCAGCCAGTTGTATTTTTTAAAGTTCTATTTCTTATCTCATTTAGATTTTTTTTTTTCAGTTTTAATTTACACATATATTTTCATATATATGAGTTAAAGCTAGAGATTTCTTTCTTCCTTCTTTTGGGGATTAAATCCAGGGCTTCATGCATGCTAGGCCAGTGCTCTACCACTGAGCCACATCCCCAGCCTTTTCTTTTTTCTTTTTTTTTTTTTTAATATTTGTTGTGGCATTTTCTATAAAGCTTTTTCCTCTCCTTTTTTTTTTTTTTTAAATATTTATTTTTTCGTTGAAAGATATCATCGAACCCGGGCCACGCACGTGTGAGGCGAGCGCTCTTGAAAGAGTTAACTTTGACTTCTACTTGCTGTTCAGTTCTTTATTCACATATATGGCCACCAGGTATCACTATTTCAATTATTTAGATCCAGACTAACTCTGTACATTTATCTTTTCTTGAAAGAAGTAACACAAATCCTTTTCTATAAGTACTTAATTTCTAGTTAATAAGCTTTAAGAGTCTTTTTGTGATTAAAAATAAATTTCTCTTACTTTTAAAGTAGATATAAATCCCTTAGAGCAAAAAGTCCTTCATGAGCTAACATTCAGCCTTGCCTCCCTCTTTTCCCTGCTTCTAGGTTTTATAAACAACTGCTATAAAAAGAAAAACAATAGTGCTTTGGAATCCCAGACAGAGAAAGTTGACTTTTATCAGATAGCCTAAATAGTGTGCAGAGAAAACAGTTTCAGGGAATCCATGAGAGATAAATTTTCACCCAAACTAATTAGATTAATAATGATGAAATTATAATATGCCTAGGCAGTCATGTACAGGGCCTTGAAAAGGAGCAAGTGACCTCAAAACCTTGAAATATATATATAATAAGAAATTTAATATGTCTAAAAATTAAGTCATGTCCGTAATGAAATCACCAAAGAAGGTATAAACAATCTGTACTGCCAAAAATTGTGCTTAAAACCTACAACAAAGTGAAAGTAAAGAGAGAAGATTCCACAACCTGACTCGTGTGTCGGTGTGTTATTTTCCCCATTGCTGCTTCTCTGCCTTCGTATTTTGTTGAGCGCTTGCGTTGTACCCCCTGGCTGGGGCTGGCCCCCCAGCAAATATTTATTCATTTGCTTTTAGTTGTACACAATGCATTTTTACGTGGCGGTGCTGAGGATCGAACCTGGGCCACACACGCACTAAGCGAGCGCTCTACCGCTGAGCCACAACCCCAGCCCCCCAGCACTTTCTTTATTTGAGACAGATTCTTGCTAAATTGCCCACACTGGCAGCTGGCTGCAAACTTGTGATGCTCCTGCCTCAGCCACCTGAATAGCTGGGATTCAGCTATTCGTGCATCACCACATCCAGCTTCTTTATTATTCTTTAACCAGTCACCATAAGATTTTTCTGTTTCTAAAGAGTCATTCAGTTCACTGTACAAGTAGGAACTCAGTAAGACCTTCTTATTTTGTCTTGCTGCCCACCATTTTACAGCTCTTGACGAAGTGTATTACTTAACGCTTCTAAGAATATTATTAAATAGTAGTGGAGAAGAACCATGAATGAGATTGATGAGATCCTGGCCCTTCCACCATGGGAGGATACAGCTAGAAGGCTTCATCTGGGACCCAGGAAGGGGACCCTCACTGGAACCCAAATCTGCTGTTGCCTGATCTTGACTTCCCAGCCCCCAGAACCGTAAGAAATAAATTTCTACTGGGTATAGGCCACCCAGTCTGTGGTGTTCTGTTATAACAGCCTGAACAGACAATGATAATGACCAACAAAAAAAAGAAGACTCAGATGTCTAAAACCAGGAATGAAAAGGGAGACAATACTACCAACTTTATAGAAATAAAAATAATAAGGAAATACTATAAACAACTTTATATCAATGAACTAGATAAATTAGATAAAACTGACAAATTCCTAGAAAGAGACAAACTACAATTACTCTCTAAAGAAAATATGAATAAATCTATAACAAAAGAATTAGTATTTTAAAAAAACTACGTCTTGGAAGTATACATCCAAGATGGTTTCACTGGTAAATTCTACCAAACATTTAAAGAAGAATTAATACCAGTTCTTCACAAACACTTGCCAAAAAATAGATGAGAAAACTTTCCAACTCATGAGGCCAGGACCACTCTGATACCAAAAACAAAGAAAGATATCACAAGAAAATTGAGGGTGGGGGGAGAAGAAGAAGGAGAAGCAGCAGCAGCAATGAACACTATAGTGGTCCTCAAAGTCTAAAATATATTTATTCTCCAAACAAATATATTTACCATCCAAACAGAGGTGGGGGAAAAAAGCTGCCAACACCTCATCTACTGAATGACCCAGAAATTCCTTTCTAGGTTTTTTGGTTTTGTTTTTGTTTGCAGGGCTGGGACTCAAACTGAGGGCCTCATACATGCTAGGCAAGTGTTCTGCCACTGAGCTACAATTCCCAGCCCCCCTCTTAGATATTTACCCAAGAAAAATAAAAGTGTATTTTCACAAAAAGATTTGTACATTTATAGAAATTCTGTTCATAGAAACATAAATTCAGAATGCCGAATGTTTCCTCTGATTTAAGGATGGTGATTCATAATGGGGGGGGGGGCATGGGAGGATTAGATGAACTCTAAATAGGGCAAAGGAGAGGGAGGGAAGGGAGGGGCATGGAAGTAGGAAAGACGTGGAATGAGATGGATATCATTACCGAAAGTCCATGTATGAAGACACGAATGGTGTGACTCTACTTTGTGTACAACCAGAGATATGAAAAATTGTGCTCTATATATGTAATATGAATTGTAATGCATTCTGCTGTCATATAGAACAAATTAAAATTTAAAAAATAAATTAAAAAAAAAAAGAAACTAAAAATTTGGTTGGGGTGGGATAACTCTGGGAGTTCATTCTAAAATTCACATGGAAGAACAAAAGAGCCAAGAATCCTAAAGACAATTTTGAAGAATCCACTGAAGGTAGGGGCTGACAGAAGCACTACGTAATTATCTTCAAGAGCCAAGTTTTCCATTAAACATCAATTTTTGCAACTGGCTTTACTCATTTGTATGATGTATTACTTGGGTAGTAGCTTAACATTTTTCCCTGGTTAACTAAAAATTAGTTGCTTTAACAAAAAATTAATAACTTTCACAATCAAGTGTTGCAGTATTTCCCTACTGCAATAAATATTTACATTTCAATTTATGAAGACAACATATAAAGTGGCTTTTTTTTAACTCCAAGTTACATTTAGATTCTCACTTCTTTATGACAAACATCATAATGCTAACATTTGAACAGCATGGCTTGTTCATATTACTGATCTTGTACAGCTGATTAGATATGATGGAAACC
The DNA here is from genome assembly GCA_025594165.1 of Tamias sibiricus. Lineage (NCBI taxonomy): Eukaryota > Metazoa > Chordata > Mammalia > Rodentia > Sciuridae > Tamias > Tamias sibiricus. The sequence continues at coordinate 87,154,714 of CM046663.1, read as the reverse complement.
TCCATGATCAAGTGTTGAAGAAGGGAAAAAATATTATTAAAGGAATTCACCTTTTCCGCTTTCTTGCCACTGAAGCAGAAACCAAATGCCATTCTCTGATTTAATCATACTGTTGAGTTTTGACAGAGATTGTATGGAGCCTGGTAAATCATATTCTAAATCATATATTATAAATCTTGATATATTTACTATTATTTTCAGCCTCAAAACTCTTTATAATAGAAAATTCCCACATCTGCTTTGGGAAAGGCACACATAAGAAAGACATAAAACTTATAATAACTCTTTTGAAACTAGTTTTTAATAAGAGTCTGAAAAAATAATTGTCTAAATCAAAATGCAAAGCTAGAAATGCAAGAATGGGAAAGTTGGCCATGCTATTTTGGGACAATACTTTGCAGAAGATGCTACAGATTACAGATTATTTTACAGCACCAACACTGAAATATAAGTGTATAAGAAAACAAAAAAATGTCAATGATTTTGAACTACCCATACAATAGTCACCTCCAAGAGAACACAGCATAGAGAATTAACTATATTTTAATATGGAAAAATAAACAAAAGGTCACTGTCAGTCTTGAAATAAAACAGTGCCCACAATTCAAATATTTTTTTCTCTCTATTTATCCATAGATGAAAACATCTCATAAGCTAATACACTGACAATAAACATAAGAGGACAAATATGAATTTTAAATCTATTATAGCTTGATGTTGACTGTAACAAAAATTTTTCCCTATAGGAATTTGCTGTTGATAAATGCCTTAGTTTACCAATCAAGAAACAGATTAATAAAAGTAACAGTTTTATCATTATTTGATGAATATTCTGTGAGAAACGTAAATTACCATTAAAGCCATCATAGTTTAAACAAATTTTTGCAAAAAAGCCACAATCAAATATTTAAAAAAGAATATCAAGCAATATATATGCAAACATTCCATTGCTTTTCATTAGAAGATAAATATTTTAAATGCAGGTACCAAATAAATTATATACTTAGCATAAGTATTTTCAGGAAATTAGTTTGCAATTATTTCCATTTTATTTCTTAAAAAGGAGGAGAATTACAATAAGACAAAATGAACAACATAATTCTGGATAAAACAAAACTTTAAAGATCATAAAACCTGAAAACTGTATTAAATTACTATACTATAAAAGCTTACATTAACTAAAGGTCTGGTTATCAAAAGTACACTTTTGAAAAACAGCAACTTACATTAAAATACAACTACTTATATTTCGTTCCATAAACTTCCAATAATTTACATTCTTTTCCCATGGGATTTTTTCCTATTCATTCATAGCTCATTACTGCTAAAAATTGCCTGCTGTGTTAAAAATGCCAAATAAAATTATATATCATTCACTGCTTTATGCTATACCTTCTTTTGTTCATGTCCAATTAGCATCAGCCTATCTCTCATTTATCAACTTTCAGCTGAACACATCAGCCATTTAGGAAAGGTTAAACAACCACAGCATTCCCTTAGTGACACTGGAGTTATGCTGGGGAAACGTGCTTTCATAAGGGAGCATTGTGTAAACAGTTCATTAATCTTCCATCTAACTTTCTCATGCTTTGCTTAAATCTACTTGCTGACCAGCAATCAGCTTTGCAATTTTTTTAGTCTATTCTAGGTTTTTAAGCTTTAAAAACAAAGAATTAGGACACATATAGACAACATTGTGATACTTCCATTTTGCTTAATACAACAAGAAACAATTAGTTTTAAAAATTAATAGGCATTTTTGGGGGACCAAGAAATAATAAAAAAGCTTTCATTTTTGTTGTATGTAACTCAAAACTAAGTTCAGATTTAAACTAAGTAAAAATATACTTACAGAACTAGCATCAACATCACTGTGGATGGCAACCGTCTTAATGCCCATCTTCTTGCAAGTTTTAATAACCTATTTAAAATACATGAATGTTATCTATTTATAGTGATTCACATTTAAAGGGATTTAATAATAACAAATTTCATTGAGTAAGATGGAAAAGAGGATTCATGTTCTACTCACCCTACATGCAATTTCTCCTCTATTAGCAATAAGTATTTTATCAAAAGTCTGAGGAAGAAAAAAAAGGTAAAAATTGTTATATTTACTTTTGAGGCCAGAAAATATCAAGTTTTTCCATAGCCAACAATGGACATTATCCCAGGAAACATTGACTTTCTAGGATAATATGTTCACTTAAAACCAAGAATTAACGGCTGAGGTTGTGGCTCAGTGGTAGAGCCCTTGCCTAGCACATGCGCGGCCCGGGTTTGATCCTCAGCACCACGTACAAATAAATGCATTGTGTACAACTAAAAGCAAATAAATAAATAAATAAATAACAAGAATTAACTAAACTTATCTAACCCTAATTATTTTGTTATAGCATGACTTGACTAGGTTAGTTTATTCACAAGTGGACATAAATTCTCTTGACAAAAGCAAATCTTCAAATGATACTTTAGAGAACTAAAACACTTTAACTCAAAACTGCTTAAAAATTTACTTCAAATTTTATTTTATAGGGCTGGGGTTGTGGCTCAGCGGCAGAGCGCTCGCCTCGCAGGTGCGCGGCCCGGGTTCGATCCTCAGCACCACGTAAACATAAATGCATTGTGTACAACTAAAGTAAATAAATAAATATTTTTTTTAAAAAAATTTTATTTTATAAATTCTGGGAAATCCTAAGCAACCTGAGTTGTTTTGTGCTTATATCCAAAGATGTCCAAACTATTTGAATTCAGTGTTAAGTCTGAATAATCATCACATTTTGAAGCAGCTAAAGTCAAATGATAAGACAGATGCATCCGGTATGTATCTGGAGACCTAAGTCCCAAGCCCAGTTTTGCTACTTATGACGTACTTGGCTTAAGCAATTTCTTTAGGTCATAACTTCCATACACATAAACTGATAGTACTCTAATGGAAAAGTATTCGTAAGACTTTCTTCCAACTCTAAAACTGTGCTGACTAATCCTTTTTTAGAAAATACAATTGGCAGTGGATATATATAGCTCAATGGTAGAACACTTGCCTACCATGAATGAGCAAGGGCCTGGATTCCATCCCCAATCCTTAACATAGAGGAATAAAGGAAGAAGGAAGGAAGAGGAAAGAAAACAGACAATTGTAAATAATTTGGACACAGGTACGGAATTATTTAGGGGTCAGTGAAATGTTTCAAGTTTAGTAGAGGGAACCATAAAAAAGTTTTATATTTCTAACAGAAGAGTTAAAGTTCTATGTGATCTTCTTAAAAAAAAAAAAAAAAAAATACTTTTCTGTAACTTAAGGCACCACGTTAACCCACAGGGAAAGTCCAGAATCTCAGAATGGAAAAGGCTGTCAAACTCTTGGTCTGGCCTTCACCTCATACATGGTTCATTCCACCAACCTGAGACTAGCCTCTGCCATAAAAACTGGCAAGCTCTCCAATGTGACAGAACCCAGAACCATAGAGACTTGCTCACCTGGGCCCTTGAAATAACCTGCTTTCACCTCAGGCCTGAGACATCTGCAAACCTTCTGTGAACCTTCCTATCCAGATGGTCATAGTAAATCCCTGTTAAACAGTAGGCATAGTCTCAGAAAACAATGCTTACACTTCCTTGAACTCCATTTAAAACTGTGAAATTTTATGAAACATTAAACAGACTACATCTGATAAAAGCACCGCAAACAGCATTGCTGTAAATTACACATTAAGCAACTGCTAAAGCAAATATGTATGACCAATTATAAGGATTAAGGAAGAATCCCATTCTGCTTTCTGTTCAGAAGGCAGAATTAGTGGTTAAGAGTCAGTCAAGAACCAAACTATCCAGGTTGAAAAACCCCAGCACTCCCACGTGTTCTTCTTGAATGTTCTTCCGTGGGCAAGTTATCCTTCTTGTCCCTCATTTCCTGGTATTGTCAAATGAGGATAAGAGCATCTGCCATAAGAGGTTGTGAGGATTATCCGAATTAACGCTCTGAAAGTGCCTCGGATAATGCCTAGCACATAATATATACTTAATAAGTACTAGTTACAGCTATTGTTATTCTACCCCATGGAACCACATGCCAGACAGTTAGGAATCTAGGAGTATGCCCCTGTCTAATCAGGAAAAACTGTATCAAAGCAAATAATTGTAATTCCATCGACTCAGAGACTGAAACAAAAAGATCACAGTTCAAAGCCAGCCTGTGCAACTTAGCAAGACCCTCAGTAACTTAGCAAGGCCCTGTCTCAAAATAAAAAATAAAAAGGAGGGGCTGGGGTTGTGGCTCAGCGGCAGAGCGTTCGCCTTGCACGTGCGCAGCCCGGGTTCGATCCTCAGCACCACGTAAACATAAAATGCATTGCATTGTGTACAACTAAAATAAATAAATAAATATTAAAAAATAAATAAAAATAAATAAATAAAAAGGACTGGGTAAGTAGCAAAGTGCCGCTGAGTTCAGTTCCCAGTAACAAAAAAAAAGTGTTTGCACCTGACACATCATTTCTATTCCAGGCTATTAATATATTACCATTAGTGTACAAACTCAACATATCAATTAATCTTCTCTACATAAAAATTTTCTTTTAAATAAATCATAGATACCTATGGTTCAGAATTTTAAAAGCACTCTTACTAGTCTCCTGTATATTCTTCCAGATAGGACATGCAAATCCAAGAACATACAAGCCGATCCATCAAGTTAAGCCAACTTTAAAAATCCCCCTCCACATCAACTACAGGTAAATATGAACTGCGCTAGATGACTTCAGTGGACAATATGACACAATCACAACAAATCATGTTAAATACTACATTAAAGCTGTGCCCAGGATGCTGGGTACAGAGAAGGAAGAGCATGGAAGGGATGTGTGAAGGCAGTGACACTGAAGGGAGAAGATAACAACAAATGACTACAAGGCATTTTAGTACAGCTCAAAACACAACATGTATGGGGAACTGTACAAATAAATTCAGGGGACCAAAAGGCAGATGATGGACATAAATGCCACTTAAAAGCCAGGACCTCATCCTACATGAGGAGAGTCACATGTAAGGCACCCCAAAGACACTATGAGGAAAAAAATAAAGAAAATTGCAGGAGCCCTGTTTAGGGAGATGGCTTAAATTGCGGTTGACTACGGGCTTTGGACATGTTTGGGCATTGGCGCCTTCCGTAGTCTCACGGGACTTGGCATGGGATCTTGCGAGACTTGGCCGGAGATCTCGAGGGACTTGAGAGAGATTGCGGATGAGGTCTGCGCCATTTTTTTGGAGGTTAGAGGAGCGTGGACGGCGTGTCGGGGTGTAGTTAGAGCCAGAGAGAAAAGTTATCAGAATAAAGGGCTGTTTGTTTCCAGTTCGTCTCTAAACTTCTTCCCGCGGCTTCTTTGCTCCAAGCGGCCATCACTTCAGGTGACTACAGAAAATCACAACTATAAACCAGAAGTCAGAGTCCCTGAAGACAGAGGGGCTTCCAGGTATGGGAAAAGATTCAGGGGAACCCACAGTAACTGCTCTTCACTGTACAAATGATGCAGTCTGTGGTGCAAAGTCTCCTGAGAACTCTTAAAATCTTTTTCATGCAGTGTCTCTGTACCCACCCCACTTTCTTCTCTTCCTTCCCTGTGCTGATATCCTCATTGCTGGGTTCTAAATGTACAGCTGGCACTTCATCCAGAAACCAAGACAAGGCCTGAGATGGCCTGCTCCATTGGGTACTTGGTAAAGAAATGACAGCAGAATTCCAGATGCTGAGTCACTTGCTGGATACTTCTGAGAAAGGGCACAGCACAATGGGCGAGCCCACCAGCTCTGGGAAAGACAGGCTTGAGAGTGCACCCAGCTTTCACTTCCTCAGAGTTCAAACGTGCAAAACTGAGTTGTTAAGGATAACATTAAGCAGCAGACATTTAGACCATGTGCTTTCTATAAAATAGCCACCGAGAAATATCACCCTTCTGTAAATTATTTCACGTATCTGATAACGGTTATTTATTCTCTTAATATATGAAAAAAAGTAATTCATTAATCTAATAAAAGATTAAAAAAATGGTCTATGAAGTCAGTTTTGATAATATCTCCATTTTACAAATGGGAAAATTCGAGCCTCAGTGAGGCCAGTCACTTGCTCAGGTCACTTACAAAGTTAACTAGTGGAAAAAAATCTGAGCTCACACACAGGTGTTCAAGTCAGAATACACTATGATTTGGCATAATCAGACTAGTAAAGACACAAGCTCTCAACACTGTATCATTAATGCCACATAAAATTACTTTTGTTATGGAAACCCCATCATAGTATAGAACTATCTCCCACTAATTTAAGACCCACTAAAACTTTCTGGTCTTGTTCCAGGCAAATTACCATCAAGCTTACTCCTCCTTATTTTCATGAACATACATGAGACAACTCAATTTATTAAAATTTGAGTTAAAAAATAATATTTTAGGTAATGATTAATTTCCACCTGTTTTAATTCTCCTCCCACAATCCTGTCCTAGGGATTAAACCCAGGGACACCAGTAAGCAACATCCTCAATCCTTTTTTTTAAATTTTATTTTTTATTTTGGGACAGAGTCTCACTAAATTGCCAAGGCTGGCCTCAAACCTACAATCCTCCCACCTCAGCTTCCAGAGTCACTAGGATTACAGGTGACTGTAATGGATTACAAGCACCACCATGCCCAACTTCACCTGGGAACTGCTACTTGATATGAGTCACTAACAAAATGTAAAGAAAGGGGTGAATGACAGGATCAGATGAGAATCAACATTTAACATATGTGTATTACCAAAGACCAAGTCTGCTTGCACTCAGGACTGTAAACAATAAACGAAACAGTATAGCACCCAATGAACAGCTGCAAGGACAGCAGGAATCACTGGAAGAAGAAGTTCCAATTAATGCAGCCCCGAAGTAGAGGGTGAGACCACCAACAGGGTCTGAACACACACCTCTGTGCCCAACTGGAAATGAAACACATCCATGGCCAACTGAGGAAACAACACTGTCTTTCCACAACTACCTTAGGCAAGAGACGGCAAAGGAGACAGCAAAAATAGCAGGCAAAAGATGGAATTTCAGACATCTAAAACACAACAGGGACCTGCTTGTTGGATTCAAAGGGAATTCCACTTGTAGTTCCTTTATCTCTCCTATCTCCTATCTCCTTCGATGTGCCCCACCAAGATAGTTATGCACATTTACTCATTTTTATGAATGATTATCAGTGGTACCCAATGTGGGAGGTAAATTAACTATTCCTATAACCTCACCATGAGGTTATAGCAAAAGCAAGTCCCTGACCAAACTCTGCCACACATATGAACATTATTAACAGGCACAAATAGAATATTAAAACCTGCTCCATAAACTCAGAAGTTTCAGCATGCTATTCTTTTTAACAATAGCCTGCAAGAAAGATTCACCTGGGCAATGGCTTCAACCATAGCATCAGACTCAAACCATCAAGATCCACCAGACCCCTGGGTGTTACTCAAGGTAAAGGACAAGGTCAACTAGGATTGTTCTACTATTCTGTTATTACAAAGGCTGCAAAATTCTCTAAAGCCAATATATGTTATAATTTAGATATGAGTTGTCCCCCCAAAGCTCCTGTAAATGCAGGAAAGTCAGAGGTGACATGATTACATTCTGAGAGCTGGAACTTAATCAGTCCATCCTAATTTGAGTGGACTAACTGGGTGGTAACTATAGACAGATAGGGAGTGTCTGGAGGAGGTGGTCCACTGTGTGAACAAACATCACGAACTCCAAAGCAAATCGTCTATGGTGAAGTTTTTAAATTAAACTATAGATTTCATAACAGCAAAATTTCACTCGTACCTAATCTATGTAAACGGGTACTGTCCACATGAACTAGAGACCTTTAAATGTTGCCAAACTGAGATGTTCCAGAAAAGTGTAAAGGATTTGCCAGATTTAGAAGATTTCATTCAAAAACAAAATCTAAAGTGTTTTTTTAGGTTTTTTTTTTTTTTTTTTTTTTTTTTTTTTTTGAGGTGGGGGAGGCTAATGGAGATTGAATCTAGGGATGCTTTACCACTGAGCTACATCTCCAGCCCTTTTTATTTTTTATTTTGAGATAGGGTCTTGCTAAATTGCCAAGTCTGGCCTCAAACTTGCCATCCACCTGCCTCAGCCTCTCAAGTTGCTGGGATCACAGGCGTGCATACCCAGTTCACTAATTCTTTTTATATTGAAATGAAATAACATTTTAGGTGTTAAATTAAATATATTAAAATTAATTTTACCTGTTTCTTTTTATAATATGGCAAATAGAAAACTTGAATTTACATTTTTCCTGCCATTGTATCTCAAATTCTATTTCTTTTTTTTTTTTTTTTAAATATTGATTTATTTGCTTTTAGTTGTACACAATGCCTTTATTTGTATGTGGTGCTGAGGATCGAACCCGGGCCACGCACGTGCTAGGCGAGCGCTCTACCACTGAGCCACAACCCCAGCCCTCTATTTCTTTTCTGTTGGTTTTGTGGTATTGGGGATTGAACCCAGGGTTTTGTGCATACAACCCAGGGCAAACACTACCACTGAGCTACACACCACAGCCCACCCCACCCCTGCATTATATTTCTATTGAACAGCAATAATATAGACTCCTCTTCTTAAAAACCTTCAGAGTCAAAAGAATCTGCAAAGCAGTTCTGTGCAATTCAGCAGTATGGTATTCTTGATTAATCACTCACAGCAGTTACACTTCAATGATATTTACCTTGAAAAATCTCTTCTTGACCAAAATTTTCTGCCCTCTTTAAAGACTACATCACCACTAAAACATGTTTTATTTCCCATCACCACTTATAATCTCTTTATCTCTCCTATTACAAGGCTCAAACATTATCATACACCAAGATTTTAGTTTTAATTATCCCATCCCAAAATTTTCAATATGCCTAATTGCCCTCAATCCAAATGAGTCATATATATATTAAGTAATTGAAACAAAAACTCAATAATTTAATCAAAATCTTGCAACTGCCCAGTCTTTAACAAAGAATGGTATACTAGTTATTCTCCTAAAAACAAAGGAAATATATTACCAATGTATTCAAGTTTGGTATAGATACAAACACAAAATTAAAGGACTCGAGCTATGGCCCACAATGAAAAACAGAACACAGATTGAGTATCTGTAAAACCTATGATGCTAAAGCAACAAATAATTGCATATTATTAATAAAATTAAATCTGTCCCACTGAACATAGAAAAACTTAACTGTTGACAGTATTTTTTAAATACTTACTTTTTCATTAGGATCATATCCCACTGAACTGAGACAACGGGACACCATTAAGCACCGTTTTGAATAGTGTGGAGCATGCTATTTAAAAGAAAGAAAGAAAGAAAGAAAATTAAATAAATTAGATGCTTAAATGGGTTTTGAAATATTTTTTCAGAGTACTTCTTTCAGTTTGCTTCTAGCTACAATGTTTTATCAGCTTCTATGTGCAATTATTAGCAGTATACCATAATTATGGAAGGGAAATTGTAACTACAATCTCATCCCCTTTACACAAATGAAACCAAACGCCAGGAATGGTGCTGTACATCTGTAAGCCCAGTGACTCAGGAGGTTGAAGCAGGAGGATCCCAGGTTTGAGGCCAGTCTCAGCAACTTAGTGAGACCCTAAACAACTGAGACAGCGAGACCCTGTCTCAAAATCAAAAACAGGGGCTGGGGATATAACTCAGTTGGTAGAGTGCTTGCTTTGCATGCACAAGGCCCTGGGTTAAATCCTCAGCACCACAAAAAATAAAATGAAATAAATAAAAAAACAAAAAGGGCTGCAGATGTGGCTTAATGATAAAGCACCTGTGGGTTCAATCCCTAGTATAAAAAGAAAAACTTTTTTCCAAAGAAGTATACTCATATAAGCCAATGGACTAAGCAGATCTGAAGAAAGGTCTTTCCAAACATGCACTCATAGAGCTAGGTGAGAAATGTTACATACCACAAAAAGCATGCTATTAATACCAGTCTTGGCTTCAAGAAGCTTCACTTTTGTCAGTGAACAGAAGGTAATAAAATGTTTTTAATTTGCCAATGTCTTGAGCATGATTTCTTTTTTCTTTTTTTTTTTTTCTTACACAAAAGTGATTTTTATTGAAGCCAGGAGCAGTGGTGCACGCCTGTAATCCCAGCACTTGGGAGGCTGAGGCAGGAGGATTGCGAGTTCAAAGCCAGCCTCAGCAATGGCGAGGCACTTGGCAACTCAGTGAGACCCTGTCTCTAATAAAATACAAAAAAGGGCTGGAGATGTGGCCCAGTGGTTGAGTGCCCCTGGGTTCAATCCCCAGTACAAAAACAAACAAACAAAAGAAAACGTGATTTTATTGATAAAAACATAAAAGTAATACTAATAATCAAGTTTACTTATAATTTATTATTTGTGGGGAAAGCATATCTTAATGTTTTCAGCCTTAAGAAAATGACTAATAAAAATTGTAATCAAGGGCCGGGTGCAATGGCATATGCCTGTAATCCCAGCAGCTCGGGAGGCTGAGGCAAGAGGATCACAAGTTCAAAGCCTCACCAAAAGCAAGGCACTAAGCAAAACAACTAAGTGAGACCCTGTCTCTAAATAAAATACAAAATAGGGCTGGGGATGTGGCTCAGTGATCAAGTGCCCCTGAGTTCATGCCCCAGTACCCAAAAAAAATTAATTAATTAATTAATTAATTAATTAATCAAGGTTTAAGAAAATTGATTAGCCAGTAATCACTTTGAAAGGTAGACCCCAAAATGAAAGAAAAGCCAGGCATGGTGGTGCATGCCTGTAATCTCTCTACTCAGAAGGCTGAAGCAGGACAATCTCAAGTTCTAGACCAGCCTGGCCAATTTAGCAAGACTCTGTCTCAAAATAAAGAGGACCATATGTGTAGCTCAGTGGTAGAGCACTTGTCTAGCATGCACTGGGTTCAATCCCTGCTACTGAAATTTAAAAATAAATAAATCAGGAAAAGCCAACAAGTATTACCTCTTACAACTTTCTATAAGGAAAAATCACTCAAATAAGAAACAAAATGTTCTTATAGTAACATTTTTAAATGAACTCCAAAAATGTATACAATTATTTTTAAAGAACGTAAAGACTCAACCAGGCATGATGGCCCACACCTGTAATCCCAGCACTTGGGAGACTGAGGCAGGAGGATCAAGTGTTCAAAGCCAGCCTCAGCAACAGCGAGGCAACTAGTAACTCAGTGAGACCCTGTCTCTAATAAAACACAAAAAAGGGCTGGGGATGTGGCCCAGTGGTCGAGTGCCCCTGAGTCCAATCCATGGTACCAAAAATAAATAAATAAAGACTCAAAGTTGCAAAATATAATCTCTTTTTTATTTTTTGCAAAATACAATCTCTATACAAAAGTAAAGGTAATAGATATGAAAGATACAGTGTATAAAATAAAGCCTTCACACTACCAAGTAAAAAGGAATAATAGTGAACTTAGAATGGGAAGAAAATTAGCTGTTCACTGTTAATTGGTCCCTAGTAAAGACCAAGATTGTCTCATATATTCCTTCAAGCATCCCCATGAGTTAAAAAGAGTATTATCTCCAATTTCATGAGGAAAATTGAATCCCAAACACTTTAGTTTTTCAAAGGTCACAGAGCTGGGCTTTAATGGTTTCAAGATTTAAGCTGATTTGTTAAAAGCTTCTGGAAGTATTTTCTCTTACACGATAACAAAAATAATGGCACCTCCCACATTTACATAAATGCCTACTTGAAGATATGGAGTTTTATAAAAATGACCATCAAAAGGGCCTCACCACTCTTGGCTTTTCAACTAAAAATTCAGTCTTCTGCCCTCTACAGAATAGACATAATTTAAAAACTTGACTGTTACAGCAAACTTAGTAACATAAAGATAACAGTCTTTCCCAAAAAAATTATGTGTTTATAGCCTCAACCAATGCCAAAAACAAACTCTAGGAATAATGAGAAGCAAAAACTACCTGGGAATTGTTCAACATTTGTGCTGCTATAAAGCAGCACTAGGAAAGTTCACAAGTTAATAACTCGCCAGCTTTCTATCAGTTTTGTAAAATGGATAGCAAAAGAGTTTTGCACTCTTACTAATTCACCCTAATATTGTAGCCACAAAATGGTCTATTCAGTAACATGTCAACATATTCCTTTACAAAAAACAAACTGTGTTTAATCACTAACAAAGGGTATAACTGATTCCTGATGGCAGAAACCAAATGTGAGTCTTCAAGGGAGAAAATACAATCTGGACATTTTCAGTATTCTAATTCTTTTTGGAAAATAAGAATAAACAGTGATGCCTTTGCTTGGGGGGAGGAACACCCAGGAAAGCAGATCACCATGTGAGAAAGAACTCCAGAGAGGAATCACACTCACCAGGTTCAACGTCACTACCTCTGTGACTTGAGCAAGCAACCCACTTGAACCTCTCTGCTAGGACATGAAAGCTCAAATGGCTTTTCTCCAAGGTCCCTTACTGAACTAAGCCACTATTAATTCAAAAACCCAGAGCTTAGCACACATGTACAAGAGCATTGGAGGACTTACTGAAAGATATGAGGTTCATTCAAACTGATCAATGGAGGCCAAGAAGAAGGTAACACTGATCTCATTGCTGAACTATTCAGAAATTTGAAAGAAAAAAATGCAGAAATAGAGCTAATATCAAAGTATGAATTTCACATTCAGTTTTCAGATAACTTGCAGAATAAACACCTCAGGTTGTATGGGCTCATTAGAGCAGCTCATGAAGAATGCACTAAATTAAACCTTGGCCACAGAAGAGTTTCTAACCCAAAATGATTCAGAATTTTCTAAGTAACAAAACTCTGAGGAATATTTGGGTCAGTTGAATCTATGTATATATTGACTTGCAGAAAATTGTCAATAATGTAAAAGTAGACTGAACATTTTCTATAACACACAGTTCTTAAAATGCAATCAAATCTATTCCAAGTCATACCTGGCCAAAACACAGAAGATGATATATCAGTATCCCTAATTGAGCAAAATGTTTTTTGGAATCTTTTTATTACCATTTGAAAATATTTGATTCTGAAGATCTAATACAGACCACATTTTGCAGCCATTATCAAAAAAGGAAGTATGGGGCTGGGGTTGTAGCTCAGTGGTAGAGCACTCACCTAGAATGTGTGAGGCACTGGGTTTGAGCCTCAGCACCACATTAAAATAAGTAAACAAAGTAAAGATATTGTGTCTATCTACAACTAAAAATATTTTTTAAAAAAAAGGAAATATGCAGCTCATGTACATGTGAATTTGCAATTATGTGGCCCAAAGTTTTAAAAGGCATGGTTGCTTCTGGTTAACCAGTAACCAGTCAAAATCATTAACCACCAGTCATAACAGCAGAACAATTACCCAGGAAAAAGAAGAGTTTGAGCCCTCACCACTCAGAGTCTGAACTTTCTGGAGTCAGCCCCACAAAGGCTCTTTTTGTTTGTTTGTTTGTTTACTGCAGGCAGACCTTAATAAAAGTTTAAAAAAAGAGAATCCACACAAGGTTGAGACTGGCCTCAACAACTTAGCAAGACCCTGTCTCTAAATAAATAAATAAATAGATAAATAAATAAACGGCTAGGGATGTAGCTCACAGGTAGAAGGCCCCTGGGTTCAATCCCCAGTGAAAGGGAAAGAGAAAAAAAAGAAGAAGATGGGTCAAAAATTAAGACAATTTTGTAAAAACCAGAACATAAAATTTTATTTTTAAAATGCAAGGAACAGGGGCTGGAATTGTGGCTTAGTGGTAGCACGCTTACCTAGCATGCGTGAGGCACTAGATTTGATGCTCAGCACCACATACAAATAAATAAAATAAAGATCCATCAACAACTAAAAATATTTTTAAAAATTAATTAATTAATTAAAATGCAAGAAACAAGCTAGTAGAAATCAGTTGATTTGGACCTCTACATAGAATTTTAAACATTTGTTGTTTTTGTTAAGTATATAAGAAACTGGTTACCATCCCAGTCAAAAATTCATTTTATTTCTAACAACAAAGCTCTGAGAAAAAATCTTAAATCAACTCCATTTATAACAACCCGTAGGCCTGTCATAGAGAAGAAATGCCAAGGTGTGGAAACTGTCCTCCCAAAACCATACTGCCAAGGACTCCCTACTTGGAGGACTTCCTGTATTTTCTCAAGAAGTAGGCTGACTCAGTTCCACTGCTTCAGAGCTGAGACAAGGAGCAAATCTCCTCTGGACCCCAGTCTCCACCTACAAAATGTAGGTGATGACACCTCCCTGTTTCACCAGAAAGGCTGTTAAAGAATCAAATGAGTCTTTTTACAAACAAAGTGGGGGAGGGCAGTGTGGGAAGGTAAGATACACACAAAAACCAAATAGGAGTAGTCAGCCTTCCCCTTCTTTCTTAAAATTATACTGCAGCCATTGGTGAGTTACCATTAGTAGAAAAGAGTCACCAAGAACTCTGGCCTAGACTCAAATTCTAATCTGAATTAGAATCTTGATTCTGGCATTTCTTAAGTATACAGGAAAATTTCCTCGTTTGCAAATGGGGATAATAATAGCACTTATCTAGGTCATAATGCCATTATAAGGACTAAATAAGAACATATAAGCCGGGCATGGTGGCGTACGCCTGTAATCCCAGCACTTGGGAGGCTGAGGCAGGAGGATTGAGAGTTCAAAGCCAGCCTCAGCAATGGCGAGGCACTTAGCAACTCAGTGAGACCCTGTCTCTAATAAAAATACAAAAAGGGCTGGGGATATGGCCCAGTGGTCCAGTGCCTCTGAGTTCAATCTCTGGTACAAAAAAAATAATAATTAAAAAAAATAAGAATGTATAAAATGCCTAGCAGAGTTGTATGTGTGTTATAGTCATCATACAATAACTAAAAACCAAAAGATGAGAGAAATGGTACAACTTTTAGACAAAATGTATCCATGTCTTCCAGTCACTGCAAGCAGGGAAACAAAGATTCTTTTATATGATAAAACAGCACCTACTTCCACATTTAACGCATGGCCATATCACAGGCAAAACTGGCAAATCCACTTGCAGTTATCTTAAAGAACAACTGAAGCATTAGTTCTGCCAAAACCCAAACTAATGTTGCTCTTGACATAGCCACAGTGGCATTCAGGTGAATGGTCCTAAAGCAATTCTACGGACAGGTTAATTCCAAGAAGGAAACTGTCCTGAAAACTGCAAGTTAATGGAGCCATAGATGACCTTACCAAGGTGACCACGATCTAACACTGCAGCTCTAAGCTTCCAGGTGAAGAAAGGTCCTGGCCTCCATGCTCAGAAGCATCAGTTGAATACTGATTTCAGCATTTTTTTTAATATTTATTTATTTCCTTTAGTTGTACACAATGCGTTTATTTTACGTGGTGCTGAGGATCAGACCCGGGCCGTGCACGTGGCAGGCGAGCGCTCTACTGCTGAGCCACAACCCCAGCCCCCTGATTTCAGCATTTTAACAGACCACAGGAACCTTCTAAGAAAATGTCCTTTAAAGACACTGGAGGGAGTGAGGTTTGTCACTGCAGTATGGTTTGTCTTTTAAACAGACACTGACTGGTCTTCACTGGCTGCCAAAGTCACATGGAACACCACACCTTCTTGACAGTCAAATCCCAAGATTGTCCTGGCTCTGCCTCCATGCTAAGGTGGAACATCAGGAAATGATCTGAACCAGCCCTAAAACTTCCTCATCCCAACGTGGCCATTCCTCCCAGAAGACGCTGTGGGTGCCCATGCAGATCTCCTCACACAGTAGTATGGCATCTCCCTGCTTGCTGTGCTGAGGATGAATGGCTAACACCTGCTCCCTCACTGAGACCATTTTCCTCTACTATACAGGAGTTCTCCATCAAGCCTGGAAACTACCCTCTCCCAGCCCACAGACAAGGACTAGCACAGTGTTCAAAAGTTCAGTGCCTTCACTCCAAAGTGGAACCAACTCCATAACACAATCTGTGTCTAGAACTGCAATTTGGCAGCCACTGGCCTCTTGTGGCTGCTAAGCACTTGAAATGGGCCTAATTCCAAATAGTCCAATTTCAAATGGGCTCTAAGAGTAAATGCCACACTAGATTTTGTAGGTGTTAAATGAAAATCACAGGTTAACCAGACACAGTTGTGCATACCTGTAATCCAAGCAATTCACGGCTAAGGCAGGAGGACCTCAAGTTCCAGGCCAGCCTTAGCAACTTAGCAAGGTCCTAATCAACTCTGTCTCAAAATTTAAAAAAAAAAAAAGTTGTGGTTCAGCAATAGAGCACTTGCCTCGCATGTGTGAAGCCCTGGGTTCCATCCTCAGCACCACATAAAAATAAATAAATTAAACAAAGGTATCGTGTCCATCTATAACTAAAAAAAAATTTTTTTAAAGGGAAGGGATGCCAGGGATGTAGCTCAGTGGTAAAACACTCCTGGATTCAATCTCAATACCAAAAAGAGAAAAGAAAAGAAAAAGAAAAAAATCAAAAGCCATTGTTTTGGACTAAGTTCCTGCACTGGGCCCCATGGAGCAGGCTAAAAGTCAGAGACACTCATGCCAAAGGTTTATACTAAAACTAAGCTGTTTATCTGATCTTTATAGAGATTAGCATTAGAGAGAGAATAGTTGAGTTTCACAAGTAGGCCAGTTTTAATTGGCATAATAAATCTCTGGACTTAATCCCTTCTAAAAAAAAAAAAAAAGTACCTGAAGTAACCTGATGTTTTTTCACCCTGTCTATACCTTACAAGGAAAGTAACTTTGAAATGACCAATTTCTTTTTTTATTCCTTGCTTGTTCTTTCTCCACCCCCCTTTCTGTCTCTAAACCCACCTCCTCTCCTCAGTTCCTTCAAACACTTTTTTTATTTTATGGAATGAGTGTTGCTCAGCTCTAAGGATTGCTTTAGAGCCAGGTGCAGTGTCGTACACCTGTTATCCCAGCACTTGGGAGGCTGAGGCAGGAGGATCATGAGTTCCAAGCCAGCCTCAGCAATGGCGAGGCACTTAGCAACTCAGTGAGACCCTGTCTCTAAATAAAATACAAAAAAGGGCTGGGGATGTGGCCCAGTGGTCCAGTGCCCCTGAGTTCAATCCCTGGTACAAAAAAAAAAAAAAAAAAAAAAAAAGGATTGCTTTAGCTATTCTGGGTCTCATTTTTCCAGATGACTTTCATGACTGGTTTTTCTATTTCTATGAGGAATGCCATTGGGATTTTGATTGGAATTGCATTAAATCTGTATAGTGCTTCAAAATAATCATTTTAATGTAACTATTGTCTTTGTGTGTATATGTATGGTACTGGGGACTGAAGCCGGGGTACTCTTATCACTGAGCTACATCCCCAGCCCTTTTTATTTTTTTACTTTGGGACAAGGTCTAGCTAAGTTGCTCAGCTGGTCTGGAACTTGGGATCCTCCTACCTCAGCCTCACAAGTAGCTGGGATTACAGGTGTGCATAGCTGGCTGGACATAACTATTATTTTGATCTTCCCTCTCTCCCAATCATCAGCCTTCCTATCTCTAAGACATTAGCAAAGCCAGGATATTAGGAAAATGACTTGAGTCATTCTTTTTTAATTGTGATGTAATTTACATACCATAGAAATTACCCTTTTAAAGTATACAACTCAGTGGTATTTAATATATTCACAAGGTGTAAAACTATCATCTCTATCCATTCCACAACATTCATCACCCCAGAAAGAAAAACCTTAACAATCATTCCTATCCTCTCTCCTCCTAGACCCTGACACCTAATGAAATCATATAACATGTGCCCTTTGTGTCTTTGAAGAGTCATTCTTGGTTTTTCTCTTCCAAGGTATCTCCCTCCTAACCCAAAAGCAAGTGCTACTGAAATTTAAGTTTGAGATGAAACTAGATTCTCTACTTCTGCTACCAGGTGGTTTTGGTAAGTTGCAGGCCTCTGCAGCCAAGAAAGCCCATTTCAGTGTTAGCAGCTAATCACAGCAGGGGATGTCTGCTGGCATAAAAGCTTGCGGGGTGGGGGTAACCTGCAAACCAGAATTCTTCTCCACTACTATCAAGTGGGGAGTTGAGGCTCTGAATTGCAGGGTATGCCCTTCAAATTCACAGAAGACCCCAGAAGCTCACCACCAATTTCTTTTCAGGTTCTTGCAGAATGAAATCCATGGACAATAAACAGAAGGCAAAAGTAAAGGAATAGTATTTATTCAAGTGAAAAGAAAAGAAACAGAGCTTTCTATGGGGCAAGAGGGGACCCAAGAGTGCTTGCTGCATACGTGCATTAGTCTAGAGGTTTATATAGCTACTGGTCAAAATTTATATGAATCTGGTCTTGGAAAAGTACTAACACTATTGGTCAAACTTTATGCTAAACAGGTCTTAAAAAAGTACCAGTGCTATTGATTAGTCCTTGAAACCTCCATTCAGGTCTGCCCCCACTCCTGTGCACCAAGCTATCTCATTCACTATCATATCTAGCTTCAAAATATATCCCACATCTGGGGCTGCGGTCGTGGTTCAATGGTAGAGCGCTTGCCTAGCACGTGTGCGGCCCGGATTTGATCCTCAGCACCACATAAAAATAAATGCATTGTGTACAACTAAAAGTAAATAAATAAATATTTTTTTAAAAAAATACATCCCACATCTGACCAGTTCTTACCACAGTTCTCACAACCTCCAGTGCTATACCCTAGTACAGGTTACCATGATCTCTAACTTGAACTTGCCAAAAGTCTCATGACTGGTCTCCCTGTTTCCATCTTCCCTACCCAACACATTCACATTAAGCGATTCCCCACACAGCAGGCAGTCTTTTCAAAACGTAAATCCACCACCATCAATGTTTATAGCAGCTCAATTCACAATAGCTAAACTGTAGAAGCAACCTAGGTACCCTTCAATAGATGAATGGATAGAGAAACTGTGGTATATATACACAATGGACTATTACTCAGCATTAAAAGAGAATAAAATTATGGCATTTGTAGATAAATGGATGGAGTTGGAGACTACCATGCTAAGCTAAATAAGCCAATCCCAAAAAAACAAAGGCCAAATGTTCTCTCTGATAAGTAGGTGCTGATCCACAATGGGGTTTGGGGGGCCATGGGAAGAATGGAAGAACTTTGATCCCCATCAAAGAGGAAGGATGGGTGGGGAGGGGGCATGGAGGCAAGAAAGACAGTGGAATGAGATGGTCATCATTATGGGTACATGTATGACTGCACATATGGGTGTGATGCTATATCATGTACAACCAAATAAATGAAAAGTTGTGCTGTAATTCAAAATGCATTCTGCTGTCATATATACCTGTTTAAAATAAATAATTTTTAAAAATGTAAATCCAATATCTTAAAATTCTCTAATTGGACTCCCATTGTTAGACCAAGTCCAAATACAAACACCTACATGACTCTGTTTTCATTTCCTAGCATTCCTTCTCATGCACTTTACTTCAACTATACTGAACACATTTGCCTCTTGATTTTACCAAATGCAATCTCATCTATAAGCTTTTTTATCAGCATACTAGTCCCCCCAGATCATCACATGATGGGCTAGGTCAATTTTCTGTTCAAATGCCCCATGCTCAAAACATCTCCCCTTTCTCCTTAGATAACATTCACCCAGCCCTAACCCCAACACTACTTTCTATCCCATGAGAAAGCTAAGAATCAAAATGGAGTCACTTTTGCCAAGCCCTAACCAAATGAATAAATAAATAAAGCTTGGAGGTTATGAAGAAAAGGGTTCTCATGCATGACTGTCTGATGATGGTTGTTCAGAAAAGACTGCCAGAACCACAACCTTGCATAAAGGCCACCACAAAAGCAAAAAAAATGCTTTGGCAGAGCATCTGCCCAATGATTGTCTGTTTAACCTTAGACTGATGCTGCCTTTGTTATACATCCTTATAGTCAAGGATTATTGTTTCAAAACATGTAATCCTCCTCATGGTACCTTTAAAAACTTCCCCAGACCTCAACCTCTTTGAATATACTCATAGTTCACATGTATGCCCATTGCAAAGCTCAGCTGTTTCCAAATAGTATTATTCTTTGGGAAATCTCTCTCCAATTATTATCTATGATCTATGTTGGCATACATTATCCACACACCCCCTTTTCTTTTTTTTTTTTTTTAATTCCTTACAAAGCACTTACCATCCTGTGAATTTATCCATTTATGTGAATGCTGTCAGTCTCCTCCATTCAAATGTAACTACAACAAGGGCAAAACGCTCACTTATACACAGCCCTAGTCTGCCACATGGTAAGCGTACATAGGTTGAATGGTGGCCCCCAAAGTGATGTGTCCATGTCCTAAGACATGTGAAAAGGGGTCTTTTAGTTATAATGGAAGTTCAGGATCTTAAAATGAGATCATCCTGGATCCTGTTCTACAATCTTGAAGAGGCAAGCAAGGATTCTCCCCTAGAGCCTTGAGAGGGAATGTGGCCCTGCAGACACCTCGATTTCAGGTTTGTGGCCTCCAAAGCTATGAGAATGATTTTCTGTTGTCTTAAGCCACTATATTTATACCCTAGGAAACTAATAAAGTTTTTTGAATAAAGAATCCCAGAGCAATCCAGGCATGGCGGCACATACCTATAATCCTAGCAACTCTGGAAGATGAAGCAGGAGGATCACAAGTTCCAGGCCAGTCTTGGCAACTTAACAATATCTTCCAACATCTTTTAAATACACATTTTTTTTTTTTTTTTTTTTTTTTTTGGTACTGGGGATTGAACTCAGGGGCACTTGACCACTGGGCCACATCCCCAGCCCTTTTTTGTATTTTATTAGAGACAGGGTCTCACTGAGTTACTAAGTGCCTCGCCATTGCTGAGGCTGGCTTTGAACTTGCGATCCTCCTGCCTCAGCCTCCCAAAGTGCTGGGATTACAGGCGCGCGCCACTGCGCCCGGCATCACATTTTTTTTTTTTTTAAATACACTCTTATTTTTATCTTATTATACTGATCCCATCAGTTTGTGGTCTTTAAAAAAAAAATGAAAATGTCAATAAGCATTTAAAATAAATTAAAGAAACTTTTTTTTGTGTGTGTGTGTGTGTGTGTGTGGTACCGGGGATTGAACTCAGGGGCACTCGACCACTGGGTCACATCCTCAGCCCTTTTTGTATTTTATTAGAGACAGGGTCTCACTGAGTTGCTAAGTGCCTCGACATTGCTGAGGCTGGCTTTGAACTCTCGATCCTCCTGTCTCAGCCTCCCAAAGTGCTGGGATTACAGGCGTACGCCACCGCACCCGGCTCTTAAAGAAACTAACTTTTTAAAATAATGCAACACCCTTCCTTATCTTTCAAAAAAGTATATTTTGCTTCAAAAAAGTATATTTGAAGATTATCTTCAAAACAAAACCAATTTTTGGCACCATACTTTACCATGCTACCGAATTATTCCCAAGATCAACGAACTTATCAAATTATTTCGCCAATCTTTAATTTTATTCCTTGACCTCTCTGCACCTGAGACATAGTTAGGGAACATGTTTTGATTTCCTCTGGTCTCCGCAGAACATACCTTGGTACCTGGGACCCAGGAAATGCTCCATTCAACACTTCCTGAGATAGCAGATCTCTAAATAGATAAATAAATGCAAACTACTTATCAAAAGTTCTTCCCTCATTTAATAACTCTACCTTCTCTCAACCCATTCCTCAAAACCTATTATCTCGGGCTGAGGTTGTGGCTTAGCCGTAGAGCACGCCTAGCATGTGCACAGCCCTGTGTTCAATCCTCAGCCTCACGTAAAAATAAATAAATAAAATAAAGGTACTGTGTCTAACCACAACTAAAAAATAATATTTTTTTAAAATCCTATTACCTCTTCCTCCTTCTTCCAAATCCTAATTTAGTGTTGTAAGATGGAGTGTTTACTCAATTAAATATTATTCACCCACTGTATGCCTCAGGGTTCATATGCTCCAACTGTATCTTTTGCTCCCAATAACTGACTCAAAAACTAGCCACTGATTCTCCTGTTTTCCCAGCACCTCAAATAATTCTTACAGACCTGTAACACCAAATACTGAAGATGAAACACTATGTTTCTATCTTAAAAAAAAAAAGTTTTCTCTTCCCAAATTCCCCTTTTCATTCCTATTTCTCCACTTACCCACATTTAAAAAAAAAAAAAAAAAAAAAAACTAGAATCGCTTAAATAACTCCTTTTGCTTTTTATCAAAATGTCACCAATTTTCCACCTTATTTAGAAAGAGGCCATCACCGTTTTTACCTCTGCTCTAAAACTCTTAAGACCAGTAAGAAATCCAAATAGTAGATGTGGAAATACACAAATGCCTATAAGCATTTTATTACACCAGTTTCTGTACTAGTCATGGGAAAAATTTTTCCTAAGTGATCTGTCGGAAATGTATCAACATGTTAAGAAACATTTTCCTGAGGCAATTCTAAAGCAGTTAGACAAGCTTAAAACATTTTTTTTTTCCCATTATGGATCATTAATGAATCATAGGTTTCGAAGAACATATAGAACTTTATACATTCAAACTTTGTGAATGTACCACACAATGAGACTATCATTCAAGAGATACAATTTGTAATTGGAAAAGCCAGGCTTTGGAATCATACTGTCCAAGATTCAAATTCTACCTCAACCAATAATGTCCTTATATTACTTAACTGCTCTGAGCTTTGTTTCCTCTTCTATGTAGTTTTTTTTTTTTTTTTTTTTTTTTTTTGAACCAGGGATTGAACTCAGGGGCACTCGACCACTGGGCCACATCCCCAGCCCTTTTTTGTATTTTATTAGAGACAAGGTCTCACTGAGTTGCTAAGTGCCTTGCCATTGCTGAGGCTGGCTTGGAACTCGTGATCCTCCTGCCTCAGCCTCCCAAGTGCTGGGATTACAGGCGTGTACCACCACGCCTGGCTCTGTTTCCTCTTCTATGAAATTGGGATTTTTCACATAGTTGCTACATAGATAAAAGATGATATATGAAAACCACTTAAGGCATATAAAAGTTCAATAAACTGTAGCAATTCCTATAAAACCAATATCCTCTAGCCACTGAATACAGGCAATGGAAACAATTAGGTATGTTTTAAAAGCTGGTATCTATAAAAATAAAATCTAAAAGGTTAACTCTACATATACCCTAAATATAAACAAATCCTGTTACCTGATTAAAAGAATGATTAGAATTCTCTAGACTAATCTAAAGTTAGCTGTCTGCTTTTCATCCAACCAAAAGGTTTGCAAAAGTGGCGGGAGGGATTAAAATCTTCAAAAGATTCTGCTTCAAACAGACTCAGCAGAGCATATTTCAAGTTCATAGAAAAGAAGCATAGAGAGGAGCTAAGCAGCAGCTCAAGTTCCCTAGACTGATAGTGACTTCAGAGATGCTTCCTATTTCAACAAGGAATTCTCTGCTGGCACAAACATAATGCTACTCCATTGTCAGACATGCAGCACCTATTGTGTCAAACTTTGTGTAAAGACCATAAAAACAGACAAGATGCAGACTCTGCTGACACATTAAAAGAGATCAGGTAAGAAAAATCAAAGCGTACATATTATTCAGTAAGTATCTAACAGTAACTACAGTAACAACTTTCTCCTCTTAGCATCTCCAATCTAAAATGTCAATGTCAACCCTCCCACCTCCAGCACCAATGACTTCCCACTGCTCTGAGATAAACAATAAATTTCTGTAACAGGATCAACAAGGCCCACCACAGTCTGACGCCTGCCTACTTCTCCAGCACCATGTAGTCCCTGCACCACACCCTCAATAGGTTTTTTTCAGATCTGGCCACTGTACCTTCCATGTGCTGTTCTCCAATGTATAACATACCACTTCTCTTTAATCTAGGGGGAAAAAAATCAGGCTGGAAAGATAGCTCAGTTGGTAGAGTGCTTGCCTCACATGCACAAGGCCTTGGGTTCAATCCTCACCACCACAAAAAATAATAATAATAATAATTAATTTTTTTTTTTTTTTTTTGTGGTACCGGGGATTGAATTCAGGGGGCACTCGACCAACTGGGTCACATCCCCAGCCTTTTTTGTATTTTATTTAGAGACAGGGTCTTACTGAGTTGCTAAGTGCCTCGCCATTGCTGAGGCTGGCTTTGAACTCGCGATCCTCCTGCCTCAGCCTCCCAAAGTGCTGGGATTACAGGCTGTGCGCCACCGCGCCCGGCAATAATTAATTTTTTTAAAAAGACACTTCATTCTTCAATATTTGTCTTAATTTTTATTTCCAAAGGAAATACTCCTTATAGTATGATTAAGAGCACTGACTCTGGGGGATATGGGTGTGACTCAGTGATAAGAGTATTTGCCTAGCATGTGCAAGGCGCTGGGTTCCATTCCCAGCACCACACAAAATAATAATAATAAATAATTTTCTAAAAGAGCACTGTTTCTGTAATTCTAAATCCAGAACTTGGTCTGTCGCTTACCAGATCTGACTTTGAGCAAGTCACATAACACCTTATACCTTAATTTCCTCTTCTATAAATGGGAATTATATGGCTATTGTGAAGATTAAATAAATTAGGAGCCGGGCGCAGTGGTGCATGCCTGTAATCCCAGCAGTAAGGAGGCTGAAGCAGGAGGATCGAGAGTTCAAAGCCAGCCTCTGCAATGGCGAGGCACTTAGCAACTCAGTGAGACCCTGTCTCTAAATAAAATACAAAAAAGGACTGGGGATGTGGCCCAGTGGTTGAGTGCCTCCGAGTTCAATCCCCCGTACAAAAAAAAATAATAATAATTAAAATAAATTAATTCAAGTAAAGCACCAGAATAGTTCTTAGGGCAGAGAACTCAAAAGATTCTTGTCTTGGTCAAATCCCTATATTTTATTACAACATCAAACCCCCTCCCCAATGTATTATCTCTCTCACTAATAGACCAAATTTTCTAAGAAAAAAATCATATTCATGCCCTAGAATTGGAACACAGGAGGTATTCAATAGAGACGTTTAGAAACAAGAGCTGAAAAGAAGCTAAGGCCCAATGAAGTGAACTTCATTGAACCTCATGCACACACGGTTCCCAAACTGCCTCCTTCATAAATGTTAGACAAGTCTTACAAGTGCAACTGAACTGACTTGGCCAGTGATGATTAAAAGATTACAGAATGAGCCGGGCGCGGTGGCGCACGCCTGTAATCCCAGCACTTTGGGAGGCTGAGGCAGGAGGATCGCGAGTTCAAAGCCAGCCTCAGCAATGGCGAGGCACTTAGTAACTCAGTGAGACCCTGTATCTAAATAAAATACAAAAAAGGGCTGGGGATGTGACCCAGTGGTGGAGTGCCCTTGAGTTCAATCCCAGTACCAAAAAAAAAAAAAAAAAAAAAAAAGATTACAGAATGATAAGGATTAAAGAACAAACAGGCCTGTGTAGTGGTGCACACCTGTAATTCCAGCGGTTTATGAGGTTGAGGCAGGAGGATCACAAGTTCAAAGCCAGCCCCAGCAAGGCCCTAAACAATTTAGTGAGACCCTGTCTCTAAATAAAATATTTTTTAAAGGGGCTGGGAATGTGGCTCAGTAGTTAAGCACCCCTGGGTTCAATCCCCAGCACGAAAACAATAAAATAAAGAACAAACAGCAAGTGCCAACACAAAGAACAGCAAGAGGTGGCATTCTGCAACTGACACTAAGCAAATATAGGTGCCAAGGTTACTTCCAGCTCTCTCACACTGCCCAACTGGGCCTCAATTCCCTCACCTTCAAATAGAGATCATCTCTGAAGTGTCTTCCAATTTTAAATTTCAATAACTATAAATCAAATTATGTACAATTTTTTAAAAGGATTTTTCGTTTAAAAAAAAGAAGAAGAAGAAAAAGCCCAGCACGATGGCGCACGCCTGTAATCCCGGCAGCTCAGGAGGCTGACGGTAGGATCGGGAGGATCGCAAGTTCAAAGCCAGCCTCAGCAGTGGCAAGGCGCTAAACTCGGAGGGACCTGTCTCTAATACAGAATAGGGCTGGGGATGTGGCTCAGTTGAGTACTCCAGAGTTCAATCCTCGGTATGGAAGGGGGGTGGGGACTTTTAACAAGCACACTAAACCTGCTGACAAATGGTTTTCAGGGGCCTTCATTTTTAGAGAATTGGTTCAAATGACTTAATAGGGCTTTATTAGATACACTATGCCCAGATTTACAAAAGACTCCAAGTGAAAGGGGAAAAGTATCAAGAAGCACAGGTCAACACGCCAACCTGCAGATCAAACTGCCAAGGTAACACCATAGGGTGAACAATGCTGAAAAGTATTTCAAATCAGGCTACTACACAGAAAAGAGGAAGAAGAAGAAATTCACAGGCTGTATTTCACTTACGGTGCCAGTGTGATGCCCTACAATTTAGGCAGGCTTTCAAGTCAAACCTGAAATCTATTAGCAATCCTAACATCATATACTACTTTAAAAGTTAGGATAAACTCACAACCCTAACTTGAGCAGCCATTCATAACAGCTCTCCAAAGGGGCAGTGACTCTTAAACACACATCCTGGAAAGCCTAATACGAAGCCAGTACCTTAAATAAACTGCAATCTGACCACTGGCTATGCAGGTACTTCACTGCCCGATGGACAGGAACCGCCTGGGAGAGCAGAAAATACATAGCCGCCTGCCTCCTTAGGCCTGTCTTCCAGGATCCTCGGGAGAAATCTCTGCTCCGAGGAATGTCTCCCCAGCCGGCTCCATAGCGAACTCGGGGATGGAGAAGGAGCGAGGGGCGCAGACTGCGGCGGAACCCGGTCCGGAGGAGGACACGGCATGGCCCGGGAAAAACCGGGGCACCGGCCCCAGGAGGAGGGGCCGGCTGGAAGCCCAAGCCGCAGAAGCCCCACCGAACCTCACCTTCAGGGTCCACAGCGCCGCACTCCGCCTCAGCTGCTGAAGGGGCCGCTGCCCACACCGTCCGGCCGCGACCAGCGCCGCCGTCCCTACCAAGAGCCCCGCCATTGTCGCCCCCGCCGACCAGAGCACAGCTGACCTCTCACCCGGAGGAAGGGGGCGGAAGGGGAGCGACCGATCTCCGGCCAATCACGAGCCAGAAATCCTAAGCCCCACCCCTAGTCGCAAGGGGATGGGTGGGAGGTGGTCTGCTCTAACTGCCAGGGCCAAGAGCAGCGCAGAGAAACGTGCCCTCTAGGACCCGGAGGGAGCCGACTGGGGGCGCGTCCCGCCGCGAGCCTAGCAGGAAGCCACCAGCCGAGCCCACTTGCTCTGGGGAGAAAGGCTGGTAGACACGCGCGAGTGGCGGCGGCTCGCCTGGGGCGGTTCCGAACTATGCCAGCGTCAACATGGCTAGCTGCGCTCCGCCGTGCTAGTTAGGTCAGTGAGTCACCTCCGCCTCCGGCCACCCAGGAGTCCCAGGGCCCTAAACTCCAGGCGTGTGCCCAAACTGTTTGATAGCGCAACTTGGAAAGCACCAAACCCAGGTCAGATTTTACCAGTGTGGTAACAGAAAAAGCTCTAGGCGTAGAAATCCGAAATCCGAGCTCAGGTCCTACTTCTGCCACTTCATATCTGCGTGTCAGGGGAATTTAGCCATAACCAGAATGGGCTTCTGTTACTTTCCAGCAGAAATCTTTATAAATACAACTACTAGGGGCCAGACCTTGTGCCAGATGCCTCAAATTGTCTCTTAAGCTGTATAAGACTCTTATACATTAATCCAATCTTGAGAAACAAGGAATAGAGAAGTAACCACTAAACTTGTAAATGGTAAAACTAAGGTTGGAACCCAGAACCGGCTGTATTCAGGGACCAGTCTTTTGTTATATTATGGAAATTTTAACGAACTCAAAACAAGATAAAATTGTATTAATAATCATCCCGTTTCCCATAACACAGATTCAACAAATCAACATTTTACCAGTCTTGTTTCATCTATTCCCCCCCCTTTTTTTTAAATATTTATTTATTTGCTTTTAGTTATACACAACGCCTTTATTTTTACGTGGTACTGAGGATCGAACCCGGGCCACACACGTGCTAGGCTAGCGCTGGACCGCTGAGCCACAACCCCAGCCCTCCCCTTTTCATTTTTGCTGGGGTTTTTTTGTTTTGTTATTTTTAGTACTGAGGGTTGAACCCAGGGGTGCTCAACCACTGAGCCACATCTCCAGCCCTTTTTTATATTTTGTTTAAAGAAGGGGTCTCACTGAGTTGCTAAATGACTCGCTAAGTTGCTGAGGCTGACTTTGAACTCAAAATCCTTCTGCTTCAGCCTCCCAAGGCGCTGGAATTACAGGCGTGCACCACAGCGCCCGGCTTACTGGAGTATTTTAAAGCAAATATCACCAAATAATCTCACCTATAAATGCCTAAGTACGCTGGTCTCTTAACTATTTTGCCTCTCTTACAAAGTCACCTTGAGAGAGTCACAAAACTAGGAATGACCTAGAACGCATCACAGCATGGTAAATGCCAAAAGCAATAAACAAGATGTTTGGAGATGTAAGAGTGTATCTGGACAATGCAAAGTAGCACACTAAAGACAAAGCACTCAATTGTGCACCACTCCACACAAGCCCACTTCCAAACAGTGCCTGTCATGCAGACACTTTTGTCCCAGCAGAGCAACCACAGGAGGTCCCTCATGCTCTAAAGGAACTATACTTTGTATCAAGTGGCTTTCCCATCCTTGCCACAATCTATAGGCCCAAGAATGTGAGCCCAACTACTATAGAAGATCTCTGGAACAACTCAGATATGATTGCGACTCCCAGAACCTCTGTATGACAATTATTTATTCTCACAGGAACAGATCAGTAATCGTTTATGACCACTGTCCTTAAGGAAACTACATCAAGATCCCCTAACTCAGCCGGGCGCGGTGGCGCACGCCTGTAATCCCAGCACTTTGGGAGGCTGAGGCAGGAGGATCGCAAGTTCAAAGCCAGCCTCAGCAATGGCGAGGCACTTAGCAACTCAGTGAGACCCTGTCTCTAAATAAAAATACAAAAAAAAAAAAAAAAAGGGCTGGGGATGTGACACAGTGGTCGAGTGCCCCTGAGTTCAATCCCCAGTACCAAAAAAAAAAAAAACCAGCCAGCATATTACAGTGACACAGCCACTTCAACGTTTATAGCAGAACAATTCACAATAGCTCGATTGTGGAATCAACCTAGATGTCCCTCAGTAGATGAGTGGATAAAGAAAATGTGATATATATATATATATATATATATATATATATATATATATACAATGGAATTTTACTCAGCAATAAAAGAGAATAAAATAATGGCATTTGCAGGTAAGTGGATGAAGTTGGAGAATATAATGCTAAGTGAAGTTAGTCCATCTCAAAAATCCAAATACCAAATGATTTCTCTGATATAAGGAGGCTGATTCACAGTGGTGTTGGGTCAGGGTACATAGGAGAATTAGAGGAACTCTATAATGGTCAAAGGGGAAGGAAGGGAGCAAGGGAGGATGGAGGGGGAAAAAAAGAAAAGGTGGATGAATAGGACGGACATCATTATCCTAAATGCATGACTGAAGATTTGAATGGTACGAATATACATTGCATACAGTGTTATGTAAAAAGACGCTCTATATGTTTATTATGAATTACAATGCATACTACTATTATAAATACAACACTTTGAATAAAAAAAAATTTTTTTAATGAAAAAAAAAAAAAAGAGGGGGCTTGAGGATGTAGCCCAGTCATAGAGCTAGATTCAATCCACAGTTCGATGCAAGAAAAAACAAAAAGCACAATATTTTCCCACTGCCATTAATTTTTAAGTTGTAGGAAAACTGAAAATAGGTTGAGATGTTCCCATGGCAACCAGCTCAGAACAAGGCAAGGTGATTTCCACCCTAGCTGAGTAGAGGAAGTGACATACAAAGACAACATTTCCAAGGACTGGACAGAACTTTAGAAGTTTTAGGGAATACTTGTGCTGGCAGCTCTTCTCTGAGGGTTTGCCCAGCATGCAAGAGGCCAGGTTCCATCCTCAGCTCCTCAAGACCAAAATGATATAGTCCTACCTACTCAGGAGGCTGAGGTAAGACGAAAACTTGAGCCCAGGCATTAAAGACCAGCCTAGGCAACAAAACAAGACTCCCCATCACAAAATAAAAGTTTACCTTTTCTCAATGACTGAGAAGGCTATCTTTGTCATAGGCTAAATTTCCATACATATTTGGAAATATTTGACTTGGTTAGTCTGTCTAGCCAATCACCAATATCACAGTGTCTTAATTATAATAATTTTTATCTTGAATTTTTTTTTTTTTTTTTGGTGGTGCGGGGAATTGAACCCAGGGCCTTGTGCATGTGAGACAGGTACTCTACCAACAGAGCTATATCCCAGCTGTATACTTATTTTTAATATCTGCTAAAGTCTGTTCTCTCTTGCTTCTCAGGATATTCTGAGATTTCTAGCTTATTTATTTTTCTACATGAAATCTAGGCTTGAGTTCCAGGAAAACCTTTGCTGGCAATATTTTACTGGCATGAGATTACATTTATACATTAGCTGAGGAGATTTGACATATTTATTATGTTGAGTAGTCCTATCCAAGAACAGGGAATATGTTTCTTTTATTATTATTATTAAAGCTGTATAGTTTTACATAGTATTTGGGTTCATCCTGACAAATCATTCATGTATGCAATTCAATTTCAGTTCAGGATCCCCCATCCCTCCCCCCTTTTCTTCCTGTCTTCCCTCCCCTCTCCCATTTTCCTTCCTCTATTCTATTAGACTTCCTTTTACTTGCATATTTAATTATATTTGATTGTTCCTTCTACCTATTAATAAAGGTGAAGTTCCCTGTGGTATTTTCACATATGCACATAGCATGATTTTTTAAGAATTCATTCTGCATTGCCTCCTCTTACCCATCCCTCCACTTTGCCCTTCAATCACCTTCTTCTACATTACTGATCTTCTGTTTATCCTTATGTTATCCTATCCTTCCCTCCCCTTTTGCTTTATTTTATTCTAGCATCTGCATATGAGAGAAAACAATTGGCCTTTGAGTTTCTGGATTTAGCTAATTTCACTTAGCATGATATTCTCCATTTCCATTCATTTACTGGCAAATGCCATAATTCCATTCTTTTTTATGACTGAGTAGAACATATATCACAATGTCTTAATCCATTCATCTGTTGATGGGTAACTGAGTTGATTCCATAATGTAGCTATTGTGAATTGTGTGGAAATAAACCTTTGTTTCAGACAGGCCCTCACTATGTGGCCAAGGCTGAGCCTGGAACTCAGCCTCCCAAGTAGCTGGAATTATAAGTGTATGCCACTGTGTTATTCACAGTGTTATTCCTATTTTAGATCATTTGGGAAAATACCAAGGAATGGGGTAGATAGGTCATATGGTGTTTCCATCCCTAGTTTATTGAGGAGTCTCTACACTGCTTTCTAGAGTGGTTGTGCTAGTCTGCAGTCCTACAAACAATATACAAGTGTACCTTTATCCCCACAACCTTGCTAGCATTTATTACCATTTATATTCTTGACCATTGTCATTAAGTTTTTATTTTTTGCTCAATCTGCTTTTGTCATTTTTTCAAGACAGTTCAAATCTTCCTCATATGGACTTTGTGCATAATCTTTTAAAGTACTGCGATCTCATCCTGTATGTGACTGGGTCAAATGAGTGTCATACTGGCAACTTTTCTATTTAAGGAGAGCAAGGGGAACTGATGGAAAAGTAAACAGAAAGCAAACATCTTCTATATCCCACTTCCACTTCTACTTATTCTATTCACTCCATGGAGGATTTGCAAGTTCATATTCTGACTGTGCTACTATGTAGTGCTCCCTGAAACACTGTTTTAGTCAGATTTTATTGTAACTGTTACCAAAAGATTTGACAAAAACAATTTTAGAGGAAGAAAAGCTTTCTGGGGGCTCATGGTTTGTTTGTTTGTTTGTTTGTTGTTTTTGTGGTGCTGGGGATTGAACCCAGGGCCTTGGGCATGTGAGGCAGACACTCTACCAACTGAACTATATCCCCAGCCCAGGAGCTCATGGTTTTAGAGGTCTCAGTCCACAGATGGCCAACTCCATTGCTCTGGGCCCAAGTGAGGCAGCATATCATGGTGGAAGGGTATGGAGGATGAAAGCAGCTTGGGGCATGGCAGTCATGAAACAGAGAAAGGACTCCACTCACCAGGAATAAAATATAAACCCCAAAGGCACACCCCTAGTGACCCTTCTCCTCCAGCCACACCCCACCTGCCTATTGTTACCACCCAGCTCATCCATTCAAGTGGATTAACTCACTGATTAGGTTAACAACCCAATCATTTCACCTCCAAACCTTCCTGCATTGTCTCACACATGAGCTTTTAGGGGACACCTAATATTCAAACCATCAGAAACACTGTCTTCAGTAAGCTTATTTGGACAATATCACTGATCATAAAATGAGATGCAAAATAGCCTAGAGATGAATTTGGGCCTCATATATAGCAAGACTATGGGATTAAGTTATTTTGCTTTTTATGCAATTTAAAGACTTCTGAAGGGCACACTTCTTCTACCCAATGATCTGATTCCAGAAGGAGTCCAAGGAGAAACAGCAAGTGTTAGGAAAGAGGTGTGACAAAGGCAAAAGCAGTATAACCCTGACATGGCATTAGCACCCTTTCTCCTGGGTAAGACAGCTGGCCCCTGGGTAAGTCCAAGCTTGGAATAAGAGAGAATGAGAAAGAAGAAAGTACGTGTGAGAGGAAACAACTCCTTTCTTTTTTCAAATCCTTCCAGTCTTCTTCATCTCAGAAAACAAAGTTTTATTAAGTAGGGCCAGTAGCAATCTTGTGTTAGTGTTGCTCAACCATCTCTCTGTTGTCACAAGCATCTCAGACTCTTCTGTCACCTTAAGTTACCCATAGTTGGATAAATGAAAGACTCTTTCTTCCCATGCTCTGATTCTTTCCTGGTACCTTTCTTCCTTCTTCAAATACAGCACAGCCTCCACACCATAGAGTACAATATACCTATAAAAGAGGAATGAGGAAAATCTCTGTATACAACTGCAGAGCATTTTCCAGTATATATTGTTGAGAGAAAACAATCAAAATATAGAAATGTACAGTTTGAGGCTAGGATATAGCTCAGTGGTTGAGTGCTTGCCTAGCATATGCAAGGCCCTGGGTTCAATCCCCAGCACCACCCAAACAAAAAAGTATACAGTTTGCTACAATTATCTAAGAAAAGAAGAGCAGAGCTATATAAGAAAGAGATGCTTGTATTAAAAATAAACAGTGGAGGCGAGCAAGTGGTGGCGCACACCTGTAATCAAGCACTTGGGAGGCTGAGGCAGGAGGATCACGAGTTCAAAGCCAGCCTCAGCAATGGCGAGGCACTTAGCAACTCAGTGATCCCCTGTCTTTAAATAAAATATAAAAAAGGGCTGGGGATGTGGCTCAGGGGTCGAGTGCCCCTGAGTTCAATCCCAGGTACCAAAAAATAAAATAAACAGTGGAGACACTCAAGATGTAGCTCAGTGACAGAACACATGCTTAGCATGTGGAAGGCCCTGGGTTCAAACCCCAGCACCCAAATTAAACAAGCAAACAATGGAGAGTTCACAGCCCTTGCCCTGCCTCCCTCCACCAGCCCAGCCTGCTCACACCCAGAGAGCTGCTAGCTCCACTGTGTTATGTGTGGCATGTGGGCCCTTTTGGGCAGCAATGATTGCCCCTCCTGGTGTCCAAGTATATAAGGATGGCACAGACAGGCCCAGATGCCCTTTGTCTTGAGAATGTCAACAGACAAACCAACAGGTGCTTTGAATTTTACCAGTGGTGTGATTGACCAAGATCTGGAATGCAGCCAATTGATTGAAAAAATAGCCTTATTTGTGGTTCTATTACAGTGATGAAATTTACAACCACAAGAAGATGTAACACCATCTTAGATTATAAATCCAAAGTAGACAGTGAGATCATCTTTCATCTTTATGACAAAGGAGGAACTGAACAAGCAATTTATATGTTGGATGGTTATTTCTGTTTGTCTATTTATTTACTTATTTATTTATGGATACTCTCAATAAAAATGTATTCCTGGGCAGAGATATCTATGGGGTCAAAAATTTGTTTAAAGCCATGACAGAAGATAGATTTTTTTGTCCATGTGTTCACAAGCTATAGATCTCGTTAATTTGAAGGACTTTGTAACTCCTTTTTAAAAAGTGGAGCCCCTTCTTCAAAAGACAAGGCATGAAACCATGATATGACCTGTATAGCTTGCTATTTATCCTGAATAATTAAAAGTTGCAGGAGCCCTAATTAAGGAGATAGCTAATATTGCGGTTAGCTGTGAGCCATAAGCATTACCACCTTCCGTAATCTCGTGAGATTTAGCCCGGGACATTGTGGATAGGGTCGGTGCCATTTGAATGATCTCGTGAGACTTGGCCGGGGGAGTTTGGATCGGGTCGGTGCCATTTTTTTGTGTGGTGTGGTGTGGTGGTGGTTGGCAGAGTATGGATAGCGTGTGGGAGTTGTTGCTGGAGCCAGAGAGAAAGGATAGCAGAATAAAGAGCCTGTTTGTTTCCAGTCTGCCTCTGAACTTATTCCCTTGGCATTGTTGCTCCAAGCGGCAATAGCTTAAGACAGCAACAGGTGGTGGCCCTCACGGGGAGTTCAGCTGGCAGGTAAGAACAGAAAATGGGAGCGAAAATAACAAAAGGTCGGATAATAAAAGCCATGGATGAGTTTTTCGATATCGCGGACTCAGTGGATAGTGAGGAAAGCGATCAAGAAAGCATAGCCTCTGAGTCAGTTAATACCAGTGGGAAGAGTAGTGGTGTAAATTCAAAAGTAAGAGCTGCAAAAGCCATCAGAAACTTATTGAAATTAGCTGAAGAATATGTACTCTCCTTAGAAGCTGAAATTCAGGATACCAGTAAAAGTGATAGTAGTGAAGAGGAATCAAAAGATGATTCTGGGAGCATAGTCTCCATTAAAAGAACAAAAAGAAAATAAATGGGAAAAAGGACCATCAAGTAGAGGAACCAATTGTGTCCTCTACTCCCCCATGGGTGGAATTCATTAAAGAAAATATGAAGGGTATTACTAGGCGTTTGCAAACCCTAGAAACAGAAATAAGAAGTCTTTCTGAGGGCTTATGCGCGTTCGAGGGTAACTCACAGATACAATGGGAACTGCCAGTATTTGAAATTGAAAATGGACAGAGGGTCCACCAGCCAGTAGATTTCAAAACAATAAAAAATCTCAAAGAGGGGGCTGGGGTTGTGGCTCAGCGGCAGAGTGCTCGCCTCGCACGTGTGCGGCCCGGGTTCGATCCTCAGCACCACGTAAACATAAATGCATTGCATTGTGTACAACTAAAGTAAATAAATAAATATTTAAAAAAAAAATCTCAAAGAGGCAGTAATGACATATGGGCCCCAAGATCCTATCACGCTGAGTATGCTGGAGTCCCTTAACATCTTTAACTTAACCCCCTCAGACTGGAAAAGTCTATGTAAAGCAACTTTAAGTGGGGGGCAATACTTGGTTTGGCAATCGCAATTTCAAGAACTTTGTATAGAAACGGCTAAAAGAAATGCAGCTGCAGTGTTTGGAGACCATAATATAGAAATACACACAGGAGAGGGGCAGTTCGCAGTCTCACGGGCTCAAAAATATTATTTCCCAGGTGTATATGCTCAAATATATCCAGCTGCCTTACAGGCATGGAAAACTTTACAAGGACCTGGGGATCTACAAGGTAGCTTGTCAAAAGTGATTCAAGGACCTAATGAGCCATATGCTGACTTTGCTGATCGACTTTTGAGAACTGCAGGGAGATTGTTTGGAGACATTGATCAAGCTACGCCATTAGTTGTTCAATTAGCATATGAAAATGCTAATAAATATTGCCACGAAGCCATCAGGCCATGGAGAAATAAAAAGGATCTTTCCATATATATACAACTATGTAAAGATATAAATGACACCTTTGTCACAGGAAATGTGATTGCAGCTGCAATGAGAGATGCTTCCCCTCAAAATTTCACAAGGGCTCAACCTAGACATTATAATCAATCAGGATATTCCAGGCAAAATTATCATAATCAATCAGGCTATTCTGGGCAAAATCCCCAAGGTGAGATAAGACCAAGCTCATACTGTGCCCCAGGCCACTGCCCCAGGTATAAAAAGGGAAATCATTGGGCCAATAAATGCCATTCAAAATTTGACAACTATGGAAATCCTTTGTTCTGGAATTCAAAAAACGGGGCACGGGGCCCAATGACCTGGGGCCCACAAATGTACGAGGCATTGGAGGAGGAGTATCCTCAAGCATCCACTCAGATGCTTCCGCGACACAATCCCTACTACCCATCCACTCCCTCGCCAGAGGAACAGGAGGAAATGCAGGATTAGACCTCTGTTCCACTGCCCGAATAGTGTTAACACTTGAAATGGGGGTTCAACTGATTACCACAGGAGTCAGGGGACCTCTTCCCTCAGGGACTATATGACTTATTCTCGTGGGAAGTCCTGAAAGCTTATTAGGTTTGCAAGTGACCCCAGGTGTAATAAACTCAGACTACAAAGGGGAAATAAAAATAATGCTTAGCTCACCCCAAAGTATGAGTTCTATTAATCAAGGAGATAGAATTGCTCAGCTGCTCCTCCTTCCAAATGTCCATAATTCATTTAAAATGAGTATGCCTCAAAAAAGGAACAATAGAGGATTTTGTTCCACTGACTGGAGACCCATGGCTTGCTGAGTTCGAGATTGTTCAAGAAGGCCTATGTGTAAAGTAAAAATCCAAGGAATAGAGATGAAGGGACTGATAGACACTGGAGCTGACTCTACCATCATTAATCTACGGCAATGGCCCAAGCACTGGCCTCTGCAAAAAGCTTCAACCAGTTTAAGAGGCTTGGGAGATAATAACCTCCCAGAGAAAAGTGCGGTAATTTTAAAATGGGAGGATGATGAAGGACATAAAGGAACATTTCAGCCTTATGTTTTTCCTAACCTACCAGTTACTTTATGGGGAAGAGATATTTTGCAACAAATGGGAGTACACCTTGCAACCAAGCCTGCAGGTGTTAAATGTGAAAATCTACAGGGTAATCTTAACCCTAAAAGAAATCATTATCAAAAAGTACAGGGTAATCTTAATCCGAAAAGAAATCATTATCAAAAAGTACAGAGTAATCTTAACCCTAAAAGTAATCATTATCATAAAGGAAAAAGATATTTTTTTTCGGGGCCACTGAGAAAATAATTTTGAAAATACCATGGCTTTCTGATAAGCCAGTGTGGGTCCCTCAGTGGCCCCTATCTAAAGAGAAATTACAAGCAGCCCACCTACTAGTTCAGGAACAACTAGAAGCAGGACATATAGAACCTTCCACCTCTCCCTGGAATTCCCCCATATTTGTGATCAAGAAAAAATCAGGAAAATGGCGATTGTTATACGATCTTAGAAAAATTAATAAAACCATGCAAATCATGGGCCCTACTCAACCTGGACTTCCTAATCCTGTAGCCATTCCAAAAAATTTCCATCTTATTCGTCTTGATATAAAGGATTGTTTCTTTTCTATTCCTCTACACCCTCTGGATACCCCCAGGTTTGCATTTTCAGTTCCTTCTATTAACAATAATGGCCCTGATCAGAGATATCAATGGAAAGTTTTGCCGCAGGGAATGGCTAATAACCCCACTATGTGCCAAATCTATGTAGATAAAGTTATTCAGCCTATCAAAAATAAATACCCAGAGCTTATGTGCCTCCATTATATGGATGATTTTTTGCTTGCTCATCCTAATCAAGAAGTCTTATTCACCATATTTAGTGATATATCAGAAAACTTGAAATGATATGGACTAAACATTGCCAAGGAAGAGGTTCAAATTATATCTCCAATATTATATCTAGGATTCCAAATTATGGACACTTTTATTAGGCCTCAAAAAATATTAATTAATAAGGAGCATTTGGCCACTCTCAATGACTTTCAAAAATTGCTAGGAGATATTAATTGGCTTCGCCCTACACTAAACCTCACTACTGGCCAACTAAAACCTTTATTTGACATCCTTCACGGGGACCCTGATCCATTTTCACCACGAACATTGACTCCTGATGCTAGGAAAGCTTTAAAGTTAGTAGAAAAAGCCATCGAAGGAGCTCATTGTGATAGATTTAACTCAACTGCTGATATTGATTATTATTTCTTCAAAATA
Source organism: Tamias sibiricus (assembly GCA_025594165.1). Lineage (NCBI taxonomy): Eukaryota > Metazoa > Chordata > Mammalia > Rodentia > Sciuridae > Tamias > Tamias sibiricus. Next base: position 87,116,483 of record CM046663.1, on the reverse strand, counting down.
TACACCCACAGGAGTATTTTGGCAACAAGGGCCTTTATTATGGATACATTTGCCCGTTTCTCCTAAAAGTATAATTGAGTCTTATACCTCCATGGTGGCTAAACTTATTCTTCAAGAACTTAAGACTTCTACTAAAATATTTGGCATTCACCCTGCTACTATTATTACTCCCCATTCATCATCACAGATTGAATATTTATGCTTCAATGATAATGATTGGGCTATAGCTAGATGCTCTACTTCTGCAAATTTTGATTATCATCTTCCTAAGTCTCCTATATTATCTTTTTGTATCAATCATCCTATTATATTTCCACAGGTAATAAAAAAATCAACCTATTCCTAAGGCATTAAATGTATTTACAGATGGGTCCTCAAATGGTACTGCTGCAGTAGTCACTACAAAAGAAAATATGACTTACATAACTGCACACAAATCAGCTCAACTAGTGGAAATGGAAGCTATGGTAAGAGCTCTGGAAAATTTTAGAGAGCAGCCCATGAACATTTTTTTTCAGATAGCCACTATATTGTACATGCTGTCCCAAAATTAGAGCTAGCAGGACCAATAGCACCTCATACTCCAGCCTTTAAATTGTTTTATCAAATACAAAAACTTTTGTGGGCAAGAAAAGAACCTCTATTCATAGGCCATATTAGAGCACATACCAACTTGCCTGGTCCCCTCCATGAAGGTAATCAAAACGCTGATGACCTTACCCAAACAATCTTTATACTTTCAGCGCTCCAGCAAGCTACTTTATTTCACTCCCAGTTTCACGTCAACAGCCCCACCTTGCAGCGTAGGTTTAAAATCACAAAGGAGGAAGCCAGAACAATTGTAAAAGATTGTAAATCTTGTATGACACATTTGCCCAATCCTCATTTTGGTGTTAACCCTAGAAAATTAATGCCCAATCATTTGTGGCAGATGGATGTTACTCATGAGCCAAGTTTTGGAAAATTGTGATTTATTTATGTGACCATAGATACATGCTCAGGCGTGATTTTTGCGTCCTTACATTCTGGAGAAAAAGTTAAAGATGTTACATCTCATTGTTTGCAAGCTTTTGCTGCATTGGGCATCCCCAAAATGCTTAAAACAGATAATGGCCCTGCATATACGTCCTCATCTTTCAAACAGTTTTGCAAAAAATTCAATATATCCCATAAAACAGGCATCCCATACAATCTTCAGGGTCAGGGCATTATTGAAAGAGCAAACTGCACATTGAAAATTATGTTATTAAACAAAAAGAAGGAAATTGGAAAAGTCCTAGGGACAGATTGGCAGTTGCCCTGTTTACCTTAAATTTTTTAACTTTAGACTCTAATGGTTATTCTGCTGGAGACAGACATTGGAACCCACACCAACAACATAAACCTTTGGTTTACTGGAAAGATGTTCTTTCAGGTACATGGAAGGGTCCAGATCCAGTATTAATTTGGGGGGAGAGGATCTGTTTGTTTTTCCAAAGCACGAATCCTCTCCAATATGGATACCATCTAGATTAATAAAGCAAGTACCAAATCAAAAGGATCAAAATGAAGTTGTTGAAGAATCAAGATTAATAAAAAAGGTACAAAATCAAGAGGACCAAGATGAAGGCATGGAATGATTCCCTTAAAAGAGTCCTTCAAAATATTTCACAACTTAAGTGTCATTCCTCCCGGCTGGGACGAGGAGATCTCTCTTTAGTGTGCACACAATTGTATTTTTTCTCTTTTTATATATGTCTTTATGTCTGTGCAATTTCATGTAATTGTGATGTCACAAATATATGTTTGTAGGTTTGTGCGTCTGTCCAGTGTGATGTCACAAATAACAAAGCGCTTATGAAAATAGATATATATCTATGGATCCAAATAACTTTAATTCATTTAAGTTTAAGAGTATTCAATTTGGGTAAATAATTTAATAAGTGAAGGTACCTTCAATTTTGATTTTTAGGTGTCCCAGGGATTTCTCTTTAGCGAAAAATTTGACTAGTGCTCTATAACCTGATATTTTGGTGTTTTGACATAGGAATGTTTATTTGTAATTAACTTTATTTGTTTTATAGCTGATTAATTTGAGTTATTTCAACAGATAATCTCATGGGAGGTTACAGAGACTCGAGGATTCCAGCTAACAAATTATTTTTCCAAAGTGCCTTTAGCTTTTCTTTAATCTATATTTAATGCAGTAAATACCCTCAGTCTTTCTTTATTTTGTTCTGAATATGATATTTTACCAGCTTATGTTTGTGGGAGCTCAAGCAGCAATGTGTGTGAGCAGAAATCAACTTTAATTTTCTAATCTAATAATTCTATTTTTTAGTTTGACAACTCGCCTCTTGACTCAGTGCCGGAATAGCACTGCCTTTCCTTTAATAATTGATGCTTGAGTTTCTAGGTAGTGGACCCTGAAGATTTGCCGGTGGAATTGTCTAGACATAAAAAAGACAGCTGCTGCTACAGCTGCAAGGATCGCGGTCGCTGCAAACATCCCTGCTGCTCAAGCATCAAACAACCTCACCAGCAGTGTGGCCTTTGCTCTGCATGCATGGGGCCTCCTAGATCAACATGTTATAACAAGTGTACATTTTGATCTTTCATTGTCTGGGACTTTACGGGACAATGCCTTGCGGGCATTGTCTAGAGAACTCAGTGTGTTACTAGAAAGAACTCAGGGCAGCTGATTTGTTTAAAAAATTTGATATGTTATGCAACTTGGCTCGTCAGCAGAAGGCTTATCGCCTTAAAGCCACAGCATCTACCCACAATTGGACGGCTGTTAGTCATCATACACAGTCCATCCTGAAGGGCTCCATTGGATGGCTGGTAGCCAATGACGGGTAAGATCACCAGAGGGGGACAACCTAAGACAGGCACAGTCGCACAGGACAGTCTCATGTGGCCGACATATCAACCTAAGACAGGAGTCAAGGGCACAGCCTTGATTATCCGATGACGGGTAAGAATGTTGGTTGCACATGGATGTCCTAGAGCATCCCCTCTTTTAAAACAAAATGAGGGGAAATGCAGGAGCACTAATTAAGGAGATAGCTAATATTGCGGTTAGCTGTGAGCCATAAAGATGTTCAAACATTACCACCTTCCATGGTCTCGTGAGACTTGGCCCGGGACATTGTGGATCGGGTGGGCACCATTTGCATGGTCTCGTGAGACTTGGCCCCGGGGGATTTTGGATCGGGTCAGTGCCATTTTTTTTTTGTGGTGTGGTGTGGTGGTGTTTGGTAGAGTGTGGATAATGTGTGGGAGTTGTTGCTGGAGCCAGAGAGAAAGGATAGCAGAATAAAGAGCCTGTTTGTTTCCAGTCTGCCTCTGAACTTATTCCCTTGGCGTTGTTGTTCCAAGCGGCAATCACTTCAGACAGCAACAAAAAGTCATCTTATTACAGTGATAAATGCATACCTATGTTCATAACAGCACAATTCACAATTGCCAAATTATGGAACCAGCCTAGGTATCCATCAACAGATGAATGGATAAGAAAATGTGGTAAATATACACAATGGAGCTTTATTCAGCCATAAAGAAAAATGGCATTGGCAGGAAAATGGATGGAACTAGAGACTACTGTGTTAAATAAAGTAAGTCAAACTCAGAAGAGGGTCATTTTATTGTTGTTGTTTTGTTGGTTTTGGTACTGGGGATTGAACTCAGGGGCACTTGACCACTGGGCCACATCCCCAGCCCTTTTTTTGTATTTTATTAGAGAAATGGTTACTGCTCTGGAGGCTGAGGCAAGAGGATCATGAGTTCAAAGGCAACCTCAGCAACTTAGCAAGGCCGTAAGCAACTTAGACCCTGTCTCTAAGTAAAATATAAAAAATGATTGGGGATATGGCTCAGTGGTTGATTGCCCCTGGCATTGATCCCCAGTACCCTCCCCCCAAAGAAAAGAAATTAAATGAAATTATTACTAATAGAGTGGGGGAAGGACTAGATATGAAGTCAGGTCTGTTTTATATATTTGGCTTTGGCATCATGTAAATGGCTTCTGTATTTGTTTAGAGATAGGGATCTTACTATGTCACTCAGAATGACCTCAACAGGGACTGAGACAAGGGGTCAGGTTAGCCTCTTGTCTCAGCCTTGAGGCTTCAGGCACCCACCACTGTGCCATAAATATTTTAAATAGCTCTAAAATAATTAACTGTTAGCAATCACTAAGTATCAAAAGCTAAATGAAATCACTATAAATCTTCAGTGACCACCTAACTACTAAATGCAATGGCTTTGCTTCAGAATGCAATCAACTTCTCTATATAATCTGGTGTTGTTGAACACCTGACACAGTATGACATTCTCTTCCTTTTTGGCTTTTCTGAGACCTTCTCTTCTGATCTACCTTAAAAATCTCTGATTTCACCTCTCAGTATACTTCATTGGCTCCTCTTCATCTTCCATCTTTTCAATATAGGTAATTCTCATTCTTGATTTACTGGTTTTTGTTTTTGTCATTTTGTGTGTGTGTGTGTGTGTGTGTGTGTGTGTGTGTGTGTGTGTGTGTAGTTTTTGGTTGGTTGGTTGGTTGGTTGGTTGGTTTTATTTTTGTCCTACTGAAACTGAACCCAGGGGTTCTCTACCACTGAGCTATATCCCTAAAACTTGCAATCCTCCTGACTCAGCCTTCCAAGTAGCTGGGATTACAGGTGTGTGCCACCCTCTAGGCTTAACATATTTTTTTTCTTTTTTTAAAATATTTTTTAGTTGTAGATGGACACGATATCTTTCTTTCTTTCTTTCTTTATTTTTATTTATTTATTTTTTGTGTGGTACTGGGGATTGAACTCAGGGGCACTCGACCACTGGGCCAAGTCCCCAGCCCATTTTTTTTTTTTTTTTTTGTATTTTATTAGAGACAGGGTCTCACTGAGTTGCTAAGTGCCTCGCCATTGCTGAGGCTGGCTTTGAACTCGTGATCCTCCTGCCTCAGCCTCCCAAAGTGCTGGGATTACAGGCGTGCGCCACCGCGCCCGGCTTAACTTACTCTTCTTAATGTACTACCCACCCCCACCAGTAAGACCACATATTCTCCTGTCTTCTATTAGACATGTTTACATTAATATATAATCATGAGAAAATAAGATCAATATGAGATTGTTTACTAAAGATAAATATTTTCATGGAGAAACAAAAGTTTTATTTCAAGGGAATGCTATAAAATACTTTCCTTGAGGATGTGGGAGCACAGCTTAGTGGAAGAACAAAGACTCAAAGTTATTATGAGAAACAAGCAAGTAAAGAATAGAAATATGGGGTCTGGGGCTGGGGCTCAGCGGCAGAGCACGCACCTCACAGGTGTGCGGCCCGGGATCGATCCTCAGCACCATGTAAACATAAATGCATTGCATTGTATACAACTAAAGTAAATAAATAAATATTAAAAAAAAAAAAAAGAATAGAAATATGGGGCTGGGGTTGTGGTTCAGTGGTAGAGCGCTCGCTTAGCACGTGTGCGGCCTGGGTTCGATCCTCAGTACCACGTAAAAACACATTTTGTACAACTAAAAGCAAATAAATAAATATTAAAAAAAGAATAGAAATATCCTCAATAATGTACATAAAGACAATGAAAGAGGAGTTAAATGCATGCCCGCAAAACAAAAGAAACCGCCGGGCGCGGTGGCGCACGCCTGTAATCCCAGCACTTTGGGAGGCTGAGGCAGGAGGATCGCGAGTTCAAAGCCAGCTTCAGCAATGGTGAGGCACTTAGCAACTCAGACCCTGTCTCCAAATAAAATACCAAAAAGGGCTGGGGATATGACCCAGTGGTCGAGTGCCCCTGAGCTCAATCCCCGGTACCACACACACACACACACAAAAAAAAAAGAAACCCATAATAATTCAAAATGAGTTAAAAGAAATAAAAAAATAGAGTGTATTGGTGTAGTCACCGGAAAGGGATTTGCAGCCCTGAACGGCGGCGCCGCGGGAAGGAGTCGGGATGGAGACGAAAAAATTCTTTAATCTTTCTCTCTCTGTCTCTTGTAATTTCTAACACCACATACACACTCTCACAAGAAACCAAGACTCCTACTCTTACAAGAAACTACAATATATCTATACAATAGCGATAACCCCGTCCATTCTCTCTCAGGTCTCATCTCACGTGCCCGAGCAGGAATGGCGCTAGCCTGATATGCTGAGTCACGGCTCAAGTCTCTCAAGATCCTGAGCCAAGTCCTGCGAGATCCCAGGCCAAGTCCTGTGAGACTATGGAAGGTGGCAATGCCCAAACATCTCCATGGCCCGTAGTCAACCGCAATCTTAGCCATCTCCCCAAACAGGGCTCCTGCAATTTGGAAAAATAAGAGGCCCAGAAGAGCCAAAGCAATACCAGACCTTAAATTATACTACCCAAGTTGTAGTAAAAAATATGGCATGGTACATGAAGACCAATGGTACAGAATAGAAGACACAGAGATAAACCCACATAAATACAGTTATCTCATACTAGACAAAGACACCATAAACAAACATTGGAGAAAAGATCGCCTCTTCAACAAATGGTACTGGGAAAACTAGAAATCCATATGTATCAAAATGAAATTAAATCCCTATCTCACACCCTGCATAAAAATCAACTCAAAGTAGATCAGGGACCTAGGTATTAGACCAGAGGCCCTGCCCTAGAAGTAAGAGTAGGCCCAAATCTACATCATGTCAGCTTAGGAACCAAATTCCTCAATAAGACTCCTAAAGGGCAAGAAGTAAAATCAAGAATCAATAAATGGGGGCTGGGGGTGTGGCTCAGCGGTAGAGCGCTTGCCTAGCACGTGCGTCGGCCCGGGTTCAATCATGAGCACCACGTATAAATAAATGCACTGTGTTACAACTAAAAGCAAATAAATATTTTTTAAAAAAAGAATCAATAAATGGGATGGTATCAAACTAAAAAGTTTCCTTACAACAAAGGAAATGATCAAGTATGTGAGAACAGGGACTGAGGTTATAGCTCAGAGGTAGAATGCCTGCCTCGCACGTGTAAGGCATTGGGTTCACTCCTCAGTACCACATTAAAAAAACAGAATAGAAGCCGGGTGTGGTGGCGCACGCCTGTAATCCCAGCACTTTGGGAGGCTGAGGCAGGAGGATTGCGAGTTCAAAGCCAGCCTCAGCAATGGCGAGGCACTTAGCAACTCAGTGAGACCCTGTCTCTAATAAAAAAAAAATACAAAAAAGGGCTGGGGATGTGGCCCAGTGGTCGAGTGCCCCTGAGTTCAATCCCCGGTACCACAAAAAAAAAAAAAAAAAAAAAAAAAAAAAAAAAAAAAAAACAGAATAGAGATATAGTGTCCATCTACAACTAAAGAAATATTTTTTTAAAAAAAATTGAGGACAGCACTATAAAATGGGAGAAAACCTTTGCCATCTTCACCACAGATAGTGCATTAATCTCCAGGATATATAAAGAACTCAAAAAACTTAACACCTGGGGCTGGGGTTGTGGCTCAGCAGTAGAACACTTGCCTAGTGTGCGCGGCCCGGGTTTGATCCTCAGCATCATGTAAAAATAAAAGCATTGTGTAAAACTAAAACAAATAAATTTTTGTGTGTGTGTGTGGTATTGGGGATTGAACTCGGGGCACTTGACCACTGGGTCACATCCCCAGCCCTTTTTTGCATTTTATTTGGAGACAGGGTCTCACTGAGTTGCTAAGTGCCTCGCCATTGCTGAGGCTAACTTTGAACTCGCAATCCTCTTGCCTCAGCCTCCCAAAGTGCTGGGATTACAGGCGTGCGCCACCACGCCCGGCTAAATAAATATATTTTTTAAAAAACTTAACACCCAGCCGGGCGCGGTGGCGCACGCCTGTAGTCCCAGCACTTTGGGAGGCTGAGGCAGGAGGATCGCGAGTTCAAAGCCAGCCTCAGCAATGGCGAGGCACTTAGTAACTCAGTGAGACCCTGTCTCTAAATAAAATACAAAAAAGGGCTGGGGATGTGGCCCAGTGGTCAAAGTGCCCCTGACTTCAATCCCCGGTACCAAAAAAAAAAAAAAAAAACTTAACACCCAAAAGAACCAAATAACCCAATCAATAAATGGGCAAAGGAATTGAACTTCACAGAAGAAATATGATGGATCAACAAATACATGAAAAAATGTTCAACTTCACTAGATATTGGAGAAATGCAAATTAAAACTACACTGACATTTCATCTCACTCCAGTAAGAATGCAATTATCAAGAATACAAGCAACAATAAGTGTTGGCAAGGATGCTGGGAAAATGGTATATTCATACATTGCTGGTGGGACTGCAAATTGATGCAACCACTATGGAAAGCAGTATGGAGATTCCTCAGAAAACTCAGAATGGAACCACCATTTGACCCAGTTATTCCACTCCTTGGCATATGCCCAAAGGACTTAAAATCAGCATATTAGAGTGACACAGCCACATCAATGTGTATAGCAGCTCAATTCACAAAAGCTAAGCTATGGAGTCAACCTAGGTGCCCTTCAACAGATGAATGGACAAAGAAAATGTGTTACCTATACACAATAGGATATTACTCAGCCATAAAGAAGAATGAAATGATGGCATTTGCTGGTAAATGGATGAAGTGGAGACTATCATGCTAAGTGAAATAAATCAATCCCATAAAACCATTGGCCAAATGTTCTCTCTGATATTTGGATGGTGACTCATAATAGGTAGGGGGTGGAGAATATCAGGTTCACTGGATTGGACAGGGTGGAGTGGGGGGAAGGGAGAGAGGATTGAAATGGGGAAGACAGTAGAATTAATCAGACATAACTTTCCTATGTTCATACGTGAATACTTGACTAATGTAACTCCACATCATGTACAACCACAAAAATGGGAAGTTAGGCTCCATATATGTATGATATGTCAAAATACATTCTGGGCTTGGGCTGTGGCTCAGTGGTAGAGCACTTGCCTAGCACATGTGAGGCACTGGGTTTGATACTTAGCACCACATACAAAAAAACAAGCAAATAAAATAAAGGCATGCTATCTATCTACAACTACAAAAAAAATACATTCTACTGTCACTTATAACTAAAAAGAACAAAATAAAAACATGATACAGGAGCTATGAAAAGCAGTGTTGAGGTTCCTCAAAAAATTAAAAATTGAATTACCATATGATCCATCAATTCCACTTCTGGATATATATGCAAAAGAATTGAAAGCAAGATGTTAAATATATATTAGCATACCATGTTTACAGCAACATTACTCACAATAGCCAAGAGGTAGAAGTAATTCAAACTACAGTCAAGAGATAGATAAGCAAAATGTGGTACATACATACAAAGAAAGAGAATACTGCCATATCCTGCAACATGCATAAAGCTTAAAGACATTATGCTATGTGAAATAAGCCAGTTACAAAAAAAATAAATATTGTATAATTTTAGCCGGACGCGGTGGTCCACGCCTGTAATCCCAGCACTTTGGGAGGCTGAGTCAGGAGGATCGCGAGTTCAAAGCCAGCCTCAGCAATGGCGAGGCACTTAGCAACTCAGTGAGACCCTTTCTCTAATAAAATACAAAAAAGGGCTGGGAATGTGGCCCAGTGGTCTAGTGCTGCTGAGTTCAATCCCCGGTACCAAAAAAAAAAAAAAAATATTGTATAATTTTCCTTATATGCAGTATCTAAAGTAGTCAAATTCATAGAAATAGAAAGTAGAATGGTTGTTGCCAGGAACTGTATAGGAGAAATGGGAAGTTAGGTTTAATAGGCATAGAGTTTCAGCTTTGCAAAATGAAAAAAAATTTTTAGCTATTTTAATTTATATCCTAAAATAGTCACAGTTAGCTTTCCCTCAAAGCCATTAAAAGGATGGGGTACAGGCTGGGTGTGGTAGGAGATGACTCTAATCTCAGCAACTCAGGAGACTGAGGCAGGAGGATCCCAGCCTGCTCAACTTAGTGAGACCCTGTCTCAAAACAAAAAATTTTGCTGGGCACACTGGAGCATGCATATAATCTCATCGTCTTGGGAGACTGATGCAGGAAGATTGTGAGTTCAAAGCAGCCTCAGCAAAGTGAGGCACTAAGCAACTCAGTGAGACCCTGTCTTTTTAAATAAAATACAAAATAGGGATAGGGATGTGGCTCAGTGGTTAAGTACCCCTGATCAATCCTGGTACCCAAAAAAAAATTTTTTTAAAGGGCTGGGGATGTGGCTTAGTGGTAACATGACCCTTAATTCAATCCCCAGTACTGGGGGGAAAAAAGATGAGGGTACAAAACCTCAATTAGGAGGAGTAAAGGGTTTATTTCTTTGAGCATATTGTATAATAGTACATGATAATGAACTGTACATTTCAAAATCACTGATAGTGAATTTCAAATGTTCTTATCACAAAAATGTTAAGTTCAGGGTTGATGTATAACTTAATTAGTTTGATTTAATTATTCAACATTGTCATAATAGCACTTTGTACTCCAAAAATATATACAACTAAAATTTTCAGTTTAAAGTTTTTTTTTTTTTTTTTTTTTTTAATATTTTTATTTATTTGGTTGTTGTCACTGGAAAGGGATTGCAGCCCGGAACGGCAGCGCTGCGGGAAGGAGCCCGGAGACAGGATGGCAATGAAAAAATTCTTTTATCTTTCTCTTTCTGTCTCTTGTAATTTCTAATACCACATACACACTCTCACAAGAAACCAAGGCACGTACTCTTACAAAAAAACTACAATATATATATATACAATAGGGTTAACCCCATCCGTTCTCTCTCAGGTCTCATCTCACGTGCCCGAGCAGGAATGGCGCTCACACCCGATCTGCTGAGTCACGGCTCAAGTCTCTCGAGATCCTGGGCCAAGTCCCGCGAGATCCCAGGCCAAGTCCCGTGAGACTACGGAAGGCCGCAATGCCCAAAAATGTCCATGGCCCGTAGTCAACCGCAATCTTAGCTATCTCCCCAAACAGGGCTCCTGCATTTTCCCCCTTTTGTTTTAAAAGAGGGGATGCTCTAGGACGTCTATGTGCAACCAACATTCTTACCCATCATCGGATAATCAAGGCTGTGCCCTTGACTCCTGTCTTAGGTTGATATGTCGGCCACATGAGACTGTCCTGTGCGACTGTGCCCGTCTTAGGTTGTCCCCCTCTGGAGATCTTACCCATCATTGGCTAACCAGCCATCCAATGGAGCCCTTTAGGATCGACTGTGTAAGATGACTAACAGCCGTCCAATTGTGAAGAGATGCTGCGGCTTTAAGGTGACAAGCCTTTTGGTGATGAGCCAAATTGCATAGCATATCAAATTCTTTAAACAAATCAGCTGCGCTAAGTTCCATCAAGTAACACAGCGAGCATCAAGTAACACAGTGAGTTCTCTAAACAAATACCCACAAGGTACTGTCCCGTGAAGTCCCAAACAATGAAAGATCAAAATGTCCACTTGTTATAACACGTAGATCTAGGAGGCCCCATGCATGCAGAGCAGAGGCCACACCGCTGGTGAGGTTGTTTGATGTTTGAGCAGCAGGGATGTTTGTAACAACCGGGATCCCTGCAGCTGTAGCAGCAGCCATCTTTTTTATGTCTAGACAATGCCACCGGCAAATCTTCAGGGCCCGCTACCTAGAGACTAAAGCATCAATTATTAAAGGAAAGGCAGTGCTATTCCAGCACTGAGTCAAGAGGCGAGTTGTCAAACTAAAAAATAGAATTATTAGATTAGAAAATTAAAGTTGATTTCTGCTCACACACATTGCTGCTTGAGCTCCCTCAAACATAAGCTGGCAAAATATCATATTTAGAACAAAACAAAGAAAGACTGAGGGTATTTATTGCATTAAAGATAGATTAAAGAAAAACTAAAAGCACTTTGGAGAAATAATTTGTTAGCTGGAACCCTCAAGTTTCTGCATACACAGCAATCCTTTTACCTGTTGAAATAATTGAAATTAATCAGTTATTAAACAAATGAAGTTAATAACAAATAAGCAACCTTATGTCAAAACACCAAAATATCAGGTTATACAGCACTAGTCATATTTTTCGCTAAAGAGAAGTCCCTGGGACACCTATAAAACAAAATTGAAGGTACCTTCACTTATTATTTACCCAAAATGAATACTCTTAAACTTAAATGAATTAGAGTTATTTGGATCCATATATGTGTGTGTGTGTATATATATATATATATATATATGTATATATATATATTCATAAGCGCTTTGTTATTTTTGATGTCACACTGGACAGACGCATACACAAACATATATTTGTGACGTCACATTAAAATAAAATTTAGACAAATACACAGACATAAACACATATATAAAAAGAAAAAAAATACAATTGTGTGCACACTAAAGAGAGATCTCTTCGTCCTGGCCGGGAGGAATGACACTTAATTTGTGACATATTTTGAAGGACTCTTTTAAGGGAATCATTCCATATCTTCATCTTGGTCCTCTTGATTTTGTACCTTTTTTATTAATCTTGATTACTCAACAACTTCATCTTGATCCTTTTGATTTGGTACCTGCTTTATTAATCTAGATGGTATCTATATTGGAGAGGATTTGTGCTTTGGGAAAACACAAACAGATCCTCTCCCCCAAATTAATACTGGATCTGGACCCTTCCATGTACCTGAAAGAACATCCTTCCAGTAAACCAAAGGTTTATGTTGTTGATGTGGGTTCCAATGTCTGTCTCCAGCAGAATAACCATCAGAGTCTAAAGTTAAAAAATTTAAAGTAAACAGGGCAACTGCCAATCTGTCCTTAGGATTTTTCCAGTTTCCTTCTTTCTGTTTTAACAACATAACTTTTAGTGTGTGGTTTGCTCTTTCAATAATGCCGTGACCCTGAGGATTGTATGGGATGCCTGTTTTATGGGATATGTTGAATTTTTTTTTGTTTTTTTTTTGTGGTACCGGGGATTGAACTCAGGGGCACTCGACCACTGGGTCACATCCCCAGCCCTTTTTTGTATTTTTTTATTGGAGACAGGGTCTCACTGAGGTGCTAAGTGCCTCGCCATTGCTGAGGCTGGCTTTGAACTCGCGATCCTCCTGCCTCAGCCTCCCAAAGTGCTGGTATTACAGGCGTGCGCCACCGCGCCCGGCGGGATATGTTGAATTTTGCGCAAAACTGTTTGAAAGATGAGGACGTATATGCGGGCCATTATCTGTTTTAAGCATTTTGGGGATGCCCAATGCAGCAAAAGCTTGCAAACAATGAGATGTGACATCTTTAGCTTTTTCTCCGGAATGTAAGGAAGCAAAAATCATGCCTGAGCATGTATCTATGGTAACATGAATAAATCGCAATTTTCCAAAACTTGGCTCATGAGTAACATCCATCTGCCACAAATGATTGGGCATTAATCTTCTAGGGTTAACACCAAAATGAGGATTGGGCAAATGTGTCATACAAGATTTACAATCTTTTACAATTGTTCTGGCTTCCTCCTTTGTGATTTTAAACCTACGTTGCAAGGTGGTGCTGTTGACGTGAAACTGGGAATGAAATAAAGTAGCTTGTTGTAGCGCTGAAAGTATAAATATTGTTTTTGTAAGTTCATCAGCCTTTTGATTACCTTCATGGAGGGGGCCAGTCAAATTAGTATGTGCTCTAATATGGCCTACGAATAGAGGTTCTTTTCTTGCCCACAAAAGTTTTTGTATTTGATAAAACAATTTAAAGGCTGGAGTATGAGGTGTTATTGGTCCTGCTAGCTCTAATTTTGGGATGGCTTGTACAATATAGTGGCTATCTGAAAAAATGTTTATGGGCTGGTCTCTAAAATTTTCCAGAGCTCTTACCACAGCTTCCAATTCCACTAGTTGCTTTTGTAGTGACTACTGCAGCAGTACCATTTGAGGACCCATCTGTAAATACATTAAATGCCTTAGGAATAGGTTGATTTTTTATTACCTGTGGAAATATAATAGGATGATTGATACAAAAAGATAATATAGGGGACTTGGGAAGGTGATTATCAAAATTTGCAGAGGTAGAGCATCTAGCTATAGCCCAGTCATTATCGTTGAAGCATAAATATTCAATCTGTGACGATGAATAGGTAGTAATAATAGTAGCAGGGTGAATGCCAAATATTTTAGTAGAAGTTTTAAGTCCTTGATGAAGTAAGTTTAGCCACCATGGAGGTATAAGACTCAATTATGGTTTCAGGAGAGACAGGCAAATGTATCCATAATAAAGGCCCTTGTTGCCAAAATACTCCTGTCTGTGTATATTGTGAAGAAATAATAATCAATATCAGCGGTTGAGTTAAATCAAATCTGTCACAATGAGCTCCTTCAATGGCTTTTTCTACTAACTTTAAAGCTTTCCTAGCATCAGGAGTCAATGTTCGTGGTAAGGATGGATCAGGGTCTCCTCGAAGGATATCAAATAAAGGTTTTAATTGGCCAGTAGTGAGGTTTAGTGTAGGGCGAAGCCAATTAATGTCTCCCAATAGTTTTTGGAAATCAATGAGGGTGGTTAAATGTTCTTTATTTATTAAAATTTTGGGGGGTCTAACAAAAGTATCCATGATTTTAAATCCTAAATATAATATGGGAGATCTGGTTTGAACTTTTTCTTCTGCTATATATAATCCGTATTTTTTTTAATTTTCTACCACGTCACTGAATATATTAAAAAAGATTTTTTGATTAGGGTGGGCCAGTAAAATATCATCCATGTAATGTAGACACATGAGGTTTGGATATTTATTTTTAATGGGTTGGATAGCCTTGTCCACATATATTTGGCATATGGTGGGGGTATTAGCCATTCCCTGCAGTAAAACCTTCCATTGATATCTCTGATCAGGGCCATTATTGTTAATAGAAGGAACTGAAAAAGCAAACCTGGGGGCATCCAGAGGATGTAGGGGAATAGAAAAGAAGCAATCCTTTATATCAAGACTAATAACATGGAAATATTTTGGAATAGCTACAGGATTCAGAAGTCCAGGTTGAGTAGGGCCCATGACTTGCACGGTTTTATTAATTTGTCTAAGATCATGTAATAATCGCCATTTTCCTGATTTTTTCTTGATCACAAATATGGGGGAATTCCAGGGAGAGGTGGAAGGTTCTATATGTCCTGCTTCTAATTGTTCCTGAACTAGTAGGTGGGCCGCTTGTAATTTCTCTTTAGATAGGGGCCACTGAGGGACCCACACTGGCTTATCAGAAAGCCATGGTATTTTCAAAATTATTTTCTCAGTGGCCCCGAAGAAAAATGTCTTTTTCCTGTATGATAATGATTTCTTTTAGGGTTAAGCTTACCCTGTACTTTTTTTTTTTTTTTTTTTTTTTTTTTTTTTTTTTTTTTGTACCAGGGATTGAACTCAGCGGCACTAGACCACTGGGCCACATCCCCAGCCCTTTTTTGTATTTTATTAGAGACAGGGTCTCACTGAGTTGCTAAGTGCCTCGCCATTGCTGAGGCTGGCTTTGAACTCACGATCCTCCTGCCTCAGCCTCCCAAAGTGCTGGGATTACAGGCGTGCGCCACCGCGCCTGGCCCCTGTACTTTTTGATAATGATTTCTTTTAGGGTTAAGATTACCCTGTAGATTTTCACATTTAACACCTGCAGGCTTGGTTGCAAGGTGTACTCCCATTTGTTGCAAAATATCTCTTCCCCATAAAGTAACCGGTAGATTAGGTAAAACATAAGGCTGAAACGTTCTTTTATGTCCTTCATCATCCTCCCATTTTAAAATTACCGCACTTTTTTCTGGGAGGTTATTATATCCCAAGCCTCTTAAACTGGTTGAAGCTTGTTGCAGAGGCCAGTGTTTGGGCCATTGACGTAAATTAATGATGGAAGAATCAGCTCCAATATCTATAAGACCCTCCATTTCTATTCCTTGGATTCTTATTTTACACATAGGCCTCCTTGTACAGTCCCGAACCCAGCAAACCATAGGTTTCGAATCAGTGGAACAAAATCCTCTATTGTTCCTATTTAGAGGCATATTCATTTTAAATGAATTATGTAAATTTGGAAGGAGGAGCAGCTGAGCAATTCTAGCTCCCTGATTAATAGAACTTATACTTTGGGGTAAGCTAAGCATTATTCTTATTTCCCCTTTGTAGTCTGAGTTTATTACACCTGGGGTCACTTGCAAACCTAATAAGCTTTCAGGACTTCACCCGATAATAAGTCCTACATTCCCTGAGGGAAGAGGTCCCCTGACTCCTGTGGGAATCAGTTGAACCCCCATTTCAGGTGTTAGCACTATTCGGTCGGTGGAACAGAGGTCTAATCCTGCATTTCCTCCTGTTCCTCTGGCGAGGGAGTGGATGGGTAGTAGGGATTGTGTCGCGGAAGCATCTGAGTGGATGCTTGAGGATACTCCTCCTCCAATGCCTCGTACATTTGTGGGGCCCAGGGCATTGGGCCCCGTGCCCCGTTTTTTGAATTCCAGAACAAAGGATTTCCATGGATGTCAAATTTTGAATGGCATTTATTTGCCCAATGAGTTCCTTTCTTACACCTGGGGCAGCAACCTGGAGGACGGTATGAATTTGGTCTTATTTCTCTTTTGGGATTTTGCCTAGAATAGCCTGATTGATTATGATAATTTTGCCTAGAATATCCTGATTGATTATAATGTCTAGGTTGAGCCCTTGTGAAATTTTGAGGGGCAGCATCTCTCACAGCTGCTGCAATCACATTTCCTGTGACAAAGGCATCATTTATATCTTTACATAGTTGTATATATATGGAAAGATCCTTTTTATTTTTCCATGGCCTGATGGCTTCGTGGCAATATTTATTAGCATTTTCATATGCTAATTGGACAACTAATGGCATAACTTGATCAACGTCTCCAAAAACTCTACCTGCAGTTCTCAAAAGTCGATCAGCAAATTCAGCATATGGTTCATTAGGTCCTTGAATTACTCTGGACAAGCTACCTTGTAGATCCCCAGGTCCTTGTATAGTTTTCCATGCCTTTAAGGCAACTGCGTTTATCTGAGCATATACTCCTGGGGTATAATATTTTTGATCCTGTACATCTGCGAATTGCCCTTCTCCTGTGAGCATTTCTATATTATGGTCTCCAAATACTACAGCTGCATTTCTTTTAGCTGTTTCTATACAAAGTGCTTTGAAATTGTGATCGCCAAACCAAGTATTGTCCCCCACTTAAAGTTGCTTTACACAGACGTTTCCAGTCTGCTGGGGTTAAGCTAAAGGTGTTAAGGGACTCCAGTATACTCAACGTGAAAGGAGCTTGGGGCCCATATGTCATTACTGCCTCTTTGAGATTTTTTATTGTTTTGAAATCTACTGGCTGGTGGCCCCTCTGTCCATTTTCATTTTCAAATACTGGCAGTTCCCAATGTATCTGTGAGTTACCCTCGAGAGCGCATAAGCACTCAGAAAGACTTTTTATTTCTATTTCTAGGGTATGCAAATGCCTAGTGATACCCTTCATATTTTCTGTAATGGATTCTACCCATGGGGGAGTAGAGGACACAAGTTCCTCCACTTGAGGATCCCTTATCTTGGTCTTCCTTAATTTCCTTTTGTTCATTTTCTCAAAATCACTTTTACTTATTTCCTCCTCACTACTACTACTCTCATTGGTTCTAACTGACTCAGTAACATCCTGAGTCCCAGGTTCAATTGACACCATGTATCCTTGAACTATCTCTAATAAATCCTGAATAGCTTTAGCAGCTCGGATCTTTGTCATTTTTGGGACGCTTCTAATACTCTCCTTACTGGTCTTAGTTGACTCAGCGGAAGCTACGCTTTCATGATCGCCTTCACTGTTTTCTAAATCCTCCTCACTAACGACAGACTCAGCTATATCAAAAAATTCATCAAGAGCCTTGTACACTTGGGTCTTAGTTTTTTTTTTTTTTTTTTTTTTTTTTTTGTACTGGGGATTGAACTCAGGGGCACTCGACCACTGGGCCACATCCCCAGCCCTTTTTTTTTTTTTGTATTTTAGTAGAGACAGGGTCTCACTGAGTTGCTAAGTGCCTCGCCACGGCTGAGGCTGGCTTTGAACTCGTGATCCTCCTGCCTCAGCCTCCCAAGTGCTGGGATTATAGGCGTGTGCCACCGCGCCCGGCTGGTCTTAGTTATTTTTGAGCCCATTTTAACCACTCTGACTAGAGACTCCTGCGAGGTTTCTCAGTTCTTACCTGCTGTGCTGAATGCCCTGAACAGGCCACCAACTGTTGCCGCCGGAAAGGGATTGTAGCCCAGAACGGCGGCGCCGCGGGAAGGAGCCCAGAGACAGGATGGCAATGAAAAAATTCTTTTATCTGTCTCTTGTAATTTCTAACACCACATACACACTCTCACAAGAAAGCAAGGCACGTACTCTTACAAAAAAAACTACAATATATATACACAATAGCGTTAACCCTGTCCGTTCTCTCTCAGGTCTCATCTCACGTGCCCGAGCAGGAATGGCGCTCACCCGATCTGCTGAGTCACGGCTCAAGTCTCTCGAGATCCTGGGCCAAGTCCCGCGAGATCCCAGGCCAAGTCCTGTGAGACTACAGAAGGCCGCAATGCCCAAAAATGTCCATGGCCCATAGTCAACCGCAATCTTAGCTATCTCCCCAAACAGGGCTCCTGCATTTGGTTGTACACAATGCATTTTTATTTGTACGTGGTGCTGAGGATTGAACCCGGGTCGCCCACGTGCTAGGCGAGCTCTACCGCTGAGCCACAATCTCAGCCCAGTTTAAAGTTTTTTAAAAAAATTTAAGGATGGGGGGCTGGGGTTGTGGCTCAGCGGCAGAGCGCCCGCCTTGCACGTGCGCGGCCCGGGTTCGATCCTCAGCACCACATAAATATAAATACATTGCATTGTGTACAACTAAAGTAAATAAATAAATATTAAAAAAAAAATTTAAGGTTGGGAAAACTGAGAAACACCATTCCATTGAAGTTCCAGTTGAAGTCATGATAATTTCAATTCACACTGAATTTAAAAAAAAAAAAAATAGTTTCTCCTGCCCCAGCTTACAAGTTAGTTCTCCATTCTCCTCACTCCTGCTCTGTCTTCTCCTGTGAAGCAGCAGCAAATTCCACTCCCAGCAACAGCTTCCCCAGTTAGGATCACAACCACTACACTGAACAAGCAAGACCAAAGAAGATCATTTAATTTGTGTTCATTGTGTCCTCTTCAATTTTTCTAAAGAACACACTTCTTTGAAATCTGAAAACTTCACTCATAAGAAAAATGCCAAGTAAAATTACATTGAGATGACATTTGTCACCTACAAAATTGGCAAAATTCCAAAAGTTTAAAATTGAAACTTTTAAATTGTAACCTTGGGGAAACAGGCACTCTCATACATTGCTCATAGTATTTTGAGGATACAACTCCCATAGATGATCTTTTAGCAATATTTACAACTGAAAGTGCATTTACTCTGACTTAGCATTTCTGCTTTCAGAAAAAAATCCCTACAGATATACCTGTACAGGCAATATGTTTATACACACACATATGTACACATCTACACACAAGATTTTTTTTAATATATATTTATTTGTTTTTAGTTGTACACAATGCCTTTATTCTTACGTTGTGCTGAGGATTGAACCTGGACTGCACACATGCTAGGCGAGCGCTCTACTGCTGAGCCACAACCCCAGCCCCCACACAAGATTTTTTACATTGCATCATTGTTATGATGAAAGATTGAATAACATGTTGAATAAACCATGGTATATCCATTCTACATAATATATTGTTAAATATATTATTAAAATATTATTTAAAATATCATGTATCTATGAAAGAGAATGAGAAATATCTGAATGAACTGATACATAAATAGATCTCCAGGATATATCATCAAGTTTGTTTTTTTAAGCATATCCTGGAATTTACACATCCAGGAGAATCCAGGAATCCATCCTTCCACCTGAACAAGCATTCAATTGGAAGAACTGTCTGAAGTAACTACTTTAGAATTTTAGAGTCCAAACACTTGCAACATCCAAGGCTGAGCTCGACCAAGTGCTTATAAAACTTGACCTTTGACATAGTGGCTTCTGACCCTTATCCTCTCAGCAGTCAGCCATAGGAACAGCAACCCATATTCCAGGGGAAATTCTCATGACATTAAGTAGGGTACTGATTTCTTGGATATGAT
This sequence comes from Tamias sibiricus, assembly GCA_025594165.1. Lineage (NCBI taxonomy): Eukaryota > Metazoa > Chordata > Mammalia > Rodentia > Sciuridae > Tamias > Tamias sibiricus. The sequence goes on along the minus strand of CM046663.1, from coordinate 87,096,370 downwards.
ACCAAAAGTATAAGCAACAAAAGAAAAAACTAAATAGGAATACATAATTTAACGTTTTTGATTCAGCAAGACCCTGTCTCAGAATAGCTGGGCATAGTGACACACACCTATAATATCAGAGACTTGGAAGGCTGAGGCAGGAGTATGGCGAGTTTGAACCCAGCACAGACAACTTAGCAGGACCCTGTCTCAAAATAGAATATAAAAAGGGCTGGTAATGTGGCTTAGTGGTTAAGTGCCCTGGGTTCAATCCCCAGTACTAAAAACAAAAAATTTGCATCAAAGTATACTATCAAAAGAGTAAATGGGACTGGGATTGTGGCTCAGCAGTAGAGTACTCTCCTAGCATGTGTGAGGCCCTGGGTTCGATCCTCAGCACCACGTAAAAATAAATAAACAAAAATAAAGGTTAAAAAAAAGAGTAAAGATAACCCACAGGATAAAAGAAAATATTTGCAAATAATATATCTGATAAGGAGTTAGTATCCAAAATATATAAGGAACTCCCACAACAACAATACAATTCAAAAATAGGCAAATGATTATACAGATTAATAAGCACATGACATGATGCTTAACATCATCAAAACCACAATAAGATACCAGTTCACATCCATTAGAATGGTTATTATTAAAAATAAATAAATAAAAAGAATAAAAATTTTGGCAAGAATGGGGAGAAACTAGAACCCTTGTGAATTGCCCATGGGAACTTAAAACAGTGCTGTCACTGTGAAAAACAGCTTGGCAGTTCCTCAAGAAAGGAAACAGAATTGTCATGTAATTCAGCAATTCCATTGGTAGGTTAAAATGATAAATGTTGTGGATACAGTGGCACATACCTATGATCCCAGCTACTCAGGAGGCTGAGGTAGGAGGATTGCAAATTCAAGCCTTGCCTGGGCAACTCAGTGAGACCCAGTCTCAAAAAAATAAATAAATAAAAAGGGACAGGTGCTCTGTGTCCACCGTGGACAGAGCAACTGTGCTGGACTCCAAGGTGAGAGGCCTGATTTACAGTAGCCAAGCTTGTACCAAAGAGCTCTTCCTGGACAGAACTGAGAAGAACACAGCAAAGATGAACATCAAGAAATCAATCCATTTGATTTTCCCATGGAAAAGTTCTTCACTGAAAAGAATACACATGGTTTTGTCATTGCCAATTCCCATTGTCTATACTGGCAATGGAGGACTGTAAAGTATATTTACTGTCTTTGCAAAGACTGAGGTTGTTGACTCTGACAACTAGGTAAAAGATAAAAAAAAAAAAAAATCACAGCATTCATAGTAGAATGGTACTTTGGAGGAGTTGCTTCATGGAAAACTGAAGATTTTCAACACTTGGGAACTGCGTTTTGAAAATGCTAAAGTGCCCATCCTTCCCAAATACCTTAGAGAAGCTGCGGTCATGTTCAAGGACATTGGGCTCTTTTTCCTTCTTCAAAGAAAGAAGGTGGTATGACATGATATGTTACCATGCTGGAGAATTGGAACGTTTTTGTCCTGGATGGCTGTCAAACCTGAAGTAGGACATATCCACCCACCTGGAAATAGAGGATCTCTAAAGGATCTTCAAGGAAAAGATGGGATAGAAGGAATGAGTCCCAGAGACTCTTCCCATGGGATCAAACCTCTCTTTCTTCCACTCTTTTCTTCTGGGAAATGAAAACCTAAAGTTTAAATAAATAATAACAAACAATAAAAATATAGAAATTTGAACAAAGTAAAAAGGACTGGGGTCTTCAGTGGCAGAGCACCCCTAGGTTCAGTCCCTGATACTGCCATTAAAAAAATGTAAGTTTTTAATGTTATGCACATCTTACCACAATAAAAAAAGGCCATGTTCTAAAGATTATGTGCCATTCTGTGAGAAATAAGAGCACAGATTACATATTCACATTTTCTTATATTTGTATAAAGGAATATCAGAGAGCTGGGGACATGGCTCAGTGGCAGAGCACTTGCCTAGCGTGTGAGAGGCCCTGGGTTTCATCTGTAGAACTGCAAAAATAGAAAGAAAGAAAAAGAAAAAAAAAAAGAATAGAACAACAAACAATAAGCACATAAAAATGTCTACTTTTTAAAACAGATGAGAGGAGAAATTTCTCAGTGTACACTTTTCATACCATTTTAATTTTGGATCATGTAATACTTTAACTATTCAAAAACAGATTTTTTAAAACAAGTAAATAAGTGAAATTTATTTAAATTGACCCTAAATAAAAATTCAAGCAGTGACATGACTTTTCTGACTATTCTTATTTAATTAAAAGTCCTGTAGTTGCCGGGCGCGGTGGCGCACGCCTGTAATCCCAGCACTTTGGGAGGCTGAGGCAGGAGGATCGCGAGTTCAAAGCCAGCCTCAGCAATGGCGAGGCACTTAGCAACTCAGTGAGACCCTGTCTCTAAATAAAATACAAAAAAGGGCTGGGGATGTGGCCCAGAGGTCGAGTGCCCCTGAGTTCAATCCCCGGTACCAAAAAAAAAAAAAAAGTCCTGTAGTTGCTTTAAATCACAAACAGTCTCATGCTTGATCCTATGAAATGATGAGAGCTTCAAAGTTAATTACATGTTAGACCTTGTTCTCTCCCCAGATGGGGCCTTCAGTGGGCTAATATCTTACAGTACCAGAGGGAAGCATGGCTCTCTGTCCCTCGAGCCACCTTACTAACTTCTCTTTCACCCAGTAGAGAGGGAGAGCAAGGTTCTTACTCTACAGCTAAGTCCTAAGATGGCTTCATGCCTTCTGGGCTTGCAGATATTGAAAATTGACTCCCATTGGAGCTCTCCATGGGTTCTTACGAGATAATCCCACCCCAAATCCCCTGCAGTACCCTTGACCTGAAAGAATGCACTCTATTCCAGGTACTTTGCTTTTTCCTAACTAATAGGAATTCAGTGGGCCTCTGCCAGCTTCTCCCCTTTAGGTGGCCTTTAACTCAAAAAATGAAATGACCCTAAATAGCTGTCCTTCACACCCTGTCCATGGGAAACACTCATTGCCTAACAAATTCCGAAAGAACAAGCTAATTCCTATCTTCTAGTAACTCTCCTCTACTCCACTTCTGAGCAGAAAGACAGCCCCCCTCTCCTCTCCAGATTCCCTGACAAGGAATCAGATATCACTGAACTATGACCTAATAAATTTAGAAGATAACATCTGAAGATGGCTGAATTATTCTCACTGAAGCTTTTCTCTTTTGACTTGAGATTAGGGGGTAATCACCTACTTATCTCCATTAGAAGGGATCAGGGTTCAGTCCCCCAGCAGCTGTCTCCAAAGAAATCCTCACCCTTAGAGTGGAGAAAATGCATATCATGGCTAAATTATCAAAATTAATATCACCACAGAGAGTCAAGTAGATATCGTATACCTTAAGATGTGATACTCTGAGATGAATATGTCATTTATGTAGCATTTTGATTAAGAATCCATAACCTGAACATAATCATGAGAAAACACCAAACCCAAAATAAGATCATTCTCTTAAAAAATCAGTATTCTTCAAAAATATCATTGTCATAAAGGATAAACAAAGGCTGAGAAACTGTTCCAGATGAAAGAGACTAAAGAACTTAAAAACTGATACGTGCACTGCAACCTCTAGTGGAGGAAAAAATCAAATGCTATCAAGGACATTATGAGGGCAGTAGATGAAGTGGAATGTGGATGGTAGATTTTTCTAAAATATTTTTCAATGTTTCATTTCCTCACATTGACAACTGTATTATGGTTCCATAATAGAATGTCCTTTTTCTGAGGAAATACATAATGAAGTACCTGGAGGGAAAGGGGCATAATATATTCAGCTTATTCCTGAATAGTTTAAACATAGACATGTATGTGTTGAGAGGCAATAAATCTAACAATAAAGAGAATAAGATAAAATGTTAACATTAAGTGAATCTAGAAAAAAAATTAAACAAGTGTTTCAGGGACCATCTTGCAATTTTTTTGTAAGTTTGGAATCATTTCCAAGTAGAAAACTTTTTTTTATTTAAAAAAAAAAATCTGAGCCGGGCACGGTGGCGCACGCCTGTAATCCCAGCACTTTGGGAGGCTGAGGCAGGAGGATCGCGAGTTCAAAGCCAGCCTCAGAAATGGCGAGGCACTTAGCAACTCAGTGAGACCCTGTCTCTAATAAAATACAAAAAAGGGCTTGGGATGTGACCCAGTGGACAAGTGCCCCTGAGTTCAATCCCCGGTACCACAAAAAAAAAAAAAAACTCTATTCAGTGGGCCTCTGCCAGCTTCTCCCCTTTAGGTGGCCTTTAACTCAAAAAATGAAATGACCCTAAATAGCTGTCCTTCACACCCTGTCCATGGGAAACACTCATTGCCTAACAAATTCCGAAAGAACAAGCTAATTCCTATCTTCTAGTAACTCTCCTCTACTCCACTTCTGAGCAGAAAGACAGCCCCCCTCTCCTCTCCAGATTCCCTGACAAGGAATCAGATATCACTGAACTATGACCTAATAAATTTAGAAGATAACATCTGAAGATGGCTGAATTATTCTCACTGAAGCTTTTCTCTTTTGACTTGAGATTAGGGGGTAATCACCTACTTATCTCCATTAGAAGGGATCAGGGTTCAGTCCCCCAGCAGCTGTCTCCAAAGAAATCCTCACCCTTAGAGTGGAGAAAATGCATATCATGGCTAAATTATCAAAATTAATATCACCACAGAGAGTCAAGTAGATATCGTATACCTTAAGATGTGATACTCTGAGATGAATATGTCATTTATGTAGCATTTTGATTAAGAATCCATAACCTGAACATAATCATGAGAAAACACCAAACCCAAAATAAGATCATTCTCTTAAAAAATCAGTATTCTTCAAAAATATCATTGTCATAAAGGATAAACAAAGGCTGAGAAACTGTTCCAGATGAAAGAGACTAAAGAACTTAAAAACTGATACGTGCACTGCAACCTCTAGTGGAGGAAAAAATCAAATGCTATCAAGGACATTATGAGGGCAGTAGATGAAGTGGAATGTGGATGGTAGATTTTTCTAAAATATTTTTCAATGTTTCATTTCCTCACATTGACAACTGTATTATGGTTCCATAATAGAATGTCCTTTTTCTGAGGAAATACATAATGAAGTACCTGGAGGGAAAGGGGCATAATATATTCAGCTTATTCCTGAATAGTTTAAACATAGACATGTATGTGTTGAGAGGCAATAAATCTAACAATAAAGAGAATAAGATAAAATGTTAACATTAAGTGAATCTAGAAAAAAATTAAACAAGTGTTTCAGGGACCATCTTGCAATTTTTTTGTAAGTTTGGAATCATTTCCAAGTAGAAAACTTTTTTTTATTTAAAAAAAAATCTGAGCCGGGCACGGTGGCGCACGCCTGTAATCCCAGCACTTTGGGAGGCTGAGGCAGGAGGATCGCGAGTTCAAAGCCAGCCTCAGAAATGGCGAGGCACTTAGCAACTCAGTGAGACCCTGTCTCTAATAAAATACAAAAAAGGGCTTGGGATGTGACCCAGTGGACAAGTGCCCCTGAGTTCAATCCCCGGTACCAAAAAAAAAAAAAAAAAAAAAAAAAAAAAAAAAATCTGTCTGTCTCTCCAAGAAGATGACTAATTTGTAAATTTGTAAACAGACCAAGAGTCTCCAATTTTTAATGAATTCTTCTTTTTAAATTTTTAATGTGAAAATTAGCACACAAATGAATTGTAAATTATAAGCACGTAGTTTAGGAATAATCACATGCACACTGTGCACCCAGGATGGAGCTTATGAAGGGAATACTATCAGTAACTCAAGGCTCACAGCCATCATTCCACTCCAGGTAATCACTACCCCAAATTTCATAATCATTGTTTCATCATTTTGTCCATGATTTATTTACCCATACATATATATATTTAGAACTTAACAATATATAAATTACATGCGTTTATTTTACATTTTATACAATGATATTTACTTCTCTGTGGTTCTTTTTTATTTACCCAACAGTACATTTTTTTGAGATTCATTCATACTGAGTTCAACTAAGACTCATTAGTTTTCATTGTTATAATATAGATCAATTTGTACAACTATACTACAATTTATTTATCCAGGTTACTGTAATTAGTGATTTATGTTGCTCTGTTCCCATGTCTTTACTAAGCAAAGTTGCCATTAACATTCTTGCACTTGGGGCTGGGGTTGTGGCTCAGCGGCAGAGCGCTCGCCTTGCATGTGTGCGGCCCGGGTTCGATTCTCAGTACCACGTAAAAATAAACACTTTGTGTACAACTAAAGCAAGAAATAAATGATTTAAAGTAAAAAAATAAATAAATAAAACCATTCTTGCACTTATTCTTTTTTTTTTAAATATTTATTTATTTGCTTTAGTTGTGCACTACGCGTTTATTTGTACGTGGTGCTGAGGATCGAACCCAGGCCGCGCACGTGCTAGGCGAGCGCTCAACCGCTGAGCCACATCCCCAGCCCTTTGCACTCATTCTTGATGAACATACACATCAGCTTTCCCCAGGATACATTCCTGGGGACAGCATAGCTGGCATGACAACAGTGCTCAATTTTACTATTGACTAGTACTGTCAAGGACTGCTAGACAATGCCAAAATGTTTTTTGAAGTCATTGTAATAATTTATATTATCCGCTGGTGCAGTGGTGCAGACCTGTATGTCAGCTACTTGGTAGAGCACCCCTGGGTTCAATGGCTAGTACCACAAAATAGTAATGTATATTCTTACCAAATGCATATGAGTTGTTTTCATTGTTTGATTTTTTAAGTTCTGGGTATGGAAACCAGGGCCTCATGCAATCTTTAGGCAAGTGTTCTATCACTCAATTACATCCCCAGCCCACTTTTTCATTCTGAGACAGGGTCTTGCTAAATTGCCAACACTGGCATTGAACATGGTATTTTCCTGCCCTACTCTCTCTCTGTTTTTTTGTTTTTTTTGTTTTTTATGGTACCAGGGATTGAACTCATGGGCACTCAACCACTGGGTCACATCCCCAGCCCTTTTTTGTATTTTATTTAGAGACAGGGTCTCACTGAGTTGCTAAGTGCCTCGCCATTGCTGAGGCTGGCTTTGAACTCATGATCCTCCTGCCTCAGCCTCCCAAGTGCTGGGATTACACACATGCACCACCTCACCCAGCTTAATACTTCTTTTATATCCAGCAACCTTGCTAAATAATCTTATTCATCCTAATAATTCTTTTGTTGATCATTTATATAGTGACAACTATATCATCTATCAATAGTGCTGTTTCCTTCTTCATAAATATTATACCTTCTTTTTCTTTTCATAATATTTGAGAATAACTCTAAACTAAGAATGTGGACCATCCTTGTCTATACTGCATAAAAGGAATGTCACCAACATTTCACAATAAGCGTATTTGGGAAACTTGGGAGGTAGAGACTGAAGAAGAATCCCTGAGCCCACAAGTTCAAGACCAGCCTGGGCAACACTGTAAGATGATCTCAAACAAAAAAGAAGAGTGAGGTATATTTGCTGTGGTTTTCTCAGAGATGGACTTTATCAGGTTGTGGAAGTTTCTTCATATTCCTAGCTTTAGAGTAGGTCTTTTTTTTCCTTTCTGCATTAAGATGGTAATATAGTTTTAAAGTTATACTCCATGTAGGTATAATATGTCAAAATACATTCTATTGTCATGTATAACTAAAAAGAACAAATAACATTAAAAATTTTTAAATTTTTTAAAATTTTAATTCTTTATTTTCTTAACCTAATTAATTACATATATTAATTACAACAAAATTGATTTCCCAATGTTAAAATAACTTGCAATCCTGAGATGAATCCAATTTGGTCATTTTGAATGACTGAATCACTGGATTTAAATTTTACTTAGGATCCATGAATAAAGTCAGGTGCAGTGGTGCACACCTGTAATCCCAGCACTTGGGAGGCTGAGGCAGGAGGATCGCAAGTTCAAAGCCAGCCTCAGCAATGGCAAGGCACTTAGCAACTTAGTGAGACCCTGTCTCTAATAAAATACAAAAAAGGGCTGGGGATGTGGCCCAATGGTCGAGTGCCCCTGAATTCAATCCCTGGTACCAAAAAAAAAAAAAAAAAAAAAAAAAAAAATCCATGAATAAGATGATCCTAGGGGCTGGGATTGTGTCTCAGTGGTAGAGCGCTCGCCTGGCACATGTGCGGCCCAGGTTCGATCCTCAGCACCACATACAAATACATTGTGTACAACTAAAAGCAAATAAATAAATATTTTTTTTAAAAAAAAAGATGATCCTATACATTTCTTATACTATCCTTGTTAGTTTTTGATACCACTCTAAATTAATATCTTTCACAAAGAATAAAGAGAATTTCAAAGATTAAAAAAAAAAAATTACTGGGCTGGGGATACAGCTCAGTTGGTAGATTGCTTGCCTTGCATGCACAAGGGCCTGGGTTCAATCCCCAGTACAAAAATATATATATATATATGCTGACAGAAACACTAGGACCCCAGATATTATTAGAATAATTGTGATAACCATCCTTCCCATTCCTCCTTCCTTACTCTCTCATCCCATTTATGAAGATAATATACAAAATTAATGATCTATACCATGTCACAGCTTTTTATTTCATATTTAATATTTTGTTGAAATTGAGAAAATATAGGAAAAAAACACAAATAATTATCAATAGAATTAAATTATTGAGCCAGGTATGGTGGCGCATGTCTGAAATCCCAACAACTCAGGAGGTGAAGGCAAGAGGATTGCAGGTTCCAGGCCAGCCTGGGCAATTTAGCAAGACTCTGTCTCAAAACAAAATAAAAAGGGTAGGGAGCCAGGCACTGTAGCACACACCTGTGATCCCAGCAGCTCAGGAAGCTAAACAGGAAGATTGCAAGTTCAAGACCAGCCTCAGCAACTTAGCAAGGCTTTAAGCAACTTAGACCCTGTCTCAAAATAAAAAATAAAGTAAGGCTGGGGACTTTAGCTCAGTGGTAAAGCACCCCTGGGCTAAATCTCCAATACCTTAAAAAATAAAAATAAAAAGGGCTAGGAATGTAGATCAAAAGTTTTATCCATAGTACTAAAAAAAAAAAAAAAAAAAAGGAAGGGGGGGACAAAAATAAAGGCACTGACCTATGTATTTTGCTGATCCCTTTAAAAGTGAAGCTATAGTAGTGCTGAGTATATTCATGTGCTAACTCTCTAGTACAGACAAACTCAGATTCTGTCTTCATAAAATGCAAAGAAAATTGTTGACTCAGCTCTCAACAGGAAATGCAATGTGCATGGTATAAAATATAAAATAAGCAAATTCTGTAAAAGCTAGCCAATGAAAATTCAAAGGAAAATTTGGGTTCTAATACTCAATGAATTGATTTATGAATTCAAACAATGTACAAAAACATACCTCCTGCTAAATGATCTTGGGACTCTGGGACATTATTCTCTGAGATTGCTATTTTAAAAGTTATGAGCAATGTTAAATTTCTCAGAGTTAAAAATATACAGCATAGCCATTTAGGCATTGGTTCTCATACTCTGGGTCCTTCCACATGTCACATGGCTACATGATATTCCCAAGTCATGGGTTTTGTTGTTTGATCTCTGATTCAGCTTGAAGATATTCCAAAGCTCCAGAAGCTAGATAGTCCTCTGAATACATCAGTATACATGTGAAGCAGCTCAAATGTACAAGTGCTTCCATCAACAATCACTTCAAAGGTCATTAATAACTTACAGGTGCGAGAGTGGAAATGCCCTCTGCACTCCTCTAACCCTTTTTGAACTCTGGTCATTCTCTCTGGGCCATTTTAGTAACAGTGAATTCTTAACTTGGCTTGATATTTCTCCATTTTCTCTTCTCTGGCTCTTAGGCTTTTAAGATGACATTCCCAACTCATCTAGAAAGCACAAAAGCAGACCAAAATGCTTTGACACATTCATTCTGAGTTTTGTTTTGACCTTTTTATCCTTATTTTGTTTTATTAGTTTATTGAGACTAGAGAAAGCAATTTAAATCCTTCTTAAGAAGATTCCTACAAAGAAAATTAAAAGAACATGTAGGTAGGGGCTGGGGTTGTGGTTCAGTAGTAGAGCACTTTCCTAGCATGTGTGAGGCACTGGGTTCAATTCTCAGCACCACATAAACAAAATAAAGTCCATTGACAAATAAATAAATAAATTAAACAGGTAGATAGTAAAGATCTTCTTGGTTTGAATCATGGGTAAATGTTGATGGATTCTAACATCTGCTTGGATTCTACCATGGCTGAAGATAGACTCTAAAACTTAAATAACATCTTCAAAAGGTCAATGAACTGTATGTGAAAAAGAAGTAGCTAGATTAAATTTTCTCAACAACAGAATTATTCACCTTCTGGGCTGGGTGGTTCTTCACTATGTGGGGTGGCCCTGTGTGCTGTAGGATGCCTAGCAGTACCCCCGGCCTCTACCCACTAGATACCAGTAGCACATCCACCCCCCCACCCAGAGTTATGACAACCAAAAATATCATTAGTCATCATCAAATGTCCATGAAAGGTCAAAATCACCCACACTGGAGACCTACTACTCTACATAGAGATGTCTTCTGATTTTAAACCTATGAATATTAATCAATGATACATTAGGGAAAATCAAGTAAGACAAATAAATGTATGTAATCATTGGGTAAAGGGATATCTGCATAATATTAAAGCCTCATTGGACAGATTATTTGTAACCATAAATGGGAAAATGTATCTTATAACAGGACTGAAAGTCACTAACTTAACCATGTGATCAAATGTAATATCATTAGTGGGAAAAATTACATCATAACTTCACCTGTGTATAATCAAGTCTGTACAGTAACATCAAATTTATAAAAGAAAAAGAATCTAGCAAGTTAGTTAACACTATGAGGAAACAAACAAAAAAACCCACAATGTGGAACAATACTATAAGAAAAATAGCCTGAACCCTCCAAAAAGTTAATATAATTAAAAGAAAATAAAAGGTGAAAAACTATTTAGATTAAAAAAGACTAAAGAGATATAACAATATGAAAACTTTGACTAGATCTTCAAAAGTATAAAAGATTTATGTTGAACCAACAGGAGAAATTTGAATATTGCAGATATTAAAAGTAGTAATAATGGGGCTGGAGCTGGACTCACTGGTAGAGTGCTTGTCTACCATGTATGAGGCACTGGGTTCAATTCTCAGCACCTTATATAAATAAATAAAATAAAGGTCCACTGACAATTAACAGTATTTTTTTAAAAAACAGTAATAATGTATCTGGGTATGGTGGCACACACTGTAATCCCAGCAACTCAGGAGGATGAGGCAGGAGGATTGAAAATTCAAAGATAGCCTCAGCAATTTAGCGAAGACTTTTTATTACTGCTTCTATCTCATTACAAATTTTGATCTGTTTAGGTTCTCTCTGTCCTCTCAATTCAATATTGGCAGGTTATATGTGTCTAGAAATGTATCCATTTCTTCTAAACTTTCCAATTTATTGAAGTATAAATTTTCAAAACAGTTCCCAATGAGCCTCTGGATTTCTGTGATGTCTGTAGTGATTTCTCTTTTTTCATGTCTAATTTTATTAATTTGAGTCTTGTCTCTTTTTCTTTTGGTTAGTTTGGCTATTTGCCTAAACTTTAATTTTTATTTCTATTTTATTGTTTGTACTGGGAACTGAACCCAGGGGCTCTTAACCACTGAACCACATCCCCAGTCCATATATATATATATATATATATATATATATATATACACATACATACACACACACACACATATATATATATGTATTTGAGACAGGGTCTCTCTAAGTTGTTTAGAGCCTAAATTTCTGAGATTGGCCTCAAACTTGCATTCCTCCTGCCTCACCCTCCCAAGTTACTGGGATTACAGGTGTGCACTAGCATGCCCTACCTAAACTTTAAATTCTAAAGCATATTAAATTGTGAACAGATTATCATCTGGGTTAGCATATAATACATTTGCATTTTAACTGGGGCCCACTGAACACAGCACCTTAATTAAAGTCAAGGATTCAAATTATAAAATACAGACACTTTGGTATCAAACCAGTGGCTCAGAGCTTATATATTAAGCTTATATATTATATATTAAGCCTTATATAAAGTTGTCTGGGGAAAAAAAAAAAAGAAAAAAAGAACAGGGAAAATAAGCTGTCTGCTTCATGAGGTCTTATTTTTTACTATAATATATTTTTATGATTCATAAATCAAATACTATAAAAGATATTCACTAAGAAACCTCGGCTACATGGCAGGGGGTGTAGCTAAATGGTATAGTACTGGCCTAGCATGTGTAAGGCCCTGGGCTCAATCCCCAGCACTGCAGAAAGAGAACATTTTGCTACCTCTCTAGCCTCTCTCAACCTAGAGAGATAAGCCTTTTTATTCACTTCTTGTTTGTAATTCCAGTATTTCTTTATTCAACAGAAGAAAAATGTATTTTCCCCTAATACAAAAGGTAGTCTAGCATGCAAACTATTCACCTCTTTGCTTTTTGCACATTTCAGTATATACTAAAGACATATATATCAGTACCTCAAAGTCTTACTCTTTCTCTTTCATAGCTGCTTAACGCTGGGTTTTGCTTATTTAACAAGTTTCCTATTGCTGAACACTTGGATTTGTTTCCAATCTTTGACTATTACAAGCAATGCCACACAATATCCTTTTGTATGTGGAAAATATCTGTGGGACAGATTTCTAAAAGAGGAAATGCTAGATTAAAGGGTGTGGTAGACAGAATAATCCCCCATCACCACATCCACCAAAAGATATCCATGTCCCAATCCCAGGAACCTGAGATTATGTTGAATCACATGTAAAAGGAATGCTGCAGATGTGACTGAATTAAGGAGCTCCTCACATCTGCCCTCAATGTGAACAGGTATCATCACAAGTGTGCTTCTAAAAGGAAGGCAGGTCAGAGAGGAGAGAAGTTGCTACCCTACTGCCTCTGAAGACAGGAAGGGGACGTGACCCAAGGAATGTAGGCAGCCTCTAAAAGTGACTAAGAAACAATTTCTGCCACTGGAGTCACCAAAAGGAACACATCCCTGGAGACTCATTTTAGACTTTGACCTCCAGAACTGTAAGATAATGTGTATTGATTTAGGCCACTAAGTTTGTGGAAATTTGCTGTAGCAATAGTAGGAAATTAACACAAAGGGAAAATGCAAATGTAAAGGTTCTATACATTACCAAATTCCTTTCCATAAAGTTTGAGCCTTAGCCAGGCATGGTGGCATAAGCCTGTAATCCCAGTGACTTGGGAGGCTGAAGTAGGAGAATAGCAAGTTCAAACCCAGTCTCAGCAACTTAGCAAGGCCTTAAGCAACTCAGCGAGACCCTGTCTGTAATAAAATATAAGAAAGGGCTAAGGATGTGGCTCCATGGTTAAGCACCTCTGCATTTAATCTCTGATACAAAAAAAAAAAAAAAAAAAAATTTGTGGTTTTTTGTACCTTCATTGGCAATGTGTTTGTTTTCCCACCAACAAAGTATATTAGTAAACTTTCCAAGTTCTTCCTATGTTATAGGTGACAAAACTTTATCTCAGTATGGTTTTAATCCATGAATAAGCTTGAATAGCTTTCCACATACTTAAAGATTTCTTTTTCTGAAACCAGTAAATACTTTCTATATTTTCTCCCTAGTTTGTTGTGCTGTTTCTTCTTGATTTATTCCTAAAATCTCTTTTTATATTTAGGAATCTTAACTCTTTTTTGCACAATTGGGGATCAAACACAATCATTGTTACTTGTGGTACTTATTGCCACCAGGTATATTTTTTAATTTTCTTTTTTAGTTGTAGATGAATACAATACCTTTATTTATTTATTTTATGTGGTTCTAAGGATCAAACCCAGTGCCTCATGCATGCAAAGCACATGCTCTACCACTGAGCCATGACCCCAGCCCCCACCAAGTATAGTTTTATTATTTTTATTTATTTTTCCTTAAATTTTTCCTCATATCTTTTACATATTCAGAAGATTTTAGCATGGCCTGTTTTAGTGTTCCAATAATTTAGTATGCTTGCTTGCTAATTTCAAGCCAAATCTTCAAGGCCAAGTATAGTGGGCAACTTGTTTTCCACTGCTTATTTCTGCAGAGATACTTCAAATGGAGGAAAATTCCAGTGTGAGAAATACAGGAGATAGCAATATAAAATTCCCAGTAATCTAACACAATCCTTAGCAATACAAGTATGACTTTATTAATTAAATTAAAAAGAATCAAAATAACCCATATACTTGTTGAGAATCACCATAAAAATTACTGAGAACACTTTTACCCCAAACCTGTTCTTTTAAATTTTATTTTTGAGAAATTCATCTCTGTATATATAGCAAGACATTGGTTTTCCTAATTAAAATAAATCTAAGAACCATTTCTGGCCTGTAGTTCCTGATTCACAGGCTGAGGCAAGTGGCTCACTTGAGTTATGTTTTACATTTTTACATAAGTTTGACACCAGTCTAAGCAGTATATTGAAATCCCATCTAAAAAAAATTGCTTATGAGTTACTATTAATTAAGATAAAAATATAGACAGATATGTTGGCATACTTCTGTAACCTTAGCAACTCCAGAGGCTGAGGCAAGAATATCATAAATTTGAAGCCAGCTTCAGTAACTTAGCAAGACCCTGTCTCAGAATAAAATTAAAGGACTCTCATAGAGCACCCTTGGGTCCAATTCCCAGCACTGCAAAAGAAAGAAATGTAAGTACTTTGAAATACAAAAGTTGCATAACAGATAATCTTGGATCATCACAAAAACAAAAACTCTTCTAGGTTTTTTTTCTTTTACAATTTTAAAATTATTGGTTTTGCCGGGCGCGGTGGCGCACACCTGTAATCCCAGCACTTGGGAGGCTGACGCAGGAGGATCGCAAGTTCAAAGCCAGCCTCAGCAATGGTGAGGCACTTAGCAACTCAGTGAGACCCTGTCTCTAAATAAAATACAAAAAAGGGCTGGGGATGTGGCCCAGTGGTCGAGTGCCCCTGAGTTCAATCCCTGGTACCAAAAAAAAAATTGTTGGTTTCTGGGAGTAGTGGCATATACTATAATCCCATTGACTCAGGAGGATTGAGAGTTTGAGGCCAGCCTCAGCAACTTGGTGAGACCTTGCCTCAAAACAGTAAAAACAGCTGGTGATGTATCTCGGTGGTAGAATGCACCTGGGTTCAATTCCACAGACAAAAGAAAAATAAAATAAAAATAAAAATTGGCAGTGAGAAAATATTGTTTTATTTTGCTGTGAATTTTTTTGTTTTTGTTTTTCAGTTGGTTTATTTGTTGTTTTTTTTTGCAGTACTAGCGTTTAAAGCCAAGTGCACTTTACCACTGAGCTTTATACCCACCCCTTTTTATTTTTTGAGACAGGGTTTCACTAAATTTCCCAGACTGGCCTAGAATTGTGGCCCTCCTGACTCAGCTCCCCAAATCTGGGATACAGAGGCCACCATGCCTGGCTAGAGAACATGGATTTTAATATAAAGGCCAAACACATAATCTCCTCCAAAATCCATGGCTCCTTCTGAAATGTTTATTTTGATTAGTAACCATTCTTTCATCTTCTGTCTCATCAATATACTACCTTGCTCGGTCCTCCTTTTTGATACTATATCACTAAATTAGTGCTCACCCACCCAGGAGGCAGACCCCATCAGAGAAGATGGCGTTCCCATGCATTCTCCAGGTGGGTCTTCAGCAGGACCAGGCCACAGCAGCCTTGGAGTGTACCTAGGATTTCCTTCAGAGTAGATGATGCAAGGTATGGTATGTTAGTGGAGGAAGGCAATAGAGAAACCAATACGGTGAAGACAACAGGCAATTGCTTTCATGGTGCCTCCAGAACAGCACTGTTTACTTCACTGTACAAACCCACTGATCCTCCAACATCAAAATCACCTACTGCGGGGGCCTGGGTTGTGGCTCAGTGGTAGAGAACTCAACTAGCATGCATGAGGCACTGGTTCAATCCTCAGCACCACATAAACGTAAAATTAAAGATATTGTGTCCACCTGAAACAATATATATATATATATATATTTTTTGTGTGTGTGTGTGTGTGGTACCAGAGATTGAACTCAGGGGCACTCGACCACTGGGCCACATCCCCAGCCCTTTTTTGTATTTTATTTAGAGACAGGGTCTCACTGAGCTGCTAAGTGCCTCGCCATTGCTGAGGCTGGCTTTGAACTTGCGATCCTCCTGCCTCAGCCTCCCAAAGTGCTGGGATTACAGGCGTGCGCCACCACGCCAGGCTTGAAACAATATTTTTTTTTAAAAAAAAATCACCTACTGCTCTCAAATTCATTTGGACAAACAATAAATTCAAAGTGATTGTCATTCCATAAGAATATGAAATCATTCCATAACTAGAAAAAAGATTCAGAAGGGGGTCCTACTTTAGACATCTCACAAAACAATTTAAACTTGTAAAGTAGCATGGTTTTAGTGTAATTCTTTTTTTTTTTTTTTTTTTTTTTTTGTGGTACCGGGGATTGAACTCAGGGGCACTCATCCACTGGGTCACATCCCCAGCCCTTTTTTGTATTTTATTTAGAGACAGGGTCTCACTGAGTTGCTAAGTGCCTCGCCACTGCTGAGGCTGGCTTTGAACTCGCAATCCTCCTGCCTCAGCCTCCCAAAGTGCTGGGATTACAGGCGTGAGCCACCGCGCCCGGCGTAGTGTAATTCATTTTACTACTTAGTAACTCAATTGAAATTGTTGAACTAAAATTTTTTCCTTTTTTGAACAGGGAGTAGAAGAGTGCCAGGGATCAAAGTCAAGGCTTCCACCCATGCTAGGCAAGTGTTCTACCATGGGTCTACACCCCCAACCTAAAAGTTTTTTTTTTTTTTTTTTTTTTTTTTTTTTTTTTTTGGTACTAGGGATTGAACTCAGGGACACTTGACCAACTGGGCCACATCCCCAGCCCTTTTTTGTATTTTTATTTAAGACAGGGTTCACTGAGTTGCTAAGTGCCTCGCCATTGCTGAGGCTGGCTTTGAACTCACGATCCTCCTGCCTCAGCCTCCCAAAGTGCTGGGATTACAGGCGTGCGCCACCGCGCCCGGCAAGTTATTTTAAAATAAAAAATAAATTAGCTGTTGCCTGGAGTGGTGGCACAAGCCTGTAATCCCAGTGGCTCAGGAGACTGAGGCAGGAGAATCACAAGTTCAAAGCCAGCCTCAGCACCTAAGCAAGACTCTAAACAACTTAGTGAGATCCTGTCTCAAAATAAAAAAGAAAATAACAAGGACTGTGAATATACCTCCATGGTAAAAAGCCTCTAGGTTCAATCCCCAATACCCTCCACCCAAAAAATAAAAGAAAAAATTTAGCTGTTAAGCATTCTCTATGAGCCATCCTATGAAATGTTCCCAAAACTTAACAGTTTTAACAATTATTGTACTCTATAATACTTTAAAATATTTTAATTATGAATTTTTTCAAATATGTAGAATATATCATAGAATTAAGTGATACCCAAAGATATAAACATGTTGCCATATTTACTTCATGTCACTTTTTTTAAAAAGGAAAGAGAGGGCTGGGGTTTGTGGCTCAGCGGTAGAGTACTCGCCTAGCATGTGCGCGGCCTGGGTTCGATTCTCAGCACCATGTAAGAATAAAGGCATTGTGTACAACTAAAATAAATAAATAAATATTTATTTTTAAATTTTAAAAATAAAATAAATAAATAAATAAGGAAAGAGTGCTGGGGATGTAGCTCACAGGTAGAGAACTTGCCTAGCATGCACAAAACTCTGGTTCCATCCCCAACACCACAAAAAAGAAAGACAGGGAGAGACGGAGGAGAAGGAGGAAGAGGAGGAAGAGGAAAAGGAGGAAGACGGCATGATGGAGAGGGGAAGGGAGGAAGGAAAGGACAGAAGGGAAGGGAGGGAGGGAGGGAAGAAGGGATCCCAGCTACTCGGGAGGCCCAGGCAACAGGATCCCAAGTTCAAGGCCAGTCTGGGCCACTTAGTGAAACCCTATCTCAAAAAATAAAAGGATCTGGGGATGTAGTTCAGAGGCAGAACATTACTGGGTTCAATTCTCAGTTCCGCAAAAGAAAGAGAAAGAGGAAAGAGAAATAAAGAAAGAAAAAAAGCTGGATGAGGTGGCATATTCCTGGAATCATTGCTATTGGGGGAGGCTCTGGCAGGAGGATGGCAAGTTTAGGACAGCCTTACCAATTTAGCAAGACCCTGTCTCAAAACTAAAAAATGTTAAAAAGAAGATGCATCTCAGGGGGCTGGGGGGTTGTGGCTCAGCAGTAGCACACTCACCTAACAGTGTGAGGCGCTGGGTTCAATCCTCAGCACCACATAAAAATAAATAAAGGTATTGTGTCCAACTACAACTAAAAATATATACGTAGTAAAAAAAAAAAAAAAAAAGAAGAAGAAGAAGATGTATCTCACAGGTAGAGTACCTCTGGGTTCAATCCTTTATATGGGAGGGAGGAACATAGGGAGAAAGAAAATATTATAGATACAACTTAAAGCTATACATTAATTGTACTTGTCTTACCTCCATAGAGATAACTATCCTAAAGTTAGTATTAGTTATTATCATGACTGTTTTGTATTTTTACTAGATGGTCTTATTATGTTTTACATTTTTACATAAACTCATACTGCGTAAATAATTCTGAAACTTACTTTTTTCAGATATTATGTTTGAGATTCATGCTAGTCATTTAGATGCAGATTATTAATTTTTAAATGCTGTACAATGTTCCATTGTATGAATACATATTCATTTCCCTGTTGAGTGACAATGGTTTCCACTATTTGTTATTACAAATAGTGAAATAGTGATTCTATAAATCCTCAATCATGTCTCCTGGTGCAATAAATAAGAATTTATTTCTTTATCTCTCCCTTTCTTTTTTTCAGTGCAGGAATTGAACCCAGGAACTTGTGTATGTTAGGCAAGCACTCTACCATGGAGTTATATCCCAGCCCCAAGAATTTCTGTAGATCAGTCATTGGGTAGACTAGATTGGCTAGAATTTAGTCACATGGCCATACCTACTTGTAAAAAAGAATGAGAGATGTAGTCTTTATTCTGGATGGCCACATACACAGCTAAAAAATTAGGGATTCTATTTCTGGTATTGTGGTAAGCAGCTAGCAACCAGCAGTTACTGCCACTTTATGTCTTTCCAAATTTCTTTGAAAATTTCAAAGAAGTAATTCCAACTTATGTTTTCATCAACATTAAAGAAGAGTTCCAATTTCTCCACATTTTCCAATAATCCAGGCTATCAATTATATTAATTTTACCAGTCTGATGGATGTGAAATTTTTTTGGTGGGGGTACTGGGTAGTGAACTCAGGGGCACTTGACCACTAGGCCACATCCCCAGCCCTTTTTTGTATTTTATTAGAGATAGGGTCTCACTGAGCTACTAGCCTCACCATTGCCGAGGATGGCTTTGAACTCTCGATCCTCCTGTCTCAGCCTCCCAAGTGCTGGGATTACAGGTGTGCGCCACCATGCCGGCTCATTCCCTGATTATTATCACAGATAAAAGTTTCATTAACCATTTAAGTTTCCTCATTTTTAAAAATATTTATTTATTTACTTTAGTTGTACACAATGCAATGCATTTATGTTTACGTGGTGCTGAGGATCGAACCCAGGCCGCACACGTATGAGGCGAGTGCTCTGCCGCTGAGCCACAACCCCAGCCCCTTAAGTTTCCTCATTTTTGAAATTACTATTTTATTATGTTTCTATTTGGTTGTCAGTTCATTTGACTGTAGAAGTATGCATATATTATTGTTATCAGTAGACCTTGAAAATAATTTCTACTTGAATTTGGGTGGGGTATTCAGTTTTTTTATGATGTTATATCATGAAGAAATGTTTTAATGTAGTTATTGCAGAGACTACTAGTTGTCCACCAAACCTGTCCCCTTTCCACAATAAAAATTAAAGCTAGACATATGGCTAGTCAGCCAAGCTACCTCTCCCAGTCTCACTTGCAGCCTGGTGACTAAATGGCTTTAGAAGGACAGCTCCCTGAAGGCCTTGGCTGACCCAGCTTTTCTTCTCCTGCAGTTCTCAGGCACAACATACCAACAATGCAATGCCTTGAGATGAGGAGGGGCTGTCCAGAATGGACCACGCTTTGTTCTTATCACTCCTAGCACAGGGTGTCCTGCAATGGTGATCCCTGTATCTCCTGGAGTATAAAATGCAGAGCAGACTGCTTTTGGGTTCCCTCAGTTGCAGAGTGGATAAATGAGGCACATATAAAGACTTCATCCATCCTGGGCAACTTTCCTGAGGCTTGGGAGACCAGCTCACTATAAACCCTAAACTTTATTTATCTTTGTTGCCTGTCTGTGAATAATAAATCTACTTTGTCTGACTTGTTGTGCAAATATTCTGCCTCACCAGACTTGAACTCTGGCAGCTAGATTTGTGTAACGCCTTCTTTAAGACTTCGGAACCTACCAGATGTAGGAACCTTAGCAGAAATTAGTAAGGTGGGCAACCCATTAGGGACCCTCTCTTATGAGAGCTCTGCTTCATCTCTGTTTAAAAAAAAAAAAAAGTATACGGGCGCAGTGGCGCACACCTGTAATCCCAGCACTTGAGGCAGAGGAGGATCGCGAGTTCAAAGCCAGCCTCAGCAATGGCGAGGCACTTAGAAAAATGGTGAAGAAAAAAAAATGGTAGAATGAGATGGATATCATTACCCTAAGTGCATGTATGAAGACATGAATGGTGTGAACATACTTTGTATACAACCAGAGATATGTAAAAATGTGCTCTATAAGTATAATATGAAATGTAATGCATTCTACTATCATTTATAACAACTTAGAATAAAAAGAAAGAAAGAAAGAAAGAAAAAGAAAAAAAAGAAGGGCTGGGGATGTAGCTCAGTGGTTGACCACCCTGGGTACCTAAATAAATAAATAAATAAAATCTTAACGAAATGGCTTCTGGTTGAGCATGGTGGTGCATACCTGTAATCCTAGCTGTTCAGGAGGCTGAAGCAGGAGGATCACAAATCCAAGGCCAGCTTGGGCAACATGGAGAGACCCCATCTCAAACAAACAATAAACCAAGGAAGGAAGGAAGGACTTTCAGTTGTACAGAAGTGACATACTGAAATATAATCATGGTCTGGTTTTTGTTAGTTTAGTTGGTACTGGAATTGAACCCAGGGGTGCTTTACATTTGAACATATATAGCCAGCCTTCTTTATTTTTCTGAGACAGGGTCTCACTTAATTATGAAGGCTGGTCTAGAACTTGTAATCCTCCTGTCTCAGCCACCTGGGATTTACAGGTATCACCACACCCAGCTCATGTTGGTTTTTAAAAAGAAAAAGAAATAGCTGGGCACAGTGGTCACGCCTGTAATCCCAGAACTTGGGGGGCTGAGGCAGGAGGATCGCGAGTTCAAAGGCAGCCTCAGCAATGGTGAGGCACTTAGCAACTCTGTGAGACCCTGTCTCTAAATAAAAATACAAAAAAGGGCTGGGGATGTGGCCCAGTGACCCAGGGGTCAAGTGCCCCTGAGTTCAATCCCCAGTATAAAAAAAAAAAAGAAGAAGAAAAAGAAATAGCTTTTGATTTTGTTGATTTTCTCTATCAATTTGTCCATTTCCTGTTTCCTTAATTTTTATTCTTACCTTTATTTTTTCTGCTAATTTTGAATAAAATTTGCTCATATTTTAGCTTCTTATAAGAGATTTTGGCCAGGTGTGGTACCACAGTAATTCCAGCAACTCAGGAGGCTGAGGATCCCAAGTTTGAGGCCAGCCTCAGCAATTTAGTAAGAACCTGTCTCAAAGTAAAAAACTAAATAAATAAAAAGAACTGGGGGTTGAGGTTGTGACTCAGTGGTAGATCATTTGCCTAGCACATGTGAGGCACTGGGTTTGATCCTCGGTACCACAAAATAAATAAAGTTATTTTAAAAACTTACTAAAGGAAAGATCTGAGGATACAAAATTATGTAAAATCCCGGGACTCATCCATAGTCCCCAAATTAATTAATTAATTAATGGAGTATGTTGGAGGCGGGGATTCTAGGGGTCAAACGCAGGGACTCACACATGCTACGCAAGTCACATACTAGCCCTGGAATTTTAAACAATTAACTTCTTAATTTTTATTTATTTGTGCCAGAGATTGAACTCAGGATATTTTTAATTTTTTAGTAAAGCATTTAAAGCTATAAATTTATCTCTTTGGTTGCACCCCCAAATTTCTGTTTTCATTATCATTCAGTTCAAAATATTTTTCTAATCTTCTATGTTATTCCTTCTTTGATCCATAGGTTAAATGGACTGTGTTGCTTAATTTTCAAATATTTGAGCATTTTCCAAGTTTCTGTTTTCAAATCCTAATTTAATTTAGGTCACAGAATACATGACTTTAATCTTCAGGATCTTGAGACTAGTTTTATGACCTGACATATGGTCTATTCTGGCAAAAGTTCAAATTGGTAATTGAAAAGAATACATATTATTATTGTGTGTAGTGTTATATAAATGCCAATAAGGTCAAAGTGGTTGATAATGTTTAAACCAATTCTTGGGTGTAGTGTTAAACAAATGTCAACTACGCCAAGGTGATAAAATTGTTGAAGTTTTCTATATCATTATTAACTTTTTCTCTATTTGTTCTATCAATTACTAAAAAGAGCAGGAGATAGAAACGTGTTAGGCAGACAAGGTTAAGGCCTCCTCTTCCCCAGGAGTTTAAAAATGGAGTAAACAGCTCATGACCAGTGACTCCATTGAAGCCAGAAGTTATGTACCAGAATCCAGAGCCAGTTTGTGAGACGAAGCAGCACGTGATCAACATCCTGGTTGGTTGGACAGGGGCACATGATACCAGGTACCCTGATGTGACTGGACTCAAAGACCCACTTTTTTTTTTTTTTTTTTTTTAACATTTTTTAGATGTTAATGGACCTTTATTTTGTTCATTTATTTATATGTGGTGCTAAGAATCAAACCCAGTACATACATGCTAGGCAAGCGCTCTACCACTGAGCCACAGCCCCATCCCCAAAGACCCACTTCTTTAAAATCTCTAGCCTTTGATCTTCAAGACCACCTAACTGTCCTCGAACCTGATAATATAAACCCCTATACAATAGCCACCTGTCAGAAACCCTCCTTGGGATTCCTCCCCCTGTGGAAGCTCTGCTTTTCTATTACTTTCGTCCTATTCTTTTGCTCTCATACTTCATGTCCATAGATCTCATTCTTCAAATTCATGAGACAAAGAACCAAAAGATCCTCTCCTTTGATTAAGAAAGAAGAATTGGGGCTGGGGATGTGGCTCAGCGGTAGAGCGCTCGCCTAGCACGTGAGCGGCCCAGGTTCGATTCTCAGCACCACGTAAAAATAAACGCATTGTGTACAACTAAAGAAAATAAATAAATATTAAAAAAAAGAAAGAATGTAGAATTGAATTCACCAAATATAATTGAGTTGTACCTTGTTCCCTCTACCTCTTCCAGTTTCACACTGTTGTATTCTCTTCATGAATTTATTGTTATATTTGGGTTAGTGACACTTGTCACCTACCATAAGGAGTAGCAATCCCAGGATGTCAATGCACTGCATTGTTTGCAGGTATCTTGGTTTTCAAGAAAGACACACCATGCAGATACCAGACAAGAGCAGGGTGTGGTGGCGCACGCCTGTAATCCCAGCACTTAGGAGGCTGAGGCAGGAGGATCGCAAGTTCAAAGCCAGCCTCAGCATTGGCGAGGCACTTAGCAACTCAGTGAGACCCTGTCTCTAATAAAATACAAAAAAAAAAACGGCCAGGTATATGGCCCAGTGGTAGAGTGCCCCTGAATTCAATCCCTGGTACAAAAAAAAAAAAAAAAAAAACAAAACAGATACCAGACGAACAATGCTTTCCTCACATAGAGAAGAGACACAGAGAGGTCAGCTTTAATAGTGAGCACTGGTCCCTCACCACCAGTGGGTTTCCATCATGCAAGGAAAGCAGGGAGATGATCTTAAGGAACCCCTCTTGTGATGCAAATGAAGGACTCCATCTCCTCTCCACTACCAAGAGAGAGAGTAGCAGGGTCAGCCAGCCATATGATGTATGTGCATTAAGAAGAACAAAGAAGCCGGGCGCGGTGGCGCACGCCTGTAATCCCAGCACTTTGGGAGGCTGAGGCAGGAGGATTGCGAGTTCAAAGCCAGCCTCAGCCATGGCAAGGCACTTAGCAACTCAGTGAGACCCTGTCTCTAATAAAAATACAAAAAAGGGCTGGGGATGGGGCCCAGTGGTCGAGGGCCCCTGAGTTCAATCCCTGGTACCAAAAAAAAAAAAAAAAAAAGAAGAACAAAGAAGTATACATCAAGCTCAGAAGAGGGAAAGATATTCCCCAGCATAATTATAAAATCCACCAAAACCTGTGAAGGCTCTTTATTACCATGTAAGGAAATGTTCTAGGCCTAGGGCACAGTCTTACACAACCTCTCAAGGGTAAGCAGACTATACATGACTGCCTTTCCCAATGTTATGAAATGTCCTCCTATTTTTTTTCTGATAATATTTTCTGCTTAAAAGCCACTCTAGGGCTAGGAATATAGCTCAATGGTAGAGCGCTTGCCCAGTGTGTTCAAGGTCCTGGGTTCAATCCCCAGCACTGCAAATCAAAGCAATTGCTTTGATTGTTCGTCTGGTATAATTTTCTTATGATTAGTGTTTTGTTGTTGTTTGTTTGTTTTTGGTACCAGGGTATTGAACTCAGGAGTACTCGACCACTGAGCCACATCCCTAGCCCTATTTTGTGTTTTATTTAGAGATAGGGGCTGAGTTGCTTAGCACCATGAGTTGCTTAGCAATGGTGACACTGCTGAAACTGGCTTTGAACTCATGATTCTCCTGTCTCAGCCTCAGGCATGCGCCACAGCACGCGGCTGATTAGTGTTTGCATAGCTTATAATTTTTTCTATCCTTTTCCTTTCACACTTCCTATGTCTTCATTGTTAAAATCTCTTGTAAACAAATTAGGTCTTGATATTTTTTTTTTTGGTACCGGGGATTGAACTCAGGGGCACTTGACCACTGGGCCACATCTCCAGCCCTTTTTTTTTTTTTTTGTATTTTATTAGAAGCAGGGTCTCACTGAGTTACTAAGTGCCTCGCCATTGCTGAGGCTGGCTTTGAACTCGCGATCCTCCTGCCTCAGCCTCCCAAAGTGCTGGGATTACAGGCGTGCGCCACCGCGCCCGGCTCTTGATATTTTTTTTAATCTAGACTGGTACTCCTGTCTTCTATATTGACTGTTTGGTCTGGTTAAACTTAGTGCAACTATTGATATTGTTGAATTGAGTTTTAAGTTATCGTCTTGCTATTTGTTTTCTATTAGTGCTATTTTGGTTTTCTGTTCCTTTTTCCTCTTTCCCTGCCTTAATTTCCACTATTTTTATTTCCTACTTTATGTTCGGTTTTTAAAAATGTTTTGTAGTAGCCGGGCACGGTGGTGCACGCCTGTAATCCCAGCACTTTGGGAGGCTGAAGCAGGAGGATCGTGAGTTCAAAGCCAGCCTCAGCAATGGCGAGGCACTTAACAATTCAGTGAGAACCTGTCTCTAAATAAAATACAAAAAAGGTCTGGGGATGTGGCCCAGTGGTCGAGTGCCCCTGAGTTCAATCCCCAGTACCACAAAAAAAAAAAGGGAGCTGGGGATGTGGCCCAGTGGTTGAGTGCCCCTGAGTTCAATCCCCAGTACCACAAAACAAACAAACAAACAAAAAAAATGTTTTGTAGTTGTAGATGGACAGAATGCCTTTATTTGTTCATTTATATGTGGTACTAAGGATCAAACCCAGTGCCTCACACATGATAGGCAAGTGCTCTGCCACTGAGCTACAGCCGCAGTCCTCCCATTTTATGTTCTTTATTAGCTTTCAGTTGTACCTCTTTGCATTACATTTTACTGAGTACTTCAGGGATAGCAATACTCCTTCCTTCCTTCTTTCCTTCCTTCCTTCCTCCCTCCCTCCCACCCTTCCTTCCTTCCCTCCCTCGCTCCCTGCCTTCCTATACCAGGGGTACTTAACCACTGAGCCACATCCCTAGCCCTTTTTATTTTTTGACAGGTCTTGCTAAGTTGCTAAGTCTGGCCTTGAACTTGCAATCCTCCTACCTCAGCTTCTCAAGTCACTAGGATTACAGGTATGCACCACCACGCCCGGTAACAACATGCATTTTTATTACAATCTATTGTGAATTAATATTTAACCCAAAGGAACCCTAAAATAGTACATTTCTATTTTCCCCTTCCTGTGTGTTGTGCTATTTGTGTCCTTTACATTTTACTTCTATGTGGTTTAAACCCCACAATCAATTATTACCATCTGCCCTGACCAGCACAGTCAATCTAGCAAGTTTCAGCAAGGGGCGAAGGGGGATAAGAAAAATAAAGACTCATGGATGCAGATTTTGAAAATAACAGCTGGAGTCAGATGGAACACTGCTCTGTGATGGAGAAGCAGGTCTAAAGAATTGCCAGCCAGCAATCTTTATTTATATATGTCTCATTATCAGATTAAAGACTATGCAAGCATTACTCTTTGTATTGGTGAAAGTTACAGAATTAGCAACGGTATGCATCTTATTTCCCAGTCACATTCTACAGTTGCAATGTGCAATGTTAGGAGCTTTGTGTAGCTCTCAAGAAAGTCCATTGTTTAGAGTTATTGCTAGGTGGGCAGGTTCAGGAGCAGCAGAGCTGGTGAAACATTGTGGTTTCTTTTTGGTACCGGGGATTGAACTCAGGGGCACTCGACCACTGGGCAACATCCCCAGCCCTTTTTTGTATTTTATTAGAGACAGGGTCTCACTGAGTTGCTAAGTGCCTCACTATTGCTAAGGCTGGCTTTGAACTCTCAATCCTCCTACCTCAGCCTCCCAAGTGCTGGGATTACAGGCTTGCGGCACCACGCCCGGCCATTGTGGTTTTCTTTCTTTTTTTTTTTTTTTTTTTAATATTTATTTATTTACTTTAGTTGTACACAATGCAATGCATTTATGTTTACGTGGTGCTGAGGATCGAACCCGGGCCGCGCATGTGCAAGGCGAGCGCTCTGCCGCTGAGCCACAACCCCAGCCCCCATTGTGGTTTTCTATCAAGAAAGTTACTCTATTCCTAGAGCTGTGTGCCTGAGATCAAGGTTGAAGCTGATGAGACTTTAGCACAGAGCTTCCTTGTGGAGGGCATTACCACAGCAGCTAGGCAGCCTGCACCTTTGCACAGAAACTTTCCTAGGCACCAAGCTTGCCAGAGCCATGAAGTCATCAGAGATCCCAATTTCAGATGCTGCTCTCCACAACCATCTTTGTTTTTGCTTTAAATAGCTATTTTTTTTTTTTTTTTTTTTTTTTTTTGGTACCAGGGATTGAACTCAGGGGCACTTGACCACTGGGCCACATCCCCAGCCCTTTTTTGTATTTTATTAGAAGCAGGGTCTCACTGAGTTTACTAAGTGCCTCGCCATTGCTGAGGCTGGCTTTGAACTCGCGATCCTCCTGCCTCAGCCTCCCAAAGTGCTGGGATTACAGGCATGCGCCACCACGCCCGGCTACGCTATCTTTTTTTAAAATTTTACTTATTTATTTGTTTTAGTTGTTGATGGACCTGTATTTTTTATTTATATGCAGTGCTGAGAATTGAATTCTACTGGCTTATGACATTCGAGGCAAGCACTTTGCCACTGAGCCACAACCCCAGCCTAAATGGCTATCTTTTAAAGAAATTTAAAAATGGAAAAAGTTTTTTCTACTTACCCAAACATTTACAAGTCTTCTTCATTTCTTCTTGTAGATAAGATTTTTTACCAGGTATCATTTTTCTTCATTTTTTGTACTATTGGTATTGAACCCAAGACCTTTCATATGCTAGGCAGATACACTACCATTGAGCTATACCCCTAATGCTTTTCTATTTTATTTTAACAAAGAGTCTTGCTAAGTTGCTCAGTTTGCCCTTGAACTTGCAATCTTCTTGGCTCATCCTCCCTAGTAGCTGAGAGTATATACGTTACATGCACATTGCTGGGCACAGTGGCGCACGCCAGTAATCCCAGCACTTGGAGGTCTGAGGCAGGAGGATCACGAGTTCAAAGCCAGCCTCAGCAATGGCAAGGCATTTAGCAACTCAGTGAGACCCTGTCTCTAAATAAAATACAAAAAAGGGCTGGGGATGTGGCCCAGTGGTCAAGTGTCCCTGAGTTCATTCAATCCCCAGTAACCCCCCCCCCCAAAAAAAATACATGCACATCAAACACTAGCTTCCTTTATCCTTCAACTTTTTTTTTTTTTTTTTTTTTTTTGTGGTACCGGGGATTGAACTCAGGGGCACTTGACCACTGGGTCACATCCCCAGCCCTTTTTTGTATTTTATTTAGAGACAGGGTCTCACTGAGTTGCTAAGTGCTTCCCCATTGCTGAGGCTGGCTTTGAACTCGCGATCCTCCTGCCTCAGCCTCCCAAAGTGCTGGGATTACGGGCGTGCGCCACTGCGCCCGGCTTCTTCAACATTTCTTGTAATGCAGGTCTGCCAGTGGCTAATTCTCAATGCTTCTATTTATCTAAAAATATCTTTTGTTTCTTCTTCATTTTACAAGGATATACTCTTTAGTCATAGGATTCCATATTGAGTCAGGCATGGTGGCACATGCCTGTAATCTCAGCAGCTGCAGAGGCTGAAAAAGGAGGAAGTCAGCCTTAGCAACTTAGTGAAGCCCTAAGCAACTCAGTGAGATCCTGTCTCTAAACAAAATATAAAAAGGGGCTGGGGATGTGGCTCAGCAGTTAAGCTCCCCTGGGTTCAATCCCCAGTACCAGAAAACAAAAGGTTCTATATTGAAGCTAAGTGCATTGATGTATGCCTATAACCCCAGCTACTAAAGGCTAAGGCAGAAGGATCCAAGTTCCAGGCCATCATCAGAAACTTATTGAGATCCTGACTCAAAATAAAGTTAAAAAACACTGGGGATATAGCTTAGTGGTAGAACACTATCATGAACATGGCACTGGATACAATCCCCAATATTTCACACACACACACACACACACACACACACACCAAAAAACAAAAAACAAAAACAAAAACAACTACATTGACATTTCTTCACTCTGCACTTTAAAGATATCATCCCCAACCATCAGGTGCAGTGGCACACGCCTGTAATCCCAGCACTTGGGAGGCTGGGGCAGGAGGATCGTGAGTTCAAAGCCAGCCTCAGCAATGGTGAGGCACTTAGCAACTCAGTGAGACCCTGTCTCTAATAAAATACAAAAAAAGGGCTGGGGATGTGGCCCAGTGGTCAAGTGCCCATGAGTTCAATCCCCAGTACCAAAAAAAAAAAAAAAAAAAAAAAAAAAAAAAAAAGATATAATCCCCTAATTTCCTGGCTCTCATTGTTCCTGATGAAAAATCATATTTCTCATTGCTACCTGTAATATTTTGGGGGGTGGGAGATACCAGGGAGAAGTGCCTCCCAAATGCAGGGATTACAGGTGTGTGCCACCATGCCTGGCTAACTGGAGTATTTAATGAGGGATTTCCAACCACCCCCAGCACAATGTGATCACCAGACACTCCATTCAGCTGACCATGGTCGCTATTACCTACCAGGTCTTGCTGGGTCTTTCCTAGTAGACACACAGCTTATATTTTGCCAAACATTGAGTGGGACTTCATGTAAATTTTAGGGGCTGCTTCTCTGTGTAGCTCTCTCTCTCTCT
The DNA here is from genome assembly GCA_025594165.1 of Tamias sibiricus. Taxonomy (NCBI): domain Eukaryota; kingdom Metazoa; phylum Chordata; class Mammalia; order Rodentia; family Sciuridae; genus Tamias; species Tamias sibiricus. The sequence goes on along the minus strand of CM046663.1, from coordinate 87,066,565 downwards.
GGTACCCTGACCTACCAATTATAAATATCAACAGACCCAACCAATATCTCTAATCCTTCAACTCCTAAAGACCACCATGTTCTACCATGTTCTATATGGGTTCCATATCCTTGCATCACAGATCAGAAAGTACCTCCACAGATATCAAGGAAATTATGAAGTTCAACTTGTTTTCTATACTGTTTTCCAATAACTAAAAGATCTACAAGGAGTTGTTTTATGTATTTTTCCAGTGTTATAGTGGTTTATACTCTGACACTAGGTATTCCATCTTTGCTAGAAGCAGGAATGACTATTTCACAATGTTTTGTTATCATTTGTTTTCTTTTGAATTGGGGTCTCCCTATATTTCTGAGGCTAGCCTTGAACTAAGGATCCTCCTGTCTTGGCCTTCCAAGGAACTAAGATTCCAGGAATGTATCACCATGACAGGCTTCAACAATTTTTATAGATTGTATGGCCAGGTGCAGTGGCACACTCCTGTAATCCCAGGGACTGGAGAGGCTAAGACAGGAGAATCCTGAGTTCAAAGCCAGCCTCAGCATCAGTGAGGTGCCCACTGCTGCTCAGTGTCCAAGTATCCTGAGTTCAATCCCCCGTACTCAAAAAAATAAAAAGTAAAAAGATTGTATGTATGTGTATTCTATATCATATTTATATTTATTTTCTATTTTGCTAAGTTGTATTCCCAGTATTTTTTCCAGTGCTGGGGATCGAATCAAGGACGTTTCATATACTAGGCTAGCACTCTACCACTGAAACACATCCCCAATATATTCTTAAACACACTAAATTAGTCATTATTATTTTACATGTGTAATAAGTGTTTGACTATTATCACGTTGTAATTTGACTTCTTTGAGTATCATTTCTTCTTAGGGTATACTCTCTACTCCTGTGTTTAATAGATTTGTTCCTCTTACATATCCTATACTTCCTGGAATGATTATCAGAGGTATGTGAAAGGTAAATTCCCACTTTTTTTGTCTAGAATTAATTTTGTTTAGCCTTCACTTTAAATAATAATTCAGCTTGGCATGTCCTTTTGGGTTATAGTTATGTTCTTTCAGTCCTTTCAAAATATCATTCCTTTGTCTTCATCATGTCTGCTGAGAAGTATGCTGCTAGCCTAAATGCTGTTTCTTTGTTTATAATCTTTCTACAGTTTCTGATGGTATCTTGTCCATCTTTGAACACCCTATAATGATTGAGATTTCTTTTAAGGTAATTTATGTTACTTAGCCACCTGTCATACTTTAATATTACTTAATTTTTATTATTTAATCATTTTTCCATACTTGCCTTAACACCACCATAAAGAATAAACAACCTGCTGCTATACTAAATGCTCCACATCTTTTCCTATGAAGAGGCACCATGATCCGGACACTATGGTACATACCTGTAATTCCAGCTACTTGGGAGGTTGAGGCAGGAGGATCACAAGTTTGAGGTCAACCTCTGTAACTCAGTAAGACCCTGTCTCAGACAACAAAAATAAAAAGGGATGGGCACGTAGGTCAGTGCATTCCTGGTAAAAGTTTAATCCACAGTTTAAAAAAAAAAAAGTGTTTGTTAAACTCAGCAAAGTTTTTATCTACCAATTTGAGTGTTTATCAGTGTATATAGAGATCTGTGTCTGAGTGAGCATAGTGGGAAAAAGAACTATGCTCCAAATACACAGTCTCAGCTGTTTCGTCACTGGGGTTCATACATATCTGAGCAAATCTGAAAGAACAGGAATACAAAAACCTGAATTCTACCTAGATGAAAGAATGAAAAACTTCCTGGGAGTACACATATCATCCTAAGCAAAGAGAAGATCAGGTACCTTGACCTAGAAAAAAGGAGCCTTCATGCTTAGAGGAAAGGAGTAACTTTGAATGTACCATCGTTCCTGGACTAGGAATTATCTCTACCTCAGACCACCTTGTATTCAAATCTGGATTCTAAGAAGAGAAATGCTATAAGTAAAAACAAAAATACCTATTTATATTAAAACCACTGCAACAGTACATTATAGTCCACCTCAGACAGAGTGAGTACATCACAGATAATCAACAATGAACACCACAAAGCTTTGGCATTTCCATATTACCCATACAGTCATCATCATCTGTATCCAGAAAAAGCAACAGAAGAGACACCTGGCAATAGGAACAACATTAAGCAAGACTATCAACAGTATATGCAGAAGAGGCAAACATAGGGCCTGAGGAAACTTACAAGCATAGGTAATTGGTTGGAGAAGAAATTTAAAATGTCATATACTCTTGTATACTAAGTCAGGAGATTTACTAAACTTATTATGGAAAAAAAAAAAAAAAAAAAAAAAAAAGAGAGACACCTAAGACATCTCTTGAGCACACTAGAAATACCCAGATGGGATTTTACCAGCAGCTGGGATGCCATTTTAAGAAATGGGGCAAGAACACTGGTGAGGCATGCTGCACAAGGCTCAGGGCTAACTTAACAACATGGTCAAGGTATGAGACAGAGGCATCAAAGCCTTAAACTAAGACTGTTTGGGGAATACAATTTAGAAACATGAATTTGTAACCTATTCCTCATATCTGTAATGCAGTCAATTTTTGTTAATCTATTGAAGAAAAAATTATACTATGAGTATTTTTAAATTAAATGCTTTTGACTATATGAGAACACTTGATTATTTTAAAATTCCTACACTTCCCTCTAGTTCAGAAATTTTAAAACAGCTAGAAATTGAATGCCCACAGAAATCTTTCTCAGAATGAAAACCAATAGAAAAAATGTCATCTAATGAATTAAATGTGGGATTAACACCAATTTTTCTTTCTATGAGAGAAAAGGGACAAAACACTAGCGTTCCATCTAATTTACACACAAGAGATGTCATTTCATCATAAAATAGTACTTTGTACTTACCTTCCTCAGTTCTCAAAATAGGTTGGGAAAACACGTTTTTAAAAGCTTTTCTAGGAAAGAGAATGAACACAAAAGCTTAAGTGGTTTGGTGGTGCAGATCCCAAATGAAAGTCCAAACCTCATCTTTCCTACTCTTATAGTCACAATCCACAGTCACCCTCATTCTATCAAGGAGGGGAGGATGTCCCAGCAAAGTCCCAGCAACAGATACTTAGAGAAAGAGCAAAACGGACAACAGGGAATGGCACAGGAGTTGACAGCAAAGGACAGGCGACTCCAAAGCACTAGGTAGAAGCCCTAAGCCTTATAGACTGCTCAGAAAGCTTGAACTTGGCCTGAGGGCTCCTCCCAGGCTCCTGGTTAGGACGCCTACAAGCAGACTCCCAGTGAGGCAGTCAAGTTTCAGGTGCCACATCTCGGGGCAGTTTTTCTCACTGCAATTCCACAGCCAAAAATAACCTCGTAGTGAAATGTAGCTATGTCAAGCACTTCAGGTATCAGCTGAATTCCCTCCTCTTCTTTATGAATTTGTATTATTTATAAGACACTTGACACATGTTTAAACACTTACATAGCTCCTCGGTCTCAGGAAACGGGGCTTGTTCAGCAGAGGGGGGGAAGCATGTAATGAGGGAGTTAACAAGGGCTGATATTTTTTTACAACATTCTTTAAAAACTGAAAAACCTCTTTAAACACCAGGAACAGCTTAAATAATTCACTCTGGGCCCGAGGGCCCGCGCGGACGTCCTCCCCGGGTCTCCCCGCGACGGCTGGCCCGACGGGCGCCGAGGCCACGCGGGCGGGCCGCAGGCCGGACCCACCTGCGCCTCGCGCGCCCCACGGCGCGCGGGCCCCGGAAGCCGGCGGGCGGCCGCGCCCTTTCACCCCGCGCACCGGACGTCGGCGGCGGGCGGAAGTGCGGCCCTCCAGGCGGGTGGCAGCACCCTTTCACCCGGAGGGCCCGGGCTGCCACGGTGGGAAGGAGTGGCACGTGTAGGGCCGCCGGGAGCGTCAGGCGAGGTCGGGGCCCCGCGCCCCCTGGGCGGGCGGAGAAGGGCACCCCAGGCCGAGGGGCCCGCCCGGCCCCCGGCGGCTTCTCGCCGGCGTCGGGAACTCCCGTCGTGGGCGCACTCGCAACGCGCTCTGCGGGACGGAGTCGGTGGGAGCCGCGGCCTCTCGGGCCCCTCCCGCTCCCGAGGGTGCGGGAGGCATGAAGTCCGACCCTCGAGGTCGGCGGCCCGGACGGCTCAGGCTGCGGGGCGCCGCCGAGGGAAGCACCTGCCCCCGCCCACCTTGAACCGGAGGCCGCGGCGCGCGAGCCCCGAGCGCCCCTCCTGGCCCTCCCCGCGGGGGTCTCGCGATCGCGGAGCCGCGAACCTCGCGGCCCTCGAGTCCCTGCGGGGCGGGGAGGGGGCGGCCGGGATACCCTTGATCGAGCCCCGCTCCCCAGGGCTGAGCGAGTTCGACGCTCCCGAGGAGGGAGTCTCCATGGAGGAATTCGTCCTGCTTCACTTCCAGAGTTGAAAGCCTCGAGGCCGTCGGTTCTGCAAAGAGGAGCAGTCGGGCGCAGGCTAGCGAGCAGCTGATGAAAATAATTGTCCTCGCACACACAGCCCTGCGTCCAGGGGCGCGCGTGTGGACACACACACACACACACACACACACAACTTGCCTCCTCTAGCTGCCCAACCTTAGTATTCCGGGCATGTAGTTTTCAACAACTTGCTTGACACAATAACAAAGACGTTTAAATGCCAGGACGCAGACTTCACTTTTTAACCTGCTGAGAAGAGCTACTTTCAAAGCTTCCCCACCGCGAATAAACTGACAAAAAAATATGGGGTGCACTTATAAATTAAACACCTTACTCTCAAAGCAATGTGCGTTAATCAGGTTTCTAAGGCAATAGCCATCTCTGTCTTTTCCTATTCACCTAAATAATGCCCCAAGAAGGAACCCCTTTACACGGGGGTGGGGGGGGTGGGGGGGAGTATTGAATTATACCCATTGCTAGTAAAAATCATCTTAAATCAATAGAGCACCACTTGAACTTGAGTTTCCATTGTTTCACTGAATCATCAATGTTTTTAATTAAACAGAGCTACCCTTTCTGTTAAAACATTACATAAAAGGGTTAGGTTTCTACTTTTGTTGAGGCAGCTGGCGTTTGTTGGCTGTTGTGTTTGAGCAACAGACTGTTCAATAGAAGCGAGAAATAGCTCAACGCGCTCTTAATAGACCTGTTTCAACAATGTACCTTGAAAAGGAATACATTGTGTTATTGTGTTAGTTTGCTACAAACCTATTAAAAGAAAAATAGCATCCATCAGGTCTAACAAAACGCATTTGTATTATACATACTTATCTGCTTCAAATACACTTCTTGGCACAATGTCTAGAATTCAACTAGATCATCAAGAGCTGGACAGAAGAACACATACCAGTTAGGTAATGATACACGCGCTAAAAATAATAATAAAAGAAGGTCTAAGCAGATGGCAATCACTACTTTTTTTTGTTTATGATGAGAAATGCAGACAATCCTACTTTAGTTGAAAATACACTGCAAAAGTATGGATTTCTGCTACAAAAACAATTTTAAAAATATTTGTAGCATGGGAATATTGACACAAATTCCACATTTGGAACGAATCTGATACACTTTTGATAGTAGTTTGGTTCAGGGGAGGATTCAGGATATAAACGATGCATTTTTAAAGCAGAATTTAACAGTGCGCAAAGAGCCCGGTCCTTTAGGGAAATGCATGAAACAAACAAATCGAAAGCAAGGGTTCCAGCCAAGAGGTTGGGGAGCAGCGCTGTCTGGCAGTAGGAAAGGAAGTGCTTCTTGAGAGTGCTCTCTTAGAAATAATTTTAAAACTTGTTTTCTGACATTTTATACACAAAGAGAAACTACAAGCAAAGAAATAGGTGACATTTCCACTACGGGACAGAGACTATAGTCTGTTGCAGGAAAGGATGTCACTTGGACCACAGACCTGAAGGAAAAAAAGGCATATGATGAAACCTAGCTCTGAGATGGCTTAGCAGAAAGGACACTCTAAGTAGCATATATCAAAGGGAAACATCTTTTGCTTCCACACAAGGCACTGGGGTTGGGTTCCAACCTAAGTAACCAACATTCAATTTTTAAAAGCTTGAGAGAATAGTAGATTGTCTACAAGTAAGCTCAATTGAATAAAAAAGACAATTTACATAAATTGCAATAACACCCTATGTACCTTATCTATGTTAACAAATAGATGAAGCAATATTTTGCCCGACAATGTGTATAATTTATTCCACTCCTGAATTAGTAAATTTTATCATATAAAGATTTGGAAAAAAATGTTACACCAAAAAGATGATAGTTTTGCTATATTACAAAATAGCTATATTAGAGTCTTCTACAGGACAATTTGAAGTCACATGGCTGATATGACTGCTCTCTTTGGTTAAACCATTTTCTCTTCTCAACAAAGGTGTGTGTAGAGAGAGAATACGGGAGGGTAGTTGAGATGTATTTGATTAATACTTTAAGACTTCTTGCTGACATCTTACCTCTAGCCCAAATCTAGTTTTTAGATTAATTCAGTGAAAATGAAATCATATGCCCCAAATTGTATGCCATAAAATTAGTTTCTCAAGTGAATAAGATCTACAGGAGAATTGAGATTTTCAAGGTGAGAATTTTTATGTAACTGATAATTGACCAGATATAAAAGTTAAGTTCAAATGAACTAGTTTGACCATGATATGAAGTGTTAGCTAAGGCTTTACAAAAAGTCTTTGATTTCCATGTATAACTTTTAAAAATATTTTCATGTTTAAAGTTATCTAGGGAGAAAGATTCAATGCATTTTAATTTGAAGAGGTTGTTCAAATAAACAAAGAAGGAAGAAATGTATTTTACAGGAAGATTGTAATCTGATTCTTTGCTTTGTATTCCTCCATGAAAAATCATTGATTCTCCCTTGCAAAGAATCTTCAATAGCATATGAAAGCTAAATACCTTTATTTTCTTTCTTTAAAATAAAAAGGTCAAAATAATATGCATTATAAATTTGTCTCCCCTTAAAAATAGTAAGAAGAGGATCACATTAAGATGATTTTCTGTATGCACTCCAATTTTTCCAAGAAAGAAATTTTTGATCTGTTAATTTTTTATCACTAATGTCTAAAAAAAATTCCAAGAAAACAAATTATAAGAATCTTGAATACCATTAATCCTAAGTAGCATATGGTTTGAAAGATTTTGTAGGGTACATTTTCAAAGCACCAAACTTCTTTACTGTTCCTTGGTCTGCCTTCAGTAGGTGAAGGAGCATCATTTCAGATTCCTTTTGACTTTTTTTTTCTTTTAGTTTGGAAGTATGGGAAGTAAAAGAGGTTAGTATGTTTTAAATATTTCTGCCACACGCGATTATTTCAATGCCATTCTCTGGTGTTGTGTCTGAAAAACCGGTGGTTGAGCCCGCTGCCCACAGCGCCAGACATTGAGCCAAATCCACCCCTGGGCACAGTCATGGGAGGGAAAAGATTCAGCTTCCAAACTTGATTAAAAACAGCCCAACAGTTTCTGCCCCGTTAAAGAACTGTGTGGCTGGAGAAGCTGAGTAAATTGCCTTAGAGAGGAGCCGACTGAGGTCTATGTCTCTTTCACAAGGGGATAGAGGGAAGTTTGAAGAAAGCAGAGAGTGAGTGGGCTACAAAAGGGCAGCTTGTCCACCAAAACCCACAGTAAAATCCACTCTACAAGATTTAGGTGCTTACCTTGTAAAATTTCACCTTAATTTGAGAGGAAAAAGAAAACATGTGCATAGACCAAGAACCTACAGAGATGCTTGGGAATTGTTAACTCGTTTCTGAGTTACTGAGACCTTTTGTTTTCCATTTGGCAAATATTTCAAAATATCCTTCTCCCCCTAAAGTTGCATTCTGGAAGATACAATTAAAAGAAAAAGACTAAGATGGAAAAATAAACTAGGACATGGTGTGTAGGTTGGTGAATAAAATAGATGCCTGCCAGAATCTTCTTAATAATATGCTGTTATTTGCTGACTTGTGATGTTTTAATGGTGAGAACTAAAGACATCCAAACAGGAATCCAAATATGAACAAAAGTGGGAGTTTGCTGGTGTGTTTCAATAATAAAATGAGAATGATGTCTGTATGTGACTGTGTGTTCTCCTTCAATTCAAAATTTTATTCCAGAAAGAGGTGCAATTTGTTACTTCTTTTGTGGGCACAGGAGGAGGAAAATATGATACATTTGGGGATTTTTTCAGTAGAGCTGTGTTTAGTTTTAATTTTCCTGTATTTTAAAATAAACACTTTGACCAAAGCATGTTTGATCTTTGCAAGAAGGAAGTATACATTGTGAAGGAATGTGCAGAGGCTGGATATGAAAATGGGGTTGTGACTCACAGCTGCAGGCAGAAAAAAAAAAAAAAAAAAAAAAAAAAAAAGGCGTCGTGGTGTCAGCCAGAGGTGTTCAGTCTAATAATTCAAGCTGTAAACTGTATCCCCTAAAATTACCTACATAATAAATCATTGTGGGAAGGGGGTGAAAAAGTTTGGACTGAAAAGTGTAAGTGAAACAGAACCCTCAGGAGACTTCAGTGCTGGGACCTATTGGCAATGATGTGAAATATGGGCTTATTTTGTCCAAAATTTTAAGGATCAAAATAATACTGGAAGTTATTTTAGCAACTCCCCCCCCCCCGCCCCCGCATGGGTCTCAACACATTTCCAGTGTGTTGCAGAAATGGGCTTGCAATTTTTTCCCCTCTCCTGATAACACAGCTGAAATTGCTGTATGGGACTTTACTTACCATGGATTTGTACAGTTTTGAGGGGGAAAAAAAAAAAAAAACTAGTGCAAGAATGGCATTACTTTAGAAAAGTAGTTATAGCTAAATTATCAAATGTATATCAAGGACGGAGGTAGAGATCTTTCTGAAAATTTCCTTAGATTCTTGCCTCATATTTCAGTGTCGCTTGTAGGTACCAAAGAAAACCCTAAATTGATGTGAACTGGTGTATTAGCTTGCCTAAAAATTCAATGTTAGACTGAAATCTTTACACACTGAGGTTGGTAAAGCCAGTGCCAAATCCTGGAGACTTGAGAAACGGAACGTTTGGGACTAGAATGAACCCACCGGGTTTGGAGTAGAAAGGAGCTCGGACCAGTAGAAAGATGCAGATATGAGGAGGAAGTTTAAAGGCCAAGGACACACGAAGTCTTTGAAACAATGAGGGTGAGGAAGTCAAGAAGCAGACTCACCAAAGCCACGTTGAAACAATTTATTTTATAGGATCCCCTACATTTCCAGAATTAGTGAGCAGACCCACTCTAGGAACGAGGGCTGTGGATTCTTACGTTCACACGGGCACTGGGAGTCAAGATGATACGGGTCTCTTTTGCCTGGGCATTTCATAATAAAATGTAAGGAGAAGGGAGGGGAGAGAATAGACAGAACGAAGCTGGAGGAGGTTGACGAGGGAAGTTTGCAATAAAGATTAACTAGAAAAAAGAAGTCCACAGTAATTAAAACCCCTGCATCGGCTCATTAGTATTCATGACTGAGTGTCCAGCCTTTCTGTTTATTTTTCTCCCAGGATCAATATCTGAGCAGCGTGGGCCGGGGAGGAACCCAAGTCGGGCCCTGCGTGAGCCTGACCTTTCGCGCCCTCCCTACAGGTCAGAGCATCTTCTGAACCACCCGGCCAGCGCCTCACCCGCGCTCATTAAATCCACCATTCATAGGCGGGCTGGGAGAGGCGGGGGGTACAGGCCAGCGAGGTAGGGAGTGGGAGCAGCGGGCAAGCAGTACCAACTGACTCCAAAGAGTTTCGGAAAACCACACTCGGCCACATTAACCGCTATAGGCCCAAGAAAAAGAAAGGAAAAAGAAAAAAAAAAATCCCGAGACTGTCTTCAGCAAGTCTGCAGCCCGGCTCCTGGCAGTCCCTTGCTGGCTCGGCCTGATTCCAGACCAGAGGTTTAGGTTTTCTGGCTGGGGGAATCCTGAGTTCTCTCGAAAAAGGAACCCCACGCCCACTCCCAGTTCTGCCCAGTCAGAAGCCTCCCCAGGCCTCCACCAGCCTCCGAGAAGCAACCCAGTCCCGAGAAGCAACCCAGTCTCGGAGCATTAACTACGATGATTATCTTTGACATTATTAACATTATTATTATTTCTACCCCCCACGTTCCCTAGCTGCTCTCTGCTCTGTTCTGCTCCCCAGGGCCACTGACTCAGCCTCCGGGACTGAGAAAACCTGGCTGGGGAGGGGGGAGGGTTTAGGAAAGAGGTTGGGGCAGGGTTAAGGAGGTATGTGAATGGGAGAGAGTAGTGACTCTACCTTTCGGAATTAGCTAAGAGGTGAGGGGGCACTTTCAAACGCAGGCACCAAGGGCGGAGGGAGCGCAGGTGGGTAGGACAACTTAGTCCGTCACAGTGCCTGGGAGTGGGCTTGGGGGACCCCAACTGTAGGCAAATACCCCCCCACCCAATCCCATTCCCATGCTGGACACTGAGGCGCACGGCCTCGGGAATGCCGTGGGGTAAGAGTGCCCGGTAGGCCTGGCCCGCTCAGATCTTGAAGATAAATGGCTGAGAGAGATAGGAGTGAGCGCAAGGGTGAGGGGGACATCAGTTGCTGGATCCTTCCATCACCCCTTTGGCCTCAGTTCCTTCTCACCCACACCAGCCGGGGCCTGAGAGTTTGGGAAGCCACAGGAGGTGATCATGTGTGAGTGCATGGTGTGTGGAGAGATTGTGTTTCTGTGTGTGTGTGTGTGTGTGTGTGTGTGTGCACGGGCTCCCAAATGCAGGGGCTCCCCCAGCTCCTGCCTGGCAGCTGAGCTGGACCCCAGCCCCTGCTTGACCACTGCCCTGGCCAGACAGGAGGGATGCTGAATGAAGGGAGGGCATAGAGCAGAAGGCAAAACCAGGTGTCACCTCTTCAAATGTCTGTTGGCCCCTGGAAAGAAAAAACGTGGGAGGGTGATGAGGTAGCCCCAGCACCTAAGATTCCCAGAGTGGGTCTTGTAGGGATAGGACAGCTATGGGAGGATCCTGGCCTGAAGATCCCTGCAGAGATCTGGACAGTGGCGGCTCAGGGACAGGAGAGGGCCTGGATGCTCTGGTCTCAGTCATCCCACAGCCTTGACCATGAACTTAGACCCTGAGGCTGTCCTAGTTATGGTTTACAGGAGTTCTCATTTGTAACACCTGGTGGTTCAAATCACTATGGCTTCCTTTTCGTTTGAAGGAGTCCAGCGAGACCGGCCTAAGGGTTTAATGTACTACCTCTCCATCCAGTTTGGAAAGAGATTTTTGTGCTGAAATAAAACCCAGCAACAATCAGCTGTAAGCTGGGGTGGGTGTGGGGAAGGCAAGGAAGAATGACATTTCTCTGGGCCAGGTTCTGAGCTGCCAATTAAAAATAGAAACTGTGCCTTGAGATCTGCTGGGGATAGCTGTGGGCTGAGGCGCTCCAAGTTTTTGTGGTACCTGAGCCATTTCAGACTATAATCCATCAATTCACAAGATTTGCTTTCGGAGGAGGCACATGTTTATTTAAGCTAAATAAATAAATAAATAGCACATCCAAAACTTCAACCCAGTCTTGATGGGGTGTTATTTTGAGGCCTTTATTTCTCAGTCCCTGGAAGTAGGCCTAGCACACCCTTTGGGTTTGGGGGTAGGGGAGTTAGGTAGGAAAGGACAGGACCTGAGTTCCCAGTGGGTGCTGGATGAGTCCCCATGCGTCTCCTGTGCTACCAATGAGCTCGCCTGTGGCGACACACCTCCCCCACTCCCTCCAACCTAGGCGAGCGACTCCTCATTTTTAGGGGCCAGGCTATCCTAGCCAACCCTGAGATAAGGGAGAATAAATAGCAGGGTACAGGGAATTCCAAGCCTCCGGTCCAGCCTGTGATCTGCCCTTGATCTCAGGGTTTTGTGCAGAAGATAGAACCACTTGAGACTGAAAACATCCGTCTGAAAAAGAGACAAAGGGGTTGGGGGATGGGGTAGTGGAAGGGCGAAGAAGGTGCGGGCAGAGAGGAAAGGGACCGAGGCGAGCGGCATGAGTGTACAGGGCCTACTACATGTTTCCTTTATTTGCGCTCCGCCAGGGCTTAGCCCTAGCAGCTTCCCCTTGCCCACCGCCAGAGCAGAACCGACGCGGCCTCTGCTGTGGTAGTCACCTCCTCCCCGCCAGGGACTTCGGTGAACATCACTGAACTGGGAGAAGCTGATACCGATGCCAGTTATCATTGTGGTCATTAATAATGCAGTGAGGATCACGATAATTAATAATAATAATGATGGGCCTCCCGAGGGGGTTCCAGCTGCCTCCGGATAAAGCGACTCTCGATTTGAGGGGAGTTATTCGGTGGTGGATGGAGCGGAGCGCTAATGGAGCGAGCCTGGGCTCACTGAAGTTCAAGTTGACGGCGGTGGCGGACAGAAACCGTCCTGCAGCCTCCACAGTCCGACCTCCCAGCGCAGCTCTGGGCCCCTGAGGGAGGCGAGGATGGGCTTCAGTTTTGTGATTCTGGAGTCATGGCAAAGGCAGGTTAGCGTTCAGTTCGGCTTAGACGTGGGGGCGGGGTGAGGAAGGGAGGACTCCCCGCACCCCCACCGGACCCCCAGGCCTAGGCGACAGATTGCTGTTCTGGCTCTTGGGCCTCAAGACCCCGCATGCCTTCTGAGTGGAGCGATGATGACATCTCTAATACTCTTAACACTTTTGTCATCTCCCTCGCCCTTCGTCCACTCCCGAGACTCCAAGGCCGAAGAGAAAGGCGAGAGGGGGAGACTGGGCCACGTCCCGGGGTTGGAGACTCCTTTCGACAAAGCCGAGGGAGGAACTGGGAGCCATTTTGCAGGAAAGCTGCTCCCATCGGCTCCGTAACATCTTAGGGTGGACTAGAAAACCACTTCCAGGCTGGTTCCTCTTTGCCTTGTCCCTTGTCGTTTTATTTTCCTGCTGAAAACTAAGATCATTGCCTTCAACCTCGAAGGACCTCCGGTAGGTCTCCAACATTTCGATCTGAAAAGTGATTGAACCACTTCAGTTCTGTGAGATCATTCTCTTCCTTCTTCCCCCTTAGAGAAAAAAACCTAAGGCTTGAGTTGATGTGAAAGTTGCCCACACACCCCATTTCATCCTTCTTAGATTTGGGAGGTGTCTCAAAACCAACAACTTCCTTCCCCAAAATTAAAAAGTTAAAAATATGTGCCATAGGCAGTTTGATTCTTGCACAAGTTATGATGAATATTTAATCTGATCCTTCTCCCCTCCACCCCCCACCCCCGGGAGTGAGGGGCTTTGGAAAACCCTAAACGATTTTCCTCACAGCTTATAATGTGTTCAATGAACTCTCCCAAGGTTCAGTAACACATGCCAATTATTTTAATAATTTTGCTTAATATTATTAGGGGTTATAAATTTGTTTTTAATAGAGGGTTGATTGCTTCAGGAATTGGCGCTCAGGCAGTTCCCAGGGCCGCTGAGGAGGGAGAGTCTGGCATTTGTCACCCTGAGTCTCACAGGCACACATAACCCAAACCGAAATCCTTTTCTCCTCATATAACAGGTAGCACGGCCTTGGGAAGGTCAGCGTTGTCCTCCTCTCCACTAACGCCCTTTGGGCCTGCCCTGCCTGGCCCCGCGGTTCAGCCAAAGGCCGGAGGAGGAGAAAGCAGCGGTTGCCACCGCAGTCCGCAGTCCTCGGCGCTCGGCGCTCTCGGCCTCTGCTGGCGCAGTCCTGCGCCGCGCTGGGCGATCCCACGGAGGTGTCGCTGCCCAGGCCGCCCCCGTCTTTTCACTGCTGGGGAGATAGCTCCGCGGCTGCTAAGGGCTTCTCCGAGCTGCAGGGACACCCAGGGAGACGGAAATGGAGATGTCTTGATAGTCCAGGGGCTTAAAAATAATTTTCCCTATTCATGCCCTTTGGTTATTAAAATTATTTTCCCTTTCTTCCTTAGAGCATCCTGTTTGAAAACTGATAGAGTCCCGTGGGGGGAGGGGAGAATGAGGCTGCAAACCTTTCAGTAAGGTGCTTCAGCTCATTTCCACCTGGCAATTTTAGCCTTTGCATTTTATTTGTCAATTCTTGCAAAGATTCTTTCTTTGGGGCCAACGGTTTGTTGCTTCTCTATTCTCTCAAAAGAAAATTAAAATGTAGTCTATCACTTTCTCTTGAACATCCTGATTATTGGTGCAGAGCAGCTTTGCTTAAGACAAGTAGGATTTCTTGAGCAAGCTCTCTGCTTAAAAATTTCATGAAAAAAAAAAAAAAACTTCTGGTAGAAACAGGCCCTTTTAAACTATAATCATTGGGCCAAGTTCAAAAACAAAGTACTCAGCTCAGTTTTAAACGTGCAATTAAAAATAACTGTACCTCAGCTTTTCAGAGGGAGGGAGAGGAAGGGGGCAGGGAAGGGGGAAAACAAAGAATAAGGAAATGTTTAGTGCTCTTAAATCCAGTCCAAATAGCTGAAAGAAAGAAAGGCATTCCCTCAGATAATGGAGCCATTAGAAACTCTGAAGGTTCCTGCCGCCATTCCTCACAGGGGATTTCCAAAAATTTAATTCACTCTCAGCTACTAAACAAAGGATGTAGAAAATAATTTTGAGACTTTCTGCCAAAGGGGCAGTTTGGCCTCCTTCCTCTGCATACATACACCTTCCTCTCCAGAATGCAGGATGGTGCTTCCCAACACCTGGCACCCTGATCCAGACCCATGTCAACCCTCAAGCTGCTTCCTTTTCATTTGCTTTAAAAACTTTGCTAGGAAAAAAAAAAAAAACAATATGTTCATGCAGTTTCAACATTTTATTATATTTCTGTATGCATTACTCTCAAAACATGTCACAAGAAATGATCAAACCACTTAAAACCTTCAAATAAAAAATCTGAAACAGTTTATGCCCACAATTGTACATATTTATAGTTAAGAAACATTCTTTATAAATATTGTTTCCTCTGTAGCAAGTTAATACCATAATTTAATTACAAATGGATAAATATGGTAACGGGTATTTACAGAAGGGAGGGTGTTATTACGGAAAAAGCTAACAGCACAACGTTTATTTTTTCCCCACAATCTTTCATACAGGAACTAACAAATTGAACTTGCAAAAGCACTAAAACATCACATGTAAACCCAACTAACAGAAAAATACATTCACAAGCGTTGGTGGTGGTGGTAGTGTGTGTGTGCTATATGGGTCGGTGTGTCGAAGAAACAGAAGGGAGACTTTGGCACGGCTCAATTTTTTTTTCCTCCAGTCTATAGTTGCATGAAGTTTACAATCAAGTTGCCTCATAAAAAGGAACACAATATTCAATACCACAATACAAAATAAACCATTTTCTTCCACATTACTTAAAAAGAAACCAGGTAAACTAAAAAGAGAAAAGAAAAAGCCCATCACTTGGGGAAGGAAAGAAAGGCAGGAAGGAACGCAACCCGGAGTTTACAAATGGACAAAACTTCTATACACCAAGAAGCCGTTAAAATCACTCAGAGAAGGAAAGGAAAGAGTCCGCTATGTACAGTTTGTCTGAAGACTCGGAACAGGGTGGGAAGGAAAGGGGGCATGAGGGATGATGGCAGGGAGGTTTGATTCAATATTTTTGTTAGTTTTTATTTTTTAATTTTTTATTTCTTATTTTATGTTTTCAGTTTCAGAGACTCCGGAAGGGTTTTTTGCTTTTCATGCCTAGATTTTTTTTTTCTTAAAAAAAAAAAAAAAAAAAAAAAAAAAAAACTTTAAAAAAATCCTTCTGCTGGTAAAATCGTTTTTATCATCATAAAAATCAGATAAGTAATTTTAACAATACGAGATCACAAGGTGCCCTCGCCTCTCGCTTCGGGGAGGGCAGCTGCGCTGGGTGGGAACAGGGAGAGGAAGAGAGGCCCCGGCCATCACACGTACCATTCATTGAAGTTGGAGGAGAGGCCGCTGTGGCCCCCGGCTGTCGCACTGCCCCCACCAGAGCTGCCTCCGCCCCCGCCGCCCGCCCCACCGCCGCCCCCGCCGCTGCCACCGCCGGAGCTGCCTCCCGAGCCGCCGCTGCCGGAGCCTCCACTCCGGTGTACTGCGGACACTGCGGCCGCCGCCGCCGCTGCCGCCGCCGCCGCTGCCGCTGCTGCGGGAGACAGATTGGAGCTGCTCTGAGGCTCGGCGCTGGGGGAAACCAGCCCCGGGGGCGTGGATGACTCGTAGCCCGAGCTGGCGGCTGGGGAGGACTCAGAGCCCTGAGGGGAGGACTCATGGACCTGCAAGACAAAAGCCGGGAGGGGGGACCAGAGGGGACTGGATGTGAGTGCAGCTGCTGTGAGGCCGGGGCCCCGGAGGGGGAGCACCCCAGAAATGTCCCTCTCCACCCCGGCCCCCTGGGGACCTTCCCAGGCTGGCTGCGGTTTTCCAGGCCCATTTTGAGCCGGCACGCCAGGCCGGCTTCGCCCTCCTCCCGGCTACCGCGGTGGTACCTTCATGTGCTTCCTCAGGGAACTGGGGTGCGTATAGGACTTGTCACACATCTTGCAGAGATAGGGCTTATCGGAGGTGTGGACGTGCATGTGCTTCTTCCGGTCGCTACTGTTGGCGAAGCGCCGGTCGCAGCCCTCAAACTCACACTGGAAAGGCTTCTCCCCTGTGGGCGGCAAACATTGTCGCTTGTTGAGACACCCAGAGTCCCGCGACACCAGGTTGTTAGGGGGCAGGCAGGGCGGCGACTTGGGGGTAGAAGGGCTTGATTCCTGAAAGAGGTAGGATCCCCTCTGTGGCAGAACCAAGATGAAATTAACCCCCTTTCCACCTGACAGTCCTGATCATTTATTTCATATTTTACTTTCTTCTAGACTGCAGCCCATCTCCTCAAATTTCTAATGAGTTTGGGTTAACTCCTGGCCCTGCCCGCCTTTCTATAGGACTTCTTGGATGCACAGCTTCTAACAAGTTGGTCTCGCCATGGAGAAGCTGTTATTATGACAAAATATTTGGGGCATTATCAAAATCACACAGGCTGCTGGGCTGCAGTCGGTTTCTCTCTGCCGCCAGTAGGCAATTACATTTGGAGAAGCTATGTGTTGTTTGGGGCCGGGCTGTGGATAGTAACTGAGCCAGTATTTTTCATCCAAAATTCGGCATATTGAGTTAACTGTAATTCTAGTTTCACCAGTCTTTTAAAAATAAGTCGAAAAAGGGGTAAATAGTAGAGATAAGGCAGTTTTATAATGATTGCAGAGGGGCCCAAGCTGGGGATGGGGTGGGGAGTAGAGTCAGAAAAACCTTTCAAAATCTCCCCGTTTAATTTTCTGGTAGTCCCGGCATCCTGTTGCCAGAATTCCAAATGCTTGGAGTCATTTAGAGGTGTGAGGACTCAAACGTCGTTCCACTTGGAAAGGGGATCGTTTAATGTTAAATTCCATTAGCACCTAAATTGTTTTTTAAAGACATCCGCTCAGAGACAGGACTCGAAAGCTAGCGTTTCATGCAAATAAATTTCTCAAATTTTAAACCTTGTTAAAAGCTTGTCTCGCACCTCGGCTCCCTCCCTTCCCAAAAGAGAACAATAGGCCGCTGGCGCATCCCCACTTCGGAGTAAATATTGACGAGGGAAGTTGCTAAAACATTTGGCTTTCTTTTAGGAAATCGTCTGGCACGATTTTGGCTGAGACCTGGTCATAGATGAATAATCTATGAGGCAGGAGGCGCGTTCTTTTGCGGCTCTCTCTTCTCACGCGATCCCCCGTGGGGACGCTCTGCCTGGGGCTCTCGCTGACCGGATTGTGGGTCCAAGTTTGGAATCGCAAACCCTGTGGTGCCCATTAGAGATTTTCACAAACTGCTGCGAAACCACCGTAAAGCCCCCGCGACCCACCCCGAGCTGGGCTTTAAAAAAAAAAAATAAAACACTTTAAAAATGTGAAATGCTTTACAGCTTCGGCTCACACCAGGCTTATTTAATGGGAAACAGTCCCGGGAAGGGCGTTTGGACCACGAGTAAAAGAAGTGGGAAAATACACAAGCCACTCAAACACAGACACACACCCGGAGCAGAAAAGCACATTCAGACAAGCTGGCAAAATCCTCTCTAGGCTCGCTTCCCGGGCACCGAGTTAGAGAGCAGTTTTATTTTGTGCGTTCTATTTAGAACGCAGATTATTAACCAGGGCTGAGCAAACGAAGCAATTGCATCACCCCACACGTACATTTGATATTATACTGGTCATTTAAAATTCAATTTCCGCACATGGAAAAACCCAGCCCAATAATAGTCTTTCATCGTCCAACAAAAACAAGCCGCTCGCTCTTTCACACACAAAAAAACATCTCCCGTCCCAGGGCCGGGGCTAGCAGTTGGCGCCTAGCTACCGCGCGCGCGAGCGCGTGCATACACACACACACACACACACACACACACACACACACACACACATCTCAGCTTGTGCATTTCTCCCCGATCTCCCTCCGCACTTCGTCCGCGTCTTTGCCTACAGTTACCTGTGTGGGTCCTTTTGTGGATCTTGAGGTTCTCGGAGCGCGCGAAGACCTTGCCGCAGCCCGGGAAGGGGCAGGGAAAGGGTTTCTCGCCTGTATGCACGCGGATGTGGTTGACCAGTTTGTATTTGGCCTTGAAGGGCTTGCCTTCACGAGGACACTCCTCCCAGAAGCAGACATGGTTGCTCTGTTCCGGGCCTCCGACATGCTCCACCGAGACGTGGGTCACCAGCTCATGCATGGTGCTGAAAGTTTTGTTGCAGCTCTTCTTGGGGTTGCTGAGCTGTTCGGGGTCGATCCACTTGCAGATGAGCTCCTGCTTGATGCACTGCTGCCTCATGTAGCGGAAAAAGGCACCGGGGTGGTGGTGGTGGTGGTGGTGGTGGGCCGCGGCCGCTGCCATGTTCATACCCATGTTCATATTCATGGGGCCGTACTGATTGTGGAGCTGCGCCGCCGAGTACGGGTCGGTCCGCGGGCTGGCCACCTGGCGGTATTGCTCCGAGCGCCCGAACACTTCTCCAGGCAGCCCGAGGCGCATCTGCCCGTTGAGCACATTCTGCGAGCTGTGCGGCCCATGCTGCTCCGGGAGGCCAGGGAAGAGGAGGTGGCCCTGCGCGTCCGAGTGCGCGTGGTGAAGGCCACCCGCACCCGGCCCGAATAGCCCGTGCTGCCCTCCGCCCGGCGCCGAATCCCCGAAGCCGCGGCTGCGGAACAGGAAGTCCCGGGTGGAGTTGAAGGGCGGCCCGGAGTAAGAGCCAACATGCGCTGCGTGGGGCCCTAGAGCGGCGGCGGCGGCGGCAGCCGCAGCGGAGCCGGGATAGGCGCCGGGGCCCTGCGACGTAAACGCCGAGCTCTGGCCAGGGGACAGCTCGTGCGCGCCTGGGTTGAGTTTAAAGGCTCCCATGTGCGCAGCGGCCGAGTCTACGAAGCCATTCTGCGCTGCCGCCAGGCTCAGTTCGCGGTCTTGCATCTCCGCAGCCGCAGCCGCCGCCGCGGCTGCCGAATGGTGATGGTGGCGCGCAAAGCTGCCCACCCCGATGGCCGGGAACTGCGGCCCCGCGTCCAGAAGCATGGCCAGTGCGCCCGCCCGCCCTGCCGGCCCCGGCGAGCCCCGCGCTTTCGCGCCTCCTCGGCTCCCACTCCCGATTTGCGCGGTGCGTCCGGTGGCCGCTGGGCTCCGGGAGCAGGCGGCGGTGGTAGAAGCGGCTTCAGCCGGGGCAGCCGCGATCCTGTGATTGCCGCCTCCGCCACCGCCTGGATCTGCCTCCGGCGGCCGGGCACAGAGCGAAGGCGCGGAGAGGAAGAGGAGGAGGCGGCGGCGGAGGAGGCCGGGAGGAGGAGGAGGTGGAGGAGGAGAAGAGTCCAAAGCCAGGCGGAGAACCAAAGTGTATTAAAGGAGCTGCGGCGGGGGCGGGCGGGCAGGGCAAGGGAGGGCGGGCGGGAGGAGGGAGCGAGAGGGAGGTGTGGGGAGCAGAGCGGAGAGGGGGGCCACCGGGGGGCGAGCGCAGCTCCGCGGCCCCCACCCCTGCGCGCACCCGCGCGCGCACGAACACACTCACTCGCTCTCTCGCCCCGCAGACCCCGGGCCCGGCTGTGCCGAGCTGCGCCCACAGAATGAAATCACTGCAGCTGCAGGGCCAGGATGGATGCCCGAGGGCGGCGACCGTCCTCAGGACCGGCAGGCGATCGAGAAAAGGACGGAGGCTAGCTTCGCTCTCAGCGTCCGGCGCTCGAGCTCAGTGCACCCACGGCTCCACCTGACCACGGCTGGGGCGCCGGGACAACAGGCGGAGGCCAAGCGCTGAGTCCGCCGCCCGGTCTGGCGGCCGTTCCCTCCCCCGCGGCCCTTCTCGCGCCTCCCGGCGCGCTGCGGGTATTGTTCCGCTCCGCGGCTGCGGTGTTTAGCCCTCCTGGTCCTCCGCGCTTGGCATTGGCTGCGCTTGGAGTAGTAAACTTGCCGTGGCCACGAATTCCCCCAGATGAAGGAAGCAGCCGCGCCGCTCCCTCTTTCTTTAAGTTGTGCCGGAGGAGGAGGCGGGCGGGGTAGGGGAGAAGGAGGCTGTGGGAGGGGAGTAGGCAGGGAGGGGGAGGGGAGAAGGGGGGCTGGGCGGAAAAACAATAACAACAATAAAAAAGTGATCTCTCGTTCGCCCCCTTCCTCAGGCAGGTCGGCCCTGGGTGCTGGACCCGGAGCGGATGGCCGCACCCGCGAGGACAGAACGGAGTCCCAGACCCCAGCAAGTGAGAGAAGGCCAAAGCGGCTTCCCCCTCTCGGCTGCAATGGGCTGCATTCGCTACCGCCTGTTTATTTCGGTGGGCGCTACCGCCGCAGCTGCAGCCTTTTATTTTTTATTTCTTTCTTTTCTTTTTTTTTTTTTTTTTTTTTTTTTTTTTTTGTCTCCTCCTTTTCCTTTCCCCTCCCCCGCGTCCCTTAGTCTCCCGCCCCGGGTTCTCTCTCTCCCGCTCCAGGCCCGGCCTCTCGGTCACACCGCCCCTTTAACGGCGGCTCCCGCCCCGCCCGTCCTCCAGGCGCCGCTATTGGTCGCTGCGGCCTCGTCACTCCGGCGCTCCCGCCCCTAGGCCGGCCAGCCCCGCCTTCCCCGCGCCCCAGGAGCTCCTAGCCGCTCAGGCATCCGCCGAATGTGCCCGCGGGCCGGGCCTGCCAACCTAAGGCGCTTCGCCGGCGCGCTTGATGCTACGACTTCTCGGTTCGGCCGGCGGCGTCGCCCCTGGGAGTCGCGCGGCAGGCGTTGCCAGGGCCCAGGCCGCCGGGTCACGTCGCCCTCGGCTAGTCGCTGGCCAGAAGCGGGACAGTACCCATAGAGGCCACCGACTCCCCAGGGATCCGAGCCACTCCCAGCAACTTTAAAACCCCAGGGACCGCCGGCCCGGGCATTCCGTGGCCCCCGAGACGTGGCTTGCAACCGGGTAGTCATTCCGGAGGCCCTGCGCCCTGGGGCTATTCAGGCCGATAGCCCGGCAGGGAGCCGGCAGGGAGCGGCCTGGGGGCCAGTCTTTTGACAATTTAGCTTGCTCCCAATTCCTTTCCCTCCCTTGGCGAACCTGTCTTATGGTATTGAAAACAGGTGAAGGACGGTGGGCATAGATAAAGTCAGGCTTACCGGTTCCTTGGATTCTCTGGACTCTCACCCAGACACCGCCCCCACGCCGTGCGGTGGTCCCCACCCGCCCCTGGGCGCGCTTAGTTCCCCTCGCCGCTCGCCTCCTGCTCTGATTACAGCAGTAAACATTGAGCAGTGCCCCCCCCCCCCAAATAAGGGGGTTGTTTGGAAGTCGTTTAAAGACGGCGTCACCCTGGGGGTAGATGCCCAGTAGTCTGGGGAAGCTGCCACGATGAATTGGGAAGTGTGGGGACGCTAGCAGCCAAGCAAGGCTTAGGCCAGAGTTTGGCTGAGGGTCAGGCTCAGGGCCTGGGGAGAGGAAACCACCAGACTCCTAGGGTTTAACCCTTCCATAAGGTAAATAGCACTTCTCCGGGAGCGAAGAGTGCCCCTTCTCAGGCGATGAGCTGGCCACGAAGCCGCTCCGGGTGCGGCCCTTGGCCAGCCCCCTCGACCCTGATACTCCCGCTGCACCCTGAGTCGCTGAGGACATTTCCTGTCCCACCGCACGAAGCTCGTGCTCTCGAGGTAACCAGAGAGGGAACCGCGGATCCCCAGGCTGTGGAGGTGTGAAGGGACAGTGTAAGACCAGCGCCTTTCTTTGCCTGGCTGGCCTGGAAAACGGATTTTATTTACAAATCGCTGGGAGTTGAAATAAAAATTCAAGCAAGAAAATAATCACCATGCTCTTCAAGATTTTATCTTAAAATGTAATCAACCAAAATGCGGGAAGAATCTTCGCACTATTGCTAGCATAACCTGGGCTTTCTTGTGCGGGCTCAGATAGCCTCTCCCCGCTGAAGCGGGTCTCTCCCTGTTGCAACTAGCTGTAGCCCTTTCCATAAAGGGCCTTGTGCCCTCCTTCTGTCCTCCCCTTTTCCCTGCCATGGGGGAGGGGGGCAAAAAGGAAGGAGACTTGGACACGTCGTCTAGAGCATAGGAGTTTGTCTGGAAGCTGGAGGCACTCATCTTCCCTTATGTCTTGTCTAAAAGGGGCAGAGGGCAATTGCCAAGTTGGCCCCCAAGAGGGGAGGGGAGAGGGGGGAGGAAAATAGGGAGAGAATGAATATCTCCAGGCAGAAAGACTGCCCTGCTACGTTGAACTCTCTAAAATTGCCCAATGCAGTCTTCCACGTTTGTTTACTGTATAATTGATGAATTTATGTGGGGGAGATGAAGGGAGAGTACCTGGAACGTCTTATTCCAAACATTACACACACACACACACACACACACACACACACACACACAAATTCTTCCTAGAGATTGTGAGAAAGCAGTCTTACATATCCAAAGAACTCACTTCCTTTCCTTCTTTCAAGGCATCAGACTTCCAAGTTTTCTTCCTTTACCACTTTCTCACCCCTTCCCACTCCTCCCTCCCTCTCCTCTTTGACCCATTCTCTCTTTTCTCTTTGATTCCTCTTTTGCGGCGCCCGCGTTTCGGGATGGCGCGGCTGGGCGCTTACTTGCGCTAGGTTCCGGGGGCTGCGCGCTGCCGGGCTGTGGGGCAGACGCCTTAATTCCCGCCGGAGACCCCGCGGGCTGGGCCCTCCTGGCTATTCTTTTCCTGCTCCAGTTCTCCTCTCTCTGCAGGACACAGAGGAGCTGAGCCAAGTTCAAAGTCACGTCTCCATCTCCTCTCAGAAGTGCTTTATTTCTCTGCAAACCGCAAAACCCCTTTCCTTCAATGACAGTAATTTTTTTTTTCTTTTTTAAGGAAGTAGAGGGAAGAGCGAGAGAGAGCAAGGGAGGAAAAACTGCAAAGGCTTTCAGAGTTATTGCCTCAAAAGTGGACTCTATTCCTTGGCAGGAAGTGGGGGGTGGAGGGGAGAAGAAAGGGAAAGGGGGGGGGGAAGTCAAGCTTTCTTATAAACCATATGCATGAATTTAATTTTTCAACAGGTTTCTGGAAGGGCCCTTCTGCAGCGTTATCGGACTGGAAGGACCCACAACTAGTTCCATGTCCCCTCGTTGTAAGTTTCCTAAAATTGTTCTTTTGAAATTCTTAAGGAGCCTGAACCAGGCAAAACCTGAACTTAGGGCTGGTGAAAGATCTTGGGAGTGCGGTGGGGCGTTCATTTCCTGGCAAAGAGAGGGAGTCACAGTATGATCTAGAATCCTTGGTATATTCAAAACTTAGAAAATCCTACCACACATCTCAATGCTTATCAACTGAGAATCTCCTTTTGGTTTCTGGGCCTCTGTGAACAATGTTGTTTGAGTTCTTTTGTAGTATGATGTGCATTTTGTGTGCATAAATACAAACAGTGCACACTCACTCTGTCACTCTCACATGTAGATTGTTAGGAGAAACTAAAACCAAACTAAGCCAATTGTTAAATTGGAAAGCCACTTTATTATTGAAACTTTTAATTTTCCTCTGAAGGAAAGGAGAGGTAGGAAGGGTGGGGGGATGCAGAGAGAAGAGATGGGAGAAAAGGAGAACTTTGCAGGTTTCTAGCACCATCGTTTATATCACAGACTCATAAATTCAACAAGATCATCAACAGGATATTAAGTTGCAGGTCACCTTTGATTCAGCTGTCTCAGCCACTCCTGGGCTGGGTGACCCCTGACCCATGAAAGGACCACATGTGTGGTAGGAAAGCCACCTCTGCAAAACCCACCTAGAACAAATGTTCTTTGTCAGAACTTTAGAAAAGTGTAATGTAAAAGAAGGGAAAATTGTGAAAAATCTCAGAAAATGTTGTAACTTTTAAATACCATTTTAAAGAAGGGCAGGGGTGAGAGGAGGTGTCATAGCATAAGGCCCTCTCCAGTTTGCTAAAAGAACTTCTTTTCCACCTACAGTTAAATTTACTGTTTTCTAACTGGGCTTACTTAAAATTTGTATAAAAATATGTGCCCACCAGCAGTTTAGTGATACGGGTACATGTATTTGTGTATTTGTCAAAAAGGATTCTGGAAAAAATAGAAGGGATCCATCATACCTGCCTTTACCCCTGAGTTGGTGACAGTGGCTGTGGTTTTATGAAAGGAAGGGAACTAATCGTTCTTACTTGGTCTCCTCTTTGCTGATGGGAATGTTTCCACTGCTGCAAAACAAAACAAAAACAAACAAACAAAAACCAGGAGGCATTAGCTTACATGAACATGTTTAATTATCCTGAGGACCGTTATCCTTTGGGCTCCCAGGCGAACCACATCCAGGGAGGTTGAATACAGATGACAGGCGAACAGCTTTCCAATAAACTAAAGTATTATTGCAATAGACTTTGTAATACAATTTATGCTGTCATTCATAAATAACAATGCCATATGTCAACCATATTGCTTACACAAGTAAATCCATCAACACATCACTATTTGATTTATCTTAACAGCTTCTTCAAATATTGAAGCATAGATACTGAAAGGGTGTTGAATGGGGTAACTACCCCACAACTTTGAGATTAAAAAAAAAACAAAAACTACATGACCTCTGTTTGCTCCTTTTTTTTTTTTTTTTTTTTTTTTTAAATCTTACATTCAAAAACATTCTAAAGGACAAGGGACGAAGTGGGGAAGAAGCAAATCTTGGGGCAAGTATGATTATTAGGTGATTATATGAACATGTAGGAGGTGTTTTTTTTCCCCTTGTTTTCATTTTCTGAGTTTATTTTAGAATACAGGAGTGTTCCAAGAAATTGACCTGATGGTCAAATGTAGACCAAAGTCAAAGGTCTTTCTCCAACAATCACTATCTGTGAATTTTTTAAAAGTTTGATAATCAAATGGGAGTATTTGAGGAAAGGTCAATTTTATACAATTTATTTAGTAGTGGGGAAGTAGAGGGATAATTTTTCAACAGCTTTTAACCATAAAGGTTAAGTAGACACGAGAAGATCTAATTATTGACTATCAAAACTGAAATTAACAACAAAACAACCCCCCATCCTCCCCCCCCCCCCCAATTCAACATCTCAGTCACTGGCCACACAGCCCTGTGACTTCTACCTTATTTCTCTTGTGTTCATGCACATATGACAGGGATCATAAACTTTACCACGAAGCACGTGTTTGGATACTCTTAGCCCCGCACATACCGGTAGGAGCCCAAGGATTCTGCGGGAGGAGGACAGAAAAGAGAAGCGATCCTCTTAGAGCCGTTCAGAGCGGCGAATTGGGAGGCAGTTAGGAGCAATAAGGCCCTCACAGCAGCGCCCCTCCTCCCCAAGGCAGATCGCTAATGGTGAGGGTGGAAGGGTAGAGGAACTAGTTCTTACCCGCTTCGGGTAGGGCCAGGAGAGGTGGCCCTGGACCTTGCTGCCTAGATGCCTGGCGATGTCCTTGCATCCAAAATTCCCATCACTTCTAGCCCGGACAAAGCTCTACAAAATGCAGCTTTGCCATCCCCTTTGCCCATCTGGCCCTGGCTTGTGGAGTTTTGAGTGAACCATCAGCACCTTCCCAGTGTCTCCTGCTAATCTTCCACCACGGCACCCTGTCCGCTAAGCACCCAAGGGCACCCTTGGGCTAGGTTTCAAAGGTCCTTCGATTTCTCCAGTAACTGGAGGCGCCCCATTCGCCCTTGAACCCACCTCCCACGCGGCCCAAATGCCTCTAGACTCTCCAAATCTGCCCAGGACCCAGTCCTTGTACGACGAGGTCGTTCTCTCAGAAACCACGCGGGATCAGCGAGTCGTAAAGCAATTGCAGGGGTAATAAAAGGTGGCTTGGTGGGTCCTCCAGCTGCTTTCTTGTTCACCCCACAGTCCCCAAGTGCTCTTCTTCCCTAACCTGCAGAAACAATCAAAGGCTCAAAAGCCAGGAAATGTCCAATTCACTTCCCTAGAGTTTATTAATTGCCCACACCCATCACAGGAAACTTGGCACTGTTCAGAGAGGAACGGAGGGCACCGGGGAGCCAAGGAGCCTCATCCTCACTCCACACAGCGGGAAGCCACAAGCGCCGCGTGAGCATCCCCAGAGACCCGGTTCAGTGGCCTCTATAGATAGGCAGCTGAGCTGCAGCGTGGCATTCAGGTTCCCACCAGCTGGGCATTTGCTGTGCCTCTCACCTCCCCAGACTCTCCGTTTCTTTGTTCAGAACCTAAAGGAGATTGGGGTTTGGGGTGCAACCAAAAGGTCTGGAAATCGACAGCCCTAAAAGGCCCCCAAAAGGGCATTTCAATGACTTGCCACATTGCTGCCTTCACACAAGCACCTCTCCTGCAAAAAGAGTACGCAAGGACATACGTTTTGGGGATTGGCCCCGAGGACCACCACCACCGTGGAAATATGGGGCTAAATCCACGGATGGAGAGCTGGCATAACTACCTCTATAGCCCCCTGCTTTTAAAATTAATACATTATTTTCTTCAACGCCCTGGAAATTGTTGGTGTTCATTTAGGAAGAGTGACACAGTTATTGGGCCCTTAGGAACTAGGGGTTTAAAGGGGTTTGATTTGGCTCCCAAATAGCTTGAAAAAGAAACAGCGCACCTGGGGTCAGGCAGGTCATCACAATAACAAAAAAGCGCGTCTACAAAATAAAAAGCTCTTTTATAAAGAAAGGCAATCCCGGAAATCCACTGCAAGCCTTCCTGATGACCATCTAGCTAGGCCTATTCTCAGGTTTAATTGGCAGGAGGTTTATTGGCACCTTATTGGTGTTGATTGAAATTTTGCTCCCAGTCCTTTCTCTTAAGAATTAGCATCTCAAGTCGATTTACCTGAGTCAATTATCTTTTTAGGGTCTGGATTTGGTCATAAATTTGCAAATATTCATTAAACTCACTTTGTAAATATCCCCTTTCCCAGTCACTACCGAAATCTCTGTTATTTCCTAAGAAACTTTTTTTCTTTTTTAAGGCTTCCATAAAAAGAAATTGATCAGGGAGCTATATTTGAATTAAGACATATTAAATCGATGACAGATACATATCACGCTGTGTTTAACAAGAGTTGTACAAGGAGGCGGGTTCCAGAATCCGCACGGCTCTGCTGCAGCATTATTCACATTTTTACAGCCTTTCCTTCATGCCTCCACCCATTAAACCATTAAATTTCAGCAATTCAATAAAACAAAGCAGTTATAATTTTGACGAAAAGCTATTTTGAAGGGGGTGGAGGTACCCATTTTATTGCACAATAAAAATGCTCAACAGTCCATATTATAGGCGAGGCTGTATTTATTTTCTTTTTTCCTTTATTCATTCCTTTTTTTGGTTTTGTTTTGTTTTTACTTATAACCTGCAGGATGGAACTCAAAGCTGCCATTATTGCAAATATGGATGTTCACTGCCAAGAAATTCACATAAAGGAAACTCACTTGAAATGTTTTGAGAGGAAAGAAAGTGGTGATAATTCCCAATATGATGCTTCCTTTATAAACCATCCATAGAGATGGCACAGTTCTCAATCCACCTTCCTGAGATTGACTTCAGATGTTTTAAGATTTTGGAACAAAATCCTGGAAGGACATGTTCTCTTCAAATACAGATGTGGATTTTGTCACTGCTGCCTATTAAAATTTTCATTGCACTTCACTCATGCCTTTTTAATATCCCTATATTTGAACTTCACTGAAGCTTAAAAAAAAAAAAAAAGCTCATTTGAAATTTGATAGTATTATTGTCTTTGTTTGCTTGTCAGTTTTATAAGAGAAATGACATTCCCAAGGCTCATAGGGAAGCCCTCACTTAGCATTGTTCACACCCACGTCAATGGGGCTATGGAATCAACTCTTTTGAAAATATTCCTTATTTCTTCCCAGGACCATTTCCTGAGTATGGCTTTGTGTGGTCTACTTTTACTTGAACTGTAAACGAATTAAACTAGGAACATGTTTTATTGTATCACCAATGGGGAGGAGGGAGTCACATTTTATTTATTATCACCTTCTAATAATTAATTTTATGGAGGAAAGCAAAATTTTTAAATTTAAAAATCCTGAATTAGTTTTTGAGCATTTTGGACCAACACATTTTAAAAAATGTTTCCTTTTTAAAATCTGAAATGACAATTTGGGGCACTATAACCTATTTTGGAGTTTTTTGCCCCCCCCCCCCCATGATACAGGGACTTAATGCTATTTTTAAAGAACTGATTTGGTATCAAACCGCTGGAAAGAAATGGTGTCCACTAAGAACAGCAATGAGGTCCAGCTTTTATGGTTTTCAAATAAGACATCTTAGTTTACTTGAAAATGATAAGGTGAGATGATATTAGTAAATAAATAGCTAAGGTATTAATTTTAAAATATATTTTATTGTATCTATTTGAATTTGTTGTCCTTTGAAAGAAACTGAGACACACACGTTAAAAGTGCGTTCTGGGCAAGAAAGATATTCTGCTTAAAGGACATTACTTAGCAAGGCTTCGCTCAGGAGAGATGCGGTTTGGCCTGCTTTGTCACTGTATCTCCGAAAGGCAAAAGTTAGCCTTGCTGCCGGATATCCACGCCGACCCGCCCTTCTGGTAGATCTAATTGGAAGTGGCAGATCTAGAACCGATGAGTAGTGAGATTACACTTTGAGCCAACTCCTTTGAACCATGTTGAAAGAGACTCCATGAGCTAAAAAGTAGAAATAAAACCGTTCCTTTGGGAAAAGATTTATTTTGACTTCACCTGGCATTTTGCAGAGCCAAATCACTCCAGTTGCTTTGCAACCAATAGACTTTAATAACCTTCCTCGGTCGGTCTCCTGTCTGCTCCCTGGGCAGAACTGGGCAGACTGGGTGTCCAAACGTTTCTGGCATCACCACTACAGGTATGAAGACGGGATGTTCACCCTCCTCCAGAGAGCAGCTCAGGCATCTTCCAAAGTAGGAGGAGTAGAAAGTGGGTGCTGGAAGGGGAAACTGCGAGCAGTGAGGCGTAGGTTTTTGAAGTTAGGGGTTCCCACCCCGCCCTTTGCCCCTTGGAGGTCTCCAGTCCCTTGCCACCAGGTGTACTCTGACAGCATGCGCAAGCTTTCCGATAAGCGTGTCCGCAGAGCGCTGCGCGCGCAGGCCAAACACAAACTTTTTGCAAGTGCAACTTGGGCATCCCCGGGGAGGCGGGGACCGAGGGCTCCAGCGGAGGAGGGGGCGCGAAGTGAAAGCGCAGGCGGTCGCGAGCACAGGGGCGGTTCCCCGCTGGGCCTGGGGCCTGAACGGGAGCCAATCGGGCAGCCGAGTCTGCTGCCAATCACGCGGCTCCCTCCAATCCCACCCGTGCCATTTCCAAAATCTCAGTCCCACTGTGCAGCTCAAATGTGGTGTTCACTCTGCCAATCGCTGGAGGACAGAGTGGGAACAGGAATAAGCAGAGTTAGGAGGCCAGGACAAAAGAAGTTAAAGAGCGCCTAATATATACATGTTTTTGAAGGCGGGCAGAGGGAAAAAGGTCCCCCCAGTGAGGGTCTATGAGCCTGATTGTGTAGTTCTGATGGAGCCCCCTTTGAGCAAGAGGAACCCGCCAGAGCTGAGATTAGCGGATTTGGCAACGGCTCAGGCCCAGCCGCATCAGAATATGACAGGCTTCCCGGCGCCCGCCCACTCCCAACTCCGCGCTGCTACCGCGCACCTCCACCCGCGGGACCTGGGTACTGACCCCGGCGTGGCCGTCACTGCGCTTGGACCCGAGCACATGGCCCAGACGAGCGTTCAGAGCCTCAGCCCTCCCTCCCAGGTGCTCCCGGCGCAGCCCGAGGCTCCAGCGGCTGCTGCCCGCACAGTGGCCGCGGTCGCGCACCCAGGCTCCAGCACCTACCCCGGCGGCGGGGGCAGCAGTGGAGCGCAGTCCTCCGCGCCCCCGCCCCCAGCCCCTCCTCTTCCTCCCTCCCCTTTACCCCCTCCTCCTTCCCCTCCCCCGCCTCCTCCTTCTGCCCTCTCGGGCTACACCACCACCAACAGTGGCGGCGGCGGCAGCAGCGGCAAAGGCCACAGCAGGGACTTCGTCCTCCGGAGGGACCTTTCCGCCACGGCCCCCGCGGCGGTCATGCACGGGGCCCCGCTCGGAGGGGAGCAGAGGTCCGGCACCAGCTCCCCCCAGCACCCGGCCCCGCCTCCCCACTCGGCCAGCATGTTCATCTCTGCCAGCGGCACCTACGCGGGCCCGGACAGCGGCGGTGGCCCGGCGCTCTTCCCCGCGCTGCACGACACTCCAGGGGCTCCCGGCGGTCACCCACACCCGCTCAACGGCCAGATGCGTCTGGGGCTGGCGGCGGCAGCTGCAGCCGCGGCTGCTGAGCTGTATGGCCGCGCGGAGCCGCCCTTCGCTCCGCGCTCTGGGGACGCGCACTACGGGGCGGTGGCTGCCGCTGCGGCCGCCGCCCTGCACGGCTATGGAGCCGTGAACTTAAACCTGAATCTGGCCGCAGCGGCGGCCGCAGCGGCAGCGGGGCCTGGGCCCCACCTGCAGCACCACGCGCCGCCCCCGGCGCCGCCGCCGCCGCCGGCGCCCGCGCAGCACCCGCACCAGCACCACCCCCACCTCCCAGGGGCAGCCGGGGCCTTCCTGCGCTACATGCGGCAGCCAATCAAGCAGGAGCTCATCTGCAAGTGGATCGACCCCGACGAGCTGGCCGGGCCGCCACCGCCACCGCCCCCGGCCGGCGGCGCCAAGCCCTGCTCCAAAACTTTCGGCACCATGCACGAGCTGGTGAACCACGTCACGGTGGAGCACGTGGGCGGCCCGGAGCAAAGCAGCCACGTCTGCTTCTGGGAGGACTGTCCGCGCGAAGGCAAGCCCTTCAAGGCCAAATACAAGCTCATCAACCACATCCGCGTGCACACTGGCGAGAAGCCCTTCCCCTGCCCCTTCCCGGGCTGCGGCAAGGTCTTTGCACGCTCTGAAAACCTCAAGATCCACAAGCGCACTCATACAGGTGGGTGTCTGTCCCCGGCCGCGCCGCCGCCGCCTCCTCCTGCGCCGCCGCCGCTTCCGCCGCTGCTTCTCCTCCTGCTCCTGCTCGCCTTAATTTTTCCCTCCTTCTGCTGCTTCTCTTCGCTTACGTATAACCCGGACATGTGACTTCTTTTTTTTTCTCTCCCCCTTTTTTCTATGAATAAGTAATTCGATAGCACACACAGGCCCCGCGCAGGCTTCCCACACGGCGGAGTCTCCAGCGCTCCCTCAGCCCCTCCGCCGGGACCGGCAACGCGCTCCAGCCGCCGCCGCCGCCGCCGCCTCCCCGGAGCAGAAGCAGCAGCAGCAGGAGCAGGAAGGCGCCCAGGACGGTCGGCAGCCCCCATCCGCCCGGCCCCGGGAAGTCGGGGAGGGCCACGGGGAATCAGGGCCAGGGCTGGAGTCGCCCCTGCGGTGCCTCCCTTCCTACAGGTCGCAGACCCTGCGCGGTAGCTGCATCACTGAAAGCAAGGGGTGGGAAGGGCGCGTGGGATTTGCTGCGGTGTTGGGGCCGCTAGTTGTGGCCTGTCGGGGAGGGGGCGGCGTGGGTCTAGTGCCTCCGGGGCGGGGTGCGGATGTCAAGAGGATCACGCCCTCCGACCCCCGGAGACCTCCGCTCATACACACCCCACTCATAACACCTTCACGTATATGCATCTCGGAGCAGTTCACTCACACTCCTGCCCTCATGCACCCCATTTCTGCGACACCCACACACCCTCATACTTCATATGCGCCCTCACTTCATTTACACACCCGCATTCACACACGCGGTGTCACACACATACACTTCCCACGCACCCTCGAGTGTGCTGGATGCTGGAGAAGTTGGTTTTTGTCCTTTTAAGGAAAGTTCTAGTTGGAGGAAGACGAGACCTCTCAACGGTCGGTGAGGCCTAACCCGCCGTGGATCATGGGGGCGCGGAGTCCTCAGCGCCGTGGGGACTCTTCCACCCCACTCCATGCCTTTGGGGCTGCCATGGCCTGGTGAGGGCCGCTGCAGCATGGGGCGGCGGTTTAGCCCCTTAGGGTCGTGTGCCCTCTTTGAGCCAAGGAGCTCATCTGCGGTAGCGCTGCTGAGCGCGAGCATAGCCGGGATTTATAGGGACAGACAATATTACCCCTCGGAGGACACTTAAGTAACTGGAGTTTACATTCAGTGATCACTTGGCTGATTTATCGGTGCGGTGGCGGCGGCGGCGAGGAGGCAGCCCGGGGGCGTGGGCCGAGACCTGGCCAGCGGCAGTGTACGGTTGTTAGGGGTGTGTATGACTTATTTTATGTGTCCGGGAGCAACCGCGTCCGGGTGGCCCCAGGCTGGTGCCCCAGGCCCTGCTCCTATGGACTGACATCTCAGGCCCCTCGTGTGGACCTGCAGAAGACCGGCTGGGAGCACGTTGTTGTCCCCTGAGCCTTGTGTTTTTCTAATCCAGATCAATCCACCTTAATGGCTTTTCCAAAAGGAAACTTCCCACGAGGCTCTTATAAAAGCGCCCTGGCCCACTAAGCCATCTGCTTGCTCTGTGCCCAGCACTGGCCAACTGGGAAAAGGAATGGGACGGTGAAGCCCCCACCCTAACCGAGTTCCCAAAAGGAGCCCCTAAATGAGGTGCATGTGGCCTCTGCCCCCCTCCTTCCCTGGCCTCCGGAGGGGAGTGGACCTCCCTACCCCTCTGCCAGGAGCCCATAGCACTGAACAGACTTTGCTCAAAAAGAGAGGGGGGCTGGAGGGCAGGGGACTGGTGGCTGTTTTTTTGCTTCCAGGTTGCTAGGATGATAGAATTTCCTGCTCCCCAATCCTGCTGCTAGCTTGAACCCCAGCAGGAAAAACATGCAGGAATTCCACACACACCCCCCACCTGGGATGCTGGCTTCTCCCAGTCCAACTCAAACCCAGGCCTGGCCTGGCGGTTTGGCTGTCCTTGAGCCCCCTCAGCCATTGGGCATTGTGTCCAGAGAGAAACAGTTGTGCACTTCCTTCTCTCCCTAGTAGACTTCTCCTTTGGGGGGTTATTCAGGACCCAAGAACAGATTGGTCAAAGGGACTAATCCCCAGGTCACTCCCGAAGTCTCCTGTCCTGACCTGTTTGCCCTCAATTGGGTTTATGATCTGGCTCCCAGCCAACCCTAGAGGAAGCTGGCAAGACCTGAGTGATATCCACAACTTACTTTCCTTTCCCTTACTTTCCCACAGGCACCAAGTCTCCAAAACTCTGTAAATAGTTAAATTCTGATGTGACTCCTCTGTCAGAATCTGGATTGTAAACACTGGGGTCTATCAGTCTTTCTATTTAGGTGGAATTTACTCAGAGCTCCTGTAGGCCCCCTAACAACACCAGGCCATTCTATTACATTTCCTTTTTCTTCTGCTTTGTCCCTCCACCTTTCCTTTATCCCTAATTTCCACCTTTCTTTCCACTCCCTCTCTTCCTTTACTGAGTTTTACTGGTTCTCTTTCTCATGAGTAGTGGAGGAACTAGCAATGTTCAAAGCTTTACTTTTCACAATCCGGGTTATATAGGTTGGGCAGAAACCTGAGAATTCTAAACAACATTGACATGTGCATAGAATGAATAAAACTACTTAAGCCTCCCTATTGAAGAAGGTTGATTATTATTATTTTGTTGTTGTTGTAAAAAAGAAGACTGCTATTTTAAATTAGTATTATCTCCAACTTAAAATGTAATACAAAAATCAGGACAAGTCACTGATGTTTTGGTAGAAAGGAATTAGCTTTGTTTTTGCTGTGGCTCATCTCCAAAGAATTTTTAAAGGTTGTGATTATTTTGTGAGTTCTCTGTTTTCCTGCTATTTATAGGTTAAGAGTTGTATTCCAATAATGTCTAATTTCATTTTTAAACCATGATAGGTAAGGAAAGTTATATTTTAGTCTTGAATATTTTCAGATGTGCTAACATATTCTGGCATCGAAGCAGTTGCCATTGGTGAAATGTTTTTTAAAACAACAAACACATATTTGTGTGGAGGGAGTAAGATTCACCACAGAAGTGTATATGCATTAAACTGATTCTTAATGGTTTCTTTTAAAAAATAAGGTATCTAAAACAAAGAAAGATGTCCTCCCTAGTGGTTCACCAAAGTAGCTGGTGATTTTTTTTTTAAATCTTCTGAATGACAGAGGAAAATGTTATAAAATAATATGTGATGACTTGTCCAATTATGGATTCAAATTTGTAAGTTCATAGATACTAAGGTGAGAGAGAGAACTCAGCTGTGCCGTTAGTGATGTCTTCCCTTTTGTTTTTCAATACCCAGGAGTAGGGTGGTTTAATTTCTCTGGTTGTATGATTAAGCATTTCTACTTTCTGGACTAGTGGCCTTGTGCTTAAGTCATAGTGTTCCTGGTATGGTCAGAGCAGCTTAAAGGGGTGACAGGCCAAAGACCCTGATTTAAAAAAAAAAAAAATGGTTTGATGAATAAGCAATAGAGAAAGTTGTTAGAATAAGTGTACTTAAGGCCTAAGGTAAATGACGATTGTGCCGAGGCTGTGGTCTTTGCCCATGTGTGATCAGATTCTGTTCTGCCACACTGTCCAACACCCTGCAAGTTGTGGGGAAAGCTGGCAGAATGTGGAGGCCAGCAGCTTATTCTCTGCCCAGCAGCCTTGTAAAAGCTGGTGGTGGGATTATGTGTCTCACAGGTGCCTTTATTTCTAAAGGGAGAGTGTTGGTTTCTTTTCTTTCCTTACTCCATATCCTCTCCTGCTGCTCCTTCCCAGCAATGAAATCCTGGGAACATTCTGGAACAAAGTGCCATTATCATCATTTTATTGCATCCCCAGCTTACTTTTAATTTAGTGTTATATGTTTCTCTTTCTTCCCTTTTTCTTATTCTCACCTCCACCCGTGGCTTTGGGAGTATCTTTTTTTAAATCAGTGTTTATCTTGATAGAGGATTTTCTACTTGTATTTTTGAGTGTCAGGACCCTGAGATGAGTGAGGTTGTTATGGAAGTCCCAGGTGGGCTTCAGTGGTACTGCCTGGGCCTTGCTTCAACCATGGGGATTTCACCCTGACCCCTGTGGTACTTCAGGGGCTGGCATCTGGCCTCTCCAAATCTAAATCCAAGCAGAGCCTCCAGGCAAGTGGGCCCAGGCCAGTCCTTGCAGCGTCTCTTCTCCTTTGCATCTTGGAATATAGGAATTAGGAATAGGAATAAGGCTGGGTGTTGGTCTTTAGGAGAATGGGAAACTCCATCCCCAGTTCTGCTCCAAGATTTCTCTGAAGCTAGTCTCTGGAAAGCCATTGTTAACCTTTCCTGTGTTTCCTTGCAGGGGAAAAGCCTTTCAAATGTGAATTCGATGGTTGTGATAGGAAGTTTGCCAATAGCAGTGATCGAAAGAAACATTCCCATGTCCATACCAGTGACAAGCCCTACTACTGCAAGATCCGAGGCTGTGACAAATCCTACACTCACCCGAGTTCTCTGAGGAAGCACATGAAGATTCACTGCAAGTCCCCCCCACCTTCTCCAGGAGCCCTTGGTTACTCGTCAGTGGGGACTCCAGTGGGTGCTCCATTGTCCCCTGTGCTGGACCCAGCCAGGAGCCGCTCCAGCACTCTGTCCCCTCAGGTGACCAACCTCAATGAGTGGTACGTTTGCCAGGCCAGTGGGGCCCCCAGCCACCTCCACACACCTTCCAGCAACGGAACCACCTCCGAATCTGAAGATGAGGAAATGTATGGGAACCCTGAAGTTGTACGGACGCTACATTAGAATTTATCATTATTAATAAGTGGGAGTCCTTGGACCATATCCTAACCTGAGACAATGCCGAGCCTGAGACAAACGTGTGACTCAGACTTGCCACTGGTCTAATTAGCCCTATTTATTCAGTATGAAACCCTATGGTGTTTGTACATTAATTAATTTAATTAAGATATTTGGGCTTTTTTTCTTCTTCTTCTTCTTAAAAAAGCAAACAAAAAACAACCAAGCTGGACTTGTACATTGCAGGGAGACAGGGCTGAGGGCGAATTGCACCAAGGAATGGAGAGATGAACCAAGATACACACTGCCAACACATACACATGTGTGTACATATATATATATATATATATATATATATATATATATATATATGCATGTATGTGTATGTATTTAAAGGGGGAGAAGATGAGCATTAAGTCAGAACTTCACACAGCAACTAGGCCCTCTGCGTTTCCCGGAGTGCCTCTTGAATGCCTTTGACACCGTAATGCAGGCTGCTTTTGAGCCTCCTTGTCAGGCCCTAATTCTGCAAAGGCCTCTTGATTGTAAACCACACACTTGCTGCATTGCCAACAGATCTTGGACTGTGCCTGTGTCCAAAAGTATTTGTAAAAGCCCTTTAAGTTCTAATATTTATAATTTTTAATTTCCATGCTTTTATTACTGATCTCACCTTAACTTGATATTTTTATACAGGATTATTTCTTCAGTACCCTTCCTTGTGTGATTTAAAAAAAAAAAAAAGTGCAGCAACCTTAATCTATCTCCATGTATTGTGCTACTGTGATTGTTCAAGCAAAAGTGGAGAGAAGAAAAGCTGCTGCAAGAGACAACTGTGAAACTGTGATCTTTTATAAAATAGAAGAAATTCAAGTGCTTCGTTTTTCCTCTCTGATTTTTTTTTTTTTTTTAATCTGAAATCTCAGATGCTGCCTCTTTACTGTGTCCAAACTTCTTGTATAATAAAGAGATTGTTTTTGAGCATAAATTCTTTGGGATGCCAACATTGACAGTCAAGTCTGAGGAGGTGTGATGCCTATTTTTTTTTTTTTTTTTTTTTTTTGAAAGCTGTTGTTTTTGAAACAGGCCAACTCCTACTTTTATCAACTATTGTATCAATCTTTAAAAAAAAAGTATCTATTTTTTACTGCCTAAAACTGCATTTGAGTGCATTTTCTTCCACCTGAGCACTGAGTACCCGAACTCTTTTCTTGAAAATGATAACGTGAAATACATGATTTACAATGAAAGAGGGGAGGGAGTTGCTATACATATTAAAATTTTTAAAAGGTTTATAGTTACTACCAAACACTGATGAATGTGTGACCTTTGCCAGAGCTGTCAAGCTAGGATAAAAAAGGTCAAGGACCTAGGACAATAACTCTTAGTCAATTTATTTTCGGTTGGTACAACACATCTCCTGTGCAAAACGTAGTCCATCAGAAACATACAAATATACTAAAGAGCACTAATCTATCCTCAGAGACCCTGAAGACACCCCCTCCCCAGGGTTTGTAGAAATTTGTGTGCTGTGAGTGGTTGATGTAGTCTTGTCATTGTTAATAACTTGTATGTGAACACTTTTATTTGTACAGTTGAATTAATTTATTTTCAGACATTGTTCTCCCCTTCCTCCCATCCCCCCCCCCCCCCCCCCCCGGAAGAGTTCAAAGCACACCAAAGAATTATATTATACATTTTGGTGAAAGATTATCATTTATGATTCATGGTTTATTTAAAAAAAAAAGGAAAGGAAATGGAAAAATATATTTTTAAGCTTACTTGAATGAACAACGTAATGTGAAAACCAAGACTCTTCCTGCATGTCTTTTTTGCATTGTGTTGATGAGATTATATATAGTTTATAGATATATTACTAGTACAGTGCATGGTGCTGTCATTTGGAAAGCCTTTCAATGTTGTCCTCAGATTGTTACAGTAATTATGAATCATGCAGACCCTCCTTTATAAAGAAAAAAACCATGAAACTTGAATATAAAGTAATTCTACATTTTAAAAGTTTATTTGATTTTCATATTAATCACTTTCAAAGTCCTTTCAAATAGAAAAGATACGGTATGGATTTGGGGGGGATAATTTATGTATTGTAAAATTATTAGGACAAAATATTCCTGATGTATAATGAGTTGGTTTATTTATACAACTTTTTCAATGGTAGTTTGCACTATTCTTTATTATGCTACAGGTTTATTTATTATGAAACAAAGGAATATGTATTTTATGTATTTTGCCATGCATAGGTTAACTCTGCCACAGATTTATTGGTTCCTGATACACCTAAAATAAAAGCTTAAAATGTGTACCTCCAATAGAAAGAAAGCAAGAATGACTATGAAGTAACAAATGTAATAAAGGTATTCTTCCTATGTATTGCTACATTTTACCTAATGGCATATCTCTGTCATTCTTTTCAAACAGAACAGTTACTGAAGTAGTGAACATTATAGGTTTCCTCTTTGATCTCTTAGCCTCCCTCACCCCAAAAAATATTTTTATAGCTTTGTTCAACTTACAGTTTAGTCTAGAAAATACCAGATATTTATGGAAATTAATCCCTGCAGGTTGTACCTACAGTAGCACACACCTCAGGGGTTACTGTATTCATTTGTTAAAGTTAGTAATAAGTGATTCTACTCAGTGAAAAGCTGAAAAGTGCATGTTAGCATTGCTTTGGTGCCTGCCTTCTAAAGGGAGAAAACCTAATGAACAGAAAGAGGGAAGCCATTGGAGAAGCTTCCACACACAAAGGGAAGATAAAGCAAGACTGTCTAGGAGATGCTATGGATATGGGATGAATCTGAGTAGTGGCCAAGGAGTTCTCTCATAGATCATGGGGGCCTCAAAATACTATTTTATTGTCATTCATTTTGAAAATGGAGTAAGTTAAACTCAGCATTAGGGGGCAGGTATTAAGGAGAAATTGGATTTCTCATGGCAACAAAATATTCAAGTAGCTTAAATTAATGTATTCGCCTATGTACCTTAACAAGTCTGTAGTTTTGTTATTATGTTAGCTGATACAAAACGGATAAAAGGCAAGTAGTTAAAAACAGTAGTAATGTCAATAATCATTTCTCCAAAAGGTTATAGTGGCTTTTAAAAAGTCAGGTTTGTTAAACGTAGTAAAGGTGAAACAGGTTGCCAAGAGCTGTTTAAGCCAGATGACAATAACCAGTACACAAAGGAGAAAAACACTGGTAAATGAGGGCTCCTATCAATGAGAAAACTTATAGCTCTCTAATGAAGTTTCTTGTGAAAAGAAGGGTGACACAAAGCCACCAAGACATGAATCATTCATGGGAAATATAAAAGATAAAAGATATCTGACAATGAGCACAACCTTGTATAGAGTGTATAAAACAAGTTTCCCCTTCTTATTTTCTGCTTTAAAACGCACAATCTCCCACTCCCAGCGTTCTCTGTCCAGTCTATAGAGTTAAAATTGACCACTGCTCGTCCTGCGCCACTTCAAAGTAATTTAGTCCAGAACGGAAGGCTTGGCGCTTGGACAATCTTCATGGTGTGTTAAGATTTCTATGGCAATTGGCAAGCAAGACGTTCCCATCTGAATATGTCTCAAAGAAAGCCACTTATTGACACTAAGTTGGCTATCATCAAAGACTTCATCTTCCCTAAGCAAGCAAGATGTGGCCCCCACAAACACTGTTTAAATCATATACCTTTGTTTTGCTGGCTAGAAGAATCTTCAATCACACTATTATTTGTTGCTTATGTACATATTTTCCCTCATTCGGATGTTCTTGCATAAAGCTAATGCTCCTAAAATCTAAGGTACTTAGGAAGAGCTCAAGGGTGGAAATTCTATACTCTTGAGGAGTAGGAGATGGCCACACAAGTGCCGTTACACTGGAGTCTGGAGGAAAAGAGGCCCACACTCCTCAAAAGCTGGGCCCAGCTGTCTGCAGATATCATATTTGTACCAATATATTTCATTTTGTGGAAGCTTTTGGAGACCATTGTGGGCTTTTCCCCATCATCTCTATCTATACTTGGAAGTAGGAGAGATACTGGACATCAGTACTTTAAAATCCCAGTTTGGTTAGGAAGTACAACTGCCTGAAAGACTATCTGATTTCCCAAAGGATCACCTTAAATCAGGAAAGGAAGGCAGATCACAAGGTAAACAAAACAATCCCATCGCTTATTAATACTTCCATCCTGTCACCCTATCATGGTACTACCGGCTTGCCCATCCACCCATAATGTACCCAAACACTTGACACATGACCATGGAAACCTTCCAGGTCAGGAAGGATGGTGAAGGAGACCCACAGTGAAAGCTCCCCGTTGTTACCCAGCACACTTCCCTCCGTGAGCAAAACTCTCAGAAATGCCCACACCCACGGCCACGCACAAACACTCCTGAGCACACATTCGCATACAACGGCAAGTGCCTAATCAGGCGGGGAGAAGCTCAAAAGCATGTTCTTTGAAATTCAAACTACTGCTTTTATGGTCCATGGGCGCAGAGCATCAGGATTGCTATGGCAATGGGTAGGGCCAGGGGAGTCGCTGGCAGTCGGTCCACGGCGATTCGAGACACTCTATTAAGATACAGTTGCAGTGACCTTTACTTTCATGCCAAGTTAGTTCAGTCAATTTTCATCTCATCAGAAATACATACACACGCACATACGCATACTTATATATATTCGCTCTTTGGTGAAATCCCTCATAGAACCTCCTAGCTTGGGAGAAAGGAGAGGGAAAGAATGAAGAGAGGAGAGAAAACCGAGTGGGGGTGGGGGGCGGGTGATGTCAGAGGGTGGGGGAGAGGGGCAGAGGCGCCAGAGCCCCAGTTCCTCTTCCTTCTCTCCCCACCTAAGTACTTTTATTTGCAGAGCGATTGTTCTTTGTTTATTTAATACAAGTACTGTGTGAATGGTGAAAAATAAACATGATGAAAAATAACCAAACAGATGATTCCTCCGAGTGAAAAAGCCCGGACTTAATAAAAGTGCGAGGCAGTCACCGCTGAATGAGAAACCCTTTGAAGTGGAACTTATTATAGGAGGAATACTTTGGGGTTGCCTTAACGACGCCGCTGAATCGAAAGCGCTCGCCTTTGTCAGCGATTTGTTCTCCTTTGCTGGGGTGCCCGGAGAAATTACTTACATGGGCTGCCTTAACATGCAGCCTGCAAATCAGTAACTTTGCAGCTCAGACTTGCAGACGCCACTCGGCCACGGACAAAAAGAAGTCAGGGGGGAAACGCACCAACCTTTCACGCCGAGTCGTTGGGGATGGGGCGCACGGGCGTGTTGGGGGCGGCAGATAAGAAGTTGTATTACAACTGGCCCCCCCCTCACCCGCGCTCCCCACCCCAGCTCCCTCTCTCTCACCCCAGCCCGAGCCCGGGGCTGTGGCCTCGGCGGTGGCGGGGAGGCTCGGGCTCCTCCAGGGCCCTCCAGCGAGGGGCGCTCTTGAGCACACAGACCGAGCTCGGACTTTCCCAGCAGTCCAGGCCATATTTAATAAGGGTCGTTTATCACCGAGGCTTTTTGAAGGGTCGCCTCCAGCCCTGTGCCCGTTAGAAAGGCGAGGTGACATTTAAACTCGGTTTTCAAGGATCGAGGGGGATTTCATTGAAAAGGCAACTCGTTTGTCTTAGGAGCCTGGAAACAACCCCCTTCTCGCTCCTTTTGACCACATGGCATAACTCAAAAACAATAGTTCAAAAGTGAAATGGCATCGTGGTGTTCACTGGGAGACAGGCCCCCATCTAGCACCAGAGAAAGGGGTAGTCCGCAAGACAATGTGCTTTTTGTGTCCGACTCTGTCACAAGGATTGTGTTGTTTGCTTTGGAGGCTGCGCCTGTTATACTTTCCTGAAAGTGCTTGTGTTAAACAAGAGTTATAAGTCATCCAAAACAACAAACATTTTGATTTTCTTTGCCTAAAGGGCTTTCCCTGGCTATGGGCACCGTGAAAAAATAATGTCCTCGCTGAGAAAGGAACACCAGTAGTAGCATTACAAGCGGGCGCATTAAATATTGAATGACACGGGAAAAAGAGCTTGTCGAGGGGCACTCAGCCTTAAAGTCTTTCTTCAACTTTGTCTTCGGTGGCTGCTGGACTATTTAAGATGGTATTAATTAAGGCAGCTTCTGATGCCGCCTAGCCGGCCGGCCCCTAGGCCGCTCTCGGTCAATGGGCCTGTGTCCGGCCGCTCTGCTCACGCGTTGGCTGAGCTGAGTGCAAATGTCACTTCTCATTTGCAGGCTGAAGAGAAGTGCCCATCCTACACTAAGGGCAGCAGGGATGCAGTCGGCAGCAGGCGTTAAAGGGATACAAGGGACTAGGGTGAGAGGAGGCAGAAACAAAATGCGAACAGCTGCCCGGGGCAGAGGAGGAGACTGCGCCCCCGCACACCGCTTTTGGCACGTTTTGGTGAACACCGCTTTGCAAATAACAGCCA
Source organism: Tamias sibiricus (assembly GCA_025594165.1). Lineage (NCBI taxonomy): Eukaryota > Metazoa > Chordata > Mammalia > Rodentia > Sciuridae > Tamias > Tamias sibiricus. The sequence goes on along the minus strand of CM046663.1, from coordinate 87,023,971 downwards.
GGCGGCACTCGCCGAGTTTGGACGTCCCCCTCTCTTTCGTTGTTCCTGCGTGAGGAAAACTAAGACCCCAGCCTTGCAAAAATCCATTAGGCAGTCTGGCGGGGCGTTATTTTACAAAGGGACTCGCTCTACAGAGAAGACAAAAGCTCGGTGCAAACAGGCTTCTTTACTGACTTCCTCCTCCCTATGGTGGCCCCTTCACAGATCACAAACAAATAAAGCCTAAAGGACCGCAGCCAAGGATCTCCAGGTCCAATTTTACAGATGGCGAAACTGAGACTGTGAGCAAGTCTCAAAAAAGATTTTTGCCAACATTCCCTGAGGAATCAAAGGTGGAGACCAAAGACCCAGGCAGGTCGGCCCACAACCACGCCCAAACTATCCTTTCCACCTCCCCCCAATTCCAAGTGTTTGATTCAAAATCAAATAAAAATTGATTTAAGCAGTTAGAAATTAAAAAAAAAAACCTACACACAAAACACAACAACAACAAAAAACTTACTGCCAACTAACTGGCATAAATCAAATGCATGCTTTAAGAAACTCTGTTAACTATCAATTCTATATGAGAAGAGACAAGACTTGGCTGGGTGGAGGGGGGCAGGGCATGCTGGCAGATTGATTTCTACAGCCAGAAGCCCCGGGCACCCCCGTCTCCCCCTGTGTGGGTTTCCAGCTGGATTGGGCCTTCTCTTTTACCACAAGGCTTCTTGCAGGTGTGCATGTGGGTGGGGGATGGGAGATGCAGTCAAATGCTCTTTCCTCTGTGGGTGTGAGAGATTTGGACCGTTGCTGCTGGTTCTGGGGTTAGCATCCTTAACTCTAGATTCATCTGCAATGTCTGATTCTCCATCTTGGGATGTGTCTCCTCAGGGCTCCCTCTGTCCTTTTGGACAAGGGGTGATCACATTCCCCACCAAGAGCCAAGCTGCAGGAGAAGTAGTCTCCATCTTCCCTGCAGGGGGAGGAGGAGGAGAGCGAACTTTTATACTTCAGCCCGGAGATGCAGGCCTGGGGCCCTCCGCCCCTATTATGATCTGGAGGCGTAGCTCTAGGGCTGGGGACCGCCTGGCGTTGTCCGGAGGTGGACAGGAGGGAGCACGAGAAAAGGCGAAAGAGGGACACAACAGAACACCCTACTCTCGGGTTTGGTCTCCGCCTAGGACTGGAGCTTCCAGGCCCAACCGCCCGAGTGATCCTTTTTCTGTTCCACTTTCCCTTTCTCTGTTCTCCCTACTTCTACTTTTTTGCCCGAACAGGCCTCTGGCCAGGTAGTGGATGCAGAAAGTTAGCCTTTTGGCCCGGAACGCTTGCAGGCGCGCTTGCACACCCAAACACATTCACATACAGTCACGCACAACTCACAGCCCCCAGCCCCGCCCCAACCAATGCACTGGGCACACGCTCGGGCTCCAGGCACCTTGCCAAGAGCGCGCGAGCACCCTGCGTGGCACACTGGCTGAAGCTCCTGCATGAAGTGGCGGGGGTGGGGTGAGGAGGGAGGGGTGGGCCGCGGAGCACTCCGCCAACTGCTGGTGGTGCGCACAAGTTCAGCGCTCAACTTCCCGCTCTTAACAAGACCCGGGATCCCTTTGGAGAGGCCCTCGGGAGCTGGCGGCGGGGCTGGGAGTGGCGTGGGTAAGGTGGCCGGCGCGGGGCGCGGGCGGCGGGGCACAAGGGCGCGCCAGGAGGAGGGTGCGAGGGTGCCCGCGGCCGGCCGGGCGCTCTGAGAAGTCAGCGCGAGCAGCTGTGACTTCACCTATTAGCCCCGATGTCTTTCCGAGGAGCCTGGTGGAGTTAAACAGCCCACAATGGGCGCTCTGGGGCGCCTCCAGCCTGACCTCCACCCGGGTTTAATAGTTTCATAGGAACTTCATTAAATCAATTACTTAGTGAGCACATCATCATTTATTTGTAATTAGCAGCGAGGAGCGCGTTCTCTCCCCCAGCCTGCGGCCCGGGTCCCAGCGGGGTTGGCGAGTTGTGCAAGCACTTTTGTTTGCTCGAGTGTTGACTCCCGGCATTATTCGGCCCGGGTAATCTTTACGTCTTAATCTAGCATTCAGGGGGCGAAGGGAAAACAAACAGGGCGCAGGCCGGAGGCCAGCCCTGCAGTTCCAGCTTCTCCCAGAACTCAGCCCAGGCGGGCGCATCCCGCCCCTCCCGGGTGGAAAGGGCGAGGGCACAACCCTCGGGCAGAGGGGCTGAAGGGGAAGGAACCGGCCCGGGGAGCCCAGGAGCAAAGTGGGGAAGGATGGGTGGGACCAAGGGCAGGAACACCGGCCTGCGAAGCGAGCACAAAAGGAAAACGGCCAGGCTTGTGCACGTGTGCAGGCGGCGTTGCTGGGGGACTGCGAGTGAGTGTGCGTGAGTGCATGTGCGTGTGTGCGCGCAGGCTGTGCGTGGTGGAATCCCATCCTTTTCAGCAGCTGGGGAACCGGGCGGAGGAAGGTGCGGGCCTGAAGTGCGTGGAGGCAGGTCTCTGGGTCTCTGGGCTGCAGAAGTGCTGTAGTTCGGGGAGCTTCAGCCCCAGGGGCAGAAGCCCCGGGGGCAGCTGGGCTGCCGCCCACAAATTACGAGTGGTTAGCGAGAAGGGGGCAGTCGCTGAAAACCGGGCCGAAAACCTGCGCATGCCGAAAGGCTAGAGTAATGGCCCGGCCAGGAGTTGTGATTCCTTCCGAGTGTAATCATATTTCCCCCCACACGCGGTAACGCGGGCCAAATACCGTGCACATAAGGAGCTTTGCCTCCCAGGGCCAACGCATCTCTACGTACTTGCCCTAGTCCTTAGTTTCCGCTCCAAGTTGGAGAAGTCCGTCCAGAACAGGAAATGCTTAACTTCTCTGGGCGATCCCTCAGGAAATGGAGGGGGGCAAGCAAGTGAGGGGTCATTGATGATCCGGCTGCAGGTTCCCAAAGGACCAGGGTATGTGGAAAACTGCACAATTAGAAGGCAGCCGAGGAGACATGTACTCCATGAGTGGATTCCTAGAAGACCCAGTGGCCCTAGAGGATCCTTCTGGTGGGTCCCCTCATACACTCCTTGTGTAAGTGAGCTCCTGAGGACAGCATCCTGGATTTCCCCACCAGTTTGAAGGGCCCTGGCCTTGCTGGGCTCCTTGGTATACCACTTGGAGGCAATGAATATGTGAGAAAAGCCATGAAAAGGTGTTTTTCTGACTTTGTGGCCTTGGCACAGGCTGAATGAGTGTTTGTGCTCTACTGGGACCAACCAGAACCTGGGCCTTAGTGGGTGAGTGCCTGGAGAGAAAGGTCTGTCCTGGAGTGGGAATTGGGAAGAGGAGGGCTGAGGTGTAGCCCCCAGGTTTCTCCATTCTACTGGCTGTGCCTGGGTGGACACTGTCTGACTGGACAGGTGTGTGAATCTGGTGGCTTAGGGCCCCTGTGCTGAGATCTGCTGAGGTCTCCAGTCTGGTGGGTCAACACCTTGACAATGCCTGGGTAACTCAGGAGGATGTACTAAGCCTTCAGCTTCTCTAGTCCTACATTCCTTTCCCTATTTTCCCTTTCCTCAGGTCTCACCACCCCACACTCATGGATCACCCTATACTCAGGATGGCTCCTCTTTCCATCCTCTTTTTTGCAAAGTTGACACAGGTCACCTGGCCATCTACCCCAAGGCTCTTAGGGAGACTTTGCCTGCTATGCAAATATGAGAGAGGGGCTGGAGACAGCTGCAACCCACCCAGATGGTCTGAGAACCTGGGTCAACCATCAGTAAGCAGGGCAATAGTTCCAGAAAAGCACATTTTAAAATATAAAAAGCACTTAGTAATTTTGTGTACTTTTCCATCCCCTGCATCCAGAGGGAGTTGTATCCGAGTAGTTAAAATGGTCAGGCTTCCAGAAGAATCACCAGGAAAAGTTAGTATGTGTGCATAAAAGCAAAATACTATTCTCTTGTAAATACCCAGAACCCAAACACTGTGAACACGAATACTTCTTATAGTCTATTGTGCGTGTATCTGCTCCAGCATAAGAAGCAACTAAGCATGTGAAAATTACATTTGATCCTTGCAAATGATCCTTCCCTAATCAAATTTAGGACAGCCTTAAAAGGAGGCAGGACTGAGGAAGACTACACTTAAAACAAAAATAAAATGTCATTTCCTCTGACTTGTCTTTCCACTTTTCACCCTGTCTCCCACCTCCTACGCTGTTTAATAAAACAGCATCACTTGGGGGAAAAAAGGAAGGCAAGTCAAGAAACCATTTTATAGCTGGCAGAGAATTTGGTAAAGTGGGTTGATTTAGAAAATCAGTGTTGAGCTGGGTGCAGTGGTGCTCACCTATAATCCCAGCAGCCCGGGAGTCTGAGGCAGGAGGATCAGTTATTGAGTCCCTGTATCAAAATAAAAAATAAAAAAGTGTTGGGGAGGTGGCTCAGTGGGTTGAGCACCCCTGGATTCAAACCCCAGTACCAAAGAAAAAAGAAAGAAAACTGATGTTGACTGCAAAGTTTTCTTAATGATATTCAGATTATGAAATGTTTGGGATCCAAGTCCTGACAGCTTTTAACCTGAGCTCATCCATTCATTAATTGAACTCTTGGACTGATTATTCCTTTAGCTGGGCTGCCTGTCCTTGGGCAGTCCCACCAGAGGCTCTCCCAGGAACTGTGGGAGCCCTAAGCTCTCTGCTCACTGCCCCTGTTCACTGGGGCTCCCTTGCAGGCTTGTCCAAGACCCTTCTAACCCCACCCTTTTATTTGACTGGGGTCCTTGCCACTAGCCCCTCAGTCTGAAAACTACTAGGCTTCGTGCTTTCCTCAGGAGGGCTTTGAATGGGCGTCTCTTGTCATGAGCTGTGAGTTTTATTCTCCTGACCTGGCATGGAGAAGGTCTGGCACAGAGACATTCTAGGTTCAAAGCCAGGCAAAAGCCCATGCAATGGGACCCTGGAGTTCTTGGCAGCTGGGTTTTGCATAATGATATGTAAGGGAAATAAAAGGGTGGGCTATTGCCAATGCTTGTCTCCTTTAGGGCTGAGGCCAAAGATTTGACCACTCTGGCAATGTCTTAAATAAACTGACTCCAAAGAGCCAGCATTAGAAAAGCCATGACCTTGGACAAGTATCTATTGTGCTCCTGAGAGAGACTTTTAGATAGGCCCTGTCCTATCTCCGCCCCTAGACCCAGCAGGATTGGTGGTAAGAGGTAGGGCGAGTTCCAGGAGAACCACCTCAGTTAGCCAGTGCCACCCCTGCCGCTGTGCCCCTCCATTTCCAGCCTTTGACTCTAGTTCCTTTATTTATTTATTTACCAGAGATTAAACCCAGGGGTGCTGAACTACTGAGCCACATTCCCAGCCCTTTATAGTTTTTTTTTTAAATATTTTTTTTTAGATGTTGATGGACCTTTTTTAAAAAAATATTTTTATTACTTATCGATGGACCTTTATTTATTTATTTGTTTATATGTGGTGCTGAAAATCGAACCCAGTGCCTCACACATGCTAAGCACTACCACTGAGCCACAATCCCAATCCCCCTTTATACTTTTTATTTTGAGACAGGGTCTTGATAAATTGCTGTGGGCCTCACTGAGTTGCTGAGGCTGGCTTTGAACTTGCAATCCTCCTGCCTCAGCTTCCTAAGTCACTAGAATTACAGGTGTTCATCACTGTACCCAGATGACTCTAGGTCCATAAAGCAGAGAGCTGAGGTGGTCCACACACTTTAGAAATGTGCCTTGAAAGAACTTCAGTGTCTTTGGCCTCTGGTGAGGTGATTGGAGCATGTATTCGTTCTGACTTCTCCAATCTGAATGAAGCCTGCTAGGAAGGAAGCAAGGAAATTACATCATAAAAAGCATCATTTTGGTTCTGTAAATCCTTGCTAGAGATGGTATCAGGGTTTGGGGCTGAGAATGCAGCTCACTGGTAGAGCGCTTGCATGATGTGCATAGGGCCCTGAGTTCAATTCCAGCCCACCATAAACAGGGAAAAAAGGACCTGGATTCTAATGGGAAGACTTCCTTGAGCCCCCATGGAGGTCTGGGGAATGTGAACACAAACTTCTTCAGTCCTTTGGAGCTGAGTGCTCTGAGGCCCTGGGAACACATCTGGGTGCCTAATGCAGGACAACAAAAGTAGAAGAATATGGAGGAAGTTGAAGAGAAGCCAAATACCCATTTTTTGCCTGTTTGTCTCCACCATTTAAAAAATCAGGGTAAAAGCCGGGCTCCTGTAATCCCAGAAGCTCCAGCTCTGGAGGCTGAGATAGGAGGATCGCGAGTTCAAAGCCAGCCTCAGCAAAAGCGAGGCGATAAGCAACTCTTTGAGACCCTGTCTCTAAATAAAATACAAAAGAGGGCTGGGGATGTGACTCAGTGGCTGAGTGTCCCTGAGTTCAATCCCTGGTAACCACGCCCCCCCAAAAAAAATGTCAGGATAAAGTATGTATAACATAAGATTTACTGAACCACCTTTTTGTTGTTGAATGGCATTAAGAACATTCCGAAGCTGGGTGCAGTGGCACACGCCTGTAATCCCAGCACTTGGGAGGCTGAGGCAGGAAGATCGTGAGTTCAAAGCCAGCCTCAGCAATGGCGAGGCACTTAGCAACTCAGTGAGACCCTGTCTCTAAGTAAAATACAAAAAAGGGCTGGGGGTGTATCCCAGTGGTCCAGTGTCCCTGAGTTCAATCCCTGGTACAAAAAAAAAAAAAAAAAAAAAAAAAAGAGAGAGAGAGAGAACATTCACAATGTTGTATGACCTATCATGATCCTCCATCTCCATACCTTTCTCCTCTTCCCAAACAGAATTTCTGTACACATCAAGCAACAGTTCCCCCTCCTCTCCTCTCACAGCCCCTGGCAGCCACTAGTCTTCTTCTTTATGCCTCTGCATTTGACCACTCTAGGGACCTCATACAATATTTGCCTCTGTCTCTGGTTCATTTCACTCAGCAGATGGCCTCAAGCTTATCCATGCTGTATCTTCATCAGAACTTCAATCCTTTTCATGGCTGAATAGTATCCCATTGTAGGGCTGCATTCCATTTAGCTTATCAGTCCCCAGGGACACCTGGGTTGTTTCCACCTTTTGTCTGCTGTGACTAAAGCAGCTCTGAACATGGGTGTGTTCATGTACTTTTTTAGGACATATGTACCTGGCTGATAGACTTTCTAAATGAACAGTGTAAAGCACTTTAAAGGGGGGGATCCCACCAAGAATTAGGAATGTCACATTTCTCCCTTGGTCTGTGCTGAAATTCAAGGGAGAGCCAAACCATTGTCTTTTGGTTCTATGTCATTCCTGTCTTTGCCTCTGAGTGTGTGTGCACGTGTGTGTCCAGACCTACCCAGTGCTCCTGCTTCGGAGGAACTATTAACACATTAATATTATCAATAGCAGGCAGTGCCTGAGCCATTAGGGATTTATGAAAACATCTGAAGCAAGTCGTTTCAAAGCGCTGATTTGTTTTATAGTCAGTATTACATTTTATGACAGGCTCTTTTGCCAGCAAAATGAGCGCATGAGCATCATACACAGCTCAGTGGACGGAAACTAGTGCCCTGGGCTGCCCTGCAAATTTGCGTTCCAGATCCCTTGGGAAGTTTCTGCAATTTGTAGACAACTACTGACCTTTTGCTGCAGTGTCAATCTGGAACTGAATAGGGAGCATGGCCCCCTTACTTTTTGAGCCATAGTAACACTACAGTCCCTTCCCTTTTCTGTGATTTTCCTCAAACTGAGAACATAATTAAAAAAGCCAGTATCTGGTATACCAAGGCCGAACATTTTCCTGGCCACTGTGAGTGAGTGAGTGAGATAGATAGATCCCGCCCTCCCCCCGCCCCCCCGATTTTCCTGAGTTTCACAGGGGCAAATTCCCTGGATTGGGATAGAGAAGGCTGAACCCTATTTAGAAGGCACCCAAGGAAAGAGACAAACAGGTCACTTGGGGGAGGTAGTTTCCCAGCAACCCAGTGCCTGGCCCTCTTCATTCAAACACCCTCCCCCACTCCTACCCCCAACATCAACCAAAGAGGGAAGAAGGGGTGGGGGTGGGCCGCAGTGGGATTGAGGAATAGAGCACCCCCAATTCCTGGCTGGCCAAGCCTGGGATTCATGTTGCCTCCCCAGGCACCCCACTCTGGGATGGGAGATAGTGCTAGAAAGTTCCTTCTCAGTGTTCCCAGGGAGCAGGGTTTGTAATATTTTACAGCAGCTGTTTAACATTTCCCTACCTAGTTATTAAACACGAAAGGGAGTAAATTAAAATGGCAAAGTAAAATGAAATAAAAGGCGTCTTTTCTTTCTGTAAAGAGACAACACCTAATTAAGGAATATTTGAATCCCACAAAAATGCAGACTCTCACGGGTGACATAAAACTTCTCCTTTTAAACCAGGAACAAAACCCAGAAAATTAGGGACAGGCCCAAGTGGTAGTCCTTTAAAACGAAACGCTCCCTCCTCTTGAGACTTTTGACTTTTTTCTCCCTTATTTTTTTTTTTTTTTCCCCTCTTCCACGGACCTGAGGGAGTATTAAACTCACATAACTCCTTTGAGCTGAAGTTTTCTGGGCCGCAGCCAACCAAACCTCCAGCCAGCTCAGCTTCCCCCTCCTGCCGGCAGCAGCTTTCTGCTGTGGCCCAGAGCCTTCTTTCTGCTCCCTAGCCTCTTTCCCCTCCCCCATCAGGTCTTTTCAGCCCCAACTCACAGTCCCATCCCCTTTTCTCTCTTTTGTCCTCTCCTGACTCTTTTTTTCCCCCCACTAATTTATCCAGTTCCCTCTGGGTCTTTCCTGGGTACTTTCTGAAACTACACGCCCACCGCATCTTCACCCCACTGAGCTGAGGGAGTGGGCCCTCCTCTCCTCTTGGCTCCTATCTTGTAACTGGACTAGAATCAGAAGCTTTGGTTCCTTTTGGATACCACCTGCCAGCCCTGGCTCCACCCTTCCTCCAGGGATGGAGTCTCCAGGCACAGAGGGCCTCCAGGTGGGTTTTTGTGCTCAGCCATTGTTATCTTTGGCCTTTACTATGCAGGAACTCCCTCCTGGGGCACCTGCAGAGAGTAAAATGTATGGGGTGCTAAACCCCAGGAAGAGGTGTGAGATGCAGCCTTATCTCAAGAAGGAAACCTGCCTCCCTTTCAGTTCAGCTGGGACCGGGATCTCTGGCAGGAATAAAAGGCAGGGATTAAACAATGCTTTAGACAGTTCTTCCTGGAAAGTTTCTCAAGTCATTGCACATCCCTTCAGGGTTGATTGTGTGTGTGTGGTAGAGGGCATTGCTGGGGGTGGTACCCAGGACCTTGCACATGCTAGGAAACTGCTTCACCAATGAGCTGCACTCCCAGCCCTAATTATTTTTTTAAGGAGAGTATTGTTCCTGCTATTTAGCCTTATAATTGAAAGGGGAGAGAAAGAATTAAGGGAAAGCTAAGAAAATATGAATTGCTACACCTTGAAATACTCACAAATTGAAGAAATTCTTTGTTGCAGTTCACCTCAGTCTTGCCTTTCTGGGATTTTCCTAGATTTTGAATGGCTTGAAAGTCTCGCAAAAATTCTCCCAATATCACAATGCAGAGGATGGAGCCAGAGGCTCCAGATTCCTGCTTATTAGACTAAACAGTAAAAGGAAATCATTTTTTTCCTTTAAAAAAAATAATAAGGAGGGCTATTTTTCTGGCATTTCCTTTTGGGGAAGGATCCTGTGTCTGGCTTTGCTTTTTTAAAGGTGAGACCCGATTCTGCTGAAGTGGTGAGGGTGGCAGCCAAGTCAGCAATCCCGGAGCCGCTGCAGCAGCATCTGCCCTGCTGGCTGTGCCCAGGGTGGGAACCCAGCCCTCAGCCTGCCTGCCTTCTCTGAAACAGGCAGGTGGAAAAACATTTTTAAAACTTGTTTCCTTTCATCTCCATTTGAAATGCATGTATTTTTGCCGGATGCTGTGGTGCATGCCTATAATCCCAGCAGCTCAGGAGGCTGAGCCAGGAGGATCATGAGTTCAAAACCAGCCAAAGCAATTTAGTGAAGCCCTAAGTAACTTAGCAAGACCCTGTCTCTAAATAAAATATCTGTAAAACGGCTGGGGATATGGCCCAGTGGTTAAGTGCCCCTGGGTTCAATCCCCAGTACCAAAACAAAAACAAAAACCCAAAACCAAAAACATATTTTTTAGTAAAGCACTGGATGGGATCTTCAGAAAAAGTAATGCAAGTGCTATCTTTTTTTTTTTTTTTTTTTTTTTTTTTTTTTTAAATATCCATTTATTTACTTTAGTTGTACACAGTGCAATGCATTCATGTTTACGTGGTGCTGAGGATCGAACCCAGGCCGCGCACGTGCGAGGCGAGCGCTCCGCCGCTGAGCCACAACCCCAGCCCGTAAGTGCTATCTTATGTGTATATCTCCTTAACACTCCAGGGGGACTTTCCTGTGCCCATAGGATGTTAACGGCATCCCTGGCCTCTATACACTAGACACAAATAGTTTCTCCCTCTCCTCCAAACTGTAATGGTCAAAACTGTCTCTAGACATGGCCAGTGTCCTCTGACAGGCAAAATCACTCCTGATAGACAGCACTAAGTGAGGATCAGACGATGGCTAGTGTGGCTCTAGCGCTAGGAATGAGCTAGCGTGTGACTCTGAGTAAGGTTCAAAGAGGTCGCTGTCCTCAGGTTATGTAATTTAATTTTGGGGGAAGTGGGTGGCTGTTCTGTGGGTGCAGCAGTGGGTGCAAATTCTTATAGGGGTCCAGGTGACAGGGATGGGGATGGAGACAAGCACACAGAGTCAGGGCATGCTTTGTTATTCTTTCTTTCTTTCCTTCCTTCCTTCTTTCCTTCCTTCCTTCCTTCCTTCTGGTGCCAGGGACTGCACACATGGCCTGATCTATAGCCCCAGCCCCCCCCCCCCCCGTTTTTAAATCTTTAAATTTTTTAGTTGTTGATAGATCTTTATTTTATTTATTTATATGCAGTGGTAAGAATTGAACCCAGTGCCTCACACATGCCAGGCAAGTGCACTACCGCTCAGCCCCAGCCCCAGCCCTTTTTATTTTGTTTTGAGACAGGGTCTTGCCAGGAAGCCCAGGCTGGCCTCACACTTGTGATGCTCCTACTTTGGCCTCCCTAGAAGCTGGGATTACAGGCCTGTGCTACTGCACCTGGCTCAGGGCATGTTCTTATGACTAGCTGGCAACACTTGCTGAATCCACAGGGAGAGTTGAGGTAGGAAGGGGTAGGGGAAATGATCTACAACTGGGTGGGGAGCTGTGCGTATCTGACAGCGTTCTATCACTGTAATGAAATACCTGACACAATTAACTTATAAAGAGGAAAGGTTGACTTCGGCTTATGATTTTGGGGGTTCTAGTCCATGATCACATGGCCCCATCACTTTGTGCCTCTGGCAGAGTAGCACGCCATGACTGGAGCAAATGGTAGAATAAACTGTTCATCAAATAGGAAGCAAAAGAGAGCAGAGTCCCACAATTCCCTTTGAGGGTATGCCCAGATGCCCTAAGGACTCCCACTCAGCCCCGCCTCTAAAGGTTCTACCTGCTTCCAACAACACCACCCTGGAGATCAAGCCTTAACCACATGGATCTTTGGGGGACACTTGTCAAACCACAGCACCGTGATGTTAGTGAGGGCTGGCACCAGTAGGGTACAGGAAGTCATTTATATGGAAGTGCCAGGTTAGACTAGAAAATTAGGTTAGGCTAGAAAATTCTGGAGACCCAGGGAGAGGTGAGGGCTGGAGATAATAGTTTTATGGTATTTACAGACCACAAGATGGATTGAGATGACTTAGGGATGTTGTATGAGTGGACTGGAGAAGGACCCCAGAAGGGTCCTGGAGACATACATGTTAGAAAACTGCTGAAACATAGTTAACTTAGCTGGGAACACCGTGTTAGTGAAATAAAAGGGTTTATTGGGGTGCCACATGGGCAAGGGTAGGGAAAGGAAGGGAAGGGAAGGGGGGGTAGGGAAGGGATAGAGGGGAATAGGGACAGGCAGGAACGGAGAGCAGGAACAAAAGGCGGCAGGAACAAGGGCAGAGTTCAGTCTGGGGCTGGCTTAAATAGAGTAGGGGCCATAAAACCCCCTTGAAGTGAGTCCTTGTCCTATAGGCCAGCAGAGGTCATGGGGGGAGGTAGTGGTAGTGGACAAGGGACTTGCTGGTCAGGTTTTTGGTCACGCTGAGGATCCTGGGAGCTGTAGTTTTTCACAAGCACCTGGGGAGGTGTGGCCTTCTGCCTGGGAGGTGCAGCCTCTGCCTAGAATCCAACAATACATGTAGCAGGTAGAAAAGGAACCAGAGAAAGACCCAGAAGAGCTCTCTGTGAAGCGAGAGGTAAACTAAAAAGGATGTGTCAGGAATGTCAAAAGTGTACCAAGAAGGCTAAGCTGTGCTTGCTTGGATGACAGAGCTTGTCCACAGCTGTATGGATGGAATCTGTGGGCAGAGAGAGGTAGAGGGCTGATCAGGTGGGTGAGGTGAGGACAGGGTGGCCTGGGCTCTGTCAGGAGGGGGGCTGTGCTGGGAGCAGAGCAGAGGCCTGAAGCAGGCAGGGAAGCAGGTTGCAGTTTGTTTGCAGACAGGAGCTGGTGGAGCCTCTCTGTGGGGAGTGGTCTAGTGGGGCAGGCAGAAAGAAAGGATTCTGAAGATGAAGAGGAAGACAGTGTGTGGAGTGGGATCAGAGCCCGAGTCAGGGACCAAGATGTAAAAAAAATATATATGTTTTTATTGTGATAAAATATATGGTACATAAAATTTGCATTTTCACTCCTTTTTTTTTTTTTTTTTTTTTTTAACAAGTGCTTGGGAACATAAATGAGTGGGTGGGTGGGGCTCTGTCTGATTGCTCCAATTTTCTCACTGAGGCCTAGGGAGAGGAAAAGGGGTAAGGGAGGGGAGTAGGAGGGAACAGAAAGATGAGTCATTTGCAGAGTGTGAAAGAGAAAAAGCTAGGGAAGTTTATTAGGATCCATGGTCAGTGTCAAAATTGGCAATTTGCTATTTGTACATTTGAAATTAAAATGAGACCAGCCAATAATGTTATTATTATTTTTTTAATTGTGGTTGCTGGCCATGATGGTGCATGTCCATAACCCCAGTTATTTGGGAGGCCAAGGCAGAAGGATCATAAGTTCAAGGCCAGCCTGTGCAACTTAGTGAGACCCTGTCTCAAAAGAATAGAATAGAACAGAACAGAGGGCTGGGGGTGTAGTTCAGTGGTGGAGTGCTTGCCTAGCATGTGCAAGATCCTGGATTCAGCACCCTTTGCCACACAAAAATGATAGTTAAATATGCATGGCATACATTTATCATTTTAGCTAAGTTCGCTTGTACAATTCACTGGCATTGAGTACAGTCACATGATGCAACCATCACCACCATCCATCTCCAGAACCTGTCCCTGCTGGGTGCATTGGCACATGCCTGTAACCCCAGCACTTGGGAGGCTGAGGCAGGAAGATCGTGAATTCAAAGCCAGCCTCAGCAATGGCGAGGCACTTAGCAACTCAGTGAGACCCTGTCCCTAAATAAAATACAAAAAAGGGCTGGGGATGTGGCCCAGTGGTTGAGTGCCCCTGAGTTCAATCCCCGGTACCAAAAACAAACAAACAAACACCTGTCCCCACTAAACTCTAACCCTCCATTTACCTTCCTCAGCCCCTGGCAGGGAATGGGGGTCCTGGGAGGTAGTGGTGGTACCAAGTGGTGAATCATAAGGGGCTCCATAAGCGATTGGAAGTGCAAGAGGTAGATGAATGGTGTCTTGGGAATCCAAAAGATGGTGACATCTTCTTTTCTTTCTCGTGATGCCATAGACAGCAGGAGTCAAAACTCATTTCAAATTTATTAATTAATGTGGTTCCCTATTGCTCTTGACATCCCTGCAGAATGTTCTGCAGAAGGCCCCGAATGGCCCCTTGAGTTCCTGCCATTACCTCCTCCCGCTTTGTGCCAGAGACCTGAGAAAGCAGCGCAGGTCCCTAGGATACCCGCACACCCTGCCCCTAATTAGGTAAGAGAGGAGGCATATGGTGTTTTACACGGGGAGAGAGGTACGTTTTCTATGAATAGCAGAGCTATGTGAACAGACAGGCTGACAGATGATTCCACTTGATCTCATCACACAATATGGGTACCCTCACTGTGTGAAAACCCCCAAAGCTTCAGAAACTTGCTAACGTCCTCCCTGCTTTCTGCTTCCCAGCCCTCGCCTTTCCCTGCAAAGCCAAGTGGAGGTGGGGAGCCCTTTCCCAGCCACTGTGGGCTCTGCACCCCAGGACGGCTTCGTAGGTACCTTCCACCATCCTGAGCTGTTTTCTGCATTATGAGTTAAATCACCTCTTCTTTTCATTTCTCATGATGGTGTTTTCTGGGGGGGGGGGGGGAAGCATATATGTTTTAAAAAATAAATATATGTATATTTATTATATATAATAACATGTTATGTGTTTTGCTAAAAATATATATATTTGACCTATAAACCCTATTTCTGAAAGATGCATTGCACTTCTTCATAGAGCTACACCTTTGATGGATCTTTATTTTATTCATTTAGTTATATGCAGTGCTGAGAATCGAACCCAGTGCCTTACACATGCTAGGCAAGCACTCTATCACTGATCTCCAGCCCCAGCCCAGGGCCACACCTTTGAAAAGCATGACTGCTGGGGCTATTTTCTTCAGCACAGATCCCCCTGATGAGGAGTCAAAAAGACCCAGGAAGTGGCATTTTCCATAAGGAAGGAGCTGAGGCAGGTCACATCTTTTTTTTTTGGCGGGGGGGGGGGGGGGGGGGGGGGCGGTACCGGGAATGAACTCAGGGGCACTCGACCACTGGGCCACATCCCCAGCCCTGTTTTGTATTTTATTAGAGACAGGGTCTCACTGAGTTGCTAAGTGCCTTGCCATTGCTGAGGCTAGCTTTGAACCCGTGATCCTCCTGCCTCAGCCTCCCAAGTGCTGGGATCACAGGCGTGCGCCACCGCGCCCGGCTGGTCACATCTTGTATCATAATACTGGATCAATCAATTGGTCGATAAACCAATCTCACATAGTTATTTTTCCAGAACTATTTTAGAAGACCTAGGAGGTCATCAGAATAGCAGCTTTTTAAATGGTTGGAACTAGCTGGAGGAGGTGGCACACCCCTGTAATCCCAACCACTCTGGAGGCTAAGGCAGGAGGATCGCAAGTTTGAGGGCAGCCTCAGCAACTTAATGAGGACCTAAAGAACTTAGCAAGACTCTGTCTCAAGAAAAAGTAAAAAGGGCTGGAGATGTGGCTCAGTGGTCAAGCACCCCTGGGTTCAATTCCTTGTACTAAATAAATAAGTAAATAAATTGTGGGAACTGGGATGACCCCACAGCAATGCAGAGTCTCCTGTGTGATGGCATGCTCCACACTTTGCTGTGCAGTGACCCGCAGAATCCTCTGCCTACAGAAATGGAAATGGTGCTAGTGCAACTGAGGCTGAAATTTCAGTTATGTTTTGTTGTTGTTGTTGTTGTTTTTGGTACCGGAGATTGAACTCAGGGGCACTTCACCACTGGGCCACATCTCCAGCCCTTTTTTGTATTTTATTTAGAGACAGGGTCTCACTGAGTTGCTAGGTGCCTCGCCATTGCTGAGGCTGGCTCTGAACTCTTGATCCTCCTACCTCAGCCTCCCAAGTGCTGGGATTACAGGCGTGCACCACTGCACCCGGCTCAGTTCTGTTTAACTTGAATTTAAACTGCCATGTGTGGCTAGTGGCTTCCATATCGTATGGCACAGCTTGCAGCAGTGAGTACCAAGTCCCTAATGGGCAATCAGCTTTTTATTTAAGATCATTTCAATTACACCTACTCAATATCCAATTATTACATGTTTCTGGCTTTAGATCGTAGGTAACCGAGTAGCCAGGGCCATACAGATGAGGTTTGTATGTCTCCCATAACAAGAAGCTCGGTAGGCAGTGGAGGACTGGACCGGTGACCAGAGAAGCCTTGGGGAACTCTTTAGGTTCCAGCTCAGCTGTCTTTGGTGACTTTTATCCTCACAGGTATGGGTGGTTGCTGTACTTTCCAGAATCAATTCCTGGCAGAAAGGTAGGAAGAAAAGAAACAGAAAAAGAGCAAAGGGCAAACTAAAGTCTTTCCATAGACAAAGTGGCAATTCCTATGGTAGAGAATTTGGCTAGAGATAGCACTAATACATACATATATCATTAGCATTATTACTATTATTATTACTACCCTTCAACTCAACAACCCCATTTCCAGGAATTGTTCCCAAATGATATCAGGCATAAATACAAAATGACTCATGCACAAAATTATGCACTGTAGCATTATTTATGATCATCAAAAACTGAAAATAACCTCTAAGTACTAGTCAATAAGGGACTGTTTGGACAGTCTAATGTAGCCACACGGCCAAGAGTTCTGCAGGAAATAGAAACGCAGGAGCACCGTGCAGACAGCTCTGGAGGAATCTCTGAGGTTCGAGAGTCTTAAATAGAAAAGAGCCAGGAGAACGAGGATATAGATACTCACGGACAGACATTCTCACACATAGGGAAGGAAGTGTACACACACGCACACACAGGCACTTGGTGATATTTGCAAGGGAAAAAAGCAAACAAAAAGAACGGCATTTACCTTCAGAGGAGGAGAAGGGAAGCAGGTGTAGGAAACAGGGGTGGGGTGAGAAAACTCGGCGCATAACTTTCTGACTTTGAAATCAAGCGCACATCTTTTCCCCAGCTGCAAGGGCTGGTTTGGGGGTTGGTGAGGGGTGGGCATCTTACTGGGTCCGTGACCACTCCAAACAGTCAGGATTGGGAATCTGGGGAAGAAATGGAGGGGACTAGACGTTGGGCAGGCATCCAGCATCTGGCCCACTGTAGCTTCCGCAGCAGCGGGGAGAGGATGGGTGGACTGGGAAAGCTGCGTGACTTCCTGACGACTTAGAGAAGCGGGCACCAGTGGGCTGTTCGCTGTGTGCCCAGCAGCATGGTCAGCTCTGCAGGCGCAACCTCAGTTCTCACATACAGCCAGCAGGTACCGAGGGGGCCCTTCTTTTTTTTTTTTAATATTTATTTATTTGTTTTAGTTGTACACAATGTGTTTATTTTTCCGTGGTGCTGAGAAGCGAACCTGGGCCGCGCACACTAGGAAAGCGCTCTACCTCTGAGCCACAACCCCAGCCCTGCGCGAGGGGGGCCCTTCTGTCATGCTTTTTGGGTGCTGTAGGAAACCCATGGTAGGAAGGTTCAGAAACTTACCCTGGACAGGTGTGGCAGAGGGTAGAAAGCCTCTTGGCCACTGTCTTCTGTCTAACACCAAACCACTCACCGCAGGGCTGGGGTGTGGCTCCGTAGCAGAGCACTTGCCTAGCATGGGTGAGGGCCCAGGTTCCAGCCCCAGCACTGAAACAAAACAAAACAAATAACTCGCCATGATTTCATGTGTTCTGTTATAAAAAGTGATCAGAAACCTGTCACATTTCTAAGTATTGAGCAATTCCATTGCGAGGTAGATACACACAAGAATTCAAAGCAGGGACTTAAACAGATATTTGCCCACATGTTCATAGCAGCATCGTCCACAATAGCTACAAGGTGCAAGCCACTCAAGCATCTGTTAACAGATGGATAAATAAAATGTGTTATACAGATACACTGGAATATTATTCAACCTTAAAAAGGAAAGAAATAGCTGGGTGTGGTGGTGCATACCCATTATCCCAGCAACTTGGGAGGCTGAGGCAGGAGGATTGTGAGTTCAAATTCAGCCTCAGCAACTTAGTGAGGCCCTGAGCTACTTAGCAAGACCCTGTCTCAAAATAAAAAAATATAAAGGGCTGGGGATGTGGCTCTGTATAGTTAAGCACCCCTGAGTTCAATCCCTGGTGCCAGAAAAAAAAAAAAAAAAAAAAAGGAAAGAAATTCTGATACCTGTCATGACATGGATGAACATTACAGACATTATGCTGGTGAAATAAGCCAGTTACAAAAGGACGAATGCTCCATGAGTCCACTTGCGTAAGGTCCTTAGAGAAGTCAGATTCATAGAGGACAGTGGTGTGGTGGCTACCAGGTGCTGAGGGGTGACGCGGGAGAGACTGCTGTTTAATGGGTATAGAGTTCCAAGTTGGGAAGCAGAAGACGTTGTAGAGAAGGATGGTGGCGGAATAGCAGGACATTTTTTTTTTGGTATCAGGGATTGAATTCTGGGACACTTGACCACTGGGCCACATCCTCAGCCCTTTTTTGTATTTTCTTAAGAGTCAGGGTCTCACTGAGTTGCTAAGTGCCTCGCCATTGCTGAGGCTGGCTTTGAACTAGCAATCCTTCTCCCTCAGTCTCCCAAGTGCTGGGATTACAGGCATGCACCACCATGCCCGGCTAAATTGCAGGACATTTTGAATGGACTTATTGCTGAACAGTCTCTACCTTAAAATGGTTGATACAGTCAGTCCTAGGTATATTTTATCACAGTCCTGAAAAGAGTATTTGCTGTGAGTAGGTAAGGTCTATCACAGAGTAATAAATAATTTG
The DNA here is from genome assembly GCA_025594165.1 of Tamias sibiricus. Classification (NCBI taxonomy): domain Eukaryota; kingdom Metazoa; phylum Chordata; class Mammalia; order Rodentia; family Sciuridae; genus Tamias; species Tamias sibiricus. Next base: position 87,005,429 of record CM046663.1, on the reverse strand, counting down.
CCATCCTACTCACCCCCCAGGACATTTGACAATGTCTAAAGACATTTTTTTTTTCACTTAGTATTAATAATTGTAAAAAAAAAAAAAATAGACTGTGTATTTAGAGCAATTTAGGTTCATAGCAAAGCTGAGCAGAAAGCACAGAGATTTCCCACATATCCCTGCCTGTCTCCAACACCAACATGCCCCACTGGAAAGGTCTATTTGTTACAATCCGTGAACCTAAACTTACACATCATTATCACTCAAAATCAGTAGTTGATATTACGGTTCATTCTTGGTGTTGTACATTTTATTCAGTTTGACAGTATCATTTAGAATAATTTCACCACTCTGAAAATCCTCTGTACTCTGTCTGTTCCTCCCTCCTCCCCACAACCCTGGCAGCCACTGATTTTTGCCCTGTCTCCTGGAGACATTTTTGGTAGTCATAATGGTGAGGAGGCACCACCTGCACTTTAGTAGGTAGAGGCCTTTCCAGTGGGTAGAGGCCAGAGATGCTGCTAAACACCCTACAAAGCACAAAGTTGACCCCCCTGCAAGGAGGAATTATCTATTCCAGAATATCAATTGTTCCAGGGCTGAGAAATCCAGAGGCTCTTTATCACTGACCTACATCCCCAGTCCTATTTATTTATTTATTTATTTATTTATTTATTTATGGTATTGGGGATTGAACCCAGAGATGCTTAACCAGTAAGCCACATCCCCAGCCTCTTTTTTTTTTTTTTTTTTTTTTTTTGTGGAGACAGGGTCTTGCTAAGTTGCTGAGGCTGGCCTTGAACTTTTGACCCTCTTGCCTCCTGGGATTACACATGTATACCACCCACACCTGGCTCAGACGTTTCTTTCATTAATGACCATGTTGCTTACATGGTAGATACTCAAGAAATATTAGTTAAATAATGAATGAATATTTATGAGAAAATAACTCAGGCAGTCTCCTCCTGAGGTGTGTCTCAAGTTTATGACCAAAAGAGAAAAGGGAAATCGTGTCTATCATGCTCATGTCCTGTAGTTGCCCTGTTTGGTGGGGAGGGCAGGTCAGCAGAGGGAATTGGGAACAAGGGAAAGTAATTTTCTTTAATTACCATGGGTGGATATGACAGGTACTCTGTGTGATAGAGTTTGTGCCAATATGGGCTACAGGACAATTGTCAGACATCTGGGTCTATATTGCTTCCTCTCTAAGAGAGAAGAATCCTGTCTCAGTATTTAGCACAAAAGCAACACATTTTGACACATTTTTCCTTTGTTTTATGAGGCATGGAAGAGACTCAGAAATGAAGAAAGGCCAGGGCTTGGCAAGTTCCTAAACATCACTTGAAAGTATGTTCTTTGTCCTCAGAGAGTTTTTAATACAGTATATTGAAGAACTGTCAGGGAGATAAGAGAAGTGAAGACTTTTGATATTTAGTTTGAAACAAAGCAGAGAGACATGAGATTCAAATATAATGAAGGAAAGAATTTCAAAAGAGAAACTGGGCCACATTTCCTGGTTTCGACTCTCGCATATCAAACGAAGCCCAACTTAGATAATTGCTGCCAGCCTGCCATCTCAGTGACACCAGGGGACATATGTAAAAGCCAGAATCCTTCAGAGGTCCCTGTTACCTTTTGGCATGTTTAGTACCATACTCGGGGGTGCTTAGCCTCATTTGGATGTGGTCAGGGGTGTTGTTTGAATGCTGAAGTGGTCTGTGTGCCTGTATTCCAAACTTCTTTTGGGGATATTGAATCGTGGCCAGACCAGTCTTCCACACATGTGCCTCTAGCTGGTACAGGGCAGGGGAGTCGCTCAGGTCATGCCAAGAGGAGCAAGGTTTCATCTGACCATGAGGGACTTCAGCAGAGGAGATTACATGAAGGCCAAGTGCCACCCACACAAGACTGCACCAATTTTTCTAATAGATATGTACAAAGTGCCCGGGGAACTCTGAGCTCCAGAGAAAGCTTCAAAGCACAGGTGACTTTTAAGGTAGGTCTTAAAGGATGAATATGAGGGACTTGGGATATAGCTCAGTTGGTAGAGTGCCTGCCTCACAGGCACAAGGCCCTGGGTTCAATCCCTAGCACCTAAAAAAAAAAAGGATGAATAAGAACGGTAACAGTGGGCTGGGGTTGAATCTCCGTGGTGGAGTGCTTGCCTTGCATGCTAGAGGCGCTGGGTTCAATCCTCAGTACCACATAAAAATAAATCAATAAATAAACTAAAGATATTGTGTCCATCTACAACTAAAAAAATAACAAATAATAATAATAATAATAAAGAATGGTAACAGGCAAAAGTAGAAGGACATTCCAGGCAGAAAGAGGACCCCTGAAAATCCCTGGGGTTGTATATGGGACTCTGGTATTTGACAGCAAAATCAGAGTTCCGTGGGGTGGGGCTGGGGACCTAGTGGCCGGTGATGAGGCAGGAGAAGTAGGTTGGAGCTTGGTTAAAATGCAGAGCTGGTACAACCAGAGATATGAAAAATTATACTCTGTATGTGTAATATGAATTATAATGCATTCTGCTGTCATATATAACAAATTAAAATTAAAAAAAAAGAAACAAATGCAAAGCTGCTTGCTAGGGATGCGCAGTTGCACAACGCCACGGGGCGCTGCTGATAGTGTGGTCTAAGTGAACAGTGTAGCCCGTGTGGCTGTACCCCGGCTCAGGGATTGGTTACTGAATAATTGCTATTAGAAAAATGTGCTGGGAGCTCTGTGCATTTTATTTTCTTTTATTCTAACAACTACTCCCATGAGATATGTGCTATTTTTCATTCCCATTTTATAGATGAGGAAACAGGCACATAAGGGGAAGCCTGTGTGGTTGCAATGTGGTGCCACTGGGATATTAATCCAGGCAGTTTGCCTTTGGAGTCACTCACAGGAAGTGAGGTTTTATGGCTCAAAGGGGAAATGGCAAAGCTGCTCACTATCTGAAGGCTAAGGGGCTCCTGCATCCAGGCTGGACACCTGGATGGCTAAGGGGTACTCAGATTCTCAACACACCTGTGACCTAGTTCCACACCACCTTGGGGCCGCAGGTGGGTCTCAGCTCTAGGGAGGGCACTTGAGGCTATTTTTCCAACCTAATTCTGATTCTATTACAGCTGAGCTCTCAAATGGGATACGGGGAAAATCCTACTCACAGTCATTTGTCATGAGATGACAGGGACATGTTAGGAGAAACGCATCATTAGTTGGCTTGGTCTGTGTGCCGACTCCAGAGTGTGCCGACACAGGAAGCTGTTGCGACATCCCTGGGGGGTGCGATCTGTGGACCACGTTGCATGCTGCACGTTGTACATGCGACTCGTCACCAACTGAAACATCATTATGTGGCATCATTATGTGGCATCTTCAGGGTCCTGGATAGTTGGCTCTTGGTTTACAGGCCCAGGGGCAAGATGGCTGTGCACAAAGCCTGGGCTCTGGAGAGAGGTCAGGTCTGGGTCACATCCTTGGACAAAGTATTTGCTATCTCAGAGCCTCAGTTTCTTCACGGATTGAAAGGGCTTGATAAATAGCCACCTCATAGACTTGTTGTATTAAATGCAGTAGTTTATATATCACAAGGTGGAGGCCCTGCCCCTCCACCTTCAGTAAATGCTCACCTCCTTTCCTTCATCTCCTTTCTCCTCCTCTGGATATTTCTTTTCTTTCTTTCTTTACTTTTTTTTGGTACCCGGGGATTGAACTCATGGGTACCCAACCACTGAGTCACACCCCCAGCCCTATTTTGCATTTTATTTAGAGACAGGGCCTCACTGAGTTGCTTAGCCCCTCACTTTTGCTGAGGCTGGCTTTGAACTTATGATCATCCTGCCTCAGTCTCCTGAGCCACTGGGATTACAGGTGTGCACCACTGAGCCCGGTGACATTTCTGATCAAGAACCCCTGAGATTCTTCAGTGGTTTTGGGAAAGCCAGGCATTTATCAGCAAAGCAATTTCTATTTATGAGGTCATTACTAGTGACAATACCCTTATTTAGAACTCCTTTCTTATGAAAGAACCCTTGCATTTTTTTGTTTTGTTTTGTTTTGTTTTTTGAGGAAAAGGAAGGTTTATTGCTTTGTTAGCAAAGGAGAAACACAGGGGACTCCTGTTTCAGAGGATGTGATTCTGCCCATCAGCAGGAATAGGGGCTAACCCCATGAGTTTTTTTTTTTTTTTTTTTTTTTTTTTTTGGTACCAGGGATTGAACTCAGGGGCAGTTGACCACTGGGCCACATCCCCAGCCCTTTTTTTGTATTTTATTTAGAGACAGGGTCTCACTGAGTTGCTAAGTGCCTCACCATTGCTGAGGCTGGCTTTGAACTTGCAATCCTCCTGCCTCAGCCTCCCAAAGTGCTGGGATTACAGGCGTGCGCCACCGCACCCTGCTAAAATATTTATTTATTTTACTTTTAGTTGTACACAATGCAATGCATTTATGTTTTACGTGGTGCTGAGGATCAAACCCGGGCTGTGCATATGCGAGGCGAGCGCTCTGCTGCTGAGCCACAGCCCCAGCTTTTTTTTTTTTTTTTTTTTTTTTTTAATATTTATTTATTTACTTTAGTTGTATACAATGCAATGCATTTATGTTTTACGTGGTGCTGAGGATTGAACCCGGGCCGCACACATACGAGGCGAGCGCTCTGCTGCTGAGCCACAACCCCAGTCCCCATGAGTTTTGTTGACTAAAGTTTGTGGTTGTAAAAATTGTCCATGAAACTAGGGTCAGTGGCCCGTGCCTATAATTCTAGGAACTTGGGAGGCTGAGGCAGGAGGATCACAAGCTGGGGGCTAGCCTCAGCAATTTAACAACGCCCTAAGCAACTTACCAAGACCCTGTCTCAAAATAAAAAATAAAAAAAAAGCTGGGGATGTGGCTCAGTGGTTAAGTGCCCCTGGGGTCAACTCCCAACAGTTCCTTCATCTTTCCACCCTATTCTTTTTTTTTTTTTTTTTTTTGGTACCAGGGATTGAACTCAGGGGCACTCGACCACTAGGCCACATTCCCAGCCCTTTTTTGTATTTTATTAGAGACAGGGTCTCACTGAGTTGCTAAGTGCCTCACCATTGCTGAGGCTGGCTTTGAACTTACGATCCTCCTGCCTCAACCTCCCAAGTGCTGGGATTACAGGCGTGCACCACCGTGCCCGGCTTCCACCCTGTTCTTGATTGGTCTTCTTCATCTCATAATTTTCAAAATATTTGCAATTTTTTATTGGTTAAGGCTGCTTTTCCCAAATAAATTGCATCAGGAACTAGAAATCAGCCCACCACAAATGGGTCAAGGACCAGGCCTCGGGGGTCTGGTTGGGGTGGTCTCGGCTTCACTTGGGGTCATTAGGCTGCAAATTGTCATCTTATTTTCTCATGGTGTGCGTGGTGAGGCCGTGCTGGTTTCCCAGGCTACACGCGTCTCCTTTTCTTCCACAGATGGGTGCTTCTGAGGGGTTTGCTGGTGGTGACAATGACCCTCTGGCTGGTGATACTTTCCCACGTGGCGTGCTGCTGGGTACATGCCCCTATTTCTTGGGTGAGGAGCAGTGCTTGTCTTTTCACTGCTGGGCTCTGGTTTGTGTGGCCTGGTGAGATTTTCCTGGATCCTGCACCCTGACAGTAGACTTCAACTTCCTTCCCAAGAAGTCCCCTTGCCCTCTGCCTGCGCCAGCCCCCTCAGCTCTCTCTCCCTCTGACAAGCTCCTGGGTCCTCATCAACCTCCCACCCTCACCCTCTCCTCCCTCTTCTGCCAACCTGGATTCTACAGAAGTTTTATTTCCTCATTTTGGCTCCCCTGCTCTTAGCATAAATCTGGGACCTGGGCGGACACTTGAAAGTTCTCCAGTGACCACAAAGTGATGCATGCACCCCTTCCTCTGCTTGGTACTTTCTGTGCCCACTCAAGGGACAATGAATACTAAATGAGTGACATTGTATCAATAATTCTCTTGCTTTAAATTCTTTTTAAAAATATTTTTATTTATTATTATTATTATTATTTTTATGTGGTGCAGAGGATCTAACCCAGGGCCTCACACCTGCGAGGTAAGAGCTCTACCACTGAGCTACAGCCCCAGCGCCCTCTTGCTTTAAATTCTTGAAGACAGCTCTCAGGAAGGCATAAGGAAGCAGCAGCCTTCAGAGCTGCTTGTGCCCTGGGTCTTCAAACAGCTTGGCATTGATGGCTGTCTATAAAGAGTCAGTGGGGTTAGAACTTAAAGGAACTCTGGAGACCCCAGATTCTGTGTCTTCTGTCTCCCTGACCAGTGCAAGACTTAAATGCTCACATCCTGTCTGGGTGGGCAGCTGCTGGAGCAGCCAGGGATGGAGGAGGAGGTGGTGGACACAAGGGGCTCCTTAAAGAAAGCAGGCACTGGGCGGGGGTTGTGGCTCAGCGGCAGAGCGCGCCTTGCACGTGCGCGGCCCGGGTTCGATCCTCAGCACCACGTAAACATAAATGCATTGCATTGTGTACAACTAAAGTAAATAAATAAATATTAAAAAAAGAAAGAAAGAAAGCAGGCACTGAGTATTTCTTGGGACACTGGGGGACAGAGAAGACCAGGAAGCACCTCAGTTCCCAGGTAGGGAGGCTGAGGCAGGAGCATTTCAGGTTTGAGGCCAACCTGGGCAGCTTGTCAAGACCCTGACTCAAACTAAAATAGGAAAGGCTGGGGATGTAGCCCAGTGGTGGAGCTCAAGGCCTGGATTGAAAGCCAATAAATAAATAAATCAGAAAAAAGAAAAACATGGGCTTCAACTAAAAGGTGGCACAGAAAGTGAGATACCTCTTTGGTGATGGGTTGGACAGGAAGAACCAGGTAACACTGAAGCCCAAGAAGAGGCGAGGAGAAGATAGGAAGTGGGGGCCAACTGTGGTCTAGAGGTGGGGGTGAGCCAGGTGGACAGCTCCATGCAGCCCACCATGGCCTGGCCACCAGGGGACTGCAGGAGGGTCATCATGAAGCAGGTGGGACTCTCCGCTTTCCACTTGCCCTGTTTTGGGTAACCAGCTCCAGGTCTCTCCTGTCCTATTCGCTTCAGGTTGTTCCTAGTTATTGGTGGTGGGGACCATGTTTTCCTTACATCAGCTTGTTTATGAGATGTCACAGCCACGACTCATGGGTTGGCTTACTGCATTGGACAGTCCCCGTGAGCAAGCCACCCCACTCTGTCCCCCTGGCTTGAGGAGGGATGCCTGGGGGAGGGTTCTGGTAGGTGGACTGAGGTGTTCACTTGGAAGCCGCATTCACTTAATCAGTGGAGGTACCAGGACCTCTGTTGCGGAAGGAAAAAAATCAAGTGCCCCTTGTATTTGATGTAGCATATCAGCCTTGTTATTTGTTCCATGTGGCTACTTCACAAACTCTACTCCAACAGGTTCTTGGGTTGCAAATCCCCAAATCAGTGACTGAAGGTCTATGCACAAAGCATGTTGAGCCATCTATCATGGGGAATGACAGGGACACATATTCTTTTTTTTTTTTTTAATATTTATTTATTTACTTTAGTTGTACACAATGCAATGCATTTTTATGTTTACGTGGTGCTGAGGATCGAACCCGGGCCGCGCACGTGCGAGGCGAGCGCTCTGCCACTGAGCCACAACCCCAACCCGAGACACATATTCTTAATAGTGTTCCACCTTAGGCAGGAAAGCATTTGTTAAGGTCTGATTCAGAACACAGAGACTGACAGGGACCAGTGTCTTCCAGCCCCAGATGTCTCCCCAGCTCGTTTGGTGTCAGAAGCGCCTCTGTTCTGATGTAGCGGGTGGTGGTAACTGGAGTGTGTCTTGGGTTGGTGCTGGGGATGGAGCCAGGGCCTCACACATGCTGGGCAAATGCTACTACTGAGCCACATCTCCAGCTCTTTGTATTTTTGAGACAGGGTCTCACTAAGTTGCTGAGGTTGTCCTCAAATTTGTGATCCTCCTGTCTCAGCCTCCCGAGTTGCTGGTATTGCAGGTATGCACTACAGTGCCTGCTCTCTTAGCAGTTTTCAAGAATATAATACATGGTTTATTATGTAGAGCCACCATGCTGTACAACAGATCTCGCAAGTTTACTCTCCTGTATTTTGTTTCACCTCCACACTCTGAGGAGCGAGGCTGGTTAGCACAACATGGATTCTGTGTTTGCTCCCTGCATAATGGACAAACACAAAGCTCATTTTCCTTTATTTGAAAAGTACTATTATGATTAATACCCATCAGTGTTTGTTGTCTGCCAGTTTTTATATGTACATGCTTCATAAAGTAGTGTTTTAGTCAGCTTTTTTTTTGTTGCTATGACCAAAAGACCTGAAAAGAACAATTTTAGAGGAGGAAAATTTTATTTGGGCCTCTCGGTTTCATAGGTCTCAGTCCATACAGAGCTGACTCCATAGCTGTGGGCCCAAGGTGAGTTAGGACATCATGGCAGAGGGTGTGGAGGAGGAAAGCAGCTCAGGACAGGGCCACCAGAAAGCAGAGAGAGAACTCCACTCACCAGGCGCAAAATTTAAACCCCGAAGACATGCCCAAGGGACCCATCTCCTCCAGCCTCACCCTGCCTTCCTACAGTTACGACCCAGTTAATTCCTATCAGTGAGTTCATGCACTGATAGGTTAAGGCTCTAACCCAATCATCTCACCTTTACACTTTCTTGCACTGTCTCACACATGAGCTTTTTGGGGACACCTCTTATCCAAGCCATAACAAGTAGTTTCACTCATTCCTAGCCGGGCGCAGTGGCGCACACCTGTAATCCCAGCACTTGGGAGGCTGAGGCAGGAGGATCAAGAGTTCAAAGCCAGCCTCAGCAATGGCGAGGCACTTAGCAACTCAGTGAGACCCTGTCTCTAATAAAATACAAAAAAGGGCTGGGGATGTGACCCAGTGGTCGAGTGCCCCGGTACCAAAAAAAAAAAAAAAAAAAAAAAAAGTAGTTTCACTCATTCCTGAACTAGCCCTGTTGTGTAGGAATTCCGTTACTGTCCTATTTTACAGAGGAGGAAATGGAAGCTTAGGTTACAGAGCTCTGTCACAAAAGCAGCAGCAGCGCCCGGATCTGAACCCAGTTCTCTCTGCTTCCCAAGCCCACGCTCCTAGCTACAAACAAGACTGCCTCTCCTGTCAGATCTTTGCATGAGAATGATTTATTTTCTCCAAGTCCAGCATGATCTCAAAACAACCATCTCTTTCTATCTCTTACTCCCGCTCTCAAGCACCTGCCTGGCTTCTCTTCTCCTCAGAATTAATGATGGTGGATGGCTGGAATGACATCCGGTGGCTTCCCACAGTGAGCTTGCCAGGGCTCCCCAGTCCAGACCAAATGGTGAGATCAGGCCCATTGGGGGTGTCATTTCCTCATCCCTCCAGAAGTAATTCAGTTGTTTCTGCTTGTCAAATGCTTCTGTGTTTCCTCGCTAAGCCCGCATTAGTCATTGAGATATGTCAGTATGTGAATGGATTTACTGTGTTCCAACAGCTGCCAGGCTGCCAGCACATGCCCCGCACATGGCCACAGCATGGGCTTCACAGGGGGCCCAGCAGACAGCCAGGATCCCCGAAACTAAGTCCCGGCTCCAGAATGGAGAGAGGATGCTGGGAGGGAGAGAGACCACTGTTCCAGTGTTCGGAAGTGACCTGCCCACGTCAGCTCCTACCCGCGCAAAGTGATGGGGGACACGTTGTATACAGCGAGATGACAGCCTAATAAAAACTTTCCTTTCTGAGGTGTGGCCTTTCCCCACTCAGAACAGAGCCCATCTGTCCAGTGGTGTCTGAAATAACAGGGCAGCCAGCAGAGGAGGGCCCATTGTCACGTGCACATTTGTACCACAGCTCGTCCACACGGGCCCATGTCATTCAAACCAAAACACCCTCTTTAGTGACAGGGAGGCAGGGAGTGAAGCTAGTGGTTGTGATTCCAAAAACTGGGAGCAGGACTGTTTTTCTAAGAATTTCTGTCAGTGGCCACGGAGGATTCTGGGCACCAACAGGAGGTCTTGAAATTGAGGCAGCTCTCAAATTCCACGTGAAGCCCTACGTGCTCCCTGGCGAGGCTGATCTGTGTTGGAAAGAACAGAGCTTGCTCGGCCTCAATGCTCTCTTGTGGAAAATCTGCTCACAAGCTTTCTCAAGATCCCAAGTAGATGCTGGGGTTTCAAGCTATCAGGTCAATGGAGCTGTTGTTCAAAACTCAAAAATAGTCTGCTTTGAACCCCTGGCCTCAGAATTTCTTGGAATGGGCCATTATGATCCAGTCATATGGGGACTTTATATTTCTACACATATTGGGACTTGTAATTTGCATCTGGCCTTTTGTGACCTCAGAAGCGAGCACTGGTTGGATCGTAGCAAACCTTTTCTCTTTTCCCCTAACTTTGGCGACAGTGAGGGAAAGAATCAAGATGGTGGCCTCAGGATGCAGATTCTTGACAGACTTCCTGTGGCCAGCATGGGAGCTGAACTAACATGGCAACGAAAAAGCCAGGTTCTGATACTGAATTGGAACCTTCCTGGCTTTGGGACCTTAGCAAACTGCGAGGTATCTTCACGTCTCAGCTTTTCATCTATAGAATGGGGATGATGGTAACAATAAGAACTGATTTGTTAGACTGTGGTGAGAATTAAATAAGATGATTAACAAACTGCTCAGCACAGTACCTGGTACATGATAAGGGCTTAATCACTAGAGTAAAGTTGGAAATGATTTTTTGCTGTCTCCTTTTTTCCACCTCTTTTTCTTGGGGAGTCTAAAGTTTACTCCTAGACTTGGTGGGCTGAGTTTGAGCACAAGCACAGGCCACCAAGACGTGGAGGCCAAGCCATCATGAGGTCAGTGGACTAGCTGGGCATGTGTGAGATGAGGCACCAACTAAGGCTCAAATCACCAAGGTCCCAAGCTGAGAGTTCTATGTGATGCCAGCGGAGGCCAGGGACAAGTGGAGGACAATGGGTGGATGGGTGGGGGTTAGAACCCTGGCTGATTGCTCTAGGAGATGCATAGATGGTCAAGTTGGGTTGGGACTGGCAGGAAGGGAGAATTTTTAAAAATATACATATGATAGCATAATATGCATAACATAAAATTCAACCTCTAACTGTTTTTTTGGTACTAGGGATTGAACCCAGAAAAACTTTACCACTGAGCTAGCTACATTCCCAGTCTCTTTGTAATTTTACTTTGAAACAGGATTTCATTAAGTTACTGAGGTTAGCCTTCAGATCCTCCTGCCTCAGCTCAGCTTCCCGAGTTCCTGGGATTACAGATGTGCGCCACTGCACCCAGCCCTGTTAACCATTTTCAAGAGTAGAGCTCAGTGGCATATGTAAATTTACATTGTTGTGCAACTGTCAGCATTATCAATTTCCAGATTTTTTTCTTCCTTATCCCAAACTCTAACTCTGTACCCATCACACAATGACTCCTCCTTCTCCTCCAGCCCAGCCCCTGCAAAGCACCGTTTTTGTCTTTATGACTTTTGACCACTCTAGGGACTGTATGTAAGTGGAATCATACAACATTTGTCCTGGCTTCTTTCACTTAGCATGATGTCCTCAAGATTCACTCATGTTGTAACATGTGTCAGAATTTCTTTCCTTTGTAAGGTTGAATAATATTCCAGTGTATAAGTAGACAACATTTTGTTTATCCATTCATCTATTGATGAATACTGGGTGGCTCCCACCTTTTGGCTATTGTGAATAATGCTGCTGTGAACATGGGCTAACAAATATTCATGAATCCCTGCTTTCTGTTGTTTTGAATATATATACCAGAAGTGGAATCACTGGATCATGCGGTAATTCTGTTTGTTTATTTATTTATTTATTGGAGAAGTCACCACACTATATTCCAAAGTGGCTGCACCATTTTATATTCACCAGCAGTCCATGAGGGTCGCAGTTCCTACACATCATCTCCAACCCTCACTTTCTACTCTTTTGATAATGGCCATCCTAATGGGCGTGAAGTGGTGTCCCACTGAGGGGGATTGGTTTTAAAGGCCTCATTAAAGAGTTCTCCTCAAAAAGGACCAGAAGGGTTGGCGTTGTGGCTCAGTGGTAGAGCACTTGCCTAGCATGCATGAGGCACTGTGTTCAATTCCCAGCACAACACACACACACAAAAATAAACAAAATAAAGGTATTGTGTCCATCTACAACTTAAAAAAAAAAAAAAAAAGACCAGAAGCTCAGCACCTGGCACATGCTAAACCAGTAGTAAAAGTCCTTCTTCTAAGGAAGTTACAACTTTAGGGTGCACGACTGGGGGTTCAGCTCCCCAGATGCTTAGTTGTCTCTAAAGTGGGCCTTATTGGAGACAGGTGGCAACCTCGATAATGGGATATTATGGGCACCAAAATGTCTGTCTGGCCCCAAAACTAGTCTCTACCAGGTTGGCAGGTGCCTGGCACCCCCAGCAAGAAGGTTACCTGTTAACATGGGGAAAAGCTACCTGGAGGGAGGGAGTGTGAGCACAGAGGCCAGCCATCACCTGGACTGTGCCTCAGGCTGGCAGGGCAGGTGTGCAGGTGTGGAAAAGCAGGAGACAAGACTGTTGAAGCTGGAGGCTGGTCCAGTCAGCAGAGCTAGGCAGCATGGGAGAGGTGGGGAGGCCTCAGGCTGTGGGCAGATGTGGGGGTGGATTGAGGCTTGTGTTTCTGGGTCACTGGCTACACCTGGGGGAAGTGTTCTCTCTTGTGACCTCTTGGAAGTCTCCTGCTCCCCTTCAGTTTCTTTCCATCCTTTGCTGAATGTGCCCCCTCCCTGGCATGTGTCTCTGCGCCCTAGCTTTGTCCACTCCTTAGGTGTTAGTAACCTGGATTTCTCCTTACCTGGATCTTACTAAGAAAGTCCAAAAGTCTTGACTCATCCTTGTTCTAAATGACAAGTAGTTCCTGGTTAAATGTACTGAACAGGATTTAGAGAACAAAATAAAAACAGTAGAGTACCCAAGTATTCAGTCAGCCAATGTGGTGTGCATGCGTGTGATCTCAAAGACTCAGGAGGCTGAGGTAGAAGGATTATAAGTTAGAGACCAGTCTTGGCAATTTAGCAAGATCTTCAGCAACTTAGTGAGGCCCCTGGGTTCTATCTCCAGTACCAAAAAAAGAAAGAAGAAGAAGAAGTAGTAGTAGTATTAGGCACTTTCTCTGAAAGAGTGACCATGAGCAGTTGCTGATAGGGAGTGGCCACAGTGGGTGACTGACTCACTCCTGCTCTGGAGGAATTTGTGGTACAACTTAAAGCGATGTAGCCGGGCGCGGTGGCGCACGCCTGTAATCCCAGCACTCTGGGAGGCTGAGGCAGGAGGATCGCGAGTTCAAAGCCAGCCTCAGCAATGGCGAGGCACTTAGCAACTCAGTGAGACCCTGTCTCTAAATAAAATACAAAAAAGGGCTGGGGATGTGGCCCAGTGGTCAAGTGCCCCTGAGTTCAATCCTGGTCAAAAAAAAAAAAAAAAAAAAAAAAAAAAAAAAAAACTTAAAGTGATGGGTGCTGAAATGGAAGGTTTGTACCGTGTCCAGGAACACCTGGGGACCGTGGGACAGGGAAGTCTTCAAAGAAGAGGTGAGGGGCTGGGGTTGTGGCTCAGCGGTAGAGCGCTCGCCTGGCACGTGTGTGGCCTGGGTTCGATCCTCAGCACCACGTACAAATAAACCCATTGTGTACAGCTAAAGCAAATAAATAAATATTTAAACAAAGAAGAAGAAGGAGGAGGAGGAGGAGGAGGAGAAGGAGGAGGAGGAGAGGTGACACACAGTTCACTCAGCAGCAAGATACAATTGGGGTTTGGGCCCTGCCAGAGTCCAAGGACCTACCAAGCTGTTCTAGGTATGGAATCGCTTCTCTACTAGGTGCTTCTACTGCGCGCTTGTGTTTTAAGAGAAACTATCAGAAGGTGAAAGGCCATCAGCAGGGGTTCTGCAGACCTCCCTGTTGCAGGTCTCATGCCATTGATGTGGGTTTACGTGTTCCCTGTCATTTTGTCCTCATATGATGGTAGGGGAGGTTGTAGTCCAATGCTCCTGATGTTTGAAAACCTGTATCATAGCTGGGCAGGGTGGCACATACCTGTAATCCCAGCTGCTTGGGAGGCTGAGGCAGGAGGATTGCAAGTTCAAAGCCAGCCTCAGCAACTTAGCAAGGCACTTAACAACTCAGCAAGACCCTGTCTCTAAATAAAATATAAAAAAGGGCTGGGATGTGGCTCAGTGGTTGAAACACCCTGGGTTCAATTCTCTGTATGGGAAAAAAAAAGAAAGAAAAGAAACCCTGTGGCATAGAATGTGTTAGGAGAGTATCAGGTAGAAAGCACTTCTTATTTACTCAGACCTGCTCAAACAACAGAAGCATGTAGGAAATCAACTTTAGCTATGAGATCTATCAAAAGGAATTAGCCAGGCACCAGCCATGACCCACTCCTGTAATCTCAGCCACTCAGGAGGCCAAAGCAGGAGGATGGCAAGTTCAAGGCCAGTTTGGGCAATTAATGAGATCTCTGTTTTTTTAAATACTACCCCTGAAATCAGGCCCAGTGGCCCACACCTGTAAACGCAGGAGGCTGAGACAGCCTTCAGGCCAACCTCAGCAAATTAGGGAGACTAAGCAACTTAGTGAGGAGACCTCTTAAAATAAAAAATAAACAAAGGGGTTGTGGCTCAGCGGTAGAGCACTTGCCTAGCATGTGCGTGGCCCTGGGTTCAATCCTTAGCTCCATGTAAAAATAAAAAAAAAAAAAAAAATAAACAAATAAAATAATGATGTTGTGTCCAAATACAACTAAAAAATAAATATAAAAAATATATATTTAGGGCTGGGGATGTGACTCAACAGTAGAGTGCTTGCCTAGCACGTGCACAGCCTGGGTTCAATCCTCAGCACCACGTAAAAATAAATGCATTGTGTACAACTAAAGCAAATAAATAAATATTAAATATATATATATATTTAAAAAATAAACAGGGCTGGGGATGTAAGTCAATAGTAGAACACCTTGGATTCAACCTCCAGTACCACCAAAAAAAAAAAAAAAAGGAAAATGCAAAGATGTTAGAACATTGTACTTTTAAATTCATCAGTAAACAATATTAAAAAATTTTTTTTTAAATTTTAAAATTTGTTCTAATTTGTTATAATGACAATAGAATGGATTTTGACACATTGCACACAAATGGAGCACAACTAGTGTAATCATACATATGTATAGGGTAATAGTGTCTGTCTCATTCTACTATCCTTCCCATCCCCACAGTCCCACCTCTCCCCTCACTCCCCTCTGCACAATCCAAAGTTCCTTCATTCTTTCCTACCCTACCCCCTACTATGGATCAGCATCCACTTGCCAGAGAAAACATTCAGCCTTTGGTTTTTTGGGATTGGCTTATTTCATTTACATGATATTCTCTAGTTCTATCTATTTACTTGCAAATTCCATAATTTCATTCTTCTTTAAGGTTGAGTAATGTTCCATTGTGTATATGTACTACATTTTCTTTATCCATTCATCTGTTGAAGGGCATCGAGGTTGGTTCCACAGTTCAGCTACTGTGAATTGAGCTGCTGTAAACATTGATGTGGATGCATCACTCTAGTATGTTGTTTTTAAGTACTTTGGGTATAAACTGAGGAGTGGGATAGCTGGATCAAATAGTGGTTCTATTCCAAGTTTTCTGAGGAATCTCCATACTGCTTTCCAGAGTGATTGCACCAATTTGCAGTCCCACCAGCAATGTATGAGTGTACCCAAAAGAAAACTTACTTTTTATAAACTTTTGCCATTAAAATTAGGAAGAATGGAAACAAACATAAGCAGGATTTCATTTCCAATGACTACTGTTGCCAAAATAAGGAATACTGTTAATCATCAATACTATGTAATTTTCCAGGCCCTCAAGATCACAGAGTCTGAACATCCAAATCAAATTAAAGAAGTGTGATATTTATTGTGTATGATTTGAGCAAAAAGCTGATTTGTTAATGGCTGTCCTGTGACTCTCTACTATGGGCAGTTATTTTCCCCAAAGTGTATTTATCTCTCCCTCTAAAGTTGTTATACTTCAGGTCAGCAGATTACAACTAGTAAATTCATAACAATGGCTTATTGTTATGTGGTTGCCAATGAGAGCTCAGTATTTCATTTTCTATAAGCTCAGCAACTATTTTACAAACAAGATTTAATTATATTTTTTGTTTGTTTGTTTTGGCAGTGCTGGGAATTGAACTCAGCACTTTGTACATGGTAGGCGAGCATACTACCACTGAGCCACATCCAAGGTTTAATATTTTTGCAACTTGTAAATCTACACATGATTTATTGTTCTAAAAAGATTATGCAATAACATGCATATATACTATGTGTGGATATGTATGTATATATTATGTATGTAATTTAATTTTTTTTAGATTCTATCACCCAGGTTTTTGTAACTCCAGATGTTAACTCTAAAAATGGGCTTTAAAAATGGCTGTTAGTAATTTTTAGGCACTTATTCAAACATTTCCTCCTAT
This sequence comes from Tamias sibiricus, assembly GCA_025594165.1. Lineage (NCBI taxonomy): Eukaryota > Metazoa > Chordata > Mammalia > Rodentia > Sciuridae > Tamias > Tamias sibiricus. The sequence continues at coordinate 86,988,937 of CM046663.1, read as the reverse complement.
TCCCAAAATACATTAAAAAATGATATGACTGTTTTCTTAAAGGGTTTTCCAGGGATTATATCCTTCAAGTAAAGTGATCCTGAGCTCAGTCTGTTTGTCAGTTTCATTAAGAAGGAGGTTGCTAGCCAGGTGCAGTGGCACACGCCTGTAATCCCAGCACTTTGGGAGGCTGAGGCAGGAGGATCTCAAGTTCAAAGCCAGCCTCAGCAATGGTGAGGCACTTAGCAACTCAGTGAGACCCTGTCTCTAATAAAATACTAAAAAGGGCTGGGGATGTGACCCAGTGATTGAGTGCCCCTGAGTTCAATCCCCAGTACCACAAAAAAAAAAAAAAAAAAAGAAGGAGGTTGCTTGTCTTGGTCCAAATATTCCTGCTAAGAAGCTCTCAAATGGGGGAGCTTTCTAACTACAGTGGAAGAAGTCTAAGAAAAATAGATCCGTCATGTTAGGCTTAATGGTGGGAGGTTTTAAGAAAATACTTGGTGGGCTTGTGACTTCTCTTGGGTAACAAAGTGAAATCTGCAAATCACGGGGCTCTGTTTTGCAGATTCTCCCATTGCTCCTCAAAAGAAGGACAGCCCCCAAGCTCTTGACTCCATGCTCCTTGTTTGTTTCTCGTGATCTCATTAGTAACCCTGTACTAATCTATTTAAGAAACTTGCACAGTTCCTCATGGTTTACTAACACTCTTTTCTCAGGGGTGAGATGTATATATTTGTGGCCATTAGCTTGTCTCACTGGAGAAATGAAGAAAAATAGTTTCATTTTCTCATGCAACTGTGATGTGGGTTAGAAGAGTATTTAAGAATTAGGTGGTCCAGTCTTTGAAACATTCAACCGAAACGTAGCAGGCAGTTGTCAAGATTTTGCAAACCAGGCATGGTGTTGCTAAACCATGAGGAAATTGAAGTGCATGTTGTTTTGATGGGCCTTTATTTTATTCATTTATTTATATGCGGTACTGAGAATTGAACCCAGTGCCTCACACATGCTAGGCAAACGCTCTACCACTGAGTCACAACCGCAGGTCCAGAAGTGCATGTTTCTTGTTTATTTTTATTTTTTTCCAGTACTAGGAATTGAATCCTAAAGCACCGTACCACTGAGCTACAAACCCAGCCCTTTTTATTTCTTATTTGAGACATCCTGGTGATGTTTGTTTCCATTTCTTCCTAAGTGCTTTGACTGACCTTGAATTTGCAATTTTCCTGCCTCAGCATCATAGAGAGTGAAACAATGCAATTTGAGCTCTGGCAATCAGACCAACCCTGGATGGTCTATGTGGTCATGACGCGTATTTGTGACATTATTTTTTTGGGTGCTCTCTGTTAGTCAGAAAATCGTGGGAATTTGCCTGTCCTGTTTGTTACATAAGTGGCTCTACCTAGGTTCTGTGAGAATTAAGTTTTTTTCTTGCTTGGAAAGAATCTATGCATGAACGGGCTTTGAGGAATATTTGCAATGCAGCTGGGAGCCAGTTAGGGAACTGGCATGGGGAGCTTTCTGCACATATGGACAAAAGATAACTGCCACAGGAAAGGGGCACACATATGGGATTAGGGTACAAGGAGTCTCCAGGAAATGGGAAATTGAGCTGATCTCACTTGCTGCCACGTGGCTGGCAAGGCAAATTCCCTCAAGATGAGCCTGCCAGAGCATTCTTAGGAAGAGGAGACGTCTACACCACTGCTTTTTTGGGAGGAGTGTGTGCCAAGTGCAGGTTATATGGTAGGCAGCGGGGCTGATGCCAAGTTTCCCTGTGGATGAAGGAGGAAGGGGAGAGGAGGAAGACACGCAGACAGCAAAGATGAGAGAAGCCATGAGCTGAGTGCAGGGCTCCCCAACCTCCCACCACAGCCCACAACTGGGCAGCTCTTGGCAGGAGATGCTCAGCTTGGAATCTACTGCCGTTCCTGACCCTGTTGTCACTCAGGGCTGTGGAGGTCACAGGCTCAGGGACACACCTGTAACCCATTCCTGCACACAGACTGTGTCCTGGTCTAGTCAACATCATGAATACAGTGTGGAAAGATGGAGATCATAGGGCCCTTTGAGAATCTAATGGAAGTTATGGACCCTCTCTCCAGAGACAGCTCAAATGTACACACATGGACCCCCAATTCCAATGATTTGTGGCAATGCTCAAGTCTACTTCCAGACCTCAGGATAAGAACTCCTATTTCAGATCATTAATCAAAGAAAGAGTGTTGGTGAAGAAATGAAGACAATCCAGTGCTATGGCACATGCCTTCATCCCAGCAATTTAGGAAGCTGAGGATGTCAAGTTCAAGGCCAGCCTCAGCAACTTAGCAAGACCCTGTCTCAAAATAAAAAAACAAAGGGCTTTGGGATGTGGATCAGTGTTAGAGCACATCTGGGTTCAATCCCTAGAAACAAACAAACAAAAAGACAAAGTCATGTGGATAAACTCAGAAACGAGGATTTTAAAAATCCATCTAAAGAAGGATAGAAGCACAAACTCTTTTTCAAAGATCATTTCTATAAAGTTATGGCTTTGGAAATGGTTCAAATACTGGGGCTACCAAGCAGAAATATAGCCAGGCCAGGTAATTAGATCCAAACAATTTAGCAAATTGCAATGGTTGAGCAGATTGCGGAGCACCACGTTGTCTACTTTTAAAAAGTTTTAATGTTAACTTGCTCAGGGTGATTATTTGGTAAGTAGTTCAATGGCACAAGTTTAATTTTTGAATTCCTCCTTTCCAAACATTTTTCAAAGGGAACCTTCTCTAATTTCCTTGGTGTGCTTGGCGGAACGGGGTGGTGTGGTGAGTGTCCTCTTGCATGGACTGCCACGTTGGACAGGGACTGCTTGGGCTCTTATTGTCCCTAGGGCTCTCTGCTTGGTTCATAATCAGTCTAATTAACTTGGCTTCACTTGCCCAAGTAAGCCCATATGTACCCTCAAAGCACCTATATTGCGGAAATAATATGCACCCCAAGGAACACACTCAGGGCTAAATGTCTTATCAGCTATTTCTGAACCAAAATAAAAATCAGATCTCAATGATGAGTGAGGGACAGAGCGTCAATATTACCTTGACACATGCATGACTTCTGTTAGTTTAATCTCAGGTCTCACATCATGTGGAAACTCTGTCTCCTTGCAAAATACAGCCTGGAGGGAAATTTTGCCAGGGTTGTGCTCTGGTGAGTTAATATGCATTTAAACAGTTTTATGACAGATTATTTACCAACGGGAACAGAATGCCTTGGCACAGGAATGCCTTTGAGAGAGCTGTTCTATTGCACTGGCTAATCCCATATTTCAAAATCATTACCATGGAATACTAGTTTAATCAGGTGCTCTCAGATTCTTCCCTCTACTGGTGAGATGGGAGAACTGGTAAGTAGGTGAGATTAGGTTGCCCTCTGGTGTCTGCCAACCCAAAGGAAAGTACTAGAACTCTGGAGGGCGAGGAGATGTACAAGGAAGATAAAAGATACTTCATAGCAAGAGAAAGATGGAGAGATGGAGAGACTGGGCAATGAACAGGGAGCAGGGAGATGAACATGGTGTGCTATACCCATTGGTCCTCTTCCCTCTGGTAAAAGACAGTGATGGGATATTGCCCACCCCATCCTGGCTTAGGGGAGAGCAATGTCTCCAGGCTATTTGCCTGGTCTCTTTGGTGCCCTGTTACTTGTGATGGGAAAGAATGGGCTCATCAAGGCATGGGACTTGGCCTTTACCTTTGGGGAACCAATGGAGAGGAAAGCTGAGTGATGGCCAACCGTATTTCCCTCCTTCAAGTTTAACAGAATGGGGACATTACCTGGGACTGGGGGTGGGGAGGAAACCCTTATCCTTGAGGTATCTCTTGGTGATTTTGGTGTTATTAAAAGCTCAGAGATAATCCAGGGGAATTTGTTAGTTGTCCATCACAGGGATGTCTTCACACCTAGCAGAGGCTCTTGGGAGCCCCCTTAAGAGCATCTAGACTTCTAGCTGGGTGCTGTGGCACCTGTAATCCCAGCTACTCATGAGGCTGAGGCAGGAGGATGGAAAGTTTGGCCTCAGTAACTTAGTGAGACCCAGTCTCAAAAAATAAAAATATAAAAAAATAAATAAAAATAACGGGTGATATAGCTCAGTGGTAAACACCTCTGGGTTCAATCCCCAGTACCAAATAAATGAATAAAAATAAATAATAAATAAACAAACAGAAGGGTGGACCAAAAGAGAAAAGAGGGGATAGCTTTAACTCAGCCCTATGACCTGAGAATTGCAGCTCCTTATCTAAGAACCCACCTCCTAGTAGAGACAGAATTTCCATTTCCTTTAGGGGTTGCCACCAATGTCCCAAAGGGCACAGGGCCCTCCCCATCTGGCTCTGCAGTGGAGGGCTCTCAGGCATGGTGCCCTGGTTACGGGCAGTGACGACAGCACCACTGCTACTGGAAGCTCCTCTTTCAGTTTTCCCCTCTCGCCCACCAAGCTCCACCCACTTGGACTGTGTTTCCCAGGACACAGGAGCAGGGTCTGATGGGTTCAGCCAGTCTATAACTTTGAGATCATTTGGGGTCAATTTGTTCTGTCATTGGGTCGTTTTGTTTTGGTCCCAGGATCCAACCCAGGGCCTTTCGCATGCCAAGTGTGCATTCTTCCACTGAGCTACACCCCAGCTCTTTTCATTTTTTATTTTGAGGCAGGGTCTAGTTATGTGGCCCAGGCTGGCCTCAAACTTGTGAGCCTCCTGCCTCAGCCTCCTGAGTCACCGGGATTTCAGGCTGCACCACTGCACCAGGCTACAGCTTATTGATTTTTTTTTTTTTTTTTTTGTACCAGGGATTGAACTAAGGGGCACTGGGCCACTGGACCACATCCCCAGCCCTTTTTTTGGTACCGGGAAGTGAACTCAGGGGCACTCGACCACTGGGTCACATCCCCAGCCCTTTTTTGTATTTTATTAGAGACAGGGTCTCACTGAGTTGCTAAGTGCCTCGCCATTGCTGAGACTGGCTTTGAACTCGCGATCCTCCTGCCTCAGCCTCCTAAGTGCTGGGATTACAAGCGTGCGCCTCTGCGCCCAGCTCAGCTTATTGATTTTTGATGCTTGACACAACAGCAGGAATTATGTCTCCTTGCCATTCACTGTGGAAGTCAGTGGAATATCATTGATGACTTTCTCATGGAAACAACTGATGACTGCTCATTCAAAGAAACTGATGGCAACCTAGGGCCAAAACATGGGCTGGGTTTGGGCAGTAGAGTATCCTGAAGATGAGAGGAGATATTGAAATGAATCCTCCAGGCAGCTCAGCTTAGTTCTGGCAATACTGGATGGGCGTGAGGCAGGGCAGTACCCTTGAGAGGGGGACCATCAGGAGAAGCTCTTTTTGTAGATTCACTTGGGCTCTTCAAGTCCTAGTTGCAAAGCCAGTAAAACTGGGACTCCTGATGTACTTCCCAGGCCAGCAGAGCTGCTGCATGAAAGAGATCATGATAGTCTTGCTCCTAACACCCAGCAAACTCAAGACATGTGGCTACTGACTTTGTTATTTGTGATTTTTTTTTTTTTTGGTGGAGTGGGGGTGGGGTATTGAACCCAGGGGCTCTTTTGTCACTGAGCTATAGCCCCAGTCTTTTTTTTTTTTTTTTTTTTTTTTTTTTTGAGACAGGGTCTCACTAAGTTGCCTTGGTTTGCCTTGAATTTGTGATTCTGCTGCCTCAGATTCCCAAATCATTGGGATTACAGGTGTCCACCACTGTGCCTGTCGTGCAACTGACTTTTTTTTTTTTTTTTTTTTTTTTTTTTGTGGTGCTGGAGATTGAACCCAGGACCTCACGCATGTGAGGCAAGCACTCCACCAACTGAGCTATATCCTCAGCCCTATTATTTTTTTTTTTTTTTTTTTTTTAATAGAGAGCATGAGTGTGGATGAAGGTAAGAAGAGACAAAAGGAAAACAGATGGGGGGGGGGGGGGGGTTTCCACTCAATGACCATGGAGGAGACACAGGTTAGGGTTAAAATTGTGAATACTGTGCAAGACTATGTAAGAGAATATGTGTGAGAAGTTAAGGGGAGAAAAGAAAGCCAGTAGAATAATTTTCCAAGAGAGCTAATTGATGGATTTGTAAATTATCTTATTTAGCTTTTATGCAACTGAAACAGTAGCAAGCGAAACAATGGCCATTTCTCCAAGCTCTTTCCAGTAAGCAAAGCAATACCTAAGAAGTTGTGTCTGGAACCCCACTGAGCACTTCCTATTTCCACCCCGGAAATTCTCAAGTGAGACCTGCTTAAGCTGGTGAATATGAATGCCTGGGCTGGCTTTTATGGAAAAGAAGCTGCAAACGGATATTCTCCTAGTCCTGGGTGTGTGGGTGTGGGTGTGATACCACCCACTTTGTCCAGGTGTCCACCAGGTGGTCTGTGCCTTTGAACTGTGGTTTTTGAGTCCCCATCCACTTCCACCCACTTCCCCTGAGTTTGCTCCTTCAGAGGAAGTGGCTTAATCTGTCCTGCCCTAGCACTAGCTCTGCCTGTAACCTTAGTGTCTTTTTTAGAAAAAGATTTGGTGAGTCTTTGTATTCAGACAGGTTGTTCACTTTGGCTTCTTCTTCTTCTTCTTCTTTTTTTTGGGGGGGTCAAAATGCAAGCCATATTGCTATGTATCAATTATTTGGCTAAATCTCTTTCCTCCCCCACCCTCTGCCTTTCTTTGTAAGTCAAAGCTATTTTGTATTACCTGAGCAACAAAATGATTTACCAAATGAGACAGACACAGTTTATTCTAAAAGAAGAAAAAATTGTGTGTGTCTGGCTGATACTGACTTTCAGAAAGTGCTCACTTGCAAACTGTAAGCTGGGAAATGCAAAAGATGAAAAGCCAGTCCTTGGTGTTCCCAGTGCACATCTTCTTAGACCAAAACCAAAACAAAATTTCCTGTTTTGATTTCACATTCTGCATTTGTAAAACAAAGTAACTAGCTTAGACCCCCCTGTCAGTGCTGCTGTGCAGAGGTATTGGTTAAGCTTTACCAGCCTGACTTCAGAGCTGTGCCTTGAAGGCTGGTGGGGATGGAGGACTGGGGATAGCAGGTATATCCATATAAGGAAAAGCTGTATGTGTCCTGGGGCAGACTGGGCTCCTAAATTTAAACTCCTCTGAGGCCTCATCTTTTCCTTTATCTTCCTTCTCTCAAATAACAATGCCCTTGTCAAGAAAAAATGTTTTTAAAAAAGTAAGAACCAGCAGATGAATATATATGCTTGCCTGGCCCTCCTGCTGGCATCTCTGCCTTGCAGACTGACCTGCTGCAGCACGTTGCTGGGAGTGCAGGAGATGCAAGGGTGGGACCTTGCAGACTGACCGGCTTGCAGCCTGGCTGGTGGATCACTAGTCCTAAGATTTGCATGGAAAATGCAGCTTGTGCACAATGTAGCCCTCCACGTTTGTAAGGGCAGCAGCGAAGCCCGTTTACAATCCCTGATAACAGGTTTCCCTCGCTGCCATTACAAGTAGCGTCTTCTGCCCATGAAATGGTGGGCGCCTGCGGGAGGTCCAACGATGCAGATTTTAATCAGAAAATTTAATTTTGTATACAATTCGCAGTTTGTGCACGGTGAGAAATGTTTCCCACGGCATGGACTTTCAGGACTCGGCTCTGAGCAAAAGGAGTTTCAATTTATATCACACCTTTCTCTGCAAACAATACCCCGAAGCACTTCCTGGCAATCGGGAAGTCACTGCAGACATCTTTCCTAAAACGACCCACGATATTTATTTGGAGCAATTAAAAGAAGCGGCGCCTCTCCTGCGATTGGGTTTGGAGGTGGCGGTTAGGTTGCAGGGTCCCAGCGCCAGTCTCTTCCCGAGGGCGGCCACACCCGGCTCGGCTCTCTGCGGGGTCGCTCCCTCCGCAGGCAGTTTTCCGCCTGGGCGCCTTCTGTTTTCCCAGGTGGCTTGTAGGCTCGGGAAGAGGAGGCTGTAATGGAAATGTTGACAGAGCCTTTTACACGAAGAGCGCTCATCTTAGGAGCTGTTGGAAGGCAGGCTGGCCCTGCTCAAGAGTGGCTGGGTGGCTGGGTGGGGTGATTCCGCGGCCACTCTTCCCCAGCAGAGAGCTGTCCCATGTCAGCTCCTGAGGGCCCCACGGCTGGCTGTCCCCGGGTGACCCAGAGAGATGCCAGCCCTGGACCAGTGTGTTGTGCTTGGACATTGGCTGGGTCCAAGGGCGCAGGGCTGATTTTTCTAGAAGGGGATGCAGGAGGATATAGTGGGGGGATATCAAGCATAACCTGGTGAGAGCAGGTCTGAGCAGGGGTCTAAGGGAGGGGACCAAATCTAAGCCTGGCATGGAACACCCGTCCCAGTTGAAATGGCACTCACACCTGTCCATGCCAGGTCCAACAGGGCTGGAGTAAGGGAGAGGAAGGCCCTCCAGAGCTAGAGCATCTTGGTCCCTAAAAGAGCTGGGGAAGACTCTGTCCACCTTGCTGGCCCCTGGTGCCCTCCTGGGCCCTCTCCTCTTCCCCCTGCTGTCCTTTCCTAATAGGGTCTGCATCTCAGAGCTCCCTTATCCTTCCCACTTTCTCAGGCATCTGAGTCCCTCCGACTGGGCTGGGCGTTCACCCACAGTTCACACATTGTTTCAGTGGGGAGCACAGGTGTGGGGCTTAGACGGCAGCCTCCCAGCCATTTCTCCACCACATTTCTGTCAGGAGACACTAGGATGAGAGGGTGAAGGCCCTGTGCCAGGTTGGTGGATGGGCAGAGCTAGGTTAGCAATAATAGCATCTGCCATTTATTGTGCACCTGCTCCAGCCAGGGCCACTGACATACATTGAATTCTTGCAACAATCCTGAGAGATTATTTATTTACCAAGGAGAAATTCGAGGTTCAGAGAGTTTGAGTCATGTGCTTCACTGAGGCCACAGTTAGATAGTGGCTGTGGATCATCTCCAAAGCCTACTCGCTTTCCTCTGCAAAGACGCTCCAGCAAGGCCCAAGGGGGACCCACTCCACTAGTATTCTCTCAGAAGGGGGGTGGGAAGGATGTTCTGGAAAGGCAAGGGGAAGGTCAGTTGCCTGGAAGGCAGCCCAGGTTGTCCAGTGGGCAAAACAACCCTGAGGCCAACCAGAAAGCTGAGGTTTAGGTCAGGGACACTAAGACTCCTGATAAGGGACCACTGCCTGGGCCCTGTTTAGACATGGATTCAGAAGCTGCAGCTAGTCTGCCTGTTGGAAAGGATATGGGGTTGATTAGTAATGTCTGGCCTAGACCAGGGACAGGGGAGTGGCATCTATTTAGAATGTATTTGCAATCCTTGGTTTAGACATTTCTCATTTCTGGGCTTTGAGATTTTTTTTTTTCCATTCTCCCAAATACTCGTTATTTTCCACAGATAGAAATCTAACTCTTCCTTCCCTTATCCACCAGAGGCCGGGAGCTGTATTTGGTCAAGGGTTCTATCAGTGGCTTGGGCAGGAGGATCACAAGTTCAAAGCCAGCTTCAGCAAAAGTGAGGCACTAAGCAACTCAGTGAGACCCTGTCTCTAAACAAAATACAAAATAGGGCTGGGGATGTGGCTCAGTACCCCTGAGTTCAATCCCCAGTACCAAAAAAAAAAAAAAAGAAAAGAAAAGAAAAGAAAAAGAGCCCTATCAGAAAATCTCCTATCAGAAAATCGTGAGCATGTATCAAGGGGAAGCCAAGCGGATTCCTTGATGAGATTTATTTATTTCATGTGTGTTTATATTTGTTACTCAGTCCTTGCCAGGCACCATCCTGAGTGTTTTACAAATAGTAACTCATTGATTTCTCTAAACAACCTATGAGATAGGTCTGTATCATCCCTTGACCTCATTTTGCAAATGGGACAATTGAAGCCCAGAAAGGTTCAATAATTTGGCCAAGGTCACACAACTTTATGAACCAAGCTGTTTGATGGCAGTATCTGTGTGATTAAATTATATTGCACTAGGCTGGTGGTGTCGCTCAGTGGTAAAATCCTTGCCTAGCGTGCATGAGGACCTGGGTTCAATCCCCAGAGCTGGGGGGGTGTGGGGGGTGGAGAATCTATGTATTGTCTTCCTATCATGCAGTTATTTCTGTTTTGCTTTTTACGTGGCATTGCTTACTTTATTTCATGGTTGTTTTCCAGACTAAACTGTGAACTTTTGAAGGAAGGGAATACAAACTCCTGATATAAAGGAGGAGGTTGACTGTGAATACTGATAACTAGTGCTATAGTTTTAGGAAAATTGCATTGTATTTGCAATATATTTTTTTAAATATTTATTTATTTGCTTTAGTTGTACACAATGCCGTTGTTTTTTTATGTGGTGCTGAGGATCGAACCCGGGCCACGCACATGCTAGGCGAGCACTCTACTGCTGAGCCACAATCCCAGCCCTATTTGCAATATTTTTTACTTTGAGTCTGGCTCCACCACTGGTGTGGGTTTCTAGGAGCCAGACTTTGGTTTATAGATATCCGTACTCCGAGCACCTAACACGCTACGGAGAACATTTCCATTCGCGCATTCATTTACTAACTCACTCATTCTATGAAAATTTGTGAGGAAGCAGGCACAAAGCTAGAGGCCAGCGATGAAGAGTTGATCAACTTTCAGCCTCTGTGGTTTAATTCCAACCTCACAAAGATATGCTACAGAAAAATAAGGCTGATTTTTCTTCACATGTGACACATCTGTCCATTCTACAAAAAATGATGCTAGATTACTTGAGGTCACAACCACTCAGTACCCTGCCCATGGTGCTGTGTGATGGAGTGGAGTTGTGAAGTCCTTTTATTCCTGTTTTACTTGGGAGGGGGGGCTTGGTTACCCTGGGGGTCAGAGCTAATGTGGTTAAAGTTAGGAAAAGGCCTTTTGGTGGTGAGCTGGTTGGGGAAGCGCTGGGCTCCCTCCCTGTGAGGTGGGGCTGTTTCATTCCCACTTGTCATATGGCAGGCTACCAGTATTAAGTGATGACAGGGCACACTCGGCTTCTGAACCCCTTTGAAGGCTTGCCTGTAGCAGGCTGCCTGGAAGCAGGAAGGATCCCACAAATGGTCAGGGAGCCACCCCAGCAAAACCGCAAAACCGCTGGGCCCTGGGTGCAGGTGTGTAAACAGAGTTGAGGGGCCTGGGCTGGGGGCGTGGGAGGAGTGCTGGGAGAGCTGGGCTCAGGCAAGCTTTTCAGGATTTCCCTTCCCACTGCTGGTGTACGGCCAGCCTGCACCCCCAGAACACTCCGCGCTGCTTTTCTAATTCTCTGTCACTACTGAGGACATTCATGAATCAGATCTGTACAGAGAAAGGAAAAACTCTTTCCAAGAAGTTACAGGGAGCTGGTGGTTAGCTTAGAGAGGGAATGCTGGCCAGTGACTTTCTGGCCACCGCCACTATGAGTAGCACAGCTGCACCATCTTTCCCTGGGAGAGGAGACCCTGGGGTGGAGGCAGAAGGGGCCCTCATGCCCAGGGTCCTGGCAGCTGTGCGTTCCAGATCTCATCTGGGGCTGTCTCTACTCAGGGTCTTTTAGGCATATTCCATGGTAATCAAAAGCAATGTTTCAATAGACCTTTATTTGTAATGAGCTCCAACTTAGCTTCTGAATACATTGATGTATTTAATGAAAAATTTGGAAAAAGAAAAATGTAAAAGGAAGAAAAAAATGAAAAGTCCCCAGCAGAGCCATCATCCAAACACAATCATTGCAACAGTTTTCTTTTAAACCTGGTCATAATCACACTGCAATAATAACAGCAGCCTACATTTGTCAAGGGCCCAATATGGGCCAGGCACTGTTCTTTGCACGTGTTAAGCCATTTCAGTCAGAAAACAAGTGCAGGTACGGTTATTATCCCCATTTCATAGACAATGGAAGACAACGGTGCTCAGGCCCAGGGTCACCACTGCCATGTTCAGGTCACACACCTAGGAAGTGTAGAGCCAGGCAGGGAGCCCCAGACCCTGCATATGCAGCTTAGATCTATTTTGTTTTGATTTCTTTTGTTGCCCCTCCTCCCACCCCCCCCCACCCCCAGGGATTGACCACAAGGGCGCTTAACCACTGAGCACTTCCCCAGCCCTTTTTATTTTTATTTTGAGACAGGGTCTCACTAGGTTGTTTAGGACCTTCCTAAGTTGCTGAGGCTGGCTTTGAACTTGGGATCCTCCTGCCTCAGCCTCCCAAGCCACTGTAGGCCTGCACCATTGCACCTGGCTAAACTTAACTTTATATTAGCAGCATTTTCTTGTCATCTCCAGGAGAACAGCTTTAGTGGCTACCTAATATTCCATCAAGTCAATGACCCACAGTTTCCTTCACCCTTCCTCTGTAACTTAAAGGGTACAACTGTGAATAAGGTCCTGTGTGTGTGTGTGTGTGTGTGTGTGTGTGTGTGTGTGTATGAGACTTTTCCTCTATTAAGAATCACAGAATTTCCTTAGGATACATTGCCAGATCCAGATATAATGACAATTCTGTTAATGAATGTTGTCAAGTCACTTCCAAGAGGGTTGTGGTCCCTGCGTAGCCCCGCCCTCTAGTCTCATGGTCCTTGGAGGGTCTCACTCAAATAGTGATGAATTAATTTTGTGGTGAAAACCCTTCTATGCTTGTCTTACATTTTCTCTAGTCCACCTGCTGACGACTCTTGTAATAATAATGCAGGAAAAAAGCTCTGATGTCCTTTGGCTATCCTTCAAATTCTGACTTTTAGCTTGACTTATTTTCCTTACAGATACTTATTTAAAACAATGAGATGAAATGTTAACATTTTTATGATTTAGCTTTTAAAATTTTTAAAAATTTTTTGGTACTGGGGATTGAACCCTTGCTAATTTGCTGGGGCTAATTTGCGATCCTCCTGCCTCAGCCTCCAAGTGGCTGTGATTACAGGCATGAGTCACTGCACTTGGCCATTTTTTCTGATTTTAAAATTTACAGCTAGCCAGACGCAGTGGAACATAACTGTAATTCCAGCAGGTCAGGAGGCTGAGACAGGAGGATTGTGAGTTCAAAGCCAGCCTCAGCAAAAGCAAGGCACTAAGCAACTCAGTGAGACCCTGTACATCCCCAGTACTGAAAACAAAAAACAATTTACAGCTAGCTGGGTGAGGTAGTGCACACCTGTAATCCCAGCAGTAGGACTGCAAGTTCAAGGCCAGCCTCAGCAATTTAGCTGGACCCTGTCTCAAAAGAAAAAATAAAGGGCTGGGAATGTGGCACTCCTGGGTTCCATCCTCCATATCAAAACAAACTTAAAACCAAAACTTATAAATGTCCATTTTAGGAAAGATGGAAACTCCAAAGTCCCATCTACTTGCATTTCCTTGTTTTATTATTTACCTTATTTTTTAATTACTGTAATAATGTGTGTTCATTGTAGTCCATGTGGAATGTAGAGGGAAGTATTAAAAAAAAAAAAAAAAAAAAAAACCTGTGAGGGAAATAATCAAACAGCCAAACTCAGTATTTCATTAACTTTAAAATATTTCTAATCTTTTTTACAAACATTCTTTTTAATGGCTACATGAGAATCTTTCTCTAAGACACTTTTAAAAGTCTTCCCCCTTCCCCCTCCCCTGCATTTTTTTTTTTTTTTTTTTTTTTTTTTTGGCCTCAGAGCTGGTGCTAGGTTCTTAACTAATTTGAATGTCTTAAAAGATAATGAAGAGAATTGGAACTGAACGGGAGGGAAGTAGAATAAGAAAGGCCTCAACTGCCCACCTGTTTTCACATCCAGTGGAACTACTAACCAGGGGGGCCTTGGGTGCCTCCCAGAGGCCCTCCTAGCCAGCTTCAAGCACAGCGGAAGTCCTGTTCCTTATCCAAAGCTCCTAATAGAGGATCGAAGGTATTCTTCTCCACAGATCCACTGTGTTTTCACTTACCCTCTCCTAGTAGTAACCTTATAGTTTGAATCCTTGCATCTCAGCATTCCCTTTGCTAAAAAAAAAGAAAAAAAAAGAAAAAGAACAAGAGGTTCTCATCTGTGATCCTAGGTCCCGGCCTTATTAGGACGGTAGAGGAGTGGCCAACCCGAGGTCTTTTAGCCCAAGGCAAATAATTGCGATCAAAGCTTCCTGGACCTCTCCCGGGAGGTCCGGGGTCTGAGAGAACAGTCAGCCCAGGACCAGGCCCTCCAGTCAAAATAACTGAAGCCCCCTTTGCCTATAAGCCCTGGCAGGGAAGGGCTGGGGAGGCTGGGCAAGCACACGCTGTTTGCCAGGATGGCTCAAAGTCTGCTGAGCCTCAAGAAGCAGCTTGCTCTTCCCATGGCCTTTTGCTGTCTCGAGACCCTTCCAGAGGAAACCTGAGCTGTGGACATGGCTCACTCTCCCAGCTGGTGTCTGCCTTTTTTTTTTTTTTCCCCCCCCAATACTGGGGAATGAACCCAGGGATGCTTTCCACTGATCTACACCCCCAGTCCCCTTTTTATTATTTATTTATTTGAAATAGGCTTTTGCTAAATTGCTGAATCTGGCTTTGAACTTGTTCCTCTTGCCTCAGCCTCCAGAGCCACTGGGATTACAGGTGTGTGCCATCACACCTGGCTTTTGCCTCCATTTAAAAAAACAAAACAAACAAAACAAGGTATTGTACAGTTCAACAGTTCACAAGTGGTTTGACAGCCCGGCATAATCTCAAAGGCAGGAAGATTGCAAGTTCGAGGCCAGCCTCAGCTATTTATTGAGGCCCTAAGCAATTCATTGAGACCCTATCTCAAAATAAAAAATAAAAAGGGCTGTGGATATGGCTCAGTGGTTTAACATCCGTGGGTCCAATTCCCAGTACAAAAACAAAACAAAAAGAAAGGTGATTCGGCAGCTTTAGTGGACACTGGGGTAAATACAACTTTTTCTATATACATTTTAAATACACACAAACCAAACAGATTCATAGAATATTAGTCATGAAGCATGATAATATCACCAAAGAGGCCAGACTTTTCAGTGAAGTTTATGGGAGCACAGCCATCTGTACAAGGGTGCCTGTTTTTGAAAGACTGATCGTGAGACATTTGAAAACAATGACCATTTCCAGCCCCTCTGCCATCAGTCAGGGATGTGAAAGTATATACAATGAGAAATTAGGTCATGTGGGAGAAATTCTTCAATTCTTTTACTTGTAGAATCAATTCCTGTGGCCCAACACATAATTATGGAAAGTTTTTGAAGTTTGCTTCTTAAGCTTCTATAGAGCCGGGAGTTCCCAAATCATGCTACTCCTAACGCAAAAGCCACATTCCATCTTTGAAGGTCGTACAGTTTTGGTTGTTTCTCTCTTTAATCTGCAAAATGATGGGTTGTGCTACAGCCTGGTTTAATTAATCTAGGGTGGGTCCTGGATATTGGTAGCTATGGAAAGCCCACCAGATCATTCTTTTTTGTTGTTGTCCAGGCTGGTCTTGAATTCCTGGGCTCAAGGGACCCTCCTGCACTTAGCCTCCCCAGCAAGGTAGTGGGGTCCGCAGGTGCCCTCCTCGCTCTACCAGATAATTCTAGTATGCAGCCCGGGTGCAGCGCATTGACCCAGATGATCTCTTTGAAAGTCCTTCTTTGGCACCAAAATGATGCGATTTCTAAAATTTTAAAATTTTAAATAAAAGTAAACAAGGAAATCAAATCCACTTTGCAGATAATTCTGTTTAGAATCCTCTTCTTCCTAAAAGTCAGAGGTCACAGAAGTCCTTAATCCACCTCATAAGTGACTCAACCCCCACAGAGTATTTTAGGCAGATCTTGTGAATCCGGAAAAGTTACATTTGCTCCACATTTCAATATTTCGAAGTGAATTTTCAGTCAGTTACAAAACACAGATCTATTTTTCACCTTTGAGAGTTCAGATGCAGTCAAAAAACCTCAAAAGCACTGAAATGAAAAGGCTCAAATAGGAATTTGTATACATAAAGATAGATGAGAAATAAAGATATTGAATCCTGGCTTTTAGCTTGGAATGACAACTCCCCCATGGTGTGTTTGCAATGTGCCTCCTTGGGTTGGGGGAGGGGTGGTTGATGGGGGGCACCTTATAGAAACTCTGCAGAGGCTGTCACAATTACGGGCCAGCACCTCCTCATTTCCTTGCAATGCCTGAGACCTTCTTATTAAACTCCATGTCCCCAGATCCAGCTTGTTTATAAAATGCCGTTCTGCAATGGAGATGGATTTTCTTTTCCTGTTAAGAAGCGTGGACAGCCACTCTCAGGACTCCAAAGCCTGCGAGCCCACCTGCTCTCCTCCCGAAGGCTGGCCTGGCTAAGAGGTGTGAAGGTGGAAACCCACCCGTGTAGAAGTTAGGAAATTGAAAGTCCCATGTTTGGGATTTGGATCAGAAAGACAAGTCAAAGAAATGACACTGCCATCAGAAATGTGCATTTCTAAAGATATTTATTTGAAAGTTTCGAAAAAAGCAAAGCTCCTGCCCTGGGGCTTCTGGGAGTAAGTACAAAATACAATAATTAAATTAAGTCCAGCAGTTAAAATTCCTCATAAAAAGAAAAAGCTGGAGTGCTTCCCAATGGGGAATGCTTGACTTAAAAGAAAGGTTTTACTCTGTGGCCTGAAGGTCAACAAACTGGGGCTCTGTGAGAATGGATAAAATTTCTTAAAGGGGTCTTTCTGTCTTTGTTTTGTTGAAAGAAAATAAAAGAGTAAAAAGGGACAAGTTTTGAAAATTCAAAAAATGAAGGTGCAGTCCCTGAAATCATCACAATTTTTATAAACGCTGTACCGGAGGCTATGAAAACACTCTCTTTTTTGAGCACTAATCGAACCCACATGCCTTTTAAGAATGAAGGGAAAGGCCAGTGGAAGCTTTCAACAGACCTTTTCAAAAAGTGCTGCTTTTCAGAGGCAGTGCATGCAAATTCGTGACCAATTGTTTTCTATTTATTTTGGAAATGTTTACCTTAAGTATGTTCATAAATATATTCCACAATTTCAAGTTCCCTAGATGATATGTAGATGCATCCTTTCTAAAAAAGGTTTTTAATAAGGCAAAGTCATAGCAAGGATCTTTTGAGGGTCACCTCTTAAAGTGGAATATTTATCATAGTCTGAAAATAATAGTTTTTTATAATTATTTGTTGTTTCCTTTCTAGTAATGCCCACCCCAAAAGGCAAAAGAATAAAATAGAAATCAAATTTTATGAGTTACATTATAAATAATGCAATAACATAAATATATGAAATTTATATTTTGTAAGTTATAATGTGACAACAAATATAGAAAATTTATATTTTATAAATTTATGTATGCAAAATTTATATAAAGTTAAACTTTATAAGCATCACTCCAGACTCCACAAGAGTCTCAGGCCGTACACTCAAATAACTTTGACTAAAATGTAAAGAAGCAATAATGAATTTGCCATCTTCTTTATTGCCTAAATAGAATCTGAATGTTGGCTTTGCATTAAGACAGCATGATCAGATGTAGGGCATTAGAAGAGCACGCTGGCAGCAATATTTAATTTACTAAATAATTAGCAGCCTCATTGACATTTCTACTTTGATTCCCAAAGTACAACATTAGCTGTCGTCTGCACTCAGGGTCTCTCCAGTAAAATGGGCATAATAAACACCCCGTGCCAATTTCACAGCAAATGAAGGATTGCCCAGTGTCCTGCAGGCAACTCACATGATTAGAAAGCTAGATTTCCCTCCAAAACATGGGCACAGAGTTAGGGGATTTTTTTCCCCCTAATTTTTTTTTTTTAATATTTATTATTTTAGTTGTACACAATGCCTTTATTTTTACATGGTGCTGAGAATGGAACCCAGGCTGCACACGTGCTAGGCAAGTGCTCTACCACTGAGCCGCAACCCCAGCCCTCCCCCTAATTTTGTTGTTTTCTTTCCTCCATTTGTTATTTTTCCTTTTGGAATTGTGAAGGGGGAGGGGAGAGAAGGTAAAATTGAGGGTTAAAGGAAGAGGAAGCAGACAGCAGCCAGAGAGCAAAGCACAGACGGCCCTGAGGGCCAGCTGAGGCTAGAGCCAAGAGGCAGGGTGGCGTTTCTAGGGCCCCTGACGTCCATGTCCTGCCTCTTCATCCCTCTCCTGGGACTTCTTTCTTAGCCAACCCAAGACATTCTCCAGTCATTCCAACTAGCCCCGTGGAAAATCCTGCAAAACGTGCCAGGGACCGTATTCACCTGGTGACAGAAGTCCGCTGAGGTGTGTGAGCTCAGGTTTCTCTGCTGGGCTCAGATCCTATCCCGGAAGGAGGCAGTGGTGAAGGAGGCTCCACTGTTTTCCTCAGTCTTTTTTTTTTTTTTTTTTGGTACCGGGGATTGAACTCAGGGGCACTCGACCCCTGGGCCACATCCCCAGCCCTTTTTTGTATTTTATTAGAGACAGGGTTTCACTGAGTTGCTAAGTGCCTCGCCATTGCTGAGGCTGGCTTTGAACTCGCGATCCTCCTGCCTCAGCCTCCCAAGTGCTGGGATTACAGGCGTGTGCCACCACGCCCGGCTTTTCCTCAGTCTTTCTTAAAGCTCACCTGGAGCTTCCCTACTCCACAGAATCAAAGTGGGGATGTTACCGGGGAACCATGAATCTGAGGAGTCCTGGGATGAGGTGTGGCTTAATGGTGGAAATCCGGAGACCTGAGTTGTACACTTGGTTTGGTTAGCAGTGTGACCTTGGGCAAGTCCCCTAAGGGGGCCAGTAGTTGCACAACTCCCAGAGTGCCTCTAGCAGTGTATTTTTCTGTGTGCATGGTGCCCCCTACAGCTAGGAGTTGGTACTGCATGATCCCCACTGGGCTTTGTTGTCTACAAAATCAAGGACATTATACTTTATGGAAGGAGTTTATAGTCAGAACGTCTCCAGCTCAGAGAAATTTCCATAGTCCAGCAATGAGGCTAGATTTCTTTGTGGGGTGTGTGTGTGTGTGTGTGATGTTGGGGATTAAAGCCAGGGTTTCAAACATGGAAGGCAAGTTCCCTACAGAGATGCATGCCCAGCTGGGGCTAGGAGATTCTTAACACCAAGAGCAGAGTCACAAAACTCTTCTGGAATGCTTGTAGCTGCCGAGTGTGTCTGTATCCAGCTTGTAGGAGAATTCACCCCACCAATATGCTTTTCTGAAGAACAGACCCTCTGCTAAATGAGGAAATGGAGTTCGCTTCATAGAAATGCACTTTCAGGCAGCTTTGTTGCTGTGGGATTCCCATCCTTTGCTGCATTGTGAGGTTAGGACCCTTATGGAAGTAATCTGGCCTCTATATGGAGAGTCTATTATGTGCCATGCAGGATGCTAGGTGCTTTTAAAAAATACCATAATTATTTATTAGTTTCATTTTATCTTTAGTTCACATTCATTCTTCTTTTAAAAATTATGGTAAAATATACACATAAAATTTATCATTTTAACTTTTTTTTTGAGGTGTTGGGGATTGAACCTAGGCAAGGGCTGTACCACTGAGCTATACCCCTAACTCTTTTTTAATATTTAATTTGAAATAGGGTCTTGCTCGTTTGCCCCAGGCTAGCCTTGAACTTGCAATCCTCCTGCCTCAGCCTCCTAAGTAGCTGAAATTACAGGTGTGTGCCACTGTAATCAAGTTGCTTTAAAATACAATAGTTCAACTAGAATGGTCAAGGGAAGGGAGGGTAAGGGAGACAGCAAGAGGGGAGGGAGGGGGAGAAAAAAAAAAAGGTGGTTGAATGAGATGGATATCATTTTCCTTAATGCATGATTGAAGACCTGAATTGTACGAATATACTTTGTATGCAAACAGTTGTATGTAAAAAGATACTAAATATATGCACTATGAGTTGTACATATTAAAAATTATAAAAATAAAATTAAAAAAATAATAATAAAATAAAAAAATAAAAAAATAAAAATAAAAAAAGGCCTTACTAGATAAAAAAAAAAAATACAATAGTTCATTTAATTCTTTTATAGTGTAGGCTTTATAGGAGCAGATGTGTAGACATTGGGGTACAAGATATTAAAGATCAATGCCCAAGAAAGGAAGGAGAAGGAACCAGGATTGGGGTGAAGGAGCAGACCCAACAGTCTTGGCCAACCTCACTGGGAGCTCTGGAACATATATAATTTGTTAGTGTGTCCCACATCTGGACCAAACAGCTGGGTCTTTATGTCCCTACCTCATTCTGTTCATCCCTGATGCAGGCCATTCAGGGAGGGGATTGGCCTCAGGCAAAACAGCCGAGACAGATGCTGTAGGAGCTGTGGACTGTCTGCTGCCTGTGACTCCATCTCCCAGACAGGCAAGTGGGGATCCTTGGAGGGCCTTCTGGGTGGCACCACATCTTCATGGCAACTCTTGGAATTAGGGATTATTACGTGTATAATTGAAGAAACTGATGCCCAGAGAGAATAAATGGCTTGTCCAAATGTAACATAACCTGTTAGTTGGAAAGTCAGGATCAGATCTGAAGTGTGGTGGGGAAAGAGTTCCTGACTTTAATGAACTCACTTTTAGTAACCTGTGCTGGGGGTGAGAAGTGAGAGCAGGAGAGGGATCAGAATCCATGACAATGTCCAATATTCAGGAAATCTGCACTGTCTGGGGCGGCACACATACCTAAACAAGTACCAGAAATTCAGCCCTGTGCTTGAGAGGACTGGGGAAGCCCAGCAAGTTGTCTCTGGGGTTCTGGGAAAACCTCACGGATCAGAGTTGTGTCTTACTTATTAGGAGTCTGCTGGGTGTGACAGAGTCTGCCCGCAGGCTTGCAGCTGTGCAAGGGCTTTGCAAAATATCCGTGTGGTAATAGCAGCAGACAATGAAGCCCAGCTACATGGTGACACCCTTTGAGATTGCCAATGCTGTCACAGTGGCTGGAGCTCCTGCAGTCCGGCCTGGGAGAAGCATCACAGAGCTACCAGGAAAGCTAGTGCAGAATTACAGTTCCTGAAAACCCAGTGGGAAAAATGGATGTGCTCCTGTCTTCATCTGGTAGTCAGGATTATTAGCATAGTTCTCCCAGAAAATCTAAGCCAGAAATTCATTTTGGTTTTTATGCTCTTTCCTTTCTGGAACTCAGAAGCTTCTTCCTGCCTCCCCCCCTGTTTAGATATTAAGCCAGATGCCTAGAGTGTGCCCTCCTCTGAAGAAACCATCCACACAAAGCTATCTGAAACTGAATGTTCCTTTTTCTCTTGATTCTATTAGTGTGTCTGAATAACTAAAGCAATTTGATTCATTGTCTAAAAATAAAACAAAATCAAATAGCCAAGCCAGCTACTTGGCATTATATAGACTGAGGGGAAAAAAACAAAACAAAACAAAACAAACAAACAAAAAACACAACTATCTTCTTTTCCCTGAATTCCCCCTCATAGCAGATATTTTAGCTATTGTGACATAGCCATTGTTTGGTCCCCCTTGCCTTTCATAAGATGGAGTTTTCAGTCGATTAGCTCTCTTATTTATGTAACGAAAGGAATCTCAAAAGTTCTTTCCAGGCCCAGGACTCTAGCCTCTGGGAATATGTCCAGTTTTCTGTATGATTACACTTTGCACACAGCAGTGCGTGAGAATCGATGGTGATCAATGGAGAAGCCTTCCACAGTTGGAGGGGCCTTCCCGGGTCAGCAGGTAAGCGCAGGTGATCTAAGAGGAGGGTTCTACCCCTTCTAGGAACTGCAAGCTTTATCTTTGACTTAGGCTACAACAGATCTATTCTAGAAGGTTCCTGCTGTGTGAACAGAGGTTGCGTGGGAGAAAATCACCTCTCCCTGGCCACCCTCTCCCCTGAGCCTAAGCACGCTTTCTAAGTCCTAGTATATGGTCCAGCAGGGGCAGGGAGGCAAGGGCCAAGACTGAGTGGGTTCCTGCAGCAACTCTGAGAGGCTGTGTGCAAACAGCCTCAGACCTCAGGCTGGCAGAGCTCCTACCCACCAAAAGAGGAGGGGACAAGGACATGAAAGAGGTGAAAACCAGGCTGGTTGCAAAGCATATGACTTACAGTTTTCCAAACATTTAAAATTCTTAATTCACACCTATTGTTATTGCCAGGATTGTAGCCAATGGCATTTTTGTTTTGTTTTAACACTTGTCTTTATTTTACAGCTTTGCCCCTCCCTTCACTTCCACAAAGACATTTATTTATTTATTTATGGCACTGGGGATTGAACCCAAGGGCACTTCCATTCTCTCCCTGCCCCCCATTTTGAGACAGGATCTTGCTAAGTTGTCCAGGCTGGTCTCAAACTTGTGATCCTCCTGCCTCAGCCTCCTGAGTAGCTGAGATTACAGTCCTGTTCCAAGCTCCAAGCACCTGGCCTGCAAAGCCATTTTAATTAAAAAAAAAAAAAAAGTTCATCTGGGACAAATCCTATGACATTCAGGCAACTGTGTAGTACCCAGTCTACTCAACAGGTGTTTGTGGAATGACTAAAGAGCCTATGAAGTGATTCCATAGGAAAAGTTTAGAGAAATCTTTACTCTCTACAAAGTTTTTCTTCCTTCTTTCTTAAACTGGGGATAGTCATTTATGATATCCTCTATGGATTTGCAAGACAAATAGACATAGCTGGGGAAACGCTTAATCAAAAAGTTCTCTGAAATGCAAGGTTCCTTTTTCTCTCTCGATTCAAACATCGATTCAAACATCGTATTTGAGTAACCTGAGCAATCCAGCTCTGTGAGTAAGAAGCCAGAGGACTCTATCCTCCAGCACCTCTCTCGGGCCACCTAGCCAGGTTGCAGCAGTTCAGAGTAACCACATCCGCCTCCGATCAAGGGGACCACCACCCGGGAGATGTTCCTGGCACTTGCATAGTCCCTCCGTCCTCGTCGTTGCGCTTGGCCCAGGGTCGACTTCGGGGGGCTGGAGGGACACTGGGGCGGTCGGTGCTCAGGGCAGGCGCGAGGGCCCCACGCAGGTGTCCGGCCTGTGAGCGGGGTGCGCTGGGGTGCGCGGGGCCTGGGAGACCCGAGAGAGACGTTATTGTTACACTGTAACGAGTCTGATTAACATGCTCCTGACACTTTCGCTTAGTTTCTCCAGCTCCTAGCAACAGCGCACAAAGGCGCGGGATTGTCCCTGGCTCCGCGGGGACACGGGGCAGCCTTTGATCTGCCACCATTACAGCGGGGCTGCGCGACAAGCTCGCAGGCTCCGGGCGGCCCGCGGCGGGCGGGTGGGTGAGCGAGCGGGGCCGAAGTCCTGGCCGCTGGGCCGCCGGGCTCCCCACTGTGGCCCTGCAAGGCCGGGCGCCCCAACGGCCGCTCACGGCCAGGCAGTTCCGAGCGCCGCTCCACGCGACCAACACGCCGGCCAGGAAGGGTCCGCGGCCTCCCTGGGGGAGCCCCCACTGGTTTCCGCGGGTCCCCGCAGCCCACCCCGAGGGCCGCGCCAGCCGGATGACCGCAGGCCCTCGGGAAGCGCAGGAGGCTGGCGACTGGGGCGGGGACCCGGGCACCGTGCGCCTCGGCCGCACCAGCGCACCTCCTTCCCGCGTGGCGCGCGGGTTCCAGCCTCGCCGTGCCCTTCCAGTCGGAAGGAGCAAAAATAAAACCCAATCGATCACTTATAATGGAAAAAAAAAAGAAAGAAAAAAAAAAAAAAAGAATCTAAAAAGGAAGGACACAGTCACAAAGTCCCGAAAGACTTTTTTCACACTAAATGTTCTGCGGGCTGAACGGTTTGATCGCAGCAAACAGGCTCCACAAAAAGGCGCTAGGGAGAGACTCGGTTCCTCCCTACCGATCACTTCGTGTCGTTGGCAGTCCTTATTGATCTGGAAGGAGATGTGCTGCCAAATTATTACTGGAATTTAAACAAACCAACAACAACGACAAAAATCACCGTCTCAAAACAGCTTAAAGCTGCCGGGTCCCACTGCGCAAGCTTGCAGGTTCTAAGTTATGTATCCGAAAGTGACTTTCCATTTTGGTCGCTCTCTTAGTTACCCCCTCCCTCGACCCTAGTTTAAAACAAAGCGCGGAAGGAAAGACTAAGACTAAAGATTTTTAGCATTTAAATGTTGGGCTCAGGTAATTGCTTTCCCTCCGAATGGCAATGTGAAGACATGAGGGTGGGGGGGAGGGAGCTCTGCCCTGGGAGGTCCCTGTCCCCAAGGCTAAGGCACATGTTTTGCCGTTATGGACCCATCCGGTGACTCTCGCCAGCATCAATATGCGCAAAGTCCTGCTGGAAATTTATAATGGGCTTTGCACCAACAACTGCTTTCCTACTACCAGAGGGGGAAAATGAAATAAAAATAAAAACGGAGAATTCATGTCGCACTGGCAAACTGAAATCCTAAGAGCAGAGTGTCCTTCAAATGAAAAAGCCTGTATTCTTTTTTGTCCTTCTGTGGCATCATTAGAAAATTCAGCGTCTTCAAGGAAGAAAGCCAGTTACTCAAACTTCCACAAAACTATTGGGTGTAAAGGTGTGAACAATAACACACGTCTGTTTTAGAGGGAAAACAACCACATGGTTTGTTCTAATTATCCAGCCAAATATGCCAGGCAACCGGTGACTTTCAAATTCAAATTGGAGCAGTGAAGTCTTCATTCTGCAGGACGCGGCTTCCCCAGAAGTCCCCCGAGGAGAGGAGGCAAGGAAGCCGGCTGCAGCAGTTCAAAACTTGGACATCGGAAGGAAAGGCACCCAGGTCCCCAGAACTTCCTAACTTGTGCTCACAGGAGTGCCTCACTCTGGCTGCAGTTCCCCTGACCACTTCAATAAAACATGACTGTATCGATATAATCCTCTATACATTAAAATGAGGTTGTCACAGATTGTCATTAAGACCTCAGTAAAACAATGAAGACATTATTGGGCAACCCCCCCCCCCTCCGGCAAGGTATTAGGGGAATAAAGCAATCTACACCACACGGGTCCTATTGAGATTAATGAAAAAATTATGCAAAAAAAAATCTCAATTTCCTTTTCCCGTGACGGGCTTTGCATACAAGCAGTCAGTCCTGCCTGGCACCTGATGATTTATTAAACTAATCTGCGGTGATCACCACCGATGTTCTCGACTCAATCTTGTCCTGGCTCATTTTCTAAGTAATTGTTTCTCATTAGTTCTGATAATGTTTTAATAGTGTTACCCATAATTTAGCCCCCAAGAATTAATAACAGGGGGGTGATATGGTGAAGCGGTGATGAGCTACACAAAATATAAATAGGTATGGTTTTTAATTAATCTGATTAGCTGCAAGGTCCTCTTCCTGTGCTCAGTTCCCAGCTCAGGAGCTGGGTAGACCTCATTCCCTACATCAGGAGCCCCTGAGAGGAGACATTGGCTGCCCACCCTCAGCTGCCTCCCCCTGCCCAGTGGCACCTTTGCTCACCCCTGGCACCAGAGAGATGTGGGGGAAACCGTGACAACACCTTCTGTATCTCCTCATCCTTCAGTTTGTCAGTCAGGGAAAAAAGGCATGAGGGGCTTGGGTTATGACTGAACTCTCTCTTCTGAGGCCCTCGTTAGAGTCTTTGCTCAGAGAGCGGAACCTTGATTCAGGTGTTTGGCTCTGGCCAGTCCCAGTGTTGTGATTCCACCACCGTAACTGGGGCCACTAGGTTATGAGTACGATCACGCTGAGGAGACTTAAACAACAAGGTGGTTTGTTTGAACAAAATTTGGGACAAGGGTGTGGTGAGCAGGCCACCAATGGTGGGGACCTAGGAACCCATGCGCCTGTTGCTAATGGGGTAGGAGGCCCAGCCAGGCCCTGCTTTTAGTCCCAAGCCAAGACCAGGCTGTAGGGATGCTGTTTCTGAGTTCCCAGAACAAGTGGGACTCCCTCAGAGGAGGCTATGGCTTCCCATAAGGCCTGACTTGAGGAGGCCCACTTGCATGCATGTGGAGGCTGCCTGCATGACAGGGTAGAGGCCAGAATGTGTGCCCTTGTATCCCCTCACAGCCAAGGGCTTACCTGGACCAGTGCTTCTTCTGACACTGTGTGTGTGTGTGTGTGTGTGTGTGTGTGTGTGTGTGTATGAGAGAGAGAGAGAGAGGAGTGAGGGAGACTGATTGTTCAAAAAAAATTTTAGTTGTCAATGGACCTTTATTTATTTATTTTTAAATTTATTTTTGTTCTGAGAATCAAACCCAATGCCTCACACGTGCTAGGCAAGCACTCTACCACTGAGCCACAACCCCAGCTGGGAGACTGACTTTTGAGCAGTACCCCCACCAGCATTCTGAACAGACACTGGGTGTGGGCACCCATGGGTCTGTCTTCCCTGTGGTGCTATAGTCCATGATTCCCGGCTGTAGATGCTGGGTCTGGTGCGCTCCTGGGGAACTGCTGCCCTGGGCCCACTGCTGCGACATGATGTGCAGCTCAGCTGGCGGTGGGTCACCTCTGAAGGTGGCCACATGCCATCTTCCTCCTTCCTGCCCACTGAGGGAGGAAGGGTGATGGGCCTAAGGAAGGCCCTGGGCGGCTGCATGGGCAAGGGGAGATACACTGCCCCAGGCAGGAGGGCCCTGGCCTGATGTCCCACCTCAGCCTAAGATCTGGCTCCTCAGGTCCTCTATTTGGGGATACTGATGTCCCAAGAATATGTTTCCCCAGAGCCATCTTGCCTGGGTTTAGGCCTTCCAAGTGCCAATTGGAATAGGGTCCTTCCCCTCCTGCCCTGCTCTGGGCTGTGGGGTCCCATGGCAGTGGTGGGGTTTCCCACTTGGCTTTGGTGTGACGGCGCCTCTGTCTGTAAGGAAACTTCACCTCCACTCACCTCTTGGGCTTCCTGGAGGAATGGGAAGAGGTGGGGAAAAGCAGACCCAAAGCTGGGGCACATGCTAGGAGCCACGGAGAGAATAAGCCACAAGGGCATCGGAGGAGGTGAAAAATGAAACTGAAAAACAACTGTTTTCTATTTACAAATTTAAATAAACAGAACAGCCTTCCCTGCGGTGTTGGTCTAAGAGCAGCAGTCGCTGCTGTGTAGGTCATGAAAAGGTTGGTGTAGAGTTTAAAACTTCCCATTCTGTTAATTTCTTAAAGAACAGTCGTCCAGAGTCTCAACACAAAAGCTCATGATTTAATGAGGAACAGAAACAAAATCTCTGATTGTTGGTGTTTCAAACTTCATTGGCGTCCTCTGGCACGCACACGTTGATCCTCACGGCTTCAATACCCTTTAGCCTTCAATATAAGAGTACGTGCTGAATAGGGAACAATGGCTGGTTGTTATGTTTATTTACCCTTACTACAAGCTGGGTTAACCTCTTCAAAACAGCTTTACTAAGCCCGTTAACCACACCACCCATATGACCTGGAGCAGCATCTCTAATGTGATGCAAATCTCGCAGGGGGCCATAGGCACCAGCCCCGTGGCTTTGTGTCTTCCGAGAGGCTACAAGTTTATGGCTGAGGGAGTCCTGTCCCGGCCATACATTTACAGAGGGGAAATGGCCTCAATGGCGCACAGTTAAACGGGAGAATAAAGGGGAGAATGGATGGTCTTGTGTTTCTGCACATTTATTTTTTAATTGCCAGCAACTGTTGACCCAAAGCATTCAACACCCAGGACTGGGGCTGTCGTGGGGCTGTCGTATTCACCAGCGAGCAGTTCCAGGGTGTGGAGGTGGCATTTCGGGGGATGGAGGTTAAAGAAATCAGTTTTGAAAGTATTTTTAGAAGGTATCTTATAAGCCAATATAATACTTAATAATGTTTTATCAGATTACCAGTGAAATAGACAGGAACTCTTCATTTTGTTCTTATTTTTAAAAAGTCTGGCCTTTCTTAAAGTTATGTGTGATGCCGGCTGTACAATGAATAACGTGGGAAACCTTGAGAAGGGTGCAGGGTCTGTGTGCATTTGGGAAAGATCTGTTTCATAAAAGACCTAATTACCTCTCACTGCCCATCCTTCCCTGTGATTTTATCTCCCTGTGAAATCAGAAACCCACATTCATAATACATTGATAAACAACAATACAATCATAAATTTGGACCCCAAAGGAAGAAAGTCCATTTTTAGAGGCATAGCTGGCTAGTAAGACAACAACGAAAAAAATCGTGATTAATGTGAACTGTAAACGAAGGAAGGTCCCAACCTGGCATGCTTAACGAGGTGCCCTGAGCAGTACGGTGTGTCTTTAAGAAACCCACTGTATATGTTCAGCCCACCTGATGAGAGCTGCATTGAACAGATCATTTTTCCTTGATGGATGTGGCAAGCGTGACAATGTTCTGGGCCTGCTTCAGTAATGGCATGTCGATCATACTCCCTTGGAAAGTAAAGGCTCCCTGGAAAACAGAGAATACAAACTTCCTAAAAGAATGCTCGGAAATTATAGGCTTCCTTTCTGCACACACTTGTACAAGAACATTTTCGATTCCACCTGAATTACACTGACTTTCCTGCCCAACTTTTGAGAAAGCCAAAGTAAATTGCAGGGGAAAGATTTCTTTTTTTCCTCCTGAAAAGGAGGGGAAAAAAAAAAAAACCTTCAGCATTTTAATGGAGAGGAAAAACATACCAGACACAGAGCATGGGAAACTGCTCATTTAACTCTTGAAATGAAGCAGAAAACAATGGTGGAAGGAAAATTTGAATACTTCCTTATATTGTTTTTGAAATATTGCATAGGACTTTAAAAGCTCTATTGATTAGTGTTTATGTTCTATTGATTAGTGTTTTTAAAAAATGGTATGGCTGGGCGCGGTGGCGCACGCCTGTAATCCCAGCACTTGGGAGGCTGAGGCAGGAGGATCGCGGGTTCAAAGCCAGCCTCAGCAATGGCGAGGCACTTAGCAACTCAGTAAGACCCTGTCTCTAATAAAATATAAAAAAGGGCTGGGGATGTTGCCCAGTGGTCGAGTGCCCCTGAGTTCAATCCCTGGTACAAAAAAAAAAAAAAAAAAAAAAAAAAAAAAATGGTATGATTGAGGTGGTGTAGCTGAATTATATGGTGATGAGAAGATGCAAGGTAGGAATGTCCTGAGTACCAAGAGAGGAGTCTGTTGGGACACACTTGCAGAAGAGTAGGATGACAGAGACGTGAGTCTGTAACAAAGCAATCTCAGGCCTGCCGAATGTTGGGACTGGAAGGCGTCTCAGAGATTCTCTGGTATGTCCTCATTTTGCAGGTTTTTATTTAAAATTTCTGTGTTGGGAAACCAGAACCCAGAGTCCTCGAGGGATCTTCCAAAGTTATGTGACTAGGAAAGTCAGAGCTGTGCCTAGCGCCTGGGTCTCAGAGTTCCAAACCTTCTCAGAAAAAGAAAAATTAAATGGACAGAGGTGGCGTGTCCAGAACCCAAAGTTAATGTGTGGTTGTTTATGTATTTTTTTTATTTTTAAAAAATACTTATTTGTTTTAGTTGTACACGATGCCTCTATTTTTATGTGGTGCTGAGGATCGAAACTGGGCTGTGCACAAGCTAGGCGAGTGCTCTACCACTGAGCCCCAGCCCCAGCCCCTTGTTTATATATTTCTAATCACTTTTTTTTTTTTTTTTTTTTTTGGTACCAGGGATTGAACTCAGGGGCACTCAACCACTGGGCCATATCCCCAGCCCTTTTTTTGTATTTTATTTAGAGACAGGGTCTCACTGAGTTGCTAAGTGCCTCACTTTTGCTGAGGCTGGCTTTGAACTCAAGATCTTCCTGCCTCAGCCTCCTGAGTTGCTGGGATTATAGGAGTGCACCACCGTGCCCAGTCTTTAATCACTTCTTTTTGCTGCTTGCAATTATAGCCCTTCATCTGAACTCTTCTTCCTCCTTCCTACTGGCAAAGATGCTGGTGTGAGTGGGAGCAGGTGGTCTTTGGGGACTGGTTGTGGGCTGTAGCAATCCTAATCCTTGCTGTTGATGGTTCATTTGGAAATAGTGCAGCCCATTTCTGGATTCTGCAAGTACAAGTGCCACCTCTCAACAGCCAATACTGTCCTTACCCAGGGCTTCTGGCATGGTGTGCTGGGGTCACACCATGAGGGCTATGAAGTTGTCACTCAGGGTTCCACATGCACGAGATGAAGTTAAAAAAAAAAAGGAATCCTTAGCAATGTAGCAATGATTTCAGAATTTATTATTCAATCCAGATATTTAAAAACCTACTAGCATTGGAATTTCTGCCAGTACTGCCTAACTTTTTCATCCCTAGAACAATGAACCACAGTCCTATGCACACCTGTGTGGCCTAAAATTCTGGGAGTCACTTCGCAACTCTTGCTTTTCCTATTTATACTCCCAGGTTGGCCTTTGCATCATTCCATTCAGCCTGGAGCTAATTTGGGTCATCTCTGACCATGATGAATTTATGCATTTGGTCTGAGGAGTTAGTTCTGTA
Source organism: Tamias sibiricus (assembly GCA_025594165.1). Classification (NCBI taxonomy): domain Eukaryota; kingdom Metazoa; phylum Chordata; class Mammalia; order Rodentia; family Sciuridae; genus Tamias; species Tamias sibiricus. The sequence continues at coordinate 86,958,696 of CM046663.1, read as the reverse complement.
GGTTACATTCCATGGAAACCAGGGCATGAGTGACATGCTGTTTTACAAGGCAATCCTCTACTTTTCTTATTGGAGTAAATGAGGAAGACCAAAGGCCTCTTCGTTATCCACCCACCAAGTGGATTATGGCCCTATAAAGCGGCACATCTGTCCTGCGAAGGCTTAAATAATAGGCTGGAGAGGCAAAATTAGCATAGATGCACATGAAATCCAAAATGATGTGCAGAGAATCAAAATGATGCCTTTGGGTTTATGCCATGTTGCCCAGAACTGCTTTGCGTTCCACATGCACATCAAAGATGAAAAATGCTTCCTGTAGCTTTTCAAGACAGGGAGATCAGTTCTTTCTTTTATTATGGCAGATTTTGCTTGATTTTTCTTTACTAAGATGGAAAACAAAATTGATCATTTTTGTTCTGTGTTTCCTTCATCTGTGCAAATTGGGGATTTTAATGTTAAGAATTAGACTGCCTAGGGCTGGGGTTGTGGCTCAGTGGTAGAGCGCTCACCTAGCACCTGTGTGACCCGGGTTCAATCCTCAGCGCCACGTAAAAATAAAAAGGCATTGTGTACAACTAAAACAAATAAATAAATATTAAAAAAAAGAATTAGACTGCCTAGTATGAAAAAGTATTTTTGTGCATTCACATATCAACCTATAATCTTTTTTTTTAATATAGATCTACATGGGAAATGTAAATGGCCTGTTGGTCAGAATTTGGAAAAATGCAGTTTTTAAAAAACCTACTTGGATTTTTCAGAGATGGGTTGAAATATTCCTTTTTATTTTTTTGGGGGGGTGCGGGTACCAGGGATTGAACTCAGGGGCACTTGACCACTGAGCCACATCCCCAGCCCTATTTTATATTTTTTTTAGAGACAGGGACTCACTGAGTTGCTTAGCACCTTGCTTTTGCTGAGGTTGACTTTGAACTTGTGATCCACCTGCCTCAGCCTCCCAAGCTGCTGGGATTACAGGTGTATGCCATTGCGCCTAGCTGAAATATTCCTTAATGAAAAATTTAGAGAAGTTTCAATTTCACAGCTTGTTAAAATGCAGATTCCAGAGCCCACTCTCACATGGTTTGATGCCAAAAGTCTGGAGTTGACCCAGAATCCTGATGTTCTCATGGCCATTCACGCTTGAGAACCTGTGGCCACTGCTGGTGACAGGACAGGCGCTAATACAACAGTAACTTCCTCAGACCCTGGTGTCCTCCATGGGAGACCTCTCCCTGTGCTGGAAGTGGTGGTGGTGGTAGGGACCCCAGTTGTGGGATCTTCGCATCTTTTGCATTTCTGTTATTTAGTACTTGACTTTCCCCCCCCTCTAGAGTACTGAGTCATTTGCTAAGAGCCACAAATTGATCTAATTCTTTTTTGTGGCCATGGGGATGGAACCCAGGGCCTCAAGACTTGCTAGACACCTCCGCCTCAACTGATCTGTTTTTAGACACCTTCTTTGGGCATTTGGGGTGCTCTCTCTAGCACATTCCAATGATGATGTCGCTGTGACTCGCCCAGAGAGGGATCTCTGTGGCATTCATAACACTTGAGCACAGTTACTAGATGCTTTCCTTCTAGGTGACACCCTTTTCCTAGGTAGTGTTCAGTCCTGTGCTCAATGACAGTTCCCAGTGAATTCCTAATGCCTTCAGTCACTTTGTTCATCACCGGATCTCCCTTGGCTGGAGTCTCTCAGCCTGGCCTGACCTGCTATGAGGTGGCCCTTCTTTGCCAGCAGTCAGCTGCTACTTGATCCTCCTCAGAAAAGGCAGGGGACTGCAGTCCTTAGGAATGCTCACAGCATTGTCTCACTCTCCCTTCTTTCCTGTGTCACAACCTGTCACACTTGTAGAGTCCTTGGACAAACCCTCATGTGGCCTTGGTTCCATTGCTATTGGATTGTGATTTGGGGGGTGCACTGGGCATCAAACCCAGGACCGGGGATTGAACTCAGGGCACTTGACCACTGGCTCTTACCATTTGAGCTATATCCTCACCACTAATTTTTATTTTGAGACTAATTTTTATTTTCTCAAAATAAATTGCTAAGGCTGGTCTTGAACTTGTGATTCTCCTGTCTGAGCCTCCTGAGCCACTGGGATTACAGGTATGCACCACCACACCAGGCATGATTTTCATTTTAAGGATGGGTTTGGGTGTCAGGCCCCAGAAGCTCAGTGAGAAGGCTGCTGGCTCCTGGGCTGGCTAACAGAGGTCTCATTGGTAGAGAGCTGACAGTTTTCCTTGTTGTGTGTGTGTATGTGTGTGTGTGTGTGTGTGCACACGCTGCACTTCTCTAATTGAAATCAGGTTGTTATCTTTCTAAAGCAGATCAGATGGGATCATCCATTTGCTTAAGCCCTGTCTCAGCTCCTTCTGGATTTATGGAATCATGAGCAATCTCCTTAGCAGGGACCCCGGTTCCAGGCCCTACCCTTTTCTCAGCCTTGTATCCTGCCAGTCTTTTAGGGCCCTGACCCTGCCCCCCATACACACACACCTCATGAGGCCTCTGGAAAGGTGTCCGGCCTCCCTGCTAGAGGTTGCGTCTCCTTCCTTTCCTCACAGCCTCTGGTGTAGCCCTTGTCCTACCCTCCTGTAACTGCTCACTCTCCCCGCTGTCTGTCTCTCTTTGCTGGGAGGCCCTTGGGGACAGAGACAGGTCTTAGCACCCAGAACAGAATTTGGAAAAATGCAGTTTTTCAAAAACCTACTTGGATTTTTCAGAGAGGGGTTGAAATATTCCTTTTTATTTTTTGAGGGGGGCGGGTACCAGGGATTAAACTCAGGGGCACTTGACTACTGAGCCACATCCCCAGCCCAAACACAGCACCCAGGACACACCAGGTGCATAGGAGACAGCCCATAAAGCCAAACTGACAAATATGAACAGAATGAAGGGAAAGGAAGCCAGGGAGGAACTTGAACTTGATGGAACATGGAGGCTCGGTTCCATGGGTAGTGATTTGGGTCATTTATCTTTAGTTTTGGACTTTAGGAAGGGACTTTGGTTGTCTGGTCAAAGCTTTGCTGCAGCATGACTCTGCAGGGTCTCCACGGCACCCTGACACAGGCAGTGAAGTTCTAACCCAGTTGGTCCCAGGGACCTGAGGATCTGCCACCCACCTGGTCAAGTTCTGCAGGACCTGGGACCAATTCTGTGATACTCAGCCCATGCGCCACCCCCCCCACGTATTTGGAGCCTACTGTGTGCCTGGAGTAGTTGGGCATTGGGCTGCTACAGCAGGGAACAGGGCAGATAGGGTCCTGACCTCACGGGGCCTCCAGCCTGATGGGGGAAAGAGAGTGAGCAAACACTTCTAGAAATGATTGTGTGCTTATTTTTTGCCGGGGGTGGGAGTACTGGGGATTGAACTCAGGGTCACTCGGCCACTGGGCCACATCCCCAGCCCTTTTTTGTATTTTATTAGAGATAGGGTCTCACTGAGTTGCTAAGTGCCTCGCCATTGCTGAGGCTGGCTTTGAACTCGGGATCCTCCTGCCTCAGCCTCCCAAGTGCTGGGATTACCGGCGTGCGCCACTGTGCCCAGCAGATTGTGTACTTTCAAATGGTCCAAAAGAAAGGCACAGGAGAGCAAAGGGCATTTGCGGGGGTGGGGGCCCCTAACCTGGTCAAAAAGCTGCTTCCTTTGGGAAGCCATGTTTAATCTGAGATGTGAAGGGTGCGTAGCAGCTACTCAGGGGAAAAGGGGCAGAGGAGGGAAAGAAGAGATGGGGCCACATCGTGGTTACGAGTGGAGCTTGGCTGTTTTGTGGGGCCCATGCCAGGGAACTGAAGGGAGAGTCACTGAGAATATGGAATCACCCCTGATCCCCATGAGCCTTCTAATTCCTTTCTTATTACTCTCTCCTTTATCTGCAAGTGTCTTTCTGTGCCCTTGATCTTTCCCGAGTCTAGTGACATTCACTGGCCAGTTGGCTAACACTTGTTGAGCCTCCAATAGGACACAGTGACTGACCTCAAAAACTGTAATGTCCGGTTGGTGTCGGACTTAGTAGTTTCAGTGAGAGTGAGTATGTCACATTCGTGGTGCTTAAGGGCTAAGGAGCCACAGAGAGAAGGAGCCACCCAGATGGGGGCAGTTTGGCCAGGGAATGGCTTTGAGGAAGATGTACTTGAACCTCCTAAGGTTTAGAAGGCCAGGGATGGGCAGGGGGAGCAGCTCAGGACTAGAGCACCTCCTTACACACATGAGGCCCTGGGTTCAGTCCCTGGCGCTGCAAAAAAAGAAAAATTCAGGGGCACCCAGCGTAGGTCTAGAGAGGGGCCTGGAATCCTGGCACTGCAGAGAGAGAAGCGGTGTGGACTTGACTTTCTCTCTTCTTCAGGAGCCCTGTGTCTTTGGTCACCAATGACTCCCTGAACAAGATAAATGAAAAAAGCACAGGATGAGATGCTGGCTTTTTCTTTGGCTGAAGAGGTTTGTCTATGGCCTGAGGAAAGGGGACTTGATGTAGCCTAAACTAAAATGATATGGAAGAGACAATATTATACAATATTGGTTCTGCTACTCATTAGCTGCTTGACTTCCCCTATGGCCAAGCACAGAGAGACTCAGTCTCTTGGATGACGCTGCATCAGAGCACAGGGAGACACCTAAGGCTGGCACTTCCCTAGACCCTGAGGGGAGGAAGCAGAGGCACTTTTCCTTTCCTTTATTCTGGACATTCTTCCTTTGTCCACAGGTGAGCTGGGAAAGCTAAGAGCAGTCCTGGCCCCCCAGTCTTGCTGCCAAGTAGGACTGTCATGGATGGGTGGCCTGGCCTTGGCCTTGCCGCGCTAGCACCTGCTTTCTGGGCAACAGAAGAGACAGGCAGGTGGGGAAAAGATGGAGTTTTCCTTTGAGAAGGAAACATGGAGATTCCCTTAGCATCTTGAGCCTTAGCAATTACAGCCCTAAGAAACCCCTGCACTATTAGTTTCCAGTCTGAAAACTGCAAGAGGGTCTTCCAAGAAGACCCATTACCAAAAAAAAGAGTGTCCCCCTGCCAGTGGACTGAACCCAGGGCTTCGCACATGCCAAGCATGTGCTCTACCACTGAGCTGCATCCCCAACCCCAAGAGGTTTCATTTGATAGACTTTATACTAATACAGAATATTTTCAAAGACACTTTCTTCCTTGTAGTGGGGAAGGCATGATTATTTCAGTATTATAGATGCAAAAACTTGGGTCCAGTATCAGTTAAGCTTTCTAAGGAACTTACTAGAAGCTGTTCCTGAGATCTCAGTGTATGCCCACAGAATGGCTGAAAACAGTAGTACCTCAGATGAATACAGAAAAAAATCTGAATATTAAAAGATTTACTATATATATATTTTATGTACTATATATTTTCAATTTTTATTTTGATGTAATTTGTAAAAAAGAAAACTGGCATATCTATACTATAAGAGATATTACTAGATGAGGCTAAAAATATGTATAAGGAATGGGTAGGTAAGAAAATGATAAAATGCAATTTTAACAATGAATTTGGGGAAAACTAAAATATAACAGCTTTCACTTATAGTTTCCAGTTAAAACCTCTTACTGTAATTATTATGATATCAAAAATACCAAAATTCAACAATACAATATGTGAATGATATTTGAAGTCTTAAAACAATTTGCTAAAAGGATTAAAACAGGTGGCATTTGACATTTGCTTCCAAATATCAGTAACCCTTTGTTTTATGGGTATACGTCTTTAAAACTGTCATTCAAAATGGTCAAAGAGGGCTGGGGTTGTGGCTCAGCAGCAGAGCGCTCGCCTTGCACGTGCGCGGCCCGGGTTCGATCCTCAGCACCACGTAAACATAAATGCATTATTGCATTGTGTACAACTAAAGTAAATAAATAAATATTTACCAAAAAAAAATGGTCAAAGAATATTATGGAGGACTTGGGAGACAGAACATGTTTTTTTTTTTTTTTTTAACACTTCAAATTGCAGCGATAATTTGATAGATATTTTAATAATATTTTGAATTAAAATTCAGCAGCCATTTACTCCTATTGCCAGATAATTTACAGATGCTAATGTATCTCTACATGAAATTTCTAAAAGTTCAGCTGAAGTCATTCAGCATGGATGACAATTCATATTGTGCTAATCTGCCTTTAGCACTATCGCTGGAATTCAGACAGACGACATCCCCTGGCCTTTGATGGGAAAGCCCTTTAAATGACTGTAAGCATGTAACAGGTGGGATATCTGACGCGGGCTGGCTTTGCCCCTGCCTGGGGATGGCTCAGAAGCTTCTGGCTGGAGCACTACCCTGAGCTCCCTGGGAAGGCCCTCAGCCTGCCTCAGAGGCAGGGCTCTGAGCAGGTGTGGGGAGTGGGAATCCTGCACCCTGGGTAGCAGGATTTACTTTCCAAGTTAAAGCCTGCAGAAGCTACTCTGGACCCCTGCCATTCCTTTCCTGACTTTCCCCTGGTGCTCTCTGGCTTTCAAAACCCAGAGCACAGCCACTAATGGGAACGGAACAGAGGCCTTCCTGTGGCCCTGTGCAGCTCCACCTGCCAGGTCAGCGCTGGCCTGAAAGGATGCTGGGGACCATCTACCCCATCCAGCCCCCCTGGGACTCTCTGCTAAACTAAAGTAGAACCCTCTCCAGGGTGTTCAGCTAGAAAGGAAGGCTCAGAAAGATACACAAGGAGGAAGAGTCTTGCTTTTCTGGGTTCTTCCTTTGAGGTAACTTGATGCAGAAGGTTAGGAATATGGGCTTTGGGCTCAGCCACACCTGAACTTGAATCAGTAATGTCTAGTTCTGCTGTATGCCCCATAGAAAGTGAATTACTTCGCCAGTCTCGGTTTCTGCATCTGTGAAATGGGAATGATGATACTTCCTTGTAGGGTTGTCATGAGGATTAAAGACAATAATGCATGTGATGGCTCGTCACATAACAGTCTCTCAGTAGATGGGACCTGTTACTGCAACACCAGCACCACTGCTGCCACCACAGCTGGGACAGGTCAACACGGCCATTGTTGCCACAACCATTCCCAGTATTCAGACCCCTACTCTGATTACAATGGCCACTACCAGGACCACTGTTGCTCCTGGCATTGCTACTGTCACTGTTAGTCAGAGGCCACTGCATTCCATCTATCTCAGACCAGTCCAGGGAGAGCAGAATGTGTGCATCCCAGCAGGTATGATGGATGATCTCAGAGTAGCTTTAGAGCTTCAAGACTCTGAAGACCCCAGTGTTGCTGGAGACAGGATGAGGAGGTGCAGGCACACACCTGAAGCCCCCGGAACCCCCTCAGCAGTGACAAAGCACACCCTTAGCTGTCCTTTAATAACTAGACTCAGGGGCACTATGTTTTTGTCAGAGCATCAGCCACTAAACAAATAGATTTAAAGGAATTTAGAAACTCAGATGTCCAGCTAGAGAAGTTCCTCATCAAATGTAGATAATCTGACCCCAGCAGCCTGGTTTACACCAGAGGAGTCCCCAAAACACCACAGAGCTCTTCAGCAAAGAAAAGGAAGAGGTGTCACAAAGAGGGCTGGCCAGACATGCTTGTTAAAAAAAGAGAGGAAATTCCACAGAATGTGGAAATGGGGTGGATGTAAGATGAACAGGCAGCATGGACATTTTGCTTTTTAGAAAGGAAGCAGTCCTGTAGAGAAAATAGAAAAATTCACAAAGTCAGAGGAGAAAGTAGTAGAAGGTCTGGAAAATGGATTTGATAGTTGCAAAGCAGGATTTAGTAAATGTCTCTATCTTAATATGTGACCAGCACCCAGTCATCCACCTTGTTAAAAAAAGAGAGAGGAAATTCCACAGAATGTGGAAATGGGGTGGATGTAGATGAAGCAATAGAAAAATTCACAAAGTCAGAAAAATTCACAAAGGAGGAGAAAGTAGTAGAAGGTCTGGAAAATGGATTTGATAGTTGCAAAGCAGGATGGTTGAGGCAACTGAACAGGAGGAAAGCTGAGGTAAATGTCTGCATCAATTATCTTAATATGTGACCAGCACCCAGTCATCCACAGAGGGAGGGTCTCAGTGGACCAGAGCCATCCTTATTTTACAAACTTATAGAAGAGACTAAGGGTGCCTTCTGTTTCAAAAACACACAGCCTTTGAAATATGGGTAACAAGATTGACCTTAGAAAGTATTTAGGCAGAACAATCAGACAGAAATAGATGTCTTTATGGTAATTTTTTTTTTTTTTTTTTTTTTTTTTTTTTTTTGTGGTACCAGGGATTGAACTCAGGGGCACTCGACCACTGCGCCACATCCCCAGCCCTTTTTTGTATTTTATTTAGAGACAGGGTCTCACTGAATTGCTAATTGCCTCGCCATTGCTGAGGCTGGCTTTGAACTCGTGATCCTCCTGCCTCAGCCTCCCAAAGTGCTGGGATTACAGACGTGCGCCACCGCACCCGGCTGGTAAATGTTTTTTGATAAAGACAGCTGGAAAAACCAAGCCAAGTGTGCCACATATAAAGTGAAAACAACTGGATTTATAAGAGTCTTGAAATCTAAGCAGTTTTCAAATATGCCAGTAAGTTAGACTTTGTACTTAATTTTCTTGGGCTTTTTACACTGGCTTTACTGAGGTATGATTTGCATATCACAAAAGTCACCCCTTGTAAGTATACAATTCATTGATTTTTTTTTTTCTTTCTTTCTTTTCTTTTTTTTTTTTTTTTTTTTTTGTAATTACACAGAGTTCTGCAACTATCACCTCCATCTCAGATTGTGTGTGTGTGTGTGTGTGTGTGTGTGTGTGTGTGCGTGCAATGCTGGGGATTAGACCCAGGGTCTCATGCATGTCAGGCAAACTCTCTGCCACTGAGTTACCTCCCCAGCCCTCAGATTTCTTTTTTTTTTTTTTTTTCAGACTTCTCTTTGCAACTAGGAATCTTGTTTATTTTTTTTTTCTTATTTTAAATAGTAAGATAAATGTGCAATATGCCAAATATTCACATTTTAAAATTTAATTCAAAATATTTTATGTCAAATTTAAGCTGCTGTTTCCTATGAGAAAGACAATGAAAGCCATTCTACAGCAGTGTACAGCAGAAATCAATAATGCTGAACTTCTAGGCTTTTTCTTTCTTTGGAAAGTTGCTATAAACAAGTGGACATGAGATAGAAGATACTTTGTAAGACTTACTAAAATACTGATGCATTTAAAAAATTTTTTATTAGTTGTTGATGGACCTTTATTTTATTTATTTATATGCTGTGCTAAGAATTGAACCCAGTGCCTCACACATGCTAGGCAAGTGCTCTACCACTGAGCTACAACCCTAGCTCCAAATACTGATGCATTTTTAAACGTGGTGCTGAGGACGAAACAGATAAGCTGAGCCAAAAACTGATGAACAACATTGATGAAAAATGATGAAAAATATTCTTCCATTTCTCTAGAAGGCAGCAAAAGGACAGTATCATATATACTGTTTAAAATGCCTACAATCATTTTTTAGTGTTGTCAGAAATTTGGGAAGCATTTAGCTCACTAGTATTTACTAAATGTGTTTGTGCACCTACTTCTGTCCCAGACGCTGCAGGAAGGTATGTAGTAAAACAGAAATTTATTCTCTATGGATTTGTGAGAAATTGCCCAACTGTTTTTCCATTGAGGGCCACTAACCTCAAGTGGAAGAAGATAGAAAGTTCTAGAAATGCTTAATTTATATTTTTAATAAAATAAAATTCCATTTACTTGTTTTTAATATAGAAATAAGGACACAATTCTTTAATAAATATAACAAAAAATTAAAAGAATGCTCTAAACTATTATAATCAGTTCAAGAAGAGAAGGCAAGAGATGATGGTGGGGTGTGGAGATGGTGTGGTGAGAAAGAAAGAAGTCTAAAGAAGAAGAAACAGTGTTTGGGGAAAGAGAACAGGGAAGACATACTCAGAACAAGGAAGACATACTCAGAAACAGGGCTATGAGCTGGGCACAGTGGTGCCAGTGTATAATCCTAGCGACCTGGGAGGCTGAGGCAGAAGGATTCAAGTACAAGGCCAGCAGCCTCAGCAATTTAGTGAGGCCCTAAGCAACTGTCTTGAAATAAAAAATAAAAAGGGCTGGGATGTGGCTCAGTGTCAGAGCACCCCTGTTCAATCCCCAGTACTATGCAAAAAAACCAAAACCCCCCAAAACCAATCAACCAACCAACCAACCAAACAGAAAAACAAATCTACACAGACAGCCTAAAAAACAGAAACACAGTTAAGAGGAAAACAGAGAGCAAGATGTTAGAGAAGCCGGGTGTGGTGGCGCATGCCTGTAATCCAGCACTTGGGAGGCTGAGGCAGGAGGATCGCAAGTTCAAAGCCAGCCTCAGCAATGGCGAGGCACTTAGCAACTCAGTGAGACCCTGTCTCTAATAAAATACAAAAAAGGGCTGGGGATGTGGCCCAGTGGTTGAGTGCCCCTGAGTTCAATCCCCGGTACCAAAAAAAAAAAAAAAAAAAAAAAGAAAGAAAGAAAAAGATGTTAGAGGCATGAGAGATCCTCTCCTGTCCTTAAGTGCATGTGACCTACAGACACTAAAAGCCAGGGTGTTTGTGCAGCCACAGGGAGAACTGAGGGTGTGACTCTGGGTATGTGTCCCCAAGTGAGAGGAAACTGAGATCGGGGATGCAAGTGACCTCATCTGCCGGAGGTTCTCCAGTCTTTTTTTTTTCTTCTTTTAAATATTTATTTATTTGCTTTAGTTGTACACAATGCGTTTATTTTTACATGGATGCTGAGTTTGGGCCATGCATGTGCTAGGGTTGAGCCACAACCCCAGCCCGGTTCTCCAGTCTTGCTCTGGCTCTACCTTGGGAGGTAGATCCAGTGACAACGAATAGCATGGAACAGGGTGAACAGGAACAGGGCCTGGGCTAGCTGGGTGGACAAAGTAGGGCAGGCTGAGAAGAAGGCAGCAGAGAGGGGGCCTGGGGATGGGCACATGGGCACTTGGCTCCTTCCTTCCTCATCAGTTTCTGCTCATGCTCCAATACACACACACACACACACCCCTGAACTACCCAGATTCACAGCTTGATTGTGACAGAATGCTCCTAAGCCTCAATCTAGTTTGAGTCATTAGCACAGGTATTCACTGTAACCCAACTGAAGCCACATGGATGCTAATTATGTTCATATCCTTATTTACAAATTGAATAATTGAATTCTCACCCTGAATTCTTGTCATAGCTCTATCACCGCGTCGTGAGTGATGTTGGGCAACTTCTGAACCCTTATTGTGTTCCAGTCATAAATCAAAGGGGACCTGACTAGAAGATTCTGAGATTTTATACAACTAAAAGAATGACTTTGTTTTTTTGTTTTGGTACCAGGATTGTACCCAGGGGTGCTTAACCCCTGAGTCACATCCCTAGCCCTTTTTGTTGTTGTTGTTATTGTTGAGACAAGGTCTCACTGAGTTGCTTAGGGCCTCACTAACTTGCCAAGGCTGGCTTTGAACCTGTGATCCTCAGGCTTCAGCCTCCCAAACTGCCATGATTACTAAAATCATGCACTGCTGTGCCCGGCTAGAATAACTTTTTTTTTTTTTTTTTTTTTTTTCTTAAATCCAAAACTGAGGAGTAAAATTCCTGAAAAAGATAAACAAAAAATATCCTAAAGAATGTGTTATAAATTAAGGGTAAAGCAATCAATTTAAAGTTATCAGATTTAACCTGCATAAAAAATATCTATTATCCTCTAACATTGAGCCATTTGCCACTAAAAACAGTGTGAATAGGCTATGATGAGCACCAGAACTTCACTGCCTGCTTTAAATGTTTAAAAATTTCTGACTTGTGTGAATGGAACCAATCGCAAAGTCATCACTGGCAGACTCAGCCTTTCTAAGATCTGGACTTCTAAAAGTCAAAATTATGGCACATAGTTCTGCAAACATTAAATGAACATGGACATAAAAGGAAACAAGCAATTACTAAGAATCACAAAAGTAGATTTCTGTCCCTTCATCTTTCATTTTCACCAGAAATCACTCGGTTCTGATTTGAGTGTTCCTGCTCACAAATAAAGGGGGAAAGGCTGTGGGTGGTGGGGGCAGTGGGCACGGGAGGGCACACTGTCGTCTATTAGTGGAATCAACCCTTTCAGTTGACAAAGACAACAACCAAATCTTTAGATGGTTTATTTGATCTGCGTGAAAGGGTGGCAGTGGGACTTCTGGCACTCGAATAAGCGGAAACAATATTTTTGGCTAGAGAGACTTCTCCTGAGTTCTCTCAGGGAGACTTTGAGAAGGCCATCTGGACCAAGCAGTATTTCTTTTGTAAAGCCTTGCATTTGGAGACATAAATGAAAGGTGTGCAAGCTGTAATCGAATACCTATAAAAAGAACTGGTTTATGATATTGGGAGGGGGGATTTATTACTGTTTGTAATTTTCTAGATGAAGAGCCTTACATGAGAAAAAGACTTTTACTTTCTGTTTTCTGTTTTTATTAAGAGATGAGTTCCTAATTTATAGTCAGTCTAGGATGTGCTTATTAATGTTAACTCATTAATCTGCACTATTGTTCTCTCATGATTGAAGTTAGAATGCTTCCATTATGTGATATTTACAGTTGTTACATCAGGTAGTGACCTTGTTTTTGACCTTTGTAATTGTTAATTGAACCTAGATTTTTAAAGATGAACACTCCCCCTTTTCTGGTCTTTAGCGGGTTTGTGAAGCTATAATGAATGAAAGATGTTGAAAAGTTAAGCAAAATCCTTCCAAACCCAAATAAAGCACTTACAGCAATGACATGAATAAAACACTGCTTGAAAAACCGAAAATAAAGCAAAGCCTCGTTTGTAGCCAGATACAGCACAAGTATGAATAGTCTAGCAAAGTCACCTTTAAAAATCTATCTATCTATCTATCTATCTATCTATCTATCTATCTATCTATCTATCTATGTGTATGTATATCTGTATCTATACATACTTTTAAAAAAATTTTTTTTTTGCTATTCATTCACATTTTTTTCTTAGAGTCTCCATTTTGGAAAGAAATGGTGAATTCTTATATTAAGATTTCCTGTAACTGGTGATCGTTTTTCAAAACCCACTGACAGTTTCCATTAACTGTCATTTTACCCAATAAGTTAGGAATAAGGAAAGAAAAAATCTTACTATAGAAGTGAAAAAAATATAGTATCAAACATACTTAAATATATAGACATTGCATTAATATTTATGTATTTTTCTATATAAATTCTACTTTCTATTTATCAGTATTAACTAATGATTTGCTTGAGAAGTTTTCATTTTCATTATCCAATTTTCATACTATATAAAATTCCTAGTTGATACAAAAGAACTGCTAAGATCATATTTCTTTAGTAAGGCAATACTAAATTCAGTTCTGAAGGGAGAATTTTCAAATATTGTTGAAATTACCATTATTATGGAAAAATAACATAAGAAATGGAATTAACTTTTTTAAGAAAATCCTTTATAAACTTAAAGCAAATCACATAGATGATTTATCATGGCTAAAGTATTTTACCAAATAGTTTGAAAGCTAAAATAATTATGACATGTAGATTTTTATCTCAAAATACATTTTATTCTGGAAAAATTAGTTTGATTAATATATTTATTTATTATTATTATTATTTTTTTAGTTGTAGGTGGACACATACTTTTATCTTATTTATTTTTATGTGGTACTGAGGATGGAACCCAGCGCCTCACACGTGCAAGGCAAGCACTCTACCACTGAGCCCCATAGTTTGACTAATATTGTAGAGGAATATCTTGCAACTGATATCAGTTAAATTAAAAATCTTAATTTCTGGAAATCAAAATGGGAGCTAGACTATGTAGAATGTTCAAACTTTTTCTGAATCATTTTAGTAAGAGAATATAGCCTGGAGTCCCCAGCATCAATCTGTTACCCCCATTATTACTCACGGGGACCCCTGTGCCAACCAAAACTCTTCAGCCCAAAAAATATCTTTGAGTTTCCTGAAACAACACAGCTCCAAGTATCAGTACCTGACAGCACTAGATTAAATGATCTGATTATCATTAATTTTTTAACATAAAGTACTTTTCAAGTGACATTACACTGAACTTTTAATTAAAATAAAATTCTATGATATCAAAGACTTATCTGCTTGCCACCTAAGTATTCCCATGAATTTTGTCATTTTGAAAGGATAGGAAGAAAAAGCAGGACTTTTATTTTTGACAAACAATAATGATAATGATTATTATTGTTACTGCAGAAAACACAAGTGACCCAGCATTAGTTGTGAGCTTCAGCTGTGCCTTGGGTATTTAGGCAGAAATATAATTTAAGATGGGAGCAGGAAGAAGTGGGCTACAGTGAAAATTACACTTTTGCCTTCTCGGTCCTTTCTACTTAGAAAAATTACTTGAAATTTTCACGAGAGGGGAAAAGGTCTCTTAGGAATTTGTGAGTGTCTCACTGGGACAGGGGCCATCAGTTTCCCATCTTTAAGAGTCATCTGTGCTTTGGACAAAGTATTGAGGGTTCATGTTGCCATCAGTGATTCACATTTGAAATAAAACAGATTAGATATTTGTTGGAGGCGATATCTCTACAACTGAGCAACTTATTTATGTGAAATCTTTGCAGACAGAACCCACACTATTTAAACCCCAAGAACCTCTCAAGACCCAGAGTCACCTACCTGCAGTCCCAATTTTTTTGACCAGCAAGTTTACAGGCAAAGTGAAAGAAACATGCTAACTGGATAAAATAGCCATGTGTCCCTACTGGAAGCCCCATTACACCAGTCATTGAAACCTTGCTGGACAAAGCACCAGGAGAATTTGCTGTAGGAAACAAGCCTCGGCGAATGGGGCAGGGAAGAAATGACCTAATGGTTGGTCTGTCTTCTGATCCAATTTCTGCGGTACTGTGTTAAGAAAAGCCGTCTTGCCACACTGTTGTGAGAGCCCATGCCCCAACAGAGACATCTCTTATTTCAAAAACAAAAACAGCTCAGAATTTATATTTAAGTTGCCATCATCAAAAGGCATGGACAACTCTGGGACAATTTCCCCTGGGAGCATTTTCAATTTACCATGGGAAAGAATGATTTTCTTTGTTGGAGAACTTAGATGCCAAGAAAAGAATGATTCTGATTTGACCTTTGTTTGCTGGCTGGTGAAATTTAGGGTGGCCTCTTCCACACCCCAGTTGCTCACAAGGCCAAGTGGACTCCAACATGAAACCTAGTTTGGATGGTTCACTGAGGCAGTATTAGCCCACGCTGCCAGTCTTCTGTCTGCCTCAATGGAGCACATGCTGCCTCAGTTTACTGCTTCAGTAGGAAGTGTTTATCCCTGCATACTGTCAGCTGGCATAAAGTGCAGAGCAGAGGGAGAGAGTTGTGTGTGTGTGTGTGTGTGTGTGTGTGTGTGTGTGTGTAGGTAAGTATGTGGGAGAAGAAATGGATGGAGTTGTTTGAATATATGAATGAAAGAGTTCGTGACTCTTTTCTCTAGGTAAATATCTATGTTTATTTGTGGGGGATCTTGCTTTGGGCTAAGATATAGAAATGAACATAAAATACATTGTCAACTTTAAAGTATTTTTCTATGAAATGCGTTGTTTTTTTGGTGGTTACTGTCAATGTAAAATGAAAGATACTATTTATCATGAAATTGGTGTGTGTCCAAATTGAATGTATTCAATGTGACATATTTTGACTTCCGCCTTTGGATTTTTTTTTTTTTTTTTTTTTTTTTTTGTGGTGCTTGAACCCAGGGCCTTACACATGCTAAGCAAGCACTCTATCACTAAGGTACGTCCTCAGCCCTGCCTTTGGAATATTAGTTTGTGCAAAGATGAACCTGTGTGTGTGTGTAGGTGTGAGCATGCATACATGGTCAAGGTTGAAGGCAGATATCCACAGGGAATGACCTATTTAATATTGTTACCCACTTTTGCAAGTCCTGGGATTTTCAGGTGTTCTTGTTACCAGTGAAAGTGCCAGGGAGACTTCTCACATGAATGTCACAGGTTCAACACTGAAAGCCTGTTTTTTCTTCTTTATTTATTTTGCAAGAGCAAATGTTTAACATTTAGAATCTTAATAATTTTTTTAATATTCTTTCTCTCCTAAGTAATTTTTCATAAAGGCACCAAAACATCATTCCTTATGGAAGTCAGAAGGCTGATTTTAGAGATTACCTCTAGGATAGATTTGTAAATGCAACTTTCCCTTCTATCCTCTTAAAAAGAGGCAAACGGTATTATTGCAAATAACCTTTAAGATAATTAACTGACAATGCTGCAACTAGCATAAAATCTTCCTTCAGGCGACACCTAATTTAAGTGTTACTGGCACAAAGTGGAGACAGATTGTGCATCACCATTGCAATATTTACATAGCAGAAACCCACAGAGCAGGAAACGCGAGACTCAATGATGCACTAAATTAGGAACAACCGTACTCCAGTGTTAATTTGCTTTCTATTCTATCCAAATCTCAGGTCCAGAAATTGGTACAAACACATATACAACCTCCCACTCTTAAATGACTAAACCGGGGGAGATTTTTGTACTTTTTTTTCCCCCAAAATTAAAATAACTTGAAATTTATTCCTTTTCTCCACAAGAACCATTTGGTCAAACTGTGTTTATTTCATTACAACTTGCTCTCACTTTGATCTAAAATTATTTTCATATGAATGCTACATTGAGATTTACAGAGGAAAAACTAAACAGACTTCTATTTTCTCTAAGGTTGCCAATATATTTTATGAAAAGAATAAAAGGAGAGACCTGAAAGCCAGTTGGGAAGATATTTAAGGACGGGGAAGGAAAATCTACCTTTAGCAATCCTCTCACTGATGAATCCTGTTTCTGTCCCCACCTTCACCACCATCCCCAATGCAATGTGTTTTCTTAAAACCATTCAAACAATATTTCTTTCTTTTTCTTTTTTCCTTTCTTTCTTTCTTTCTTTTTTTTTTTTCATTCTTCCCCACAGTATTTTCAACACCAATTTCACCCAAGGCATTAAAAAAACATTTACCTTTCCTAATTGCTGATGTGCTTTAAAGGCAGCGATCAGTTCTTCAGCCCACTGGATTTTTTCTGGGGAAGGGGTAAACTGCTCCTGGACCACAGCAATTTGGTTGGGGTGGATCACCTGCTTACCTACGGCGAGATGGATAATACCGGAAGCTCAACAGACAAACGTTCCAACAAAATGTTTCCACCGTAAGAGGTTCCTGAATGCTTCATAGACTGGATGCTAAATAACTAAATTGAGAACTTTCACTGAAGGAAACAAAACAAAACAAAACAAAACAAAACCTGCAATCAGGCAGGCTTTTCCAGAATCCCACAAATACAACAATGGAAGTAATTGTGCTTCGGGTCCTATAGAAATGCCACCTCAGTGCAGATAATCTCTCAATTTTAGTTACAGGTGGACTGAGGCAGCTCGTGAATAACTGCTTTGCCTGGTACTTTAAAAGATAACGTCTCCAAATTAGAGTGCTGATTTTGAAATTAAGTAGAATGAAATTACATAGAAATTCCCTCAAACTTATAAGTTATCTTTTGCTTATTATGTAGGATTACGACACTTCTGTGATTTCTTGTAGAAGTGGTATGTGGGTTTTCATAAAGCTAACAGAGCAGAGATTACAACTATATTAATATCTAATACTGTCTTACATTGACATGTTTAATTTTCTCTCTTTAGGATGAACATGTGTCATTTCTAACCCCTAGTAGAAAATTGGATTTCAGTGAAACTAGTGTATCCAGTACAGTAAAATAGTAGGCAGCTTTGAACACTGTACTCTAGACTATTCTATTTAAACCTTTTAGATAAAGAAAAATTGCAGAAAATTTCTCTATCCAAAAAAATTCCAGATTTCCCCCTTTTTGTTTGTGGAATGAAGACTGGCTTTCCCCTTAAAGCACCTTTCATACCCCAGAAGAAATCCTACCTCTGTAGAAATGTCTTCAAAAGTACTTAGGACTCTTTTTGAAATTTAAGGATTTTAAATAAAAACATCATACAAACATAAGAGTCAAAGCGCTCTATGAAATAGTGTTGTCATTAAAAAAAACAATTTAAAAATCAGGGAAGTGTGGAGTCTAATCAGATCATTAATAAAATGCAATTTAATGTTATAATAATGATGATTATATTATATTACATGATAAAGTTATAGATATAATTTGCCTCTCTAAAAGTGAATGTACATTTAATGGTCATTTACTCTGCTAAATCTATTTGTTGGCACAGTAATTTGCTTTGCTTTTGAAATAGTTGTTTTAATATTTTGCCAGTATAGATTATATCCTGGCTGTTCTATAAAATGCCAATTCCTGTTATTGTAATCATTTATTGAATAGAAAAAGGAACAATGTAAAAAAATATTTTTAGTGTTTCATGAAAAGAGGTTTAAGTGGACAGATAAAACAATATCTTTTCTTTATCATGGCATAATTAAAACAGCCTCACCTTGCTATTTCATTCTTATCCATTAGTATACTATAAAACATTAAAAACATGTAAATAAAGATGCTTTAAGTTATTTGAACAATAATTTCTGGAAATAACATGAATGACATATGAGAGATCTTTTCAATAGTAGGTGTTGAAATTATATTTAAGTAATCTAATCACTGTTACAATATTATTAATAAAAGATGTCAGTTCTGTAGTCATTTCCTACTAATTGTTAGCCCTGAATTTCATAATTTATGTACATAATTTACATTGATGTGTAAAAAGCCAGATTTCATGGGAACTTCTGAGTCAGGCACTATGATTTAAGAAGCAAGCATACACTACTTAAAATATTGTGAAATTACTGATGACACTCAAGTACCTGCATTTTGGTAATGAGGATAATTTTAAGATGCAGATGAGATTTTAGAAATCTATGTACATTCACATGTGAAGTTCTCTGTCGCATTGTATATATATTCCGACAACTGTCTTAACAGGCTTTAATGTGAGAACGAGGCAAATATTTTATCCAGAAGAGTTGTTATTGGCAAGTTACTGAGAGGGTATAAAATTGGATGACATTAAAATTTATGACCATGAAATCCTTTTTACAGTACCACTTGATATATCTTGCTTTAAATCAATACCTGTCAAGTCTTTTAGGTAACTGTATGATGGTGTCATTTTTGTCTTCTACAAAAGACTGCAAAAAAGAGGAAAACCTATAGTGCTTCATATTTATAATCTTTCTTCTCAGCATGTAGTACTGGAGTAACTGCAGTGACCAAGTCAGTTAGTAAAGCTTTATTCTGAGATTTTTGTTTGGGTGTCTTTTTATTAAAAAAAAAAAAAAAAAAAAAAAAAAAAAAACTGAAGCTAACAGCTATTTATACTGGCAATGTATTGATTTAAAATCTATCAACATGGATTGTGACCCCATGAAACAACCACTGCAGAAAAGAAACTATTGCCCACTATTTAGTATATGACTAACTTTAAAAAAAGACTTCATTAACATATATGTGTGTGCGGGTGCCTGTGTATGTGTTATACATATACATGTATGTAATTCTTACAGCCCAGACTCAGTCTCCCTTCTCAGTGTTATGGATAACAATATTTCCATGACTTTAAACCTTTCTTCCACCTGCTTCAGATGGGTATTTCAGAAGGTAGGCACAGCACTCCTCTTCCTCCCTCCCTGCCTCTCCTCCCTTCTTGGGCAAGGCCCAAGGTGTGGCAATTAAATGCCAAACAATTCGTGCAAACGGATCATGAGTAGTCTAAAGTACTTAGTAGAAGCATTTTTTTAAAAAAATTACTTCAAATCATCTCATGCTTTTAATTACCTTTTATTAGTATGTAGAAATATAATCGGGACAACAAAGACTTTCTCTCTCTGAAAATTGCAAAATGGCCATGGCGTGTGGCCCCCCCAGTTTGCTGCCTGGGTCACTGGAATACACGGTAGGCACAGTGCCCTTGGTTCCTCCCTGTCCGCCTGCCTCTGTTTCTTCGTCTCTCTGTGATTTACTGCTCCCCGTTGTGGAGAAACAACAGCGCCAGGTTCATAAGTTCCTCGTGCTGAGTTGGGCACCGTCTAGAAATTTAAGCCTGATTTGAAGTGGCCTGTCTTCTGTGACTGAATTGGGGACCAATTTAATTTAGGCCTGCATCCTGGAGGACCTCTGAAGCCCCCTTAGGAGCTCTGGGGCAAACATGACCCCAGAGGAAGCTGAGGAAACCCAGGTTGCAGAGAGGGCTGCTGACAGAGACCAGGGCTCACTCTTTCTTTTCACTGAATTAGTTCCCATTTCAGAGCCACATCTGGCTGCCTGGCAGCCGATGCCACACATCCACAGCCAACAACATCGGGTCTATTAGATAGATTGCATGGAGCTTTTCTCCAACTTCTGTATTTGGGCTACATCCTAACCAGTCGTTGAAAAGAGGCAGAAACAAGCACAGCCCCATGGATGTGGCAGAGGGACTCCCCTCTTTCTCAATCACTAGGAAATGTAGGGAGGGTTCGCTGAATAATAGTTCACATAATTGAAAAATGTTTCTCTATAAGGGATCATTTTTCTAATTAAAAAACTGGGGGTTCGGGGCTGGGGTTGTGGCTTAGTGGTAGAGCACTCGCCTAGCACGTGTGCGGCCTGGGTTCGATCCTCAGCACCACGTAAACATAAATGCATTGCATTGTGTACAACTAAAGCAAATAAATACATATTTTTTAAAAAACTGGGGGTTCATGTTCATTTTAGTTCTTTATGGTAAAAACACAAAAAGGTCAGAGCTTATTTAATTCTAACATAATTATACTAGTGCTTTGTAAGTCTTTCAATTTTATTTCTGGTTAATCATCATCCACTAAGACATCTTTTACATTTGAGGGCACTTTAGGAGGCATTTCAGTTACCCCTAACTAGATATAATTCCAAAATGCTTGTCTCTTTTCCTTTTTATTTGGGTATGTTTCTAGTATTAATATTCTTAGAACTTGCAGTATGAGAACAAAGAAGAATAAAAGAATGTATCATATTTTCACCTTGGTTGCCTGTGTGTGTGTGTGTTTGCGTGTGCATGTACCCACTGCACACGTGTTTATACATAGGATTCTATTGTGATTTTTTAAAAAAAATAGATTTTTGTTGCAAAAACACAATTTTGTGTTGCTCCCCAAGTTCATGGGCATTTTAGTGACTGGGTACACCAATTGTCAGATGCCCACCTGTACCCCAAGGTGGCCTGTGAGGAACTCACCGATCTTAGTGCCAGCTGACACCCACAGGTGTCACCAAGTACACAGATACTTATTGGGTTATAGGAGGGGAAGGAGGGACTTGAAGTGTCAGAAGAGCAAAAAACAAGTTATAAGGAAAAATCAAATCACAGAAAATGCAGACATGGTGGCACATGCCAACTTGGGAGGCTGAGACAGGAGGATTGCAAGTTCAAGGCTAGCTTCAGCAATTTAATGAGGCCCTAAGCAACTTAGGAAGACCCTGTCTCAAAATAAAAAGTAAAAAGGGCCAGGGATGTAGCTCAGTGGTTAAGCATCCCTGGGTTCAATCCCTGGTACCAAAAACAAAACAAAACAAAAACCCCACAGAGAATATCACCATTTTTTTTCAGGATTAAATCAATATTTTGACCATTTTAGAAAAATTTCTTCATCAACTCAAATTCTTACAGTAATTTACTCAAAAAACACTCTGTCACAGCCTCATCCCTTCTGTCAGAGCAACCAAAAACTATAGTAAAATATTTAAAGAGAAGTCAGGGAAAAAGTGGTAACAAATATAAGAGGAAAGAAGAATGAGTGGTTTGATTTTTGATTTGCAGAGCCAAAGAAAAGAATGACAATTTGTCAGGGGGTTGTCACTCTGCACAGCTTTTCCACATTGCAAACAGTGGAATACGTTTGTGAGATGCATGATGAGACAAGAAATGTGACCACGGTTACATTCCTGTTTTTCTGGAACACTTGCTGATCTAGACACTGCTTTCTAAGATACCATCAGGGATCATACCAGTGAAGCCCATGGCGGCCGCTTCTCTTGACTGTCTGAGAAGCCCGTCTGCATCCCGAAAATCAATGTACACCAGGTCTATGGCTTGTAGGCCAAAGGCCTTGGCTACGACGACAATCTTTTGTCGGGCGTAGAGAATGTCCTGGGTTTCTTTACTACTTGTTGCACCTGAAGGAAGGAAGAGGACAGAAAAAGGAGGTTGTAACTCAGAAATCAAACTCAGACATCTATTATAAAAACTCAGTTTGTAAAGACATCTAAGTCTTCCTGGGAATTGCTTCCCAGCAAAATGATTATTTAAATATAAACTAAGAGAGAGATACAGGGAGGCAGCACTAAGCCTCCATGTGTCTGTTCATTAGCAAGGCGTCCTTCCACATAGTCACTCTGACAGGCACCAAGACAAGCCCCTCCCCCTACCTCTAAGAGGTGGAATCGAGCCACATTGACCCCTGATAGATTTTCTCCTTCTGGTCATGGCTCGAAAAGTGTCAGTCCTAAGATAAGGCCACAAAAAGTGGTCAGGAGGCTGTGCAGGGCAATGCTAAGCACAGGATGGCCTGTGCTGGGGTTGTCCCAACCATGCAGGGGCTGCAATGCCCAGGCCCAACGGAGAGGCTGAGCCAAGTACTTTAGCTGCAGTCTGGATGGAGCAAGGGCATAGGCCTGGGGGCAGGCAGAAAGTGTCACAGCCTTTCTGTAGTCCACTGACCTGTGGGCCACACCTGGAAAGACTGGTATTAAAATAAATTCCTGTTTTTCACCTAGAAGGGTGGTGGGAGTGTCACTATTTATACTTGGACCACAGCATTCACTGCTCAGGGAAAGTGTCTCCAGGCCACTGGGATGTGGTTCCAAAAGCACTTTCCGTCGTCTCGGCCCTCACAGGCTCCAGTTAGTTACACACACACACCCAGGCCAGAGCAGAATGCTCCAGGGAGAGTGGGAATCAGTGGAAACCAGTGGCGTCTCAGTAGATATTTAATGAAAAGTGTTCTGAAATACAGTTTAAGATAAACTAAGGTGCTGAGTTAAATAATATTTACATACTACATTTAATGTAAAAAATAATTCACTACAACCAATGTGAAAGTGTCTTAAATTTGTTTTGGAAGCTTCGGCAGCCCTCGGACTCATGTGAAGACCAAATATTTAAGCAATCGTGAGGTTGTAAACATATTTATTAGGAATAAAGTAGATGCCCTCATTCTTGAATGAGCCTGGGACTGCAACAGGCTTTTTATTAGTTATTTTAATAAATGAGCAGAAGTAGTAATGTATTGTTCTGAAGCAGGACTGCTATGGGGAGCCCTAAATTATCAGGAAGTAGTGCCCATCCATTGTCATGAAAAACCATTGTCATGGTTGGTAAATATACATTGTTATGTAAATGTTCATTCTTGAAAGGCAAAGAAAAAATTACATATACACACACATTCTCACACGCGCACCACACAGAGGAAGAGAGAAAGGTTTTTGCCACCTATGCTGGCTCGAAAATCTTCTCCTCCAAAAACAACTGCATCTAGAAAAAGACCCACTTGAGGTCCGATCCTGAGTGTTTCTTCACACACTGCCTGGAAAAGAGCAGAACAGAACCGGTTCTCACAGACGCGCATGCATGAGACTGGAGCCCGAGCACCTCAGGAAGACCTAGCTCCCAGCCCAGTCTGCCTGAAAGCAGACTGACCCTGCAGCCCCAAGTCATTTAATGTTGCCCAAGATAAGTATCCTGCTTATCATTACTTTGCTTAGTGGATGATATTAATATACTATTGCTATATATTAATCTGGTAACATAATTCAAATTTTAAGTTGTCTCATTTCTAGAGAAACTTTTTTTGAGTTAGCTCATTTTGATTTTACTGCTAAGTTACTTATATTTTCCCCAAATTTGTTTTTGCTTGAAGAGACTCTTAAATAATAAACATAAAGCCACAGGAAAGGAGGAAGGAATTTTAAAATCAAACTAATTGGATTATTTGCATTAGACCCAGTAAATGGTCTCAGGATTAAAGACATACAATGCAAAACCTACAACTTCAGAGGGGAAAATAAAAGTGCAACAAGTCAGTCACAACGTGTTAATAAAGCAGCACTGACATTTCTAAATGAAAGTCAAGATTAATAACATTTGTTGTAGACATAACTGTGAATCCTGAAAGGTGCAGATGTAACCTGCCAATATATATATGGGGGTGGGAAAGAAATGAGGAACCAGTGGGGACACTGTTGATTAATTTCAGGTGTTGCAAGGGCTCCTAAGTACATTATGGAATAAAATGGCAAAACAGTGCTTGAAATTAAATCACTGTATGAATCTGGTTGCATCTGAGGGATGTGCTTTTGATTATATTCTGAGGCTTCTGGGGCAGCTGGTGGAATTTGTGGTTATTTGTGTAAAAGAGCTGCTCAGGAGACAAGGCTTGAAACAGCCCCCAAACATTTGCACTGGGCCCCTCCTGCATAATCCCACAGGTCTCAAAGTGAGCATTTGCTCACACATTCTCTCTCCAGTCCAGGTCAACTACCTTTTTCGTTTGTTTTTGTTTATTTCTTTCTCCGGCTCTCTGACAGGGGAGGAAAAAAAAAAAAAAAAAAAAAAAAAAAAAAAAGGTGGGCCAAGAACTCTGAGCAGGGGGTGCAGGGGTGCTAGATTGCTGCTCACAGGTCAGGTGGAATGAGAAGCATATTTTGGAAAACAATATAAATGCCCACTGATACAGAAGGAAAACACAAGCTGGCTCTGGATGTGGTGAGGCAGGTAGTTTAAAGCAGTCACTTGATGGCTGAAAACCCCGGGCTCAGCTAATCTCTCTAAGTGGATATTAGAAAATATTTTATGTTCAATGTGACAAAATGAAATAATGGACTATAAATTATTTGTGTACATGAACTTAAAAACAATAGTTGTCTGATCTATTAGACATTATGGATTGATGCTACAAAAAGGCCAGAAAATTTTTTCAATGGAAAGCTATTGATTGAAAAAGAACAATTCAAAGTTAATTCATAAAGGTGACAAAATAGATTTTCCATTTATTTTATACATTTATTTTTAAAAATCCCATTTATTTTATACATTTAATCTACAAATGTTAACAATTCAATGTATATTATACAGTGATTTTTTTTTTAACTAAAATTATTACTAGGAACATGTGAATGTTTCATTGAAATATTTAGGAGTGGGAAGCTTTTCCTTTCTACTTAACCAATTTCTTTGTTTTCTAAGATGCTGAAAACCTGGTTTTTAAACTGTTACAGAAAATAAATGGTGCTCAAGGTTTACCTTGCTTATAAATCTTTCTAAAAAATGTTAGTAGATGTTAAAATTGAAAACAAAAGTTCTCTTTAGGTGACAAATAAAACACTAACTTATGTAACCATGTTCTGGTTTTCTTACCTTAAAATTGAGCAAACCCATTGCAGTTTCCACAAAGGGGATTAAATTCATTGGTTGTTCAAGTTTTCGGCCTTTTAAGTGGAATGAAAATTTGTCTGAAAACTAAAATCAAAAGTGTCAGGTGATTAGTGGTAAAAAATAAAATAAAATAAAAACAGAAGTAACAATCACTGAAATGTAGACATAGAAATAGTACTTAAGTCTTTGACCTGAGGGAGTAATATCCCAGCCTCTTCACCCACACAAAAGAATTTTTTAAAAAAGGAAAGACCAAAGGAAAAAAGGTAACAAAGTTCCCACCAAAACTAAATAGCAAAGCCCCCGAGCTCACCGCCCCCCCAAAGAAGCAACTTGAGGCCTAGGAGTTAGAGAGATCCCAGTTTAAATGCTTCCCTTGAAAACATATTTACTGGAGACCTCTCGCCCTCTGTGTTAAATGCAAATGGTAGGCCCTTAAAACAATGCGCCCTGTTCTACCTGCAGGTCTGTTTTTGTTTCTGCCCGGCACTGACATCAGTGTGAGTGCTCAGCGGCCTTCTACGTGAGTCCATACCATTCATTACAGCACCATTACCCTTTGTTCGGGAGGGTTTTCTTCATAATTTTTTAGCTTACCTAGGAAGACCTTAAAAAGGAAGTTTAATTCTTTGAAGACCAAAGCTCGCCAATTTTTTCCATGAGACCAGTTCACAGCCAGCTCTGCGCTGCCAGTGGGGTAGCCCAAATTCCAAAATCTATCATCTGGAAACATACAAAGCTCTCGCACAGATCCCCCACCCCCCTTTGAAAAGGGGGAGAAAAAAAACCCACAATCTAAATTGTAAATCTATTATGTCTATCTAGATCTAATAAGATGTGGGGAGATAAAAAAGAAACACAGGTATGATAAAGATATTTTTGTAAATAAAGATGAAAACATATATATCCATTTTAAATTTAAGGAATATTCAGCCATTAATGGATATCAAAGGAAAAGGGAATTTTAATCATCTCTCCATTCAGTCTCAGTTGGGTAAATCATATCTAAGAGATTTGCATAAATATAAACCATCAAAGACTTTTCATCTTCAAAGGGGGTTTCAAGACCCTATAAGCTTTGTACTGTAATCATCACAGGTCACCACCCTGCAGAATAAGGCTGCTATGGCAACATAAAAAAACTAATGCTTAAGGCTTAGCATAATATTCTGACTAATAGAAAGGAAACTCATTTTAAAAGCTGGCAGCCTATTTACCAGAAGCGGGATTAGAGGTGTTATTTCCCCTTTTAGCTGCCCCCCTCCTCGCCTATGCACACCCCCCCCCTAAAAAAATCTAATCACTGGGATCTTTAAAAAGCTTTTGAGCAATTTGCAGTAACTTTACAATTAGGCTAAAATAAATCACAGCTTTCAGTAATGAAGAATGATTCCCAGTTGCTCCCTGCCCTCCCTTCCCCAGACAGCATCAGCATCACCTCTTAGTAACTTTGCAGGGAAGGAATGACCAAAACGGCCGGGACCAGAAGGCAGTACGCTCTACAAGGGACAAAACGCATGGCACTCAGTGCAAAGGAAAATACAACGTGATTTATGTCGCAATTAAGCTAGAAAATGGGTAGTGAAATGTTAGTAGTTTGGATGTTCAGTATGTAGCCGGAGAGTTTCTTTTCTTCTTCCAAAAAGAAAACTTGAGCTACTATTTGCCCAGTGCTTTGTGATGACCATTAGAACTACAAAAACCTTAATGTTTACAACTAGGTAAACCCTTTACAAGAGATTCCCTGTTCCTAGTGAGCAAAATCTGCAGTGCCTTTTGTTTTTAAGCCAATAGGGGCATTTAAAAATTAAATATGCTGGCCCCGCCTTCCCCCCCTCCCCCTCCCTCTCCTTCTTAAAAAATTGCATTAAGTACTAACACAAAAGGTAACTAGTGGAGAAGTTTCAATTAATTTTTTCAAAAGGAGACGATTAAATGTTTCCGGCCTGGTAAAGTGTTCATTTCAGTGAGGTGGAGGGGACCGGGGAGGGGGTAGGAAAAGAGGGGGAAAAATTACAAAGAGATTGGGGAGGAGATGAAGTAGCAGGGCTCAGCAATTCTTTCAATTCCAGTGCACACCCAATAGTGTGTTGGAAGAATGCACACTGTTCGGGATTTGTGGGAGAATTGTCCCACGACAAAAGAGGCAGAGTTACGCTTGTTATAGTCCAATAAGCCGTGCCAGTCAAACAAGAACCCACACTAGCGACAAAAGGCGAGCAAGAGATTCTCACACAAAAGAAAACAAGTAAGCCCATCTTTCAGTTGTGCATCAGGCTCTGGGCTTTACGCTTCGCATAAATACAAACGGAGAGGAAAAAATAAACAGCCCCAAAGACTTCTGTTAACTAGAACTTCTATTTAAATTGCAGCATGCTCCTCACAACCCAGGATCTCAATCAGCAAACAGAGGCTGCAGCTAGAGGCTGGGGTGGATTCCCTCTTAAAATAAAGGTAAGGCCGGTGATAAATAGGCATTAAGGATGAAACCAAAGGCCAGGAGTGACTTCAGAGTCCATTTCCATCATATCTGAATGGGGTCGGAGCCTTCAGGGTACCAACACTCTGGAACCAGTATCTCCCCACTTCTGAGGGTACCCTTGGAGAGAACGCCAAGTTCAGTAAGTAAATACAGGTCCTTGACAGCCGGGCTTCAAGAAGAATCCCACAGAGCCATCCAACAGAAATGTGACGGAAACTACAAGTACAATTTTAAACTTTCAAGTTGGCATATTCAAAGAGTAAAATGAAACAGGTGAAGATGATTTTCATAATACCTTACGTTGTACCCATTAGATTCCAATGTTAATTCAATGTGCAATCATTATAAAAATTATTGAGGTATTTTATATTCTCTCCCCCTTGGGGGGTGTACAGGTTTTCAAAATTAAGTGTGTATTTTATACTTACAGAACATCTCAACTTGCACTGGCCACATTTCAAATGCTCAATAGCCACACGTGGCAGGTAGCCCCACATTGGACTGTACAGACCCAACATATTCAGATTATTAAAAAGGCAAGCGTTTCATCAGGTATCAGAGCTCCTCACTGGATCACTACGGTTGCATCCATAAGCTTCGAGACAACAACACTAGATGTGGCTTTGAGTACTCTCAGCTCACTTGCCCCAAACAAACATCCAGCACAGCTGGCAGGCTGTGCCCCAGAGTGGCACAATGGAATAGCATTTTATTCATCAGAGACCTGCACAATACTGGCAACCCCAGAAAAAATCTAGTCCCGGCCCCCCATCTCACATTTAAAACAATCATAGTATAATTGGGCCCATTCTGAAGTTTTCTTAGGTAATTTGACATGCCAAACACTTTACATTTCAGGTTTTTATTGGCTGAAAAGTCTGTCATGAAACACAAACACACCTGTCAGCAATTTAAAAAGGACGCACTAGAGAACTGTTCAGGAAATAATATTTGTCCTAATTAAAACCACTAGTTAAAAGCTTCCTGTTTATTCCTCTAGTTGCCCTAAGGAGTGACCTTTTCCTCCCCTACTTTGGGTTCATTTTTTCATATGTGGCTGGTGTCCTCTCGAGGCCTGTGATGATTTCAAACACAGCTTGGTAAGAGCCATTTACGTCACAGCCCTTCCCGGTGGAGGCCTAGGCTCAGGGCCTGCATGGTGGAAGGGGGAGTGGTGCTCTGGCAACCTGGCATCCAGGAATAGCTCTGGGAGGGCTAGCAAGGAGCCAGTTCTTTCCAAACCACTGATCTGATTACGAAACCCAAGCATTGTTCCTAAAGGACAATTGTTCAAAGAATACTTTGGGCAAAGCCCAGGTGAAGGAGATGGCTGCTCTGCTCTCTCCTCCTTCTCAGTTCCCTTCCTCTCTGATCTGTGCAGCCTTCTCAGAACCAGTGGCCCAAACCCCTTCTTTTTGCTGTTCCTCCTTAGCTGGTCCCAAGTTTTAAGCAAAGCACTGGCTACTCACCCACTGGATTTCTTCAGGACTTTCCACCTTCGGTAGCATCAGGCTGGAAGGAAGGACCCGGGATTGCAGGAGGGTCTCGAGGTCCTCCTCAGCTAGACCACTAGACACGGAGTTGACTCTCACACACTTTTCAGTTGGGCCCAGATCAAAGCCTTCAAGAGTTTCTACTATTCTCAATCGAGCTTCATTCTGTGTTAATAAAAAGTTACCTTCTTAGTTGGATCATTAAGGGCAACACAACTGAGTGTGGTATGACGCTGCTACGTGGATTCAGTGTGAGCATCTTTCTCAGATCTACACATTGCCCACCCGCCAAATAAATATGTGAGATAAATTATCCAGTGTGATAGTTGAGCCGTAGGTAGACTTCCTTCACAGTAACTGTTACACATCAGGTACTTGCTATCGTGCATACTAGTGTATTCTAAATGTCGGCTTCATTTTGCTCATTGGTGCTGCTTTCTAATTGGAAAGGTAAAACAACTAATAAGCAGTTATTTATAGATTGGGCATTGACTAGGCCTAAGCATGGTTCTAAGTCCTTTACTTGCATTTTCTCATTTAATAAATATAAGAAACTGGGCAACATCAGGATCATGGCAGTCTCATCTGTCAGCCTATATAGTCACATTAGGGAAAAAATGGCTTATTTTTCTTTATCCCCACACATTGTGCTTTTTTTTTTTTTTTTTTTTTTTTTTTTTTTTTGTGGTTACCGGGGATTGAACTACTCAGGGGCACTCGACCACTGGGTCACATCCCCAGCCCGTTTTTGTATTTTATTTAGAGACAGGGTCTCACTGAGTTGCTAAGTGCCTCGTCATTGCTGAGGCTGGCTTTGAACTCGCGATCCTCCTGCCTCAGCCTCCCAAAGTGCTGGGATTACAGGCGTGCGCCACCGCGCCCGGCCACATTGTGCTTTTTTACTTTCTCTTTCTTATTTTATTTTTTGCAACTGAGTTGCATCTTGACATTCAATTAGGCAGGTGCTCACAGGAATCTGACACTCCATACTACAAGAAATGCTCACATTTATTTAGGTGGAAGCAGAAACATCACCAAGAAATTCCTTCATGAATTGCTTGACAAATACAGTTTGTTTTTTTCCCCTTGAATTTGACAATCTTTGCTCCACAGTTAAGAAAAGCTGAAAGGGTAAAATTCTGCTTCAGTATTTGAATTACCCCAAGAAAAACTGTATGAGACCAATTATGTTATATATTGGCTTTGGGTTGGGGCTGATGAGGGTGGTCGTGTGGAGAGAGAAGGATGTGGGGTTGGTGTCAACAGAAAGAAAACATTTGGGGTCATTACTTCCTGCCAATTTCAGTTTTCAAAAACCAAATTCTTCCAACTTGCCAATAGCCCTCAACAAATTCTCACTGTCAGAATGAACATTTACCAAAAGTAGTTTCACTTGGGAAGGGTTTTTATGATACTAATAAAACTTGAAAGCTTCTCACTGCTGATGAATATGGTTTAGGAAAAAAAAAAGTCTTAACAATATATAGCCATTTGAATAGCAGTACTTATCTAGGAAAATAGCAAAACAGAGACAAGTTAAAATTATTTAAGCCAATGTGGAGTCTAAGTCCAATCAATGAGACAAGCTGGGACATCAGATTTAAACCAGACGGATGTTGGTCTACAAAAGAGTGGAAGCAAGGAAGGCTTTAAATGTGGTCTGAGTTAAACAGTGCGAGGAAACGGTAGCTTAGTGTTGTCAGGTCAGATGGAAACAGTGCCGAGGACCAGTTGAGGACAGCTATGTGAAGTCCTGATTTACAGAGCTTCAACTGCCAAGAATTAGGCCAAGTTTAGACAAAAGCAAGAGAGCTCATGTCAGCTAAAGTTAGAGATATCGCAGTCAATGATGGCTCAGTGCCAAATCAAATAGCCTTTGGCTATTCCACAACAGTAAAACTCCAGCTCCACCACGCACTAGATATGGAAACACTGGAGATGAAGTGCGAGAGTTAGCTCGATATCATGGTTCCAAGGCCACCTAGAGCTGCAGGAGAAAAGCTTCCTCCTCTTTGGCAGTGCATGCTTTTAGATCCATAGCCTCAGAGAACCCAGAACACCATGCTCCACATAGGCTGGACAGCTGCAGACTCTGGATTGCTCCAGTTTGTAAACATTTTCCAACTTCTAGATTCTCTTTCAGTAGCAAGTTAGCCTCCTTGCAAAGGGTCTTTTGGGACAGTGAATGGAAAATTGAAGGGAACTCACTAGATTGCTTAGGCCAAAATGTATTTAAAAATGATTGTATCATCCTCTCTATCCTCTAATCTGCATGTGTGCTCAACTTTTGCAGGATCCCTGGCAACATCAACTTCCTGAATTGTAAATGCTGGCGTCAGAATCTGACCTCACAGAGCTGTTTGGTTGTTTCATTTGGATTTGAAGGGGACTGTTTGTTCAAAGCTCGTGTTCTAAACCTGTTTGTGATTTTTATCTAAAGTCAGATTGCCATGGTTTCAGCACATTCCGGTTTACTTAGTAAAATTCAGCCTCTGTGAAATTGGCTCCAAATGAAGTCCCTAATTCCAACTTTAGGCATAATCTGATTAGTACTTTTCATGTTATAATAATGAGCAGTGAATACTCAGCATTTTATTTTTTTTTTTTTTTTTTTTTTTTGGCTCAGACTTAAAAACCAAGCTCTTTCCACTTCATCACGCTGTACCTTTCCAAAAAGAGATGATGGCTTTTGAGGTATATTGCCATACAACACTCTTATTAACAGGCTGTTGCTTGTTGCAATTTACATAAACTAAGTATGCATCCCTCTGGTATGTATCCCAAAATATCCAACAACTTCATTGAATTTACACCAACCAACAAGCATGTTGATTTTTTTTTCTTTTTGGTATTTTAATGGTGAAATATGTTACTGTGCTAGCAAACACACCCATGCCATCTGTTGGGCTGAAAGGAAGGCAGTTTCTAAGAACAATCAAGTTTAATGCCGGGTGTTCAGTTAGAGGGAGTCACAGTCCACCCAGTTATGAAAAAAAAAGGAATTCTGCTCTTCTGCCCTTTCCCTCTCCCTCTCCACACACACCCTGCTTCTTGCCACAGTCTCTCTCGTCTCCATCACTCTGTCCCCATCACACTTTCCTTCTCTTTTCCTCCTGCCCTGTCCATCCCTCCACCTCCCTCTGTGCAGGTGGATGAGTGCCCTCATGGAGACCTGGTGGATTCGGGATGGGAAGTGCTACCTGGGGACAGAATAAAAAGGAAATTAAAACAAAGAGGCCACTTGAGAAAGAACTTTTTTGGGGGAACTTAGATCCTGGAAGCAACTCAGGTTGTACACAATGAGGTTTTAAAAAGCACTGCACTCGAGATGTCACACTGGGACACCCTGGTGGAGTGAACTGTGTCCCTAAGATCTGACAAACAGGAAAAGACCAAATAAGGGAACTAAGGCCTTTACCAATGGTTGCATCAGATCTTTGAAGGGACTAATCGACATGGTGTGTTCTGAAGCATGTTTGATCCCACACTTGCAGAGGTTGCAGAGAAAGTTGGTACAGATCAGATTCTCTGCAGACCCCTCTTCTAAAAAGTGGTGTTCCCAAAGTTCCCGCAGTCAATCGATATTCCGTGCCATGGGCTGCTCAGTGCAGTGGACCAGGGGCTAATAAACTTGTCCTTATCCATAAGCCATCGTATTATGTGACTGTGTCTGGGCCAGGAACCAAGGCGTGCTATGATTTCAGAGACTGGATTCTTATCACCTGGGGAGGAGACATGCTCTGGTGACGTCAGACAGCAGATAAATCAACCATCACCGAGACCTATAGACTTCCAAAATTAAAGGAGAAAATATGCGTGCAGTTGGTTCCGTTGGCACCCATTAAAGCTAATAACTAATCATCCTCGCAAGTTTCCAGCTCGGAATGACCAAATCTGCAAAGAAAACAACATCCGTCCACTTTTACACTCCAGTGGAAGAGGTGGTCCCTCGCGGCAGGGCGGCACAGTCTCGCCATCTGGAGAATAAATCGAGTGTGAAGTACAGTATAGTTTGGGACCAAGCTCCGTGGCGGCAGCTCAGCAGTCAGTTCATTAGTTCCAAACTTGCAGGGATTAGAGCGGCATCAATTCTACTGTCGGATAGGATGAGACAGATAGGATACAGGATTCAAGGAGGATCGAGACACCCGAGGAGCCCCTTGGGCTTATTTATAAAACTACAAAGTATAAACACACCAAAATAAGTGCCTTAAATAATAGCATTATCACAGTTTCATAACATCTGAATTAATACCTTTTCCTTCAACTTCCGCCCGCCTCCCCAAACCTTGAATGTTAATAATGTACAGCCATTTCCAGAGGAAATCACAAAGACAACCCTGAATGCAACAGGAGCAACCAGAAAGCTGCAGGCCGGAGACTGGGTAATTAAGAAATAGAAAGTATTTCAAATCTAGGAAGATGCATAGCCATTTGTAATAATTAAAAAAAAAAAAAAAAAAAAAAAAGCACACACACGATTATTATTTTCATTCAGCAAAAGGCAAATCATCATGTCATGTACTCAGAAACACTAGTAAATTCTGTCTTTTCTGGATTTACCCATCTCATCTCACTTCCATTTGTAAAATGGTGTCACCAGCACGGAGTGACCCAAATTTTAAGCAGAAGGCCCCAATATCAGCATCTTTATGAAAATTTTGTGAAAATGTCAAGGTCAAGTTTGTTCTAAAACAACAACAAAACAAAAAAAAAAAAATGGAGGGAATTATTCCATTTAGGGATCTCCTTTTATATATATATTTTCTTTGTATACATTGATATTATAAAACAGAAGTGCCTGTGACCTAAAACAGGTCATCACTAGTAAGTCATATTGGATTTTTCTTATAAACATCAAAATTAACAATAACAATGATCACAGGGACTGTAGTAGTGACTGCATAGGAAGAGAAGGGAAATGAATTCTCACTAGTTTAAGCAGCCTGGTGGGGTGTTTCCTTATTCGTGAGCTGGTAGTGTCGACTGTCTGTCCCACTGTTTTTTTCTACACAAAAAAGAAATCTTGGTTTGCCTGTTTCCCAAAAAAGAAATCTACAATATTGAAGATACCATGTGTTAAGTGGTTTAAAATGTCATGCATTGATTCCCACAAACTACTACATGTCAGACATGGTTTACTCTGAAAACATAGATTTTGGTAGAGCAAAGTTTTTGATGTGTTAATCATGAAAAATACATTAAAACACAGGTTTATTATAAAAATACAAACTTGGCTTTCATATGAAGGACTGAGAAGGCTCAGGATGTGTCTAGATGGGAAGCTTATAGTATGTAATTGGAATTTCTGGCTCTCAGAGATTTAACTAAAAAGAGGTAACCCTATACAACTCTAAAATAAAAAAAACTATGAAAATAGTATATTTTTATGGCATCTGAGTGCTTAAAAATATTTTTAAAAGACATTGGAACAATGGCTTTCATCTGAGTTACACAAACCTTCACATTTGTCAAAAATCATGGACGACAGACTTTAAATTTGTGCACTTCATGGTATATAAACTGCACTTCAAAAGCACAAAGAGAACTAAGAACAAATATCAGCCTTTACTCAATGACACACACAAAGTAGTTAAGGGGAACTGACCTGCTATCTGCAGCTTACTTTGAAATAAGTTAAAAAATGAACTGATGGATAGATAGGAGGACAAACAGATGAACAGACATAGAAAAAGCAGGCCCACAAAACAATGGGAAAATGGCCCAGGAATTCACTGGATGATATATTTTGTAATAAAATTTGTAACAAAATGTAAGAAAAAAAATGTTAAAGATACCATTAAAATGGTGATTTTTTTTTCAGAGCTGATTAATGAGTATATGAGGGCTTTTTACACTATTATCTTTACATTTGTATATATTCACATATTTCTACAATAAAAAGTTAAAGACTAGTTAACAACTTAAAATTTATTTTGCTTGTTATTTGTAGGAAAAAATTGGGGAGAAGATAATTTTTAGGTCTATGTTTTTTTGGGTAATAGTTTTAATGAGATAAAATTCACATGACATATAATTCACCCATTTAAAGTGTACCCTCATATACTCTCTCTATATATAGATTTGGGATTTATAAATGGAGCCATGCCTACATACTCTTTCTTCTGTGACAGGCTTCTCTCACTTAGGATAATGTTTCGAGGCTCATCCGGGTTTTGGCATGTATCAGTACTTCATTTTTACTGCCAAATAATGTTCCACTGTGTGGGTACAGCACATTTTGTTCACCTACCATCAGTTAATGGACATTTGGGTTGTTTCCATGTTTTAGCTATTATGAGAAATGCTGCTATTCTCAAACAAGTTTTTGAGTGGACTTATGTCGCCATTTCTCTTGGGTACATATCTGAGAGAAAGTGTGATTCCCAAGTCATGTGGTAACTCGAGGTTTAGCCCTGTCAGCTCTCCCCAAAGTGGCTGTACAGTTTATGTTCCCACCAGTAGCTCCAAGCTTCCAGTCACTCCACATCCTTACAGGCACCTGTTACCATCTGCATTCTCAATGCTGGCCATCCTAGAGGGTATGAAGTGGTTTCTCATGGTTTTGATTTGCATTTCCCTGTTGACTGATGGCACTGAAAACCTGTCTGTGTGCTTAGTGGCCATTTTAATACTTCTTTGGGGAAATCTCTATTAATCTTTCACCCAGTTTTAAAAATTGTGGTAAGGGGCTGGGGTTGTGGCTCAGCAGCAGAGCGCTCGCCCTGCATGTGCGCGGCCCGGGTTCGATCCTCAGCACCATTTAAACATAAATGCATTGCATTGTGCACAACTAAAGTAAATAAATAAAAATAAATAAATAAATAAAAATTGTGGCAAAATATATAACATAAAACCTTCCATTTTAAATTTTGATTCTTTTCAGTGCTGTGGATCAAATCCAGGTCTTTATGCATACTAAACAAGTGCTCTACCACTAAGTCACAACTCAGTCCTATTTTTTTTTTTTTTTTTTTTTGGTACCGGGGATTGAACTCAGGGGCACTCAACCACTGGCCACATCCCCAGACCTTTTTTGTATTTTATTAGAGACAGGGTCTCACTGAGTTGCTAAGTGCCTCACCATTGCTGAGGCTAGCTTTGAACTCGCGATTCTCCTGCCTCAGCCTCCCAAGTGCTGGGATTACAGGCATGCGCCACTGTGCCCGGCCTCAGTCCTATTTTAACCATTTTATTTTTTATAATTTATTAAGTTGTTTACTTATTTATTGGTACAGGGGATTGAACTCAGTTGCACTTTAACATTGAACCACATCCCAGCCCTATTTATTTTGAGACAGGTCTCACTAAGTTTCTGAGGGTCCTGCTAAATTACTGAGATTATAGGTGTGGGCCAATGGGCCCAGCTTATAATAATGTTATAAGGTTCATTAATGTTGTACCACGTATCCAAATTTCATTCTTTTTCGTGGCTCAGTAATATTCCATTGTATAAACATAGCATGTTTTGTTTATCCAGTCATCTGTTCTGCATACTTGAACTATTTCCACATTTAGTTATTAAGAATAATGCTGCTATGAACATTGGCATACAAGTTTCTCTGAGTCCCAATTTTCAGTTCTTTTGGATATATACCTAGGAGTGGGTTTGGGTTATGCTGGGCCATATCTAATTTTACATTTTGCTTTTGAGGGACAGCCAAACTGTTTTCCGCAGAGGCTGTACCATTTTACAGTCCCACCAGCAATGCACCAGGGTTCAGATTTTTCCACATTCTCACCAATCATCATCATCATTTTCTGTTTTGTTTGATTTTTCTTTTTTAAATAATAGCAATCCTAGTGGGTGTGATGTGGTACTTCCTTGTGTGTGTGTTTTTTTTTTAATATTTATTTATTTGTTTTAGTTGTATACAATGCCTTTATTTTTACGTGGTACTGAGGATTGAACCTGGGCAGCGCACGTGCCAGGCGAGCGCTCTACCACTGGGCCACAACCCCAGCCCTTCCTTGTGGCTTTGATTTGTACTTCTCTAATGATTAATAATGCTGAGTGACTTTTTTTGTTTGTTTGTTTTGTAGTAAAGCCACTGGGCCACATCCCTAGCCCTTTTTATTTTGAAACAGGTTCTCACTAAGTTTCTTAGAATCTTGCTTAGTCGCTGAGGCTGTCTTTGAACTCACAATCCTCCTGCTTTAGCCTCCTGAGCTGCTGGGATTACAAGTATGTGCCACCATGCCCAGTCTGAATGAATTATTGTGTACTTACTGGCATCTGTATGTCTTTTTTGGAGAAATGTCTGTTGAGGTC
The DNA here is from genome assembly GCA_025594165.1 of Tamias sibiricus. NCBI lineage: Eukaryota > Metazoa > Chordata > Mammalia > Rodentia > Sciuridae > Tamias > Tamias sibiricus. The sequence goes on along the minus strand of CM046663.1, from coordinate 86,921,030 downwards.
TTTTGCCTGCTTTTGAACAGAGTTGTTTGTCTTTTTGTTGCTGTGTTGTAAGAGTCCTTTGTAAACTGCGTGAGATGGTACATGCCTATAATTCAGTGGCTCTGGAGGCTGAGGCAGGAGAGTTGTGGGTTCAAGGTCAGCCTCAGCACTTAGTGAGGCCCTAAGCAACTCAGCAAGACCTTGTCTCAAAATAAAATATAAAAAGGGTTGTGGCTCAGTGGTTAAGTGCCCCTGGGTTCGATCCCCAGTACAAAAAAAAAAAAAAAAAAAAAAAGAGGTCTTTGTATGTCTTTGTGTATTTTGGATTTTAGGTACTTATTAGACAAATGATTTACAAATATTGTCTTTTCAACTTTCTTGATGGTGTCTTATGAAGTAAAAATGTTATAATTTTGCTAAAGTCCAATTTATCTATTTTTTGTTATTGATGAATGTGCATTTGTTATCATGTTGAGACCATTTCACAGAGATTTGCGCATATGTCTTCCTCTTCCTCTAGGAGTTTCATAGGTTTACCTCTAACATGTATGTCTGTGATTTATTTTAAGTATATGTCTTTACATGTGATATGAGGCAGGAGGACTGTGATATTTTTGTTTTTGGTCTTTATTTTTTCAACAATGAAAATTCCCTGGAAAGAGAAAATTCAAGTGGAAAGAAAAACTCACTACCACCGGCCTTCGCTCATCTCTGCCCCTGACAGCATCTGGCTGGTGTTTGGCTCCTTGCTGCCATGGTCCACCCACCACCCACCACATTCCCCCTCCTCTTGCCCTTTCCCCACCTCCTCCTAGAGGATTTTACACAAGTTATGCACCAGACCTTGGGATCTCTGAGACCCTCAACCGACATCCTCACGGGCCTCTGAGGTGCCCCAAACCCAAACCCAAACTCAGAGGGCAATGTGGAGCTGGTGGTGAGATTCGCTACCTCTGCTTTTTATTCTTGTTAACTTATGACTCAGTCGTGTTGCTTTGAGGCATACTTTGCGCACACCTTTTTAAAAGGCCAAAGTATTTACCTATGGAAGGCCTATGTTGTCTTTCTCAAGACAAATACCAAACGCCATGCTCAGAGTGGGCTGCAGCTTGGCGTCGGCAAGCTTGTGGCTCTGCCCACTTGTACAAGTTTCTTTCTCTTATTCATTGTTTTCAGGTGTCCCTCAGTTTCTACTGGGGTGGCAGAGGCATAGGGAGCCAAGACATTTGCTCCCGGCAGGACAATCTGTGAGTGGAGGAATGGGGTGCATTAGCACTCTCTCTCCAGGGGCCACTGGTGACCACTACGTGATGGGAAGGATCCAGAGGAAAACTGACTGACAACACAACCACTCACTCAAAGTCAGACATTCAGACGCTTGGAAATGTTTAGGCAACCAGAGGGCCTCTCCTTTTCTTTTCCTTTTTCTTCCTTTTTTTTTTTTTTTTTTTTTTTTTAATTTTTAAAGATGTTGATGGACATTTATTTTACTCATTTATTTATATGTGGTGCTGAGAATTGAACCCAGGGCCTCACACATGCTAGGCAAGTGCTCTTACCACTGAGCCACAACCCCAGCCCCGCCTCTCCTTTTCTTTAAGGATATTTGTCATTCTGAAGAGAAACTTCCTGTGCAGTATGTCCAGATTCTGCCTGAAGACCCTGGGCTGGTATATTTAGATTTTTTTAGCCATGAGGAGAAGGATTATTCAAATGCTATCCACCATGCCAGGTGCTGGGATAGGTGACAAGTGTGAGGCATAAGGAGAGATGTATAAATTGCTCCCTGTTGAGCTCTAGGAATTCATCATCCCGTTGTGGTCAGCAGTGAAAGGCCCATAGAATGAGAAGTGAAATAACAGCTGATTCAGCAGAATAGACTGTACAGCCTGGGACTTTGAGGCAGGGGACAGCAATGCCTGCTGGGATGCAGAGGAAGATGGACTGAGGCTGGCCTCTGAAGACCAAGATTTCAATAGGTATAGAGGGGGACAACACCTAGTAGGAAGCTAAAAAATGGGCAAAGGGCATAGGCAGGAACAGTGAGGGAACAGAACGGCAGATGGTAACACAAGACCAAAACACGAGGCCAGAGGGAGCATCCTTGCTTAAGCCAGGAGATGGTCAGAAAGGCAAAGGAGAGTCCAAGGGCAAGGTCATGATCTAGAAGCACAGCGCTAAGGCTGCATTCCACTGGGGAGGAAGGGGTGACGGTGGTGGTGGGATGTGAATTTGCAGTTCAGCTGAAAGGAACCTCTTGAGAAGCTGCCTGGTGCCCTGCTACATCTGGGGAGGCTCCGTCCTCCAGTCAGTGGAGAAGTCCTTGCTCAATCCCACCTGCCCAAGAGCTACTGCCTTTGTCTCTGGAATGGGGGTTCATACGTGGGTTTGGATTTGGGGATTCACAGTCTGGTGCACTGACTCAGAGACCAAATCACCACGGCAGGGTGAGCACTCTGGCCCACCTCCCTTGCAGGTACCTCCTAATTGGTCCCCTTCTACCCTGCCCCTCGAGGACCAGGATGGAGAAGGTGGCTCCTTTCTCCTACTGGTACAAAGTACAGCCCAGAGCAAAGCTGCCCTCTCCCTCTTGCTGTATTTATGTTTTAGACTTCTCTGGGTTAGAGGAGGTAATTAACTGTTTTAGTTTAAAAGCCCTCCTGCTGGGTCCCAGTCTGCGTGGGAGAATCAAAGTAAACAAGCAAAAGGGAAGAGTGTCATCAAAGGACTCTGCACCTACCTTTCTTCATCACGCGCCATTTGCTGCAGGTGCCATGGATCACCCACGCAGGGCAGGGCCAGGCCTTTCATTCTTTTTAAGGGTAAATCAAGAGTGATCGGATCATAATTTAATGAGGCAGTCTTTCCGTGGTTCCACATGTGACCAGATAACAGACTTGTCACCTGTCCCCGGCCCGAGCGATTTTAGAGTGATGATTGCAACAGGTTTTGGCTGATGACTTTCTCTAGTTTTCAAGCCAACTTGAGGTTTATTGCTGGAAACTAATCCAACTTGTTCCCTTCATGTAAATATCAACAATCAATTTTTTAAAAATGCAAAAGGTTTCTTCATTTCTAGGAAAACATCCATTTCCCTGCCGTCACCAAGTTTCAGAGACGAGGGGGTCATTCCCTGCCAGGCTGGCTGAGGTGGGTTATAAACATGTTGCCAGGGAAGACCTCTGTCTATGCCAGCTGCCCCAGCATCACTTGTCTAAGGTGCTGAAAAAGAATCTTGTCTCCTTAAATGGGAGCTTATGAAAATTCACAGATGGAAGTGTCTAGGTCTTGCAATGACACCAGCCAAGCTCACGTTAACTTCAGTGGCTACAGGAGCAAGTCCTTGACTTCTCGTCTTCAGATGAAGCTGGACACAGTGTGGCCTAGCAGCCTCCCCAAACAGGATTCTTCAGATTCATTGGTGCTTTAATTAGTCTTCCTGGCAGCCAGGAATGAAGAAATCAGGTAGTGCAATAAACTCTGTGGTGGCAGAAATTGAACACAAAAGAAGTATTTCTTGCAGGTACATGGAACTGAACTACAATTCTCAAAAGCTGCTTTTAAGGTGGGTAAGTCTTCAAAACTAAAAATGAACAGAATAAATAAATAAATAAAAACTCTCCATGCAAAGTATTGCCAGTTGGGTCCATCTTTGTATATTTTGATTGTCGTGGCTCAAAAATACTATTATTTTGTAGTAGCTGATCATTTATTTTTATTTATTTGTTGTTGCTTGTCTTGCTTCCTAATTATTTCCCAAAGAAAATTGTAACTCAAAAGGCTTTCTTGGCTGGGCGCAGTGGTGCACGCCTGTAATCCCAGCACTTGGGAGGCTGAGGCAGGAGGATCGTGAGTTCAAAGCCAGCCTCAGCATTTGCTAAGGCACTTAGCAACTCAGTGAGACCTTGTCTCTAAATAAAATACAAAAAAGGGCTGGGGATGTGGCCCAGTGGTAGAGTGCAATCCCTGGTACATAGAAAAAAAGCTTTCTTTTTAAAAATAATTATTTTTAGTTGTAGATGGACACTATATCTTTATTTTATTTATTTTTATGTGGTGCGAAGGATTGAGCTCAGTGCCTCAGCATATGAGGCAAGTGCTCTACCACTGAGCTACCACCCCAGCCCAAGGCTTTGTACCTTTTAGCTGGCAATGAAGGGTAGTACTTGTCCATCCTGTTCTTAATTGATTTTACTTTCTTCAAAAATCAACAAGAGCCAGGCGCGGTGGCGCACGTCTGTAATCCCAGCACTTTGGGAGGCTGAGGCAGGAGGATCACGAGTTCAAAGCCAGCCTCAGCAATGGCGAGGCACTCAGTAACTCAGTGAGACCCTGTCTCTAATAAAATACAAAAAAGGTCTGGGGATGTGGCCCAGTGGTCGAGTGCCCCTGAGTTCAATCCCCGTTACCAAAAAAAAAAAAAAAAAAAAAAAAAAAAAAAAAAAAAATCAACAAGAAAAGAAAATACAGGATGGAAAAGCTGAAGGATGGAGAACAATGAGCCCTCAGGACACTTTATTTTGAATGGGCAGGTTGGGAAGGCCTGAGGCCTGCAGTTTGGTGACAGCAGAGGGCTGGACTCCGGGACCCTGGGAGGTAGCAAGAGGTGGGCCACCGTCCTCTGAAGTCAGGTAAGGTGGGGGGAGTTGCAGAGCATGTCATGCCACCCAAGCTCACCAACACTGGGCGCACTGGATCTCCTATAATTAAATATTTTCCTTGAGCAAATGCGAACAAAATAATGGCATGGTTGGCACCGCATTTGATCCTCCTTGCGTTTTCCACCTTTCCCCGTTGCCAGCTCTTCACGTCGCCTTCTCAGCAGTTCCCTTCCTTCGCCGGTGCCAGCCAGGCGCACTGCGCAACCACTTGGGTTTTCTTCCCTCTTTTTGCGCCCAGTAAATTTTCATAAAGTGTTTAACGTGAGAACAAGCAGGTTAATTTCCCGTGCGGTGAGCCAGGCGCCCAGCAACACTGCCGTGTTTTGGCTTCCGAGGCAGAGGCCTCGCCCCAGCAGCGAGGGCTCTTGCCAGAGCCCGCTCGGCACAGGCACCAGGTGTGATGTAGCGGAACAGATTGTGTGGACGCTCCGCGGCCTCGGTGAACCGCGCATCAGAACGAAGCTGGATCCTTTCTGCAAGATGAAGATGAAAGTCTCATGGGCTGGCAGTTCTGCCAGGAAAGGGCTCTGGACATGCAGGAAAGGGGACAGTCATTCCACCTAGCCACATGCCTGGCCTTGGGAACATTAAAGTCCTCCTAGTGCCATCAGCGCTAACCCCTGTCACATCACAGTGCCCGTTAGTCTTCCTCTAATCATAGGCAGCCCAGAAAACCAAGGATTTTCTTTTTAATATATAAGGAGGGTACACACACACACATACACAAAATGGGATTGTAAGGAAATTTTAAAGGTCTTTGAGTCTGGCCTTTCATATTTTTTTTTTTTTTTTTTTGTTTTTTTTTTTTTTTTTTTTTTTTTTTTTTTTTTGTTTTTTTTTTAGTCCTGGTTAAGTGCTTGAACCACGCATGAAAATTTGGTGCACGGGAAGTTCGAATGTCGATTCTTAGGCGTGAGCCTTGTGACAAGGACAGTGCTGCTCGGTCAGACTTTCAGGGAGAAGCCAAGCCTTGCAGCTTCCAGCACAGCCCAGGGATGAGAATGGCCTGTTCCCAAAGGTGACAAGGTAGGTGAGCCTGTGCTGAAAGATGGGGATAATAATGATACCTGACTTCGGAATCAATGAGGATTAAAATAATGTAACACAAGCAGGTAGTGTTAGGTTTTTTAAAAAATACAAGCTCATTAAAGCTGCTTTTTCAAGATGGGGTATACAGATTTAAACTCCCATCTCCTTGTGCCCAACCACGTAGGGTTGGTTGTGAGCTCATATCTACTTGGCCCTGTCTACAGAAGCCCAATGTCCTCACTCCAGAGCTGTGGCCACATTGAGAACAAGGAATGTAGCCTGCAGGTCTGGCGTCTCCAGAGCCCAGCCAAAAGGAAAGTGCAGGGAACTTGCACCCCTTGGCACTGAGGCAGGTCCCTGAAGGGGTCAATCTACTCCCGCATAATGGAAACCAGCCTGTCCATGGGTTGGATTCAGCATATGCTACTCCCATTCACAGCCCCTTGGCATTTGACAGAACAGCAGAACAGGAAGGCCACTGTCACCACTTCTCCCCCTTCTCCCTGGAGCAGGTCATAAAATCTTCATTCCAGAGTCCTTCTTAAACTTGAAGAAAAAGAGTATTCTCATCCTGAAAGACAGACACCAAGGAGAAGCTGAACACACAGGCCTTGGTAAGTCCCACTCCTCTGTCCAGCCAGACTTCTGCATCAAACTCAAGTGTAAAATCCAGTTTCTAATTTCTTTAGACCTTCATTTCTGAAGGCTCCCAGGTTATATAAAACTTATATAAAGTAAATGCATATGCCTTGCTCTTGTTAATCTGTCTTTTATTATAGGTGACTCGGCCCTGAACCCAGTAGTGGGTGAGGAAAGATATTCTTTTGCTCCAGAGCATCATCTAATTGCAGACCTCTTCTTTTGCATGAAATCAGACCTGAAACATCCAGAGTCTACTTTCCTCCACACACTGTAGCCTTCAGGTTGCTGGATTCTTCAGGAATCCAGGTACTTAGTATGCTTTTTTTTTTTTTTTTTTTTTTTTGGTACTGGGGATTGAACTCAGGGGCACTCGACCACTGGGCCACATCCCCAGCCCTTTTTTGTATTTTATTAGAGAAAGGGTCTCACAGAGTTGCTAAGTGCCTCGCCATTGCTGAGGCTGGCTTTGAACTCACAATCCTCCTGCCTCCGCCTTCCAAGTGGTGGGATTACAGGCATGCACCACTGCGCCTGGCTAGTATGCTTTTCATCTCTCAAAAACAAAAACAAAACCCCCAAGACCATACAGAGCAACCTCTTACTGCTTTGTTCCAACTTAGAAACCTAAACTCTCAAATCCTGATCAGTATAGCTGGGCAGGAAAGGAAGGCCACAGGTTGCTGATGGCTACTTACTCACCACAATCTTTGGGTCTATGCTGTCAGTGCAAAATGTGACCATGGTCCATTTTTTTCCTTTGGCTACCTGCTGTTGTTATGGCCCAGAGCAAGGCTGATTTTAAAGATGACCCAACTCTGGTAAGCTGATTTCTCAGGCCTCGTTCAAAATGTTTCAGCCACAAATGCTCCCTTTGGGCTATGAACCAAGAAGGCTGCAGGGAGTGAGAGGTTCTCCACAGTTTTCAGGTTGTCTGCACGTGTAACTGCTTTGAACGGAGGTGGTGGAGGGGTGAATTGTATACAGTGAGTTACAACATTGATTTTATTTATTTGAAGAAAGGAAAGCAAGGGAGGAGTAGGAAATAATGAAAGATACAAGGGAGTATTTATTTCCCTGAAATCTCCTGGTCCCTCTGATCACCTTAGGGGTTCACCTTCTTGCTAAAACCAGATAGGTGAGCTAAGCTCAGAGAGGGTAGGACTGTGATTTGAAGTACTCAGAGTTCCTAACATAAACTGGATACAGAGTAGCTGCCCACCTGGGAATTAAATGCTTATAAGATTAACTGAAGAGTCACACTGGAGTCTGCCCCTCTGCCACCAAAATGAAATGATCCGTCTGTCTGTCTGTCTGTCTGTCTGTCTCTCTCTCTCTCTCTCTCTCTCTCTCTCTCACACACACACACACACACACACACACACACACACACACACAGAGAGAAGTTTTCTCCATGTCTGTTAGGTTCTTGCAGATATAAGTAGATGTCCCATCTTTAGGCATGATGGATTCTTCCTTACTTTCTTATATTTTATAAGCATGGTCAGTAACTTAGGTCCTCGGAAAAGAATCACAGAGAATCAGTCTTGGAGTTGGGAGGGGCCTTTGAAGTTGATATCATGGCTGCTGGACAGTCCTATAAACATCTGAGTCCTGAAAATGCCTGAGACTTCTGTCTTGGAGCACTCATAGTTCAAGCTAACCATTTGTAATTTTTCAGTTTTCCAAAAGAGACTTCATAGTAATACAGGAAGAGTACCACAGTTTTTTTGTTTTGTTTTGGTACCAGGGATTGTATTCAGGGGCACTTGACTACTAAGTCACATCCCCAGCCCTATTTTGTATTTTATTTAGAGACAGGGTCTCACTGAGTTGCTTAGCGTCTCACTTTTGCTGAGGCTGGCTTTGAACTTGCAATACTCCTGCCTCAGACTCCTGAGCTGCTGGGATTATAGACATATGCCACCATGCCCAACAAGTACCACATTTGATGAAGGTCAGTATAGGCATTCTTCCAGAGCTAAAAACATTATACATATAAAACTCAGAATGGGCTGGGTGCAGTGGCGCACACCTGTAATCCCAGCACTTGGGAGGCTGAAGCAGGAGGATTATGAGTGCAAAGCCAGCCTCAGCAATGGCAAGGCACTTAGCAACTCAGTGTCTCTAATAAAATACAAAACAAGGGCTGGGGATATGGCCCAGTGGTCAAGTGCCCCTGAGTTTAAACCCCAGTACCAAAAACAAAAACAAACAAACCAAAACACTCAGAATGTCTTGGGGTGGAGGGAGTGCTTGTTTTTATCTGTCATGACATACACTGCCATAAATGGTGGTATTCCTGAGATAAAATTTCAGAGTGTTTGGAACCTCAGTTTCTAAATCTGCAAGATGAACTCAGAGGTTCTGTCTCCACCATTCTCTGTGTCACTATCCTCTGGTTAGTTGTCTTAAGAGAATCTGCTCTTCCAAACAGTGGAAATGCTCACCTTTGTTACCTCCTTTTGAGTAAAAATGATAACACATTGCTGGCCTAATATTTAAACTTACTATATATTTTATGGTAAAAAAATACAAAATATCTAATGTTTTGAGCATTCTTTTTTTTTAATATTTATTTATTTGCTTTAGTTGTACAAATGCCTTTATTCTTATGTGGTGCTGAGGATCGAACCCAGGCCGCACACGTGCTAGGCGAGCACTCTACCGCTGAGCCACAACCCTGCCCTAATGTTTTGAACATTCTTTAGATTGAAATATAGAAGTTTTCAATCTTTGTCATTTCAGATGAAAATGATGTTTAAAAAGTTAGCTGGAAGTTAATATTTACCTTTATAGCTACATCTAATATACAATTATGAGGCGTATTAAAAAAATAATATAGCTAGGCATGCCTATAATCCCAGAGGCTCAGGAGGCTGAGGCAGGAGGATTGCGAGTTCAAAGCCAGCCTCAGCAAAAGCGAGGTTCTAAGCAACTCAGTGAGACCCTGTCTCTAAATAAAATACAAAATGGGGCTGGGGATGTGGCTTAGTGGTCGAGTGCCTCCGAGTTCAATCCCCAGTAACAAATAATAATAATAATATTAATGTTTAGGGTTGGGGTTATGGCTCAGTGGCAGAGTGCTTGCCTCGAGCATGTGAGGCCCTCAGCACCACATAAAAATAAATAAACAAAATAAAGATATTGTGTCCATGTATAACTAAAAAATATTTTAAAAAAATAATGTTTACCATCTTTAGATGACTTGTATTTTCCTTTTTTTTTTTTTTTTTTGAATATTCTCAAATAACTTTTTTTTTCCTCTGCAGCATTAGGGCTGGAACCCATGGTCTTGCACACACCAAACAAGCACTCCCTCACCAAGCTTCATCTTTATCCTGCTTACTTTCTTTAAATTGTACTGAAGAAGCATTGATATAAAAACATAGGCATTTTGAGAACTTTAAAGCTGTTGAAGAAAGGAGGGCTAATCAGAAATATTGAGTGAAAACTATTTGTAATTTTAAAAAAGCATAGTTCTCATTTATGGTTAAAAACCTGTGTAATGTACCTATTTTAGTATTTAGAAATTGATACCTTTGATCTTGATATTTGGTTTACTTGATCTGATGGGTTTGGGTGGAACTTGGACACAGGGACTTTGAAAGGCTTCCCAGTCAATTCCAAAGAACAGTCAACCTGAGAACCCTGCCCCAAAGGTACATGAACAGATACCTGGCCTGCTGGAAAGCAGCCCCCTACACTCAGGTGAGAAAGGCCTGCTGGGGGAGAGGAAGCAGCAGCCCTTTGGGCTCCTGCCACAAATCCTCAAACAGCCTACTGCCCATCACATCAACCTTCACAAGCTCCCTCCATTTTACCACATGCCATTTCTGTTGACGACACTATTGGCAAATACTGGCAATTTGCTGTCATGATCTTTGCTAGTGGTTGGTGATTTATGCCCTAGTCCTTGGTTTGCTATTCCCGCCTGCACACTGAAGAGAGGAACCTCAGGGAAGCAGAACAAGAAGGAGATCATGTATTGGGAGGCCACTGAGGCCGGCCCTGCATTTCATAGATAAGCAAATGAAGAACTGAAGACATTAAATAATCTCCCCATTAGCTGGGTGACCTGGCATGTGCCTATAATCCCAGCAATTTGGGAGGGTGAGGTAGGAGGACTGCAACTTTGAGGCCGGTCTGGGCAACATAGCAAGAACCCATCTCAAAAAAAGAAAGAAAGAAAAGGATTTTTAAAAAGGACATTGTTTTCTTACCATAAAAAGAATATATTCTCTATATAGTAAATGCATACCTGTATTTTTTTAAATATTTATTTGCTTTAGTTGTACACAATGCCTTTATTGTTATGTGGTGCTGAGGATCGAACCCAGGCCACGCACGTGCTAGGCGAGCGCTCTACCACTGAGCCACAACCCCAGCCCAGCATACCTGTATTTTAACAGATACCTGTAATCCCACATACGGTCACATCAGTTCCAAAGAACAGTCATGACATCACCATTTGGAGTGCTGGAGCAAGGTCAGAACAGTCGAGGGCCACTGCCCCTAAGTCTCAGCCTCCTACTTCCTTTATCCTCTTAATCAATAGTCACTCCACGCTGGTTGAGTCCATTCTTTATCATCTCCATTTGGCTCAGGTCTATGTTTTCCTGGCCCAACCCCCTCAACTATTGCACTGTAATTTCTGGAATGTTACAACCACTCCCTGCAACACCATCCACTCTGTTGGAACTTTTGCTTGGCTGAGTCCTGCTTCCTTTGAGGGGAAGAAAGCCACACTTCCCTGCAAGGAAGGCCAGGAGTAGAGGGAGGCATCATCTTCATACATGTCACTGTCATTCCCCCATACCATCACTCTGCCACACACAGGAGTCCAGGTCCCCCTTTCAATCCCTGCTGTGCTCATCAATGGAAATGTCTCACTATAGCCCAAGGGAAATCCCATCTCATGACCCTAGTGTCTTCCAACACCCACCTTGATGACTTGGTCACGCTTGGGTCTCACCTTTCAGAAAAGTTCCTCACCCCTAAATTCTCAACTCTGAAACCACTCTCTCTGATGCCAGCTCCTCAGCTGCCCCATGTCCTCCCCCTTGTTTGCCTTTTCATATCTTCCAAGTCCTGGCCCGCTGGGAAGTCAGCTTTCTCTGAGTTTCTTGCAATTCTACCACCAAACTTGGACTAACTTGGACTTCATTTTTAACAGTTCCAACTGATACCATCATAGCAAGATTGATTCTTATTCCCTTTCAATTCTCTTTTGCTCATGCCTGGGCCTGGGATTTGGTTTGCTGGAAGGGAGAATACATTCACTGATTTGTTCAACCACTCAAGTGTGTGAAGCCCTGTTGTGGGTGTAAGGGATTTAAAAATGCTCCCTTATTGCAATGACCAGGAATGCAAAAATTCAGTTAGAGAAACATGTATAATGGTACAGACATTGTGTACACAGGGGTGTGGCAGAGATTACTAATGACCTCCAGCACCTTCTTTTAAGTTTGAGCACATACATGGTCTACCTTTCAAACTCTGCATGTCCCAGCCTCACTTGCAGCGAGCATACAAATTATAGACAATGTGGGCTGGAGTTGTGGCTTAGTGGTAGAGCACTTGCATAGCATGTATGAGGCACTGGGTTCGATTCTCAGCACCACATATAAATAAATGAATAAAATAAAGGTTCATCAACATCTAAAAAATTTTTTAAAAATTATAGATGATATTTAATCTTTTTCCTTTTTAAAATATTTATTTATTTTCTTTAGCTGTACACAATGGGTTTATTTGTACGTTGTGCTGAGGATCAAACCCGGGCCGCACACGTGCCAGGAGAGCGCTCTACCGCTGAGTTACAACCCCAGCCCCAGATATTTAATCTCTTAAAAGGAATCCACCTGTCCTCCAATCACACAGGCCAGGACATGGTATGGCAAGCCAGCTTCAGCCACGTAGATAAGGATGATGGAGCACCAAATGAGAAGCAGCTTGGGCCTCTGGGTGCCCTAGAGGAGGAACCTCCCACCCATGCCCGATCACCCATCTATCTGAATTATCGAGTGAAAGAGAAATCAACTTCAGTGTGTGAGCCACTGTAGCTCTAGGTCTTTGGTTGTGGCAGGGTGACCTTTACATAAACACAAGAAGGGGCTAAGCAAGTGCATATGGTAGTGGGGTGACGGTGAGCACGGCGTACAGCAGGGGCAGAAGAGTGTTGAAAGACGCAACAAGGTGAAGGCAGACTCTCAGCTCTCAGTGCTTGGGCATTTTCTTATTGATTTGGAAAATTCCCTTTCTCATTTTTCTGTGTGTGTTGGTTGGTTGGTTGGGTGGGTGGGTGTGTGTGCTCCAACCCTGGAGGAAGAAACAGCAAATGGGACCTGGGTGTGTGTGTAGATTGGTTCCATTTTAGATGTTTGTGGAGGGCCTCGGTAAGTAATGTCTCTTGAGCATCAAATGCTAAGCCAACTGAATAATAAGAGAAACCAATCAGCATATCCCCTTTATTTCTGATAAAAGCTGGGCTGAGGACATGATTGAGTGAATGAGCCATCGGGCTTTCAAATCCTGAGTTCTGGAGTTGGACTAACTTATCCAGCAGGCTGTACAGGACCACATGGTGCCTCATCCTGCAGAGAGGGCCCTTGGGGATCAGGGGATTATGCGCCCTCCGTATGGGCAGCCCACTCCCTTGAAGAAGGAGACAGGAAGTGGCAGCACCAGTTATACCAGGATTGGCATATGGCTGGCAACCCTGGATCAGAGGAAATGTGCATGGAGACAGGGAGAAGCTAGAAGTGCTACTTTAGTGAGGTCCCCTCCTGAAGGAAAGAGACTCCTCACAACCATGTTGAATTTTGAGGATCCTACAGCCCCTCCCCCCCAAGGCCTTATAATTCCATCTCTCATAAGCCCCCCAGAGGGATCAGAATTGAGTCCTTATTCTGGGATAGGACCTACTCTTATGCTCTCCCAGTTGTGGGCTCTCCAGGAGTCCTGGCATGTCCTTCCTGTGAGATAGGGTCACCTCCCAGGCTCCCCTGCTGTCTTCTAGGATGCAGCCTTAGTAGGAATTGCCAATTCCTTGCAAGGTTCTTGTGAGCCTGATGGATTTCCCCATCTTTGTGGAGCATCCTAAGCCACATGATCTTGACAGTGGTCCTAAGGTTGCCCTCCTATGGAACTCTCTGACTTTCCTCTGTCCAACACTGCACTCTCGGCTATGCCTACTTTTCACCAGGCACTGATCCTGCCCCCAAGGAGCAGAGCTCAAAGCACCCAGGTATCCTCATGATAAACATCAGGGCAGCTCTTTCTTGTCACACACCTGATGCTGATGCTGATGCTGATGCTGATGCTCAGGGCTTTGGCAGTGCCAAATGCTTACATGCTCAGGATGGTTTTGTCTGTGAGTATGTGTTAGGGGAGTTGATTATGGGACCTCTGCTTGCAATTCTAATGCCTCACTCATTTATTCAGTGATCCCAATTCACTCGTTTTTAGTTTGTTCTTTTGCACAAATTGGTGGAAAAATAATTTTACTACTTTCCACACTATTATGTAGCTTTGGGGGCAATTCAAAGATTCCAGTATAATGTAACATTTAGGAATTACTTAATCCTCCTTTCCTTTAAACAATAAGAACTGGTGGAATAAAGAAATATAAATTACTCAATGAAAGAACATATGATAATATTTCAAGATCTCTTAAACTTCTCCATTAATATATGATGGTTATATAATGAATTACTGGGGTTCTATTCTTCTCTTTCTCTGTCTTTCATTCATAGATCTTTTTTTGCGGGGGGGGGGGGGGGGGGTACCAGGGATTGAGCCCAGAGGCACTTAACCACTGAGCCACATCCCCTGTCCTTTTTTATGTTTTATTAGAGACAGAGTCTCCATGAGTTGCTTTAGGCCTTGGTAAGTTGCTGAGGCTGGGTTTGAACTTGCTATTCTCCTGCCTCAGCTTCCCGAGTAACTGGGATTATAGGCGTGCACCATTGTGCCTGGCTCCATTCATAGATTTGATCTGACACCTCTGAATTCAACTGGCCTCCACTGGTGATCACATGGAGCCACTATTGACCTTTGTTCCCACTCAATGACCACCAGAAGCCAAGGGTTATTATGATGCACAAGCTCCTAATTTGAAGAGTGATAAATGGCCTGCTTGCCCTGTCCAGTTACGGGAGGAGTTCTTGAGCTCCCTTGGGATATAACTCAGGACCACAGAAGGCTGTCTGCCAATAACATTCCTTTTCAGGTTATTTCTCAGTTTTTATATACATCTGAACACACTGGCTCAGCTCCACCCAAGGTGAGTTTTATAGGCACTTAGCCCCATCATCCTTCCCATTTCCTGACATGACCTGCCTGTATGGTGGTCCTTCCTACTGGCTACCATTTTGTATGTATTTAACAAAATGTTTGTTGAATCAAGTTGAATAATAAGAATGAACAGTAGATGCAAGTGGGTTCTTTTAAGAGATCGTCTGAAGATGTGGAAGGAGAAACAAGTGGTGTGGCCCAGGGTCAAGCACTATGGAAAGGCAGAGCTGCCAGGAAGAATCGAGAGCAAGACCATCCATGGCAACTGCTTTGTTAGCTTTCCTAGTGGAAGTCAACCATCAAAGTGAAGTTGCTCAGATGCTGAAACTGGATTGTGAAAAACAAACAAGAACACAATGTGCTGTTATTTAAAAATCATCCATTTGGAAAGAAATAAATCCAATATTGTCACAAACACTGTAAGCTGTTCATCCTCAATTGTGAGCTAGGAAATTGGTGACCATCATATTCTAAAATTAAAATGAAGGCGATGTTGGAAAACAGTTCTCAAAAGATGTATTGAGACAGAACTCTGAGAACAGGCCAACAAATTCTGGCCAAAAGACCAGATAGTTGACTGTTTGATAAATGCATAATAAGACAGTAGAATTTTATTGATAGTATTGCTAATTGAAGCTGAGATACTCTAAAATGGAGAGGTTAATTAAGAAATGTGGATTTGGTACAAAAACAAAGTTATGCAAACAAAGCCAAGGATGGAGGAATATCAAAATGGAGCCCTATCTCTGATAGTGGGGTGTTTCCTTTTTTGGGGAAAAAAAAAAACTTAAGAAAATGGTGGTTCATTCATAAGATGGCTATTATATCAGGAAAATAATCACTTATTCAACAGAGATCTAATATTCCCATTTACCACATTATTGATAAGCCAGGTGTGCTGATGCATGTTTATAATACCAGCAACTCCAGACACTGAGGCAGAAGGATCACAAGTTTGAGGCCAACCTGGGCAACTTATCAAGACCCTGCCTCAAAATAGAAAGGGCTGGGGATGTAGCTCAGTGGTAGAGTGCTTATCTAGCATGTGTGAGGCCCTGGGTTCCATCCCCAGTACCTCAATAAAAATAATAATGGTAATAAATTACTAATATGTTTCAGGTTAGGGTTCTTTTAGGTTTATTATTAGTAATAATAATAAACCATGAGATCCATAGGAAAAGAGGTATTGGAGCTCCCAATTAATGATATTCATCCTTTGAAATGCACTCAACTGAGGCGGGTTAGTTTCCTAAGTTACCATAACAAATGATCACAAATTTTGCAGTTTAAAACAACAGAAATTTACTCTCTGTTTCAGAGACCATAAATTTGAGATAAAGTTATCAGCACGGCTGAGGTCCCTCCCTGGAGAAGCCTTCCTTCCTCCTCCAGCTTCTGCAGTAGTTGGCAGTCCTTGTGGCCACATCACTCTGAGCTCTGCCTCTGGCTCCTCTATGTGTCTCTTATGAGGCCACTTGCCATTGGGTTTAGGGCCCACCCAGACAGTTCATGATGATCCTTGCCTGCAGATCCTCAACTGCATTTGCAAAGACCCTTTTTCTAGAGAAGGTCACATTCACAGGTTTTAGGGATCAGAGGCTACCATTCAATCTACCACAGGCAGTCTGCTTCACAAACAGTGGAATGAATGATTCCTTAAAGGAACTATTAGAAAGCAGTGTGATAATCAAAGTGAGTTCTCCCTTTCCCATCTCTCTCCTCCCTACTCCATTTAGAGTAAAAGAGCCTGAACTACTTGAGGACTTTGGCAGCATCTCTAGGGGTATCCCTGGAGATAGGGCTTGGGCTGTCACAGACTCACAAGGTAGATGAGTTGGGCAGATCTCAGAGGTAGACTGGGGGCAACCCTAAACTCACACGACTCCTCTGCAACATTCCTGGCCCCAGTGACACCCATACTGCTCAAATGCCAAGCCCACCTTTTTGTTCTTTTTTTCTTTTTTTAGTTGTAGATGGACACAATACCTTTATTTAATTTATTTATATGTGGTACTGAGGATCCAACCCAGGGCCTCACACATGCTAGGTGAACGCTGTACCACTGAGCCACCACCGAACCACCACCCCAGCTCGACCTTTTTGTTCTTGAATACCTCTAATCCTGCATCACATATCCTGGTGCTGTCTGCAGATGTAATCGGCCACCACATTCTTTCTGCACATAAGTGCCCATTCTTTGCCGTTTTGCTGCCACCTCTCCCGGAAGAACACCTCTCAAGGGGAAAGGGAAGATGACACTTCTGAACCACTGCTTTCATGACATGTGTTTCCCACTAAGAATGCTGCCTCTTCCACTGAGGACTAGTAGATGGCTTTCATCATTTAAAGAGGGCATTTTCAGATGTTGGCTAACATCCAGAACCGTAAAATTAGATACTGTTAGGGCTAAAGGCAGGACCGCAATTATCTAGCCATTTTAGAGAGGAGGAAGCACAAGTCCCAGAGACATAAACAAACAGCTGAAGGTCACTCACATTCTGAGGGCTCAGCCAGGACTAGAATGTGAGTCTCCTGGTGCCCATCCAAGCAGCTGTTTACTATATCACGTAGGGTGCAGGATGGACACAAAGCCTGCTCCTGTTAACGTCTGACACACCTCCATGGCCCCATTCAATGAGATCATCACCCCAGTGAATATGGGCAATGATATTCACTGAGTGTGTGCTCTGGGCAGATGAGCTTGCACACTCAGGTGAGTCATGAATACATAGCATCCAAAAGACTGCTGGGCTCTGATCTGCTGCCACATTTGGGAATTGAATGGAACTAAAGTCATCTTGTTCAGCTTTTGATTCTTCACCACGCCCTTAGAAGAAAAGGAAAGTAGTTGGAGCTAAAATCTCCACTTTAAGGGCTCAAAGAAGTGCCCAATGTCATCATTTAAGTCAAAAGCACCTCTTGATCTAGAAAATAAGTCTCCTCACTCCCTTTCTTTTATTCAGCTCTAAAATCAAACAGGAACTCAAGGTCAACATCAACAGCCCCAGTAACAAAAGCTGTATTTATTAAAACCCATTGTCGATCAAATAAAGTATATCTCTTGGGAAGAGGAAAGCCATCAGCTAGCTACTCGCAAATGAGAGAGGCATTTTCTGGTTGACACAGTGACAGAAAAAGACCCAGATGGCAGATCCTCTTGGCATAGACTTATGTGCTCGGGCTGTCTAATATGTTCCTTCACTGCATCAATTCTTCTCCTATCAGAACCATCACGGAAGTTTGCTTCTGTCCAAAGATGATGAAAACCTTTTTGTTTTCATCTGTGATATTCTTACCTTCCTCCTCTGGTGCTGGGATTGCCTGGAGGAGCTGACTAAAAATGACCTGGATGGTTTGGTGAAAATCTTCAAGCTCTGTCCTCTGACAGATCCCACATGACCCTTCCTAGTGAACAGAAAAGAGGCCTAGGCTTTGGTGGAGCACGTTACCTTGTCCGAACCTGATGCCTGACGAAGATTCAGAATTTATTTTAAAACAGGTTTGTGGCATGTTGGACGGAGCATGTTGCAGTACTGCTGGCTGCAGAGTGAGTCCCGCGGGCTCGCCGCCCTGTCTTCCTTCATGAGGAATCCCTGCCAATCTAGGATCTGTGAACTGCTTCTGCCAGCGAATCTCTAATTTAGCATATGTAC
Source organism: Tamias sibiricus (assembly GCA_025594165.1). Classification (NCBI taxonomy): domain Eukaryota; kingdom Metazoa; phylum Chordata; class Mammalia; order Rodentia; family Sciuridae; genus Tamias; species Tamias sibiricus. Next base: position 86,902,771 of record CM046663.1, on the reverse strand, counting down.
AAAGCCAATTTTTGGACACCATGATAGAGCCTGGCACCTCTGCAGCCCTCCATATTTGCAATGTTCACAGTGAAATAATGAGTAACTAGCACGATAGAAAAAAAATACGACATGAAAAGGCTTTCTAAATTCACAGATAAATTGTCTATGTATTATATATGTGTATGTGTCTCCCTCCTGCTTTTCCAACATAAACTTCCCCCATGCCTTTCCTTGTAGTTATTTCATTTAGATTTTCAATCTGGGATGCATTTAGCAAAAGCCAACACTGACAAAGATAAAATCCTGCTCCCCACTGAGAACATCTGATTTTTAAAATGTAGAAATGTTGCTCTTTACAAAATAGGACATTTCCTTTTTAATTAGCTTCAAAATACACCCAAATAATTTGCAACTAGGAAATGATAACCATTTTAGAGTACTTAACAGTAATTCCCGTGCATGCAAACCAATTTGATGGGAAGCCCAAGCTAATGAAACCTTTATTTTTGAGCTTAAAAATTGGGCTGCTTCAGTGGGGATAGTTGTCACTGCTATGAGAAAATTGACCTCTTAGGTTTGTTGGTGAGGGATTTGAATCATGTCTTCATCCATGTCTGAGGTATGTTTGTCAGAACATTTGGAAACAATTGTTAATTGAATCTCCAGTGTGCTCATCCATCTTTGCTGAAAATGGGGGTCTGTCTCTCTCCCTTCCACAGATTTGTTGCCAATCTCTTCAAAAAGAGATAGCCATGGAAGCTCTATGGAATCGCTTCATGCCATCTTTGAAAATAAACACATTTATTGTGTTCACCCACCTACCATCTGCTGGTCCTGAGTCCCCAGAGGGGCATTCAGCAGGAGGAGCATTTTGACTTTTTCCTGCATATAAATGAAATAACATCTCTGAATTAAGGGAGGGGGGTATACAATTTTCTGATGTCTACTTCTTCCAATGCATGGCTCCGTGGCAATGGCTAACTTCTTGGCTACTTTGGTAGGTGAGATCCCTTCCGTCCCTCCCAGGTGAGCTCTCTCTAGTAGGTGTGCTAGGGATGAGTGAGGCCTCCCAAACCATACCAACCCTTACATTTAAGGCTTCTCTTGGTAGAAAGTGGTCACCCGAGCCCTGCATGTAAAACTATAAATATTTCAGGCACTTGGCTGATGGCAAGCTTTGCACGGTATGCAGAAGCCAGGCTTGATGGCCCTGCCCTGGCGTGGGGCTCCCCAGGTGGCAGGGGCTGAGAGCGGGCAGTGCAGTTGGCAGGAGGTGGAAGTGCATGCCTCCAGTCATTCTGAGTAGCCCCTGGGCTGATTAGCGACGAGAGCTGACAGGCTCCTGAGGGGAGGGCCTGTCCAGTTTCTTTCCGTAGCAGGGATGACGGACCATGCATGGGGTCCTGAGGCAAGGACTGGGGGTGTTGTGTGTGACTGTGGCTACCTTCCTCATCAACAAAACCACACTCGTGGTCTCTTTGGAGGATTACCATTAAGGGATGCCTGATGGCATAAGGCGCCGGGTTCTCCTCACCCCTCAGGGGCTCTGCCCAAGCCAGACAGAAGGGCAGGGCAGCAGCACCAGGAGTCAGAGAGGGGGATCGATATGTGTATATGGAACACAGTCACGGACAATTGAAGAGGCTCACACGTCACCCTGCAGGGAACTGCTTCAAACTGAAGTCTCTGGTAAATGACTCACGGAACCCACACCCTGACTAAGTCTGCCTGGGGATGGCCAGAGGTGACGTTTGTGACATTTGTGATTCAGTGTTAAGAGTGAATAGAATGTATGTAAAGGATTCCAGAAATGGCCCTGAAAATAAAAACAGCTGCTTAAACAAGGAGGAATTTGTCATTCCTGAGAGATCTTGGAAGCCAGAAAAATGAGACAACTACTTTTTCAAATTTCATGTGGAAGGAAAGACAAATTCATTGCCACATACAGCCTACAGTTTGAGTTCCACTGCCACAGCACCCTGAGACAATGCCTAACTCATCCACACATTGAGATTTCTTATTGATGGGCATGTGTTCACACAGGCGACAGAGTTGGTACAGTCTTGAGAACCAAGACAAAGAGTAGAATGTTTTAAACTTCTGACTTTTGATGAGGTAAAATTGGTCAAGATTTAAAAAGATAAACATGTACTTTGGTTTTATAAAAGCCTAGTAGATTTCAAGAAAATCAGAGTTGGATTATAAGTTGGAATTCATTTACATGGTTTGTTGTTCCAGGACTGCAGCTGATTTTCCTGGTGAAAAGAAAATATTTCATGGCCAGGACTCCATATGTTGGGTTGTAACAGAGTCAAAGAAAAAGGTAACCTCTAGACAAGAGTAGTAGCATTGGTCAAGGCCCTCCAGGAGAGACAGTGAGATACATAGACAGACTTATTTTAAGCAGGGAATGCTCACAAGCTGGAACTCAGGCAGGACTTGATGTAGTCTGCAGGCAGAATTTTTTCTCCAAGAAGCCCCATTTGGGCTTGCAGGGCCTTCATCTGACTAGATAAAGCCCACCCCATTATGGGGAATAATCTTCCATACATAAAATCAACTGACTGTGGGTGTTAACCCTACCTACAAAATATTTTCCCAGCAACGTCTAAGTTTATGTTTGATTAACAAAGTGGGTACAATACTCTAGCCAAGTTAGCACCGAAAACTGACCATAACAGTTGCTTTCTTCCAAAGTGTAAAAAAATAATAGAAGTCTTTGGTCTGTGAAGATTCTGGTCCTCTCACCTGTGGAGGAGTCCCGTGAGCTGCTCTCCCAAGATGTGCCATGATATACTGGTGATCTAAGGTTTATTGTCTGCAGAGGTCTCTTGAGCCCTCTATGTGGAGGGTGAGCAGAAGGGGGACTGGTGAACAAAGCAAAATGGAGGGGAGGAAGACCCACCTACTTTATGATTTCCATTCTGGTTCTGCCAGTGTCTTTGAGGCACTTATTCCAAATACAGCAAGTAGATGAATGGTGATCTGTGGGGCCCACAGGGTTCCTGGCCCTTTCTCTCCATCATTCCTGTTCTCCAATGGTCACTACATGTGTCTTCCAACATGCTGTGCTGTCAGTGTGGGGGTGAACCTCATGGATCAAGATCACCAATGAGCTGTATTGGACCAACAGGTCATGGACATTCTCATCCTAGAGAAACATAAGCTTCCTTCCCCGCCAAACCTTTCCATTCACAATTTTCACATTTATGGAATTCTTTAAACAACACATCATCTGTCATATAAAAGAGGACTAAGCCAAAGATCTCAGAATACAAACATATCATTTGATCCTTATCTCCAAAGTCAGCTAGTAATAAATAACATTTACATGGTGCCTTATCATTGATAAAGTGCCTTCACATATTTTTATCCTTGCAGCCACCTTGGGAGGCTGAGGTAGTCCCCCATTAACAGATGATGGCTCTAAGGCTCAGAGGGGGGGAAGTGACTTTCCTGTGTCATCCAGCCCGCAGACCGCTGAGCAGGGACTGAACTGTGCTGATCTTCTGCCCCAGCTCCACCCTGGGCTACCTAGATGCCTCCAGGGCTTGTTGCTGGTGACCAGCTCAACCTCTCAAACCTTAGTTTATGGATTAGCATAAATGTGGCTAGACTCTGCCCATCCAATAAATCATAAGTGATTCTCTGCTGATGGAAAAGCATTGTTGAAGGCAGTGTTCCCACACATGGACAGGCACCCCCTCTTCCTCTTCCCTGCCTGTCAGGGAAGCTCCACCAGAAATGCAGAAGGCCTCTGCACGACAAAGAGGCCTGGGTAGGAGACTGTGAGCAGCAGGATGTGAGTCTCTCCTATAAAGTGAGGACTTGCATCCCAACAAATAATAAGGAAGAAAGGTGATTTCCTCAGCTGATCATCACTGGCCACGCCACCTCTGGACTAAACACTTCTGCTCCATTTGACATTCTTAGTCTGGCATGTTTTAATGAAATTAGAGATGCAGAGGATAGTTTTTTGACGGAGTCAGGAGGCAGCACAGCTAGAAGGCAAGCCAGCTCTAAACTCATGCAGGCTGAAAGAAGAAAAGAGAAAGCAAGAGGGTGAGCATGTGTGCTCACGTATGTTGTGTATGTGTGTGAGTGTGTATGAGTGTGAGAGTGTGCGTATGTATAAATGAAGGAAGATGAAAGTGATAGAAATGGGAAGGCGGGGCTGGGTGATACTGATTAATTAGACTTTAAGATCTTGGCAGCAAGAGGTGTGTTTATAAACAGTCTTCACTAAAACATACCTTTCCAACTATTAACTCTGTTATTTGCCAGAAATAGTCTCTGATCTAATTATTCTGAACTTGTTTCAATAGGAAAGTGGGAAGAGAAAATACTAATAAGTGAACATAACCATTCTTGTGCTATAATATGTATCCCTCCTCAGAGGTTAACATTTCCAATGCCCAACTAATGATGTGAGGCCAATACAAACAATTTGCAAAAGCAAATTGGGGGGATATTAGTCAGAAAGCTTTCAAGCTAGTAGTTAAGAAAAATTGGACTAAATACATAAGAAATAACAAAATCCTAAACATTAGTAGCATGCATATGCCAAGCCACCAGGAATCCAACTAGTTTTTCTCTTGGGATTTAAATCTAGAAATGTTTGATCTATAAGGATAGAATAAATTCTTTTTCAGACATGCCAAATCTTTTTTTTTTTTTAAATTATCTCCCATATATTCTTTCTGAGGCAGTGACTAGAGGATGTATTCCATTAAACTGAGGGAAATAAATCGGGAAAGAAAAAAAAAACGAAATCTAATAAACAAAAGCTCCAACTCAGATATTAGGCCAGAGGACTTCCCCAGACGAAAGGAAAAGAAACTACCAAATAACAATTTTGTGGGCAACCAGTTCAAATTGCAGCAAGGGATGAGAATTTGAGGGGGGGAAATAGAATCTATAGGTGACTTGATGTATTTTAAGACACTTTCTACCTCCACTGGAGAGTTGGAATTGGCCCAGTGATAGATACATAGAAATAAAGTGAACTCAATAGACGAATAGAAAAACAGATACATCAAGACAATGAAATATGATTCAGCAGTAAAAAGAAATGAGCTATTAAAAACACAGAAGAGCCGGGCGCGGTGGCGCACGCCTGTAATCCCAGCACTTTGGGAGGCTGAGGCAGGAGGATCGCGAGTTCAAAGCCAGCCTCAGCAATGGTGAGGCACTTAGCAACTCAGTGAGACCCTGTCTCTAATAAAATACAAAAAAAAAAAAAGGGCTGGGGATGTGGCCCAGTGGTCGAGTGCCCCTGAGTTCAATCCCTGGTACCAAAAAAAAAAAAAAAAAAAAAAAAAACACAGAAGAACTTGTGTACGTTATTAAGGTAAAAGAAACTATTCTGAAAATGCTGTACATGGTATGATTCCAACAATGTAACATGAAAAAGGCAAAATTGCGGAAACCAATGTTTGCCAGAGGCTCATGGGAGCAAAGGTATATTTTTAGGGCTGAATGTCAATTCTAGGTTTCCCCAATTCCTTAGTACTTTGGCACACAGTTGTTTTTTGGGAAGGCCATATTTTTTAGGCAATGTATATTAAAGATGAAACTATCCTGTATAATACTTATCTATACAAAATAATATGCATTCATTAAAACTTGCAAACTGTACAAAACTAAGAGTGAATTCTAATGTAAACTATGGACTTGAGTTAATAAAAAATGTTTAAATAAATAAATCTAAGGCAATTATTAACTTTAGCAAAAATAAGAAAGCAAATATAATCAATAAAGTATATGGATCAGTTGTGAAAGTAGTTATATACTTAGGTTAAATAAAGTGAATATTAATATAATTATGTATACATATTCATATACATGGAGGATGGGGTGGGGTAAAAGGGTAAGAGAGCTCAATCCTTATAGAAGAAAGTCAGTAGATAATAACCTCAAATGAAAAAAAAATTAAGAACTACATATATAATCAGACTATCTATAAAAATGGAGGTAAACAGCAATAAAGCTAAAAGAGTTGAAAATTCTTTCTTCTAGAGGATAAGACTTGGGGAGGACCAGGGAAGGTTGATTTTCTTTATAAGCCTTACTATAACAGAAAGGAGACCCTTAAATTTGCTAGGTTTCCCAAATTTGTGTTTTGATGCACAGTTATTTATTGGGAAGACAATATTTAATAAGGCCAGAGCTATTAGTTCTCTCTGAGCACATGGCCCATAACTTATTCTTTTTTTTTAATATTTATTTATTTGCTTTAGTTGTACACAATGCAATGCATTTATATTTATGTGGTGCTGAGGATTGAACCTGGGCCACGCACGTGCTAGGCTAGCGCTCTACCGCTGAACCACAACCCCAGGCCCTTATTCTTTATTTCACTGAAAATCTGTGCCACCTGGGTGCAGTGGGGCATGCCTGTAATCCCAGCAACTTGGGAGGCTGAGGCAGGAAGATCACTAGTTCAAAGCCAGCACCAGTAACTTAGTGAGGCCCTAAGCAACTTAGCAAGACACTGTCTTAAAATAAAACTTAAAAGAGCTGTGAATGTGTCTCAATGGTTAAGCACCCCAGGGTTCAATCCTTGATACCAAAAAAAAAAAAAAAAAAAAAAAAGTACCATTTGTCCCAATGGAAACTGAACTACAGCCTGTGGAAAGGATCAGCACAAGTCCATAACTACCACTGAGGAAACAGCCAAAGTTCCTAAGGCCCCCTGGAATGATCTGTGGTTGTGTTGCACTTGATCTTGTTCAGCATGGCTCTTGTAAGTCACCACGCCTGCCCCTGCCAATGCACCAAACACCAACTCAGGGGGAGTTCAGCTTTCACAAGTTGGCGTCAGCTGTACTTCTGAGCCATTTCTTTAATTTCTTTCATGACTTTGAGCCTGTCTATTTTAAGCCTCCTAGCCACCCGCCCCGCTGTTGTGCTTTCCTGTTTAAATTCTAACCTCCTACTTGAACTGGGTGGTGTGACTACTGTTATTTATTGCTACATAATACACCACCTCAAAACTTCATGGCTTAAAGTCATAACCATTTTATTTTGCCACGATGCTATGGGTCAGAATTTGTGCTGCTCACAAAAGGTCAGTTATCTGGTGACTTGACTAGAGCTGGATGATCTAAGATGGCCCTACTCACTTGTCTGATGTTGGTGCAGGTTGTCACAGGGATGTGGGTCTGAATAGGAGAGCCTAGGGTCCTTCCTAAGGTGGCAGAACTCTTCCTGAAAGAGCTGGGCATGGTGGCACACGCCTGTAATCCCAGGACTTGGGAGGCTGAGGCAGGAGGACCGTGAGTTCAAAGCCAGCCTCAGCAATTGCTAAGGCACTTAGCAACTCAGTGAGACTCTGTCTCTAAATAAAATACAAAAAAAGGGCTGGGGATGTGGCCCAATGGTCAAGCGCCCCTGAGTTCAATCCCTGGTACCAAAAAAAAAAAAAAAAAAAAAAAAAAAAAAAAAAAAAAAAGAAAGAAAAGAAAAGAAAAAGAAATGCCTCATTCAAGTCCTAATGTGTTTTAGTTGACCAGGGCAAGTCACATGCTCAGCTTAGAATCAATTCAGGGAACAACCTCACAAAAGAATGGAACTGAGATACATGAATCATTGAAGATTACCAAAGTCCTCTTCATTGTTATACTCTGGGTTCCTGCTTGATCTCTGGTTGGAAGTCCTCAGTGAGTACTAGACATCTTTCCGGAAGTGGATGTGCTCTTTTGTTCCCAAATAGAATGTAAACTCACTAGGACTTTATTTTTTATTCTTTTAGAACCCAAGCATGGAAGCATGGAAGAAAACAAGTGATGTGCTTCTACAAAAGGAACCAGGTCCTCCTTAGTTTGGACTCAATACCACTGGGCTTGGCCAGACCCAGGACGCCTGGGGACTACATGTATGGCAGTGCCTTGGTGCAGTCTTGCAACACATGTGAAAATTCCTTGGCTGTGCCCTCACAAAGAGCAAGAAGCCAGATTTACCATTAAAAAGAAGAAAATTTAAGATATCTTTGTCTAGCCAGGCATGGTGGCACACACCTGTAATCCCAGCGGCTTGGGAGGCTGAGGCAGGATTATCGTGAGTTCAAAGCCAGCCTCAGCAACTTAACGAGGCACTAAACAACTCAGTGAAACCCTGTCTCTAAATAAAATGCAAAAAGGGCTGGGGATGTGACTCAGTGGTTAAGTGACCCTGGGTTCAATCCCTAGTACCAAAAAAAAAAAAAAAAAAGATATCCTTGTCTAACAATGGGAGCAATTTTGGATAAATTAATATACCGCTATTTATTTATTTATTCACTGAATAATATGAATTAAGCTAACTCATGCCAGGTACTGTTAAGTGAATTCTTATTCACACGAAACATAAATGTCTTTGCCTGCATAACATGCAAACTGTGTTGGAATTTGGATCCAGATGGTAAAGTCAGGGTACAAGTTTCTGTAGGTTGTTGTAGTGACTAGTCCAATGATGTATTATTAGTCTTGTATTAAGATTGAGACTATCAAGCAACCTGACAGTGATCCCTGGAGATGGTTCATGACAAAAGGAACGAACACAGCTGTTCACAGGTGAGTACCGCTGGATGTGCATTCTGTGTGTGGCAGGGCAAAGCGAACCCTGCAGTATGGAAGCTGTACACAGTCTGCAGCTGTGATGAGCTTCTAGTGATTTTTTTCCATTTCTATTATTCTGTTACCACTGTTTCATTCTTGTCTGTGCAGTAAGGACAAGATTTCACACACGTGGGCACGTACAAAAACGATGGCAGCAACTAACTGGGAACAAATATTTAATACATGCACATCGGATAGAGCACTAATTTCTAGAATATATAAAGAACTCAAAAAACTTGACACCAAAAAAACAAATAATCCAATCGATAAATGGGCTAAGGAATTGAAAAGACACTTCTCAGAAGAAGATACACAATTAATCAACAAATACATGAAAAAATGCTCAATATCACTGGCAATTAGAGAAATGCAAATCAAAACTACTCTAAGATTTCATTTTACTCCAGTCAGAATGGCAGCTATCAAGAACACAAACAACAATAAATGTTGGAGAGGATGTGGGGAAAAAAGGCACACTCATACATTGCTGGTGGGACTGCAAAATGGTACAACCATTATGGAAAGCAGTATGGAGATTTCTTGGGAAAATGGTAATGGAACCACCCTATGACCCAGCCATCCCACTCCTGGGTCTATTCCCAAAGGACTTAAAAACAGCATATTACAGTGACACAGCCACTTCAATGTTTATAGCAGCACAATTCACAATAACTAGGTTGTGGAACCAACCTAGATGTCCCTCGGTAGATGAGTGGATAAAGAAAATGTGGTATATATACACAATGGAATTTTACTCAGCAATAAAAGAGAATAAAATAATGACATTCGCTGGTAAATGGATGAAGTTGGAGAATATAATGCTAAGTGAAATCAGTCAATCTCAAAAATCCAAATACCGAATGTTTCCTCTGATATAAGGAGGCCGGTTCACAGTATTGGTGGGTCGGGGTACATAGGAGGATTAGAGGAACACTATAATGGTCAAAGGGAAGGGAGGGGAGGGGAGGGAGCAAGGGGGGGTGGAAAGAAAAAGTGGTTGAATAAGATGGATATCATTATTCTAAATGCATGATTGAAGACTTGAATGCTACGAATATACTTTGTATACAAACTGTTTTGTGTAAAAAGATGCTCTATATGTGTAGTATGAACTGTAATACATAATATTACTATAAATAAAAATTAAAAAAGAAAAAACGATGGCAGCGACTCTAAGCGTAAGTGCTTCCCCCAGGTCTTTAGTGCCTGGTTGGCCCACGTGCGGGAGTGGCTTCATGCTTAGGTGCCTCGCCACGCCACCCGACAAGGAAACCTGCCCTTCAACCTCTCAGTCTGTGCAGCAGCAGCTCCTTCATCCTGTGCTAAGGAACAGACACGGCTGCCTCTGTGAGTTATACCTCAGAAGGGATGCAGCGGGAGGGTCAGACCCTTGGGAGAGCTCACTTGGGTCAGGTCTGCCTTAGGGAAGCTGAGATTCTCTACAATCAGCAGCCACTGAGTAAACAGGTAGAATTTTATAGGTGTGTATCTAATTTAAATTTTATGTGTTGATTTGAGTGGGCCAAAGGATGCCCCTGCAGCTGGTAAAACATTTTTTCTAGGTGTGTTTGTGAGGGAGTAAAAAAGATCTTCCTTCATCACAGTGGCTAGGAAGCATCGGATCTGTTGGAGACCTGAATAGAATGAACAGGTGAGTACAACAAAATGGGCACATTCTCTCCTCTCTCTCCCTCTTCTTGAGTTGGGACAGCCATCTTCTGCCAGGGTACATCAAATCTTCTGATTGCCAGACCTTCAGACTGGGAGACTCATACCAGTGGCCCTGCTGGTTCTCAGGCTTTGGGACTCAAAATAAATTACATCGCTGGCTTCTCCAGATCCCTAATTCCCACAGTAAGTCCCCCTCTCATACATCTGTACATCCTATTGGCTGTTTCTCCAGAGAACCTGGACTAATACCATGTCTATATACTTGCAATAATAACAATACAGGTACCTTGCTTTAGTAGGTGGTGAGGGTCTGTTACATTTTTGTAACTTAAATTATACCTTAGAAACACTAGGGGAACTCAGTATTTAAAAGTCCCACTATACAGTCTTTGAATTTTTTTTTTTTTTGATATGTTGTATTTTTTCTCAAAGCAGGGCATGACAACAGCATCCCACAACAATTCTAGACAATATGATATATCAGCATGATGGAATATTAAGCAGTCACTAACATTTATAACTATGAAGACGGTGACCATGTGGAAAAATGCTCTGGTGTGATAAGGGGGAAAGAGCTAAATATAAAATTATATTGAAGGCTGGGCGTGGTGGCACGCGCCTGTAATCCCAGCACTTTGGGAGGCTGAGGCAGGAGGATTGCGAGTTCAAAGCCAGCCTCAGCAATGGCGAGGCACTTAGCAACTCAGTGAGACCCTGTCTCTAAATAAAATACAAAAAAGGGCTGGGGATATGGCCCAGTGGTCGAGTGCCCCTGAGTTCCATCCCTGGTACCAAAAAAAAAAAAAAAAATTATATTGAAGCTCACTACAGCTAGGTCAAAATGCCTAGGCTGGAAAATAACATGGAATCTGGAAAGCATATTACACACATCATATTTCAATCTCAAGTGGATTAAATGGAGCTTTGTAAAAAGCAAAGCCCACCTTACAGCTATAGAAACTGAAAAGGTTCAAACAATTTCACAACATGTTTTGCTACAGCAATTTGAGCAGCTGTAGCAGAGAAACCCCACAATTATAGAGAGTCAACACAACACAATAGTAGTGCCTCTTCGTTCATGTCAAATCCATGGCTGTTGGTGTGTTGGTGTGTTGGTGTGTGTGTGTGTGTGTGTGTGTGTGATCTACCCCAGGCAGTCTTTAGGGACCCAGGCTGCCAGTGGCTGTACCATCTTTACCCATGAGTCCTAAGGTCAGTCTATTAGCCATCAGCCCAAGGACAGAGAAAGAACAGAGAGAATGAAAAATTATGAAGAAAGAACACAGAGGGCTGGGGCTGGGGCTCAGTGGTAGTGCACTTTCCTGGCATGTGTGAGGCACTGGGTTTGATTCTCAGCACCACATATAAATAAATAAAATAAAGGTCTATCAACAACTAAAAAAATATTAAAAAGAAAGAAAGAACACAGAGTGGAAAGTTTGTATGCATCAGGGCTGGAAGTAGTACACATTACTTCCACCCACATTTTTTTGGCCAAAACATAATCAACATATAATGCAAATGAGGCTAGGAAATATAATCTGTACGCCAGGAGGAAGAAGTGGTTTTCATGACAAGCTGGATGATCTCACAGCTGACCACAATAAGTAAGGCGAGAATTGGAATCCAGATCTTTTGACTTTAACTTAGCGCTTAAATTTTCAATCTTCTCTTAATTGTGTTTTCTCTCTCTCTCTCTCACACACACACACACCTTAACATACACATGCACACTGAAGATAAAAAAATGTATGAAAATTTAGCTGGGCATGGCGGCGCACGCCTGTAATCCCAGCACTTGGGAGGCTAAGGCAGGAGGATCGCAAGTTCAAAGCCAGCCTCAGCAATGGCGAGGCACTTAGCAACTCAGTGAGACCCTGTCTCTAAATAAAATACTAACAAGGGCTGGGGATATGGCCCAGTGGTCAAGTGCCCCTGAATTCAATCCCTGGTACCAAAAAAGAAAGTATGAAAATTTAAACACAAAGACTTCTACTTCTAAGGATGGTCAACATACAATCTATTAATTTTTTTTAGGAAACATAATCTCAATGAAAATTATTGCTATGAAGGAAATAGCTATCAGGAATAAATCCAGTTTCTGGAACAACAGAATTTGGCTAAGAGCTGACTTGTCTGAAACAGAATGAGCAAATGCCTACATCATTCCATGACCCTTATTCATATTTCCATTGTTGCTTGCATCTTTGACTAAGCATTCTTCCATTATTAGCAGGTAAGAGAAAAATAAAATCCCACCTGTGGCACGCACTCAGACCCCATTCCACTTCTCAGGAAATCTCAGTCAGAAGCACTAGAAAGGACTTGACATGTTTTTCTTCTTGTCTCAAGTCTATTCAGGCTGCTATAACAAAATGCCACAGCCTGAGCATCTTATAAACAACAGATATTACTTCCCACAGTCCTAGAGGTTAGGAAATCAAAGATCAAGGCAATAGTAGGTCTGGGGTTGGTGAAAACCCACTTTCTGGTTCATAGATGGTGCCTTTTTGCTCTGTAGGCACCTGGAAGCAGGGGCAAAGGAGCTCTTAGGAGCCTCTCTTAGAAGAGCACTAATCTCATCATGAAGACTCCACCCTTGTGACCCAATCACCTCTCAAAGGCCTCACCTCCAAATACCATCACACTGGGTATGAGGTTTCAACACATGAATTTTGGGAGTGCACAAACATTCAGACCATAGCCAGGCCTGTTTTACTAGGCCCACTGCCTAACTTTTTGGGTCCTAAGACAACTACCTATTTTCAGAGCAATTCAGCCCTGGTCACAGCCAGTAAAAGTAAGGACTTAATCATTGGGAGCCATTTTTAAACAAAAAGACCCTAAGGAGCATACTAAAATACTATTTGGGGACAGGCTTCAGCATCTTGGAAAATAGATATGTCTCAAGTTTGGTATTTTGAGGTCAAATGATCTCATTCGGTGAACAAATCAGTTCAAACAACAAGTTCCCAAACCTTATTGGTCCTTCATGAGAGTAGTTTATAATAAAATCTAAGTTACAGACCTCTCTCTCCTATAGAGAGATGTTCCTTTATTTGTCAGCTCTGACAAATAAACTCTCTTGTGTATCTCTGCCTGGTCTCCGTCTTTCATTTCTCACCCGCAAGTTACCCTGCTTTCTTACTTTCAGTCGCCATTTAGAAACTTATGGCTTGAAGGCTTTTTCTGGCAGTGGCACTATGAGCAGCTTTGAAAGTGAAATCATGGAGGCTTAGAATAGGTCCCATGGGCCAGGCGGACATGATGGCACACTCCTGTAATGCCAGTGGCTTGGGAGGCTGAGGTAGGAGGATTGCAAGTTCAAAGCCAGCCTCTGCAACTTAGGGAGGTCCTATGCAACACAGTAGACCCTATCTAAAAAAAAAAAAAAAAAAAGTCTGGGGATGTACCTTAGTGTTTAAGAGACTCTGAGTTCCATCTCCAATTAAAAAAAAAAAAAAAAATCTAAGTTACAATCAGAGCTTAGATTGGACAATGCTATTTTGTATGTCTGTCCTCTACCAAGACCAGCCAATGTAATGCCCTTGCTGTTTGGTAGTTGGGGAATAATGAGCCAATCATTACCAACACAATCACTCCCTACGTTGTCTGAGTAGAACTCAGAAGCCATTGCAGGAAGTATGGACAACTGCACCTGTATGAAACATGGCCAGACTGCTCTGCCCCGACAGGTCTTCCCCAAACTTTTTATGGGTCTGTCCATCCTTTTTGTTCCCACCAACCCCACTCACAATCCGGACACGTCTGCCCCACAGGCCGTCCACATGCCACAGGCTGCCTGCAGAGTTTTGGCCCCTCCTGGGACTGTGAACTCCAAGCTGCTGTTCTTGGAAACACAGCTCCTCAGGACTGTTCCATAAAGTGATCCTGACTGTCCATCCTCAGGACTGTTCCATTAACTGATCCTGAAGTGCCCCACCACTGTGAGTGATGGGGCCTGAAGTGCCACCCAATGGATTGAACAGCTCTTGAACGTGTGCTTAAAGAAAACCATAATGTTTATGAAATGAGAAGAAAGGACGTGACATTATAAAGGCTGCTGTCAGAATTCCTCAGAAGAAAACCTTTTTTAAAAAAAATGTTATTTTGGGCTAGGGGTATAGCTCAGGAGTAGACTGCCTGCTCAGCAAGCTCAAGGCTCTGGTTTTGATCCCCAGCCCCCCCCACACAATTATTTTAATCATCACCTTCCATATATTTAGTATCGAAAAACTAGGGTAGAAAGAACTATCTTTTGTTCAGTTAAAAAAAAAAAAAATCCTGTGCTGGACTAGGTGGCACAAGCCTGTGATCCCAGTGGCTTGGGAGGCTGAGGCAGGAGGATCACGAATTCAAACTCAGCCTCAGCAACAGTGAGACACTAAACAACTCAGTGAGACCCTGTCTCTGAATAAAATACAAAATAGGACTGGGGATGTGGCTCAGTGTGGCTGAGTTCAATTCCTGTACCATAAATAAATAAATAAATAAATCCCTGTACCATAAATAAATAAATAAATAAATAAACAAATAAACAAAACCTGTGTGGGCCATTTGCTAATGGAAAGACAGCCCTTAGGTAAGAATGGGTTGAAATAAGAAACAGAGAAAACCAAAATAAAGTAGTTAGAAGGGGAGGCTCTAGCAGTTTGAGCAGAAAGGAGAGTAGGTGGGACCTTGGTCCATGGCAATGGCCCATGACTGTTTGCATCTTGAGTGGTTTATAGTGTTACAATTGACTCCCAGAGGCTGGCCAACTAGGAGACAGTGAACAAGCTGATGTTTGATTCACAGGAAAGCCATACTGAGCACTTACTTTGTGCCAGGCACAGTTGAGGAAATTGAGGCTGAAGTCAGACACCCAGTAAGTCAGCAGCAGAGGCAGAGCCTAAATCTAAGTCTGACTGATTCCTCAGCCCATCCTGTCAATCACCAGAGCATACTGCCCCACTAACACTGAAGATTGTAGTAACAAGCTACTGAGCAGAAGCAATTTGGAGTTTACTAATTAAGGGCAATAAAAGCATTCCAGAAATGCAAAGTACTAAATATATACTGGCATTACTGTTCTTGTACTTGACCACTGACATTTGAAGACAGCACTATCATCTAAAATGGAAGTGTGACAGCCAGCAAGAGCTTATTAATGTCAGATGCAAGTGATATGGTTAAACACTCATATTTGCATTCCACTGGATATTTATATTCTGAGAATAGAAATATCCAGTCCCTCTCAAGCATGGGACCCCCATTAGGATCAGGATCATTTGCAAATCCAGAAGAAAATACAGCTGTATCACTTCATCTTCTCTCTGAGACAATAAGAAGAAAAGTGGTTCACCATTTTGGTGCTGAATATTAAAGCAGAAATCATGGCGCCTCTAGCACTCCTGATTCAAAAAGAAGAAATTATAGCCTTTCATTCTCCTAGCAGGATGTAACTAAGATTTGGATGAGCGAACAGATGCGTGCAAAAATCAGCCACACGCATAGAAAACATTCATTTTCACAATCTGGTGAATCTGCTAGGTATGCATGAAATGGAGCCAAATCGATTTCAGCAGAATGCGGTGTCACAGCCTTGGCACAACAGGGACCCTCCTCAGTCTCACTCGTCACCAGGCTGTTGCCATTCGAGTCCTGGGTAGACTGAATGCCCAGCCACCCGAGGACCTGCCAGTAGCTCCATAACTGGTGGCATGAGTCACCGGACTCCAGTTGGAGCAGCTTATGTTATTTCCATCCCTCAGTGAGGGTCCAAAGCACGTGATTATCCTTCCTTGTCCCATTGCATGGGGAAAGAGTCCACCTTTGAGCTTCTTGCTACCTGATCCCTTACCCCCCACCCTTTCACATTCAGTTTATGGAACCCGAAATCTAAAAACTGGAAATGTGCATAGCTATTACCCTGTCCAAATCACTCATTTCATGGATGAAATCTAAGAAGAAGAAACTCTTGTCCAAGGCCATGTAAGCAACTAATTATGACCAGGCCCCTTCTGATCACTAAACCCATGCTTTGTGTGTACACGTGTTTGTGTGTGTGTGTTGCTTGGGATCATTCCCAGGGCTTCACACATGTGAAGCACATACTCTACTGCTGAGCTATGCCCCCCCAAGCCCATACTTTTTCTCACCACATGCTATTTCCATTGAAATCTGTGCTCAGACTGTACAAAAGGGAATTTCTGCAATTTCCTAATTCTAAACATCTATGTCTATGAAATAGTTATAGTGCAAAGGGCTCTACTGAGTCTTCTCCAGGATTTCTTGTTTTTCTATTACTCCATAAGTCCTCAAACCCATAATAATACAAGTTTACAGCCAGGCACAGTGGCACCTGCCTGTAATCCCAGTGATTTAGGAGGCTGAGGCAGAAGGATCTCGAGTTCAAACCCAAACTTAGCAACTTGGCAGGGCCTTAAACAACTCAAGTGAGACCCTGTAATAAAATATAAAAAAAGGGCTGGGAATGTGGCTTGGTGGTTAAACACCCCTGGGTTCAATCCCTAGTACCAAACAAACAAACAAAATAAATAAAAACAAGCTTATAATCCCCTTAAGGGCAAATGTGTTTGGGAATTAAGAATGGTCTAGACTTGCTGGGTAGGGTGGCGCATGCCTGTAGTCCCAGCCACTTGGAAGGCTGAGACAGAAAGATCACAAGTTTGAGGCCAGCCTAGGCAACTAAGCAAGACCCCATCTCAATTTTTTTTTTTTTTTTTTTTTTTTTTTTTTTTGTGGCACCAGGGGTTGAACTCAGGGGCACTTGACCACTGGGCCACATCCCCAGCCCTTTTTTGTATTTTTTATTTAGAGACAGGGTCTCACTGAGTTGCTAAGTGCCTCGCCATTGCTGAGGCTGGCTTTGAACTCTTGATCCTCCTGCCTCAGCCTCCCAAAGTGCTGGGATTACAGGCGTGCGCCACTGCGCCCGGCTTCCCATCTCAAAATTTAAAAAAATAGAAAGGGCTGGGATATAGCTCAGTGGTAGAGTACCCCTGGGTTCAAGTTTCTAGTAATATGCGCATGCATACACACACATATACCAAGAAAGAAAAGAGAAATAAATAAAAATAATGGTCTGGATTTTAGGAAGGTAAAATGGTACCTGGACAATCTATTTTATATCCTCCCTCCCTGAAACCTGGGACAAATACAAGAATAACCACACCAAGGGGATGAGGTCAATAGTCTCACATCAATTTAACTCAAGTTCTGTTGCTAAGGGA
This sequence comes from Tamias sibiricus, assembly GCA_025594165.1. Classification (NCBI taxonomy): domain Eukaryota; kingdom Metazoa; phylum Chordata; class Mammalia; order Rodentia; family Sciuridae; genus Tamias; species Tamias sibiricus. The sequence goes on along the minus strand of CM046663.1, from coordinate 86,885,286 downwards.
AGTCAACTGAAAACTTATGCTAAAATTTTTCATTTTCTCACATTTTGGACTTTGGAATTGTGGACAAAGGACTATGGATTCACACCTCTGTATTCATACAAGAGGCTTGAAACATACCATGGACAAGTTTTATAGCATCACTTTGTCAATAAAATGGTGCTTTTCCACTAGAATCCTCTGGTTGACAATTCTGTTTCTCTGTAGACGTTGATTATTCCTGTTCCCTCTCAGTTATATCCCAGATAACAGAATGGTATAGTCCCCAGGGAACTCGGGTCCAGGGGCTGAGTGCCTTGTCTGTTTTGTGGATGTTTTATAAAACAGATCCAGCCAGGACCACCAGAGGAGCAGGCTGCTTTAGGAGGCAGCTGGGAGGTCGTGTGGGGATGACAGTGGCACCTGTGCCCTGGGCATCAGTAAAAGCAGAGCAAAGAGCTCTTGCCCCAGGTCCCCAATGGGCAACTGATCTCGCCTGCCATTTCTGGGCTTTCTCTAGCTCCAACTGCTTCTCAGCTTCCTCTTTCTCCTCAGTTGGGCAGGTTTCCAGAGCTGTCAGATTTTCTTCTGCCCAAGTTAACAGGGACATTGATTTTGGAGGAAGGGAGGCCCTTCCTCCCACCCCTGTCCTTGCCTGGCTCCTGGCTGAGCCACACCAGCGCTGTGGCATTGTCCAGTTTTATTAGTACTGCCTGGCTGAGGCCTCCCTTCCCAGGTGGCCCTGGTGTTTCCAGCCCCCCTCCACTTGGCATGTTGACATGCATTTTTGGTCTCCCAGGGAGAGCCTGCTTACCTGGATAATGGGCACTTGACCCCCTGGTTCCCAAAGTGGGCTTCTGTACCACAGCAGGGTTTGCATCTGTTTTCATTGTCTTCTAGACTGTCGGTGGGAGGGAGTCTCATAAATGTGACCTTGCTTGGCTGGCTTGAGGACTGATGGAAATCGGGTCACTTTGGGGGTTCTAATGGGCCTGGATGTAGTGGTCTTAGAGTTGCACAAGAGAGTCTATTGCACTCGTGGAGGAGGCTCTGTGCCCCTTCAGCCCTGGAATGTGGCCCTTCAGAAATTATTCATCTAGTGCAGAATCACAGGCACCTGTTTCTTTGAGGAATTTCCCCATAAGGACAGGAAGATGGAGTTTCACATAGAAAACTGCAAAGGTCTTGTAAGAGAAAGGACCCATGATTGCCTTTTGAAGTAAACAGTGTGAGTATGTTTGTAGGAGCAGGAAGGAAAGAAGGAAGGAAAGGGAATTCTATCTCAGACATCATCTGCCATCGTCTTCCCTCCCCATTTCTCACTGACCGCTGTGATAGCCTGCACTTGGCCTCCCCATCCATGCTCACTCAACCCCAATCCATTGCTCTGCCCCCAGGATGACATGTTTAAGGCACATTTTCCTGCTTCTTAAAAGCCTGAGTGTCCTTTCACTACCTTACATCTAAAATCCTTACTGTCCCTGGTCCTGTACCATCTAGCTGGTACCTACCTCTCTGGCCTTGTTGTGTACCCCTGGGCTCTGGACACTCCAGCCAGATTGCTCCTGTCATAGTTCTTTTAAAGTGCCAAGCTTCTTGTTGCCCCTGGGCCTTTGCACATACCTCTCCCTCTACTCCCTCCCTGTCTGATGTCCCTCTGCAGCTTATACTTAGTCTAGTTACCTTCTGTCCATCCCTCAGATCTTAGTTCAAATGTCCTCTCCACAGGGACTCCTCTGCAGCCTGGAGTCTCATTCTTCGCTCTCTGGGCACCTATACTTTGTCTTCTCCATCAAACACAATTCACAACTTAAATGTACTTTCAGTGGCTGTTGGACTGATGTCTGTTTCACCGGCCACAAGCACTGTGAGACCAAGCACTGCACTTACTCTGCCCACCACTGTCACCTCCAAAGACAATGAGTACCTCACGTTGGCAGATAGTGGGTGCTTGATGGTTATTCGATGAGCTACCGAGTTCTTCTGACTTTACCAACAGTGTCACTCCTCTGTACTAAGAGAACTCCTGCCACTCCAGTGTGGAAGGGAAATGTCTACAAAGGCCTGGGCATGGGGTGTTCTTGAGAGTCTGGGGCCTACCAGTCCAAATGAGTGAGCTGACATCCCCACCCCCTTGGCTTCTTGTTTCTCCCTGCGGCTCCCATGGGCCCCCTTTGATGGCAGACTGGCATGTCTTCCCTGAGTTTTCATGTTGGCCAAGAGGAACATGCCACATTGGTGCTAATGTCAGTAAACTCCGAGGCTGCCAAGGAGAGCAGCAAGCGGGGGCCAAGAGGAAGCCGGCGGGGCCTTCAACACACAAGCCTTGGAAGTCATCTCATTACCAGAGGCGCCAGCCGCCACACCCTGGCTGGAGGGGCATAATTGCTGAAAACAGCTAATCACTAACAGCGTGACAGCCAAGGGCCTACAGCCATCCCTTTCTTCACTTCGGATCTGTCCCCCCACAGGGGAAAGGTGCCAAAAGAGGAAGCGAGGCATGAAGACACAGCTCCTGCCTCACAGATAGGAAATGTCTTCCCCCAGCTTTCACATGAGACTTGGGGAGTCCTCTCTTTATTTATTGCCAAGCTTGACATTTTGACGCTTCTGTCCAAACGAAGTGCCTCTGGACTTCAGAGCCGTGATCTTGAGCTTAGCACAGTGGAGGATGGTTTTCCAAGTGAAAGGAGCCTCACAGCAGTGACACTGTACTTTCAAGAGACTGAGCAGACTGGGCACCCACCATGTGGACACCACAAGCAAGCTTCCACAGGAGAGCAAATAAACAACAGGCCTCGTCATTTCTTCATTAAATTATGTTTATTATAAAAGTATTTATGATATTCATTAAAATAAGTGATGGCTTCATCTACCAAATGTCCAAATAGATATCAAGATAGAAGGTGTCCCAGGTCTCTGGGGAATGTGCATGTACAAAATTAACAAGCATGGCACCTGGGTAAATTCAAGCATATTTTCCTTCCTAATCCGCCTCCCTCGACCATCTGTCAAGCGTCCTTTGTGTGCCTCAAGCTTCAGTGGATGCTCAGGATACAAACGTGCCTGTGGCCTCAAGGAGCTTATGTGCTGGTAGAAAAGCCCACAAATGAATTGATAACTGTGCTTTGGGGTAGAAAGTACGAGGGCCGGTGCCATCAGTGTGCAGTTTTGATGTCTGAGGTGAGATTTTGTGCACAGAAAAGATGGAAAGTATGTACCTTTAGTTTTCAAATTAACAATAAATTAATTAAAACGATCAATTCAAAAATCCATCTTCTGCTGAGTGCCATGGAGCATGCCTGTTATCTCAGCAACTGGGAGACTGAGGTAGAATGATTGTAAGACCGCGTCTCTAAAAATTAAAAGAGCTGGGGATATAGCTCAGTAGTAGAGCACTCTGGGTTTAATCTTCAGTACCACACCAAAAAAAAAAAAAAAAAAAAAAAAATCCATGTTTCTAAGGACTTTGTGTGCCACCTGTAATCTTCTATTTATTAAAAATTTGATTAATTCAAGTTGAATAGGTTTAAACAGGTCTCACTCAGTACTATTTACAACTTTATTAAATTTCCTTAAATGTTCAAAACTATATTTATGAATTTAATATATTCATTTTCTTTTTAAGTCCTTCAAATGCTTGATCTAATAAGCAAAATCTCCCAGATACTTCATGAGTGCTGTAAATTACTGACACAAACTCTGGGCATTGGGGTGGCTTACAGGACAGGGATCCTTCCCAGCACCCAGAGGTCCAGGCCACTGTCCTCTGCCCAGATGATACAGAGCCCTGTCATGCATACTGCAAACACCAGGGCCTTCAAGGGCTGACCTATCTGACACAGTCGGTTTTCTCCAGCCTACATCACAGCCTAAACTAATTCTTTCCTCTGCTTTGAGTTATACACGTGTCCTCTCTTTTCTCATATTCTGGGTTAGATCTCAATTACTGTTTTTTCTTTTTAAAAAATATTTGTATTGAGGCAAAATATTTCTAAAATAAAATTTACCATTTTAAGCATTTTTTTTTTCTTTTTTTGTACCAGGGATTGAACTCAAGGGTGTTAACTGTGGATCCTATCCCCAGCCCTTTTTAATTTTGAGACAGGGTCTTGCTAGACAGACCCACTTAATTCCTGAGGCTGGCTTCACACCTGTAATCCTCCTGCCTCAGCCTCCTCAGCTGTTGGGATTACAGGTGTGGGCCACCACACCCTGCCATTTTAAGCATTTTTAGTGTGGCATTAAATACATTCACATCACCATCATCCACTTTTGGGACATTTCTCATCTTCCCAAACAGAAAATTTGGACTCGTTTAATGAGATAACTCACTGTGTCCCCTCCCCCCAGCCTCTAGAAATCATCGTGCTACTTTCTGTCTCTATGAATTTGACTACTATCTAGTGACCTCACATAAGTGGAATCACATAGCACTTATCTTTTTGTGACTGGCTTATTTATTTCATCTAACATAATGTCTTTGAGGTCCACCCCTGTTGTAGCATGGGTCAGGAAGAACAGTCCAGAATACACATGCCACGTTTTATTTATCCATTCATCCACTGATGGACACTCGGGCATCTTCCCCATTTGGCTATTATAAATAATGCTGCAGTGAACATGGGCACTCCGGATCCCAGCTCTTCTAGATAGCCGAATGCCGCCCGGTGGATTCTGGTGGATTCTGCATCTGATCAGACCTTCGGTGACTTAGCCATGCGCATGCCAGGGCCAACCAAGTCCATAAGAAAGCAGAAAGTGCCTACCAAGTACTAGATGCTGTAAAGATGGGAACTGGCCTTTCTGCCCCCTCTGCTATGTCTAAGAAGAAAACAGTGAGGTGGGTTTTGCAACTGCAGCACGGGATCAGTCACAGGATGAGCAGTGGAGTCTGAACTGGCCAGAGGCTGACAAGGAGGCCACTTTCTTCTTGACTATACTTGTAAATGGGGTGACTCGAACTCAACAATCCTGAGTGAACACCAGCTTTAACTGGGGTAGCTAAAATGGGGCTCAGTACAACCTTCCAAAGCTGCAAACCACTGTTGACTATTGTCCACATAACAAGAATATAGATATAGACACCTGGAGTGAAAACACAGTTTAGTCTGACCAGATCGTAACCACGTGTGCACAAAATCCACTGCTTTTATCTCTGACTCTCAACAATGCAACCACCAACTGGTAAGGGGTAATGCAAGAGAAGATTAAGAATATGATAAAGGAGAATATGATAAAGAAAAGGAGGGGGAGGAAATTACTAGAACAACTCTAAGTAATAATAATGATATCTAATATTTACTGAACATATTCTGTGTGCCAGGCACTGTGCTACAATGGGGTCCACATATATTATCTCACTTTATAATAATAAGTGATTATTATGATGCAGTAATAATAATGATAGGACTATTATTGTTCCTGTGTTGAAAGCAAAAATCTGTGGGTTGGGGTTGTGGCTCAGTGGTAGAGCGGTCATCTAGCACCTGCGTGGCCCTGGGTTCGATCCTCAGCATCATGTAAAAATAAATAAATAAAATAAAGGTATTGTGTCCAACTACAACTAAAGAATAAATTTTTTTTAAAAAAAGAAAGCAGGGGCTGGGGTTGTGGCTCAGCAGCAGAGCACTTGCCTCGCACGTGCGCGGCCCAGGTTAGATCCTCAGCACCACGTAAACATAAATGCATTGCATTGTGTACAACTAAAGTAAATAAATAAATATTTAAAAACAAAAAAAGAAAGCAGAAATCTGAGACTTAGTGAAATAAAATATAATTTGCCCAAGGTCAAGGAAGTAACAAAGGGAGAGACTAAATCTATCTTTGTTTCTGGAAACTTGAATATTAATTACAGTGCTTATAGTGCAATATGATTAAAATTATCCAATAGCTAACTGGAAAAAGGGTGTAAAAACACAAAATATATGTGGAAACACACTTACTAAACACATGAAAACCATACGATTTGTTTTTGTATGTCTGGTACTGGGTATTGAACCCAGGCATACTGTTCCATTGGAGCTACATATCTCCATGGTAGATACATCTCCAGCCTTTTAAATTTTTTATTTTATTTACGTTTTGGGTACCAGGGATTGAACCCAGGGGCGCTTAACCACTGAGCCACATCCTCAGACTTTTTTTTTTTTTTTTTTAAGAGACAGGGCAGGGTCTCCCTGAGTTGCTCAGGGCCGCACTAAATTAATGAGGCTGGCTTTAAACTTGCAATCTTCTCATCTCAGCCTCCCAAGCCACTGGGATTACAGGTGTGCCCCACTGCACTAGGCTCTTTTTTTTTATCTCTCTTATTTTTTAATTTTGAGAGAGGGTCTTGCTAAGTTCCCCAGGCTGGACTTGAACTTGTGATCCTCCTACCTCAGCTTCCTACACTGCACCACCAGGCCCAGGAATGCTTTTAAATCAAAGCAACAAAATATAATTTTACATACATAGAAAAGTAAAACAGAGTTAAATGTAATGCCTAATGTGTAGATATTGGCATATTAAAATATTGCTGTTGAAAACAAATTATCAATCTCTGAAAAATAATGTTTTATGTATCCTTTTTGTAAAACGCTTTGTCAATATATAACAAAAGCCATAAAAAAATGTTTCTACCCATTGGTATGGTAATCTAATCCTACAAATATATTCTACAGAAGTAAGATCCAAGAAGAAAAAGATATTCACAAAGCTCTGTATTGTTAAAATTATCAATTTTAGATTATAACTATAAAATTACAGTGAAAATCTGGAGACAATATGTATTCAGCAGTACAGGAATGGTTAACTGAATTGAAGCAACACCATTTGATGTATATTATATATCTGTTAAAATAATAAATACAAAGATTCTTGTAGCAATTTAAAAAGAACAATATATTAATGCAGTCATGTAAAAATTATGGCTGCAAAGAGATCAAGACTGGAAAAAAATAGGGAAGTATTAGAATGAATTTTGTGTGAAATTGGTACATTCAGAATGATTCCTTTCCTTTTAAAGATTTTCTATATTGATGTTAAAAGCAATGAAAATTAAAAATTTTAAGTACCTGACAAGACTTGTCTATAAAAATAAGGACACCTGCTGGGCTGTTTTGATGATTAAATAAGTTAATGGATGCAAAAGCACCTGGAAATAACTCCTGCAGGCACCGCGTAGTGCCTCCCTGGTGCCCTCTCCTCCTCACCCTTCCTCCTCCCAGCTCTAGTGTCCTGAAGGGGCAGGATCAACACTGGGCACATTGTTGTGTGGAAGTTTCCCATCTGGACCTCTCTCTCAGCAGGAGTGTTTACTTCACCTTGTATTGCTTTTATTCATGACTTGCAGAGCTCAACAGGTTCTGGACACATACTTTCTGATTCTCTCATCAAAATAAACTTGCTCTTTTATCCTTGGTTAATATGTAGTTTTTAAAAGCACATGGTGGGGGGCTAGGGTTGTAGCTCAAGGGTAGAACACTTGCCTAGCACGTGTGAGGCCCTAGATTTGATCCTCAGCACCACATAAAATTAAATAAATAAAGGTATTATGTCTATCTACAACTTTAAAAAAAATTTTTTTTAAAAAGCATATGGTGGGTTGGGAGTTGTGGCTCAGTGGTAGAGCATTTGCCTAGCATATATGAGACCCTGGGTTCAATTCCCAGCATCACCAAAATAGTATGGCAATTCCTTAAAATAATAAATTAACTCTGTAATCCCAGCACTTGGGATGCTGAGGCAGGAGGATAGAAAGTTCAAAGCCAGCCTCAGCAATGGCGAGGCACTTAGCAACTCAGTGAGACCCTGTCTCTAATAAAATATAAAAAAGGGCTGGGGATGTGGCCCAGTGGTCGAGTGCCCCTGCATTCAATCCCCAGTACCAAAAAAATAATAATAAATTAACATGTGATCTAACAATTCCAGCAAAGGTATTGAAAACAGGGACTCAAACAGATAACCTGTGTATCCATGTTCACAGCAACACTCTTCCGAGTGGCCAAAAGGCAGAAGCAGCCCAGGTATGCCAATCAGCTTTCCATCACTTAACACTGAGATCATCATTCATAAAGAGAAAAGGTTTCTTTTGGCTCATGGTTTTAGCAGCTCCAGACCTTGTTTGCTTTGGGCCTGTGATGTACACATCGTGGCAGAAGCACGTGGTGGAGCCAGACCATTTACCTCACCACCAAGAAGCAAAGAAAAGGATGGGGAGGGGTCTGGAATCTCCCCAGCCCCTTCAAGGGCACCCACCCAGCAATGATCCTAGGACCTCCCATAGGCCCACCTCTCAAAGGCTGCACCACTCTAGGAGCCTCTGGGGGACATACAAGAACCAAACTATAGCACCAAATGTCCCTAGACAGATGAATAAACAAATGAAATATGGTTTTGCATACAATGGAAATTATTAAGCCTTAAAAAGGAAGAAAATTCTGAAACCTGATACAACATGGATGAATCTTGTGGACATTATGCTAAGTAAAAAAAAAAGTCCCTGCACACTGAGGCAAGGACGAAACACTCAGCAATGTGAGGGTTACACCCTGTCTCTAAATAAAATATGGGAAACCCAGTGGTCGAGTGCCCCTGAGTTCAATCCCCGGTACCACAAAAAAAAAAAAAAAAAAAAAGTGGGCAAAACTGTGTGGTTCATTTTATAGAACAACCCATGCAAAAAGTGAAAAGTAGAATGGTGGTTACCATGGGGCACCGTGTTGTTCAATGGGCACAGAGTTCCTGTCTGGGAAGATGAAAATGCTCTGGAGACGGATGGTGATGATGGTTGCCCCCAAATTGCCACTAAACTGTAAAGTTAAAATCAGTTAACAGATTTTTTGCTGCCCAGACGCGGAGCGAGAGGCTGAGGGAATCGGAGACGCTATCCACTTCCATCCGTCGGCAGACCCTTCCGGAGCCGCTGCCGCTATGGATGATCGGGAGGATCTGGTGTATCAGGCGAAGCTGGCTGAGCAGGCTGAGCGATACGACGAAATGGTGGAATCAATGAAGAAAGTAGCAGGGATGGATGTGGAGCTGACAGCTGAAGAAAGAAACCTCCTATCTGTTGCATATAAAAATGTGATTGGAGCCAAAAGAGCTTCCTGGAGAATAATCAGCAGCATTGAACAGAAAGAAGAAAACAAGGGAGGAGAAGACAAACTAAAAATGATTCGGGAATATCGGCAAACGGTTGAGACCGAGCTAAAGTTAATCTGTTGTGACATTCTGGATGTACTGGACAAACACCTCATTCCAGCAGCTAACACTGGCGAGTCCAAGGTTTTCTATTATAAAATGAAAGGGGACTACCACAGGTATCTGGCTGAATTTGCCACAGGAAATGACAGGAAGGAGGCTGCAGAGAACAGCCTAGTGGCTTATAAAGCTGCTAGTGATATTGCAATGACAGAACTTCCACCAACGCACCCTATTCGTTTAGGTCTTGCTCTCAATTTTTCTGTATTCTACTATGAAATTCTTAATTCCCCTGACCATGCCTGCAGGTTGGCAAAAGCAGCTTTTAATGATGCAATTGCAGAACTGGATACACTGAGTGAAGAAAGCTATAAGGACTCTACACTTATGATGGAGTTGTTACATGATAACCTGACACTATGGACTTCAGACATGCAGGGTGATGGTGAAGAGCAGAATAAAGAAGCGCTGCAGGATGTGGAAGATGAAAATCAGTGAGACATAAAAGCCAACAAGAGAAACCATCTCTGACCACCCCACTCCTCCCTGTCCCACCCCTTGGAAGTTCCCCATTGTCACTGAGAACCACCAAATCTGACTTTTACATTTGGTTTCAGAATTTAGGTTCCTGCCCTGTTCCCCCCCCCCCCTTTTTTGTTTTTGTTTTAAACCATTTTCAAAAGTTCTTAAAGGCAAGAGTGAATTTCTGTGGATTTACTGGTCCCAGCTTTTAGGTTCTTTAAGACACTAACAGGACTGCATAGAGGTTTTTTCAGCATTACTGTATTGTCTTTGTGCCAGAAGTGGCAAGATCACCATTAGAAATGGAAATTATATTTGAAAGCCATTAGACTTCTAGGTGATGCATCAGAGAGATTGATCACACTTTAGAGGCATATGTGGTATCATTTTTTTTCCTTTTTCTAATTGTTTGAATTTTATACCAATGTTTAAACTTAATTGGGTGTTAGCTTGAGGTGGTTAAAAAGTTGTTTTGGGGGGAGGTTTGTTGTTATGGTTTTGCTGTAAAAAGTGTTTCAAATTGTGCTGAAATGTTGCTGAAAAGCGTGGTGCTGGTAACAGTTCAACAATCCATGGCTGCTCATTCTTGCCTACTTTTACTCTCCCTCTGAAGCAGGTTAGCATTGAAGGTGGTATGGAGAAGCCTGCATGCATGTTCAATTCTTTGTTTCTTCTCCTTCCCTTTTCCCCTGCCTCCTGTACCCTCCTTCGCTCGCTCAACCTCTTTTGTTCAGTATGTGTAACTTGAAGCTAATTTGTACTACTGGATATCTGACTGGAGCCACAGATACAGAATCTGTATTGTTCTTACTGAAACACAGCATGGAATTAACATTAAACTTAAATAAAACAAACCTAAATTAAAAATGCCCAAAAAAAAAATCAGTTAACACGAGGAAAAAAAAAAAAAAAAAACCTGTTAACATGGTATGTTTTGCTGGGGCTAGGGCTCAATGTAGAGCACTTGCCTAGCATGTTCCATCCCCAGCACTACAAAAAATAATAAATTTTATGTTATGTGTATTTTACCACAATTTTTAAAAAGGTATGTAGTTTTAATATAGTATTCCTCTCTCCCAGGTAATGTACTAACAACTTACCAAGTACTTCCTGGAGGCAATAGCTGGGGTGAAAGATGAAGAAAATGTGGAAATTTCAAGTGTCATGTCAGGCCAGACAGAAAACCTAAAGGTCAAGTAGCCTTTAGTTCTCTAAGAACTGCACTGTAGCTACACAAATCCCACTTCTCTGCCCACAAGTAAGGCTCACTCTGGTCACCAAGGGAGCATAGAAAAAGCAGAGGTGAAAGGTGGGCTTGGGGAATAGGGTGAGTACTACTTTGTGGCAGTAGTACTCCAAGAAAAAGGACAGAGGGCTCTGGGAGTTTAGCTCAGTGGTAGAGAGCTTGCCTAAGTGTGTGAGGACCTGGCTTCCATCCCTAGCACCACCAAAAACAAACAAAACAGGAAGAGGGAAGTCAGAAAAACAATAACCAATGTCTGCAAAGAACACAAGTATGATGGATAGTTCAATGCCAAATCCAGACCTTTGCAAGAACTGTTGGAAGTCATTTGGCTCCAGCTCCTGCCAGGGGCACTTCCGGAAAACCAGATGGTGGGGTGGGTTCTACTATCTGATGAGACTCTCACTCTCTGCCATCTATGCTCTGCGAATTCTTGGGCAGTTCTTTTTCCTCCTGAGTGAAAATTTACATCTGAATCTGTCACTTGGGGCTGGGAACGTGCCCTCAGCCCACCCTCTACAGCAGCTTAGAACAATTTCAATCCCTCTTCTCTGTGAAAATTTTTTTCCTGGTTCCAAGTCTTTTCCTGATCAGTATCTTAAACTGTTCCTTGTCCTCTGGTCCATGGCTTCAAGACATGAACTCCAGTTTTCAGACATGGGTGGCCAGTACTTGTACCTTTGTTTAGCCTGATACTGTTCTGTAAGTAGGGCTGATGCAGAGCCCCACTGTGCTTAGGCCTGTGAATGTGCCTGACTCTCACACTAAACTCCAAGTTCCTGGACAGTTCATGTTCAAAGGATCTGGGAGTTTATTCATTTTATTGTTGATTAGTCAACATGTGAAATATCTCCTACATGGAAAAGACATAACATTTGTTGAACATGTGAAATATCTCCCACATGAAAAGGAAATAACATTTGTTGAGTACTTAATCTGTTTTGGTACTCTGGGTCATGTTTTACATGTGTATTTTTCATTTAAAGCACACATCAACCTAACCTCCAGGGTGATAGTGTTAGGAGGTGGGATCTTGGGAGGTTTAAGTCATGAGGGTAGAGCCCTCATGAATGGATTAGTGCCATTATAAAAAGAGACAAGACACACACACACAAAAAAAGACAGTTTTGTTGGGGCTGGGGCTATGATTCAGCGGTAGTGTTCATCTCACATGTGTGAGACCCTGGGTTTGATCCTCAGCACCACATAAATAAAATAAAGGTACTGTGTCCACTTGCAACTAATAAAATATATTTTTTTAAAAAAGACAGTTTTGGGCTGGGGATATAGCTCAGTTGGTAGAGTGCTTGCTTCACATGCACAAGGCTCCGGGTTCAATCCCCAGCACCACCACAAAAAAAAAAAAAAAAGAGAGAGAGAGAGGGAGAGAGACAAGAGAGGGAAGAGGGCTGGGGTTGTGGCTCAGTGACAGAGCGCTCACCTCACACATGCGCGGCCCGGGTTTGATTCTCAGCACCACATAAACATAAAATGCATTGCACTGTGTACAACTAAAGTAAATAAATAAATATTTAAAAAAAAAAAAAAAAAGAGAGAGAGAGAGGGAAGAGGTCTCTTTCCTGGCCATGTGAATATTCACAAGAAGGCCCCTTGCAAACCAAGAAGAGAGTCTTCCCCAGCAATGGGCCAGATCCTTGAAGTTCCTAGCCTTCAGAATTGTGAGAAGTAAGTTCTTTAAACTATCCAATCTATATTGTTATATCAGCCCAAACAGACCACCACAAAGATTATAAGTAAATTCCAATGGTTTGTGTTCTCTTATTAGGTGTTTCTATGAATTGTCATATTTGCTTCTGATTTCAAGCCTCAGCATATGTGGAAAATAAGAATACAAACTGAAAGAGAAGAGGCACAGCTGCTTCCTCACAGAATTTGGCAAACAAAGCACATGAAGTCTATTTCATTTTTCCAAGAAACATTCTATTTGGAATAGCAGTAAATTTCACTTCAGGGAAAACACTTCCTTTTCCAAAATTTTTGGCTCTTCCCAAATTAATCAATAATCATCAGATGTAGCATTCAGGCTGATGAAAAAAATCCAACCTAGGTGCAGTGGCACACACCTGTAATCCCAGTGACTTGGGAGGCTGAGGCAGAAGGATCCCAAATTCAAGTCCAGCCTGGTCAACTTAGTGAGACCCTTTCTTAAAATAAAGAAATAGGGATGGGGTTGTGGCTCAGTGGTAGAGCACTCGCCTAGCATGTGCGCAGCCTGGGTTCGATCCTCAGCACCACATACAAATAAACATATTGTGTACAACTAAAGCAAATAAATATTTTTAAAAATATATAAAGAAATAAAGAAATAAAAAGGACTGGAGATGTAACTAAGTGATAAAGAGAACTTGGGTTAATCCCCAATAGTAAAAAAAAATAAATAAAAAATAAAGGGCTGGGGTTGTGGCTCAGAGGTAGAGCGCTCGCCTAGCACGTGCGTAACCAGCGTTCCATCCTCAGCACCACGTAAAAATAAAGGCATTGTGTAAAACTAAAACAAGTAAATAAATTTTTTTAAAAAAGGGTTTGGGATGTAGCTTTGTGTTAGAGCACCCCTGGCTTTGATCCTGAAACCAAAACCAAAACAAACAAACAAAAAACTCCAACATCTATTGAAATAAAAGAAGACCTTAGAACCCGTATGATTCCTGCCATGAGGCCACCTACCAATATTTTTTTCTTTTTCATGATGGAAACTGCACTTTAACATTAATGTGTGTAACTATTACATAGTATTTGATAAATATCAAAATAATAGGAACAGGCATGGAGAAAGAAAAAACCTGGACCCCGCCTTTTGAGGTCTTTAATGAAGGGTTTTCACAACTTGAGCTCAGAGGTTTATGGCCCAGGAGACTGGGGCACTCCAACAGGAAGGTGAGTGGGGGCCCCAGTGACAGGCACCAGGGGCTGCTCCATGCCCAGCCTGAAGGTGAAGGTGACTGATCTTTAAGCCTGGGCCTCCCCTTTCACCCTCCTTCCTCCCTCTACTGGGCGCATCCTGTTCAATCTCATTCTCAGGAGGCTCTGAAGAGCGTCTCCCATTAGAACTCCTTCTGAAGCAAGGGGGCAAAAAAAGCAATTCTAGCTGGCTTTGGCCAGAAGGAACTCCACTGGCTCAGGTGAGGGTCCTCAGGCCTGGGATTTCTCTTCAGCGATTGCTGCACTCAGGTCCAAGAATGCCACCGGCCCTGACTTTTCCAGGAGGTTTCATTTCCAGCTTCCTGGGCTGGGTACTGTCCCCCACCCCCCCACCCCCACACTCCACGGGGAACTGAAGGTGCCGCCGGCAGCCTCACCTCGTGACAGTTGACACTCCACGAGGAACGAACACTAGGCCTCTTCCTCCAGCTTTTATCCCAGACACCGAGGTTCACTCTGATTGGCTTAGCTCATGTCACATGCCCTGGCCTGAGCCAATTATGTGGCACTGATTGAAGAGCGCTGGATGCAGACTCCACCCAAGCAGAAGCCACACCCGGACCACATCAGCTGGGTGTGAATGAAATGATGAGACTAGGTCTAAAGAAGGAAAAATGGATTCCCCGTGGCCCCAAACAGTAGTTTCCTACGCTTATCCACATTCTTCCCAGGAACATTTTCACCTTTGCAGGAGCCAAAGCCTTAAAAGACCTGGATCTATATTCATGGTGTTTCCAGGGCTCTGCTCAGGAAGGCCGGGCGCAGGGCGTACAGCAGGCCTCTTCTCCCACATAGGCAAACATGCGACATGTTTGTTACACATGTAAACCTGTACCAGACAACCAGGGTGGCAATGTGATTGATATCCACACAATTAGCCACTTTGAAACATGTGATGGATATGCACAGGATTATCTACCTCGATACCTACGTGATTGATCCCCATGTGATTATCTGCCACGAAGACACACCCTTCCCTGCTTCCAATGCAATTACCTTCTTCTAGATAGATGAAATTGATGCCCGTGTGATGACTTGCTCCAGATACACACGTGATTGATGCCCATGCAATTATCTAACACAATGATATGCCAGTGATTGATACCCATGTGATTATCTGCTAAGATGATACCCGAGCAAATGAAAATTGGCAAGTCCTGCAAGCTCTAATAATAACCCTCACCAGCAAGTGAAAACCAATGGCTAAGACTTAAGGAAGCTTCTTTAAAAAAAAAAAAAAAAAAAAAAAAAGGCCACCCATACACCACTAAGTATGCGTGTGTACGTGTCTATATCAATATGTTTATATGTGTCTTGGTTAAATCATATATCCACACATATATGGAAGGGAGAGAGACTGAAACAGAAAAAGATCTACCTTTAGTATTTTAATGTTTAAAATAAAACTTGGCAAAGCACCATAAAAATTAAATTAAATAAATGTCAAGGGCTTTTCCAGCTCTAAAATTCTCAGATGTGGTCTAATAATAACTGAAAAAATATTAAAAATTTCAAAGAAATCAGCAGATATTTATGCACATATCAATTTGTGTTTCTGTTCATAGACTTTGGCTCCTAGTGACTTTTTTGCCCATTGGTGACTATAGTAGGAACTAGCAGTAGGGAATCATGATGCAAATAACTAGGTAAAACTGAGGGTGAAGACATATAAATCAGCAAAATACCATTTCCAACACCAGCATGAGTAGGTAGTGTAGACAAGACCCACTCAGCTTTATTTCTCAGCCTCCATTGCCCTTCCCCCTAAAAAGGAACAGTCTCTAAATAATAGCATGTTTGTCCATTTATCTTGCTCCCTTTCCCCAATGCCTTGCTCTTCCTTTTGAGAAAACCATGTAATATCCCCCACAGAATTTGATGATTTTCTTTGTTATTGTAAAATAAATGCTAATCCATGAAGAGTTCCTTCCTGAATAATGTTAATTCAGCTGCCTGTTTTATAATAGGATTATGTTTTCCAGGATTTAAAAATCCCACTTGTTAACTACCAAATAGACTCCTACAACAGCTATAAAATCTAATTTAATCCCTATTGGCATTAAAGAAATAACTGAGGTACAATTTATGTCTAACTACACTTAACACCCTACAACCTCCAATAAATACATAACATTTCTTTTGAAGTTATAAAAGGAAACTGTTTAGTGGGATAACTAGAGTCTCGTGGGTCCAATCATGCAATATCTCTAAGGCAGAACAAATGTTGTTTACATACGGTAAGGATTATGGGGAAAGTTTGTTTAATAAGATTAATGCATGCTTACATGTATTTATGCTCCTTTTTACATCATGCAAATTCGAGTTAAAATGATCTTCATTTATTTCATTTGAAAATAATTATAGGGGGAGTCAACTATTTGCTCTGTTACCATCTAGTTAAAGAACATAATTAGGTTAGAATAAATTTCAGAACAGAACACTACACCAAACTCAGGCACAAGGCTAATCCTGTATTTCGCTTTATCAAGTGGTTAGTGGGCAAAAATGAGGGAGGAGGAAGGAGCCCCAAATGATCCTGTGGGCCAAAGACAGCGCGTGGTAAATGGATTCCCTTTTGTCTTTGGGTCGTCATCCTTGTACCACTTTCCCGTCAAAAAATGGAGTGAGCATTCAAGGGCCTTCTGGGAATGTAAAATTCAGGCACAGTGAAACAGAGACATGTTTCTTCTGTGCCACCCCCCCTCCCCTCCTTCTTCAGACAGGTGACTATCGGGAAGCTTATGGTAAGCCAGATGGGAACAGAGAAACTGGCAAATATTGTTTCAAGATGAAGGAGAGGAAAACAAGGAGGCTGACATGTAACATATCAAAGACTATCCAGGCTCTCGGAAGTTGAACATGAATCTCAGGGCAGTCAAACCTCTTTAAAGATGCAAATTGCAGTCAAACACAGAAAACAGTAGGGTTCTGTTTATCCTTTCACAAAGGGTACAAACTGCTAATCAGGCTCCATTGCTGGGCTGGCCACTTTGTTTATCAATAAACAGGAAGACAGTTAGACTATAATTTTCCTGCCTGGTACTGGTGGCCAAAAGGAAATGCTGGCAGCTTGGTTGTACTGAGTTCCAGTTGCATCAAAACCCAATTATTATTGTAATAATGTATGGGTGTTTGCAAGTTGCAAAGGCACACTACACATGTCCACAAAATCATGTGAAACATATTGGCAGGGAATGAGCTTGGTGATACATGGACTAAGGGGCGCTGTCAAAATAGGCCTGGTCCTCCAAGAGCTCAGCTGTGGAGTTTTGTTTAAACACACACATACTCTCATGGAAAAATTGTTAAGATGCCAGATGTAGGAATCTTTCACATGTTAATAAAACATAACAAAAATATGGTTTGATTAAAATCAAACAACAAATAGGCGATAAACTTAGCTCCAAAATAAGACATTTGATTGGAATATGCTCCAACTGCCACTACACACTATCAACATGCAGTGCTTGTATGCCTTCTAAAATAGACAGTGTGGGGTTATTTTCATGTCAGTGGAGCTGCCTTCTTGAGATACTGTAAGATCTCAAATCTAAAATATTGTACAAGATCCCAAATCAAACATATAGCAAAATTTCAATCATACATATGATTAGGCATTTAAAACTGTCCACATCATTACTTTAGTTCTTTCTTTCATTTTTGTCTCTGTAGATGAATCTATTAGAGTTTAAGATGTACTCCACACTTATGTAAACTCCCCTATGGGGCATGATAAACACACAACCCAGGGGGACTATAATTCCACCACAGCTTACTGTTGGAAATAATATGCAAATTAATAATAGCTATCACTATTAATCACATACAACTCACTTATTCATCAACTACTTGCTGAGTATCTACTATAGTAGTAGTGCCCTGCTACAGGGCACTCTGGTAAGCTATGGAATTTTCTTCGCAAAGCCAAGAGCCCACCAGTGATGCAGACATGGAAGAAGTCATTATAGAAAGGCGTGGTGGCCATCACGATGGAGTAGGTAGGCTGCCCACTTTTGCATGTACCCAACTGGTTTTCACTACTGTGTCTGGCTCTCCAAGATGCCAGCCCACAGCAACCTGTCTGGCGACTTGAGATAGGGAAACTTGGCTCATTCTGCTAGGATGATATTGGACAAATGAAAACTCCACAGGTTCTTCATGACTCTGTTAATAACAATTTTGATATGATGTAGTGATCAAAAGTGCAGGTCTTGGGTGTAGATTACCTGGCTTCCCCACTTATTAGCTGTGTGACCTTGGGCAAGTTCATTAACTTCTCTGCACTCTAACTCCTTATCTGTCAATGGGGATAATAACAGCACCTCTTTTATACAGCTGCTGTGAGCCTGGAATCAGTTAATCCAAGCAGAGCCCTTAGAAATAGTCCCAGCACACAGAGCACTCTCTGAGCGATCATTCTCAGATCAGTGTCAGCACCATGGTCAGCTCCACAGCCCAGCCTTGGGAAGGGCAGAGGCTGGAAAGAATATGGGAAATTCCAGCTCAGGAGAGACCCAAATCCAAGGGGCTGCTGTCCTTCAGCTGAATCCAGGAGGTAGGTGTAATTATGTCTGTCCCCCTCTGACCTGGACGTTGAAGACTGATGCATGCAGCGTGTCTCCAGTGAAAAGTACCCGACAGCCCAGTCAGGGCTCCCAGCCCAGGAGCCACGGCTGCCCTGACCAGTGGGAAATCCTTGAGCTGGTTCTCCCTGACCCTCTCAAGTCCTGATTCCAAACTTGGACCCTTCACAGACACCTCAGGCTCTATTTGCTCTGCCAGACTATGCAGAATAATTTTTTGTTGTTGCTATTTTGTTTTTCCATTTATTGACCCTAACTCTCCCCTTTGCCCTCCCCCATGTTTCTAACTATCCACAGCTGTAGGAATTAGATGCTCTTGGCACACTCCCCCCCCACACACACATACACACCATTCCCTGCAGACCTGCACCAGGGGGGGTCAGGTCACCAGCCTTCAGGCTACTATGAAAGGGGATTAGACAAGGTGGATGTGGTATTCAACAACAAATTTCTATTTCTACCTTGGGAGGTTCCAAGAATTCACCCTCTGATGGAAAAACTCACTTTCATCTCAAGCCAGCTCCCTGGCTCAACTTTCTTTTTAGTATTTGAGCTCTTCGGCTACATATCTAGGGAGATCCTTTTGGCCTAAATTTAGTTCTTCAGAGCTAATCAATAACTTGCCCAGGAGCACACTGATGACTAGACTGGACTTGGCTGGAATTCTGGGCCCCACTGCTAACTTCTGGAGGTTAATTCTTGACCAATTAATAGCTAGCATAATGGTATCACATGGGGAATATTGCAAAAATGTGCTTGAAAGAGACAGTAGATGTTTGGTAGAAAGGCAGACTTTGGGGGCTGGGCTCAGCGGTAGAGCACTTGTCTTGCATGTGTGAAGCCCTGGGTTCGATCCTCAGCACCACATAAATAAAATAAAGGTATTGTGTCCAACTACAACTAAAATATATATATATAAAGAAATGCAGACTTTGCCTAGGGTTAATTCTTTTCTTCCTCTTCCTTCTCCTCCTCCCCTCCTCCTTCTCCTCCAACTCCTCCTGCTCCTCCTCTTCCTTTTCCTCCTCCTCCTCTTTCTTCTTCACTGGGGATTAAACCCAGGGCACTTAACCACTGAGCCACAAACTCAGCCCTTTATTTTTTATTTTGAGTCAGGTTCTTGCTAAGTTATTGAAGATGGCCTCAAATTTGTGATCCTCCTGCCTCACTCAGCCTCCCGAGTCATTGGGATTATAGGCATGCACCACCACATTTGGTGCCTTGAATTAATTCTTTTTTTTTTAATATTTATTTGCTTTAGTTGTACACAATGCAATACATTTATGTTTACGTGGTGCTGAGGATCGAAGCCGGGCCGTGCACGTGCTAGGCGAGCGCTCTACCGCTGAGCCACAACCCTAGTCCTTGAATTAATTCTTAACTTGACATTTGCCCCTGACAAGCCATACTTGTCACTTTTCTTTTACTAATAAAAGACCATCTTCCGCAGCCTATATAACAGGTATAGAATGAGAATTAAACTACCACCACCACCACCACCACCACCGTCACTATTCTGAGATGCTCTGATGCATTTAAAAACACATGGCAAAAGTATGGCATTTCTTAATTGTCTCTGTAAATCATAATATTAAATAATAACTTAATATACACATTGATTTATTATTAGAAACATGGTGGTATTCAATACTTTGTTGTGAATTGCAGCCAGTGAAATAAGAAAACCTGGAAAACATCATTTTTTTATATTTATTCATTTGCTTTTAGTTGTACACAATGCATTTATTTTTACATGGTGCTGAGGATCAAACCCGGGCCGCGCATGTGCTAGGCGAGCACTCTACCGCTGAGCCACGATCCCAGCCCCCGAAAACATCATTTTTTTATACCAAGCCTGTTCCTCTGCAAGATTTTATGCTACCTCTTTTATGTTGGTGGTTGCTATACATACTTGGTTCCTCAGTTAGAGGTTGCTATACATACTTGGTTCCTCAGTTAGAGATTTGGGCTTTTTTTGTAAAAATTGCCTGTGGTCTTTGTCCACGCTTTAAAAAAAAAAGCATGGATTTTAATTAGTAGCTAAATTTGGAATAAGTAATTTTTATGATTTTTTTTACTATAGTCTCCAAGCTATCTCTTATTACATTTTAGAAGAAATAGTTACAGTTTCCATATTGACAAAGCTTTGGATCATTTAAACTGGATTCTGTATTTTATTTTATTTGTAGTCTTAACTTTAAGCTAGAACTCAAAGATCTGTTTTATTGCATAGGCCTGGGCTTTCTGTAGTCAGATATATCATATTGCAGATTCTCAGTATTACTTAATTGGATTCCTAGGAATTGCAGGAAAAGAAATAACTGACAATTTAAAGCCTGCATCTCTTTGTAAAGAGACTTTGCTGAGCTCATTAAATGGGAATTGCTGACTACTATGACCCTAACAGAAATGCTTAAAAATCTTTGCATTAAGACGATGCCTTGTTTGATGAATAAAACAATGGTGGGGGTGCTTTAAAAAATATATAATTACCCCTCCAAAGGGGAAAGGTTATTTAAGGGTATGAAGGGATTACTAAAAGACTGAAAACACTTTACTACTTTTATAAAAACCTGGATAGGTTTTTATATCAGAACCTTTAAGGATCAAAAAGGCCTTGCAGAGTTCCTACGCACAGTTCAGCTTTCCATACTGTTCCAAAAAGACTCACAGATACCCCAATTGTGATTGAAGAAATCTCCCAAGCTCTTAAGTCTTTTAACAAAGGCAAGGCACCTGGGAGAGGAGCCTTCCCATCCCAATTCACACCCCATTGAAGGGAAGTCAGCTCCCCAAGCTCCTGTGTACATTTAATCATTCACTGCACATCCCTTAGCTTTCTCCCTGTGGGGAGAAGACACCTAGCCACTCTAGTGATTGATTTCAACAAAAGTGAAAACACCGAGGAATTTAACATTTAGCCAAATGGATTTGTGGAAGTGTATGTGTGTAAGTACAAATGGGGCTTTCCTGTGTGTGTGTGCTTATGTGTGTGTGAATGTTGCAGACACGCAAAGGAGGAAGTGTAAATGAGAGTGGATACATTTGCTGGGTGGAAAAGCACCTGCCATCTGTACACTACAGAAGAACTCGAGAGTTAGTGATTTAAAATGAAGAGGGTCAGAAGGCACAGTGATAGTAAGCAAAGAGCAAGCCAATAACCTTGGTTGATATGTGGTGGGTCACACTGCCAATGGGATGACTTCCTGATTCTGCAGTCTGCCAGGTAATGAGAGGGATTCTTGTTTGGGGAAAAGGCACTCAAGAAGGGGCCTGCTCTGGGAGACACTATCGCACAGCCCTTGTCTCCTCAGCACCACCTCCATAGTTCTCTCCTCCACAACCACTAAGCTGAAGTGTCCTGAGGGAGGGAGCAGAAACCTTCAAACAGCCAATGGGGTGGTCCTAGGGGGCTGCTGATGTCCTTGCTGTCACATGGGAGGCAAATGGCTTCCTCTTGCTTTTCAACATGGAGGGCAGCCATGACAAGCCAGCACTCCTGGCAGCACTGGGTCCTCTGCCACAGGGAGCAGGTAGGTGGCTGGAGAGAGGCATTGCCCAAGACCATTGTGCTGAGGCTCCAGCTCTCCCCCTCCTGGCTGCCCACCTCCCTCCATTTCCCATACTGGGAAGCTCATGGGAAGTGGGCCTCCTTCAGGCTGGCAACCAGCTCTCACTGTGCTGAGCTGCCTTGGGCCATGTCTCATGGGCTCATTTTCCTGCTTTCTTTGGCCTTTTTCTTATTCCCTTTCCTCTAAGAACTGCTCAAGTACCCAGCACAGAAATGCAAAGTAAAAGTCTATTGCTTAGCAGTTTAAGAAGGGTAGTTTTCTCTCTGGTACCTGAGAGGGGAAAATAAGATCTCTCTCATTTATTTGTTTATTTCAGTCTGATCTACCACTGAGCTAAATCCCTCAGCCCTTTTGACTTTTAATTTTGAGAAAGGATCTCCCTAAATTGCTCAGGCAGGCCTTGAACTTACCATCCTCCTGCCCCAGCCTCCAGAGTAGCTGGAACTATGGGCTGCTACCCTAGCCAGACAAGATATTTCTAAGAGAACATTTCTGGTACCCTCATATTAAGAAATCTGTGAAGAAGCTTAAGGGAAAGGATAGTGCTTTGGAATGGGGATGTAGCTCAGTAGCAGAGCATTTGCTTAGCATGTGTGAGGTCCTGGGTTCAGTTCCCAGCACCGAGAAAAGAAAAGAAAAAGGAAAGAATGGTATTTTTCTCTCTAGAGCCTGTCCTCTATATGTCTGCCATGACTGAGTTGGAAGGTTTAAAAAAAACACAAAATTGGTTAACTCCATGACACTCAGAGGAAAAGCCTGCCTGTCCCCTGCATTCCCCTGTGAAAGGCAGGACTCTAAAGCACCCATCAACCCCAGTGAGCCTTGGCATTCCAGTCAACTGCTGGGACTCCAGCGGACACATCAGAATCCTGCCCAGAAGACAGGTAGGACAACCCTTGTTTCTGTATCACTCATGGCACTTTTTCTGTGCTAGGAACTGTCACAAGCACTTTAAAAACATTAGCCCATTTAATCTAATTCCGTGGGGTAGAATGCTATTATTACCATTATTACCTTTATTTTACATTAGAGGAAACTGAGGCACATAGAAATGGAATAATTTGCCCAAAGTCACATTGTCAGGATGAGATTTTATCATAATCCAGGTACAGGCATGGGCAACTTGGCTTCAAAGATATTTGTGTGTGTGTGTGTGTGTGTGTGTGTGTGCATGTGTATGCACTTACGCATATGCATGCACACACTGGAGATTGAAGCCAGGGATTAAAGCACAGACTACCAGTGAGCTATACCTCATCCCCAAATCTATCTTCTTGACCATCAAATTATACTATTCAGGGGCTGGGGTTGTGGCTCAGTGGTAGAGCGCTCACCTAGCACGTGCGTGGCCCGGGTTCGATCCTCAGCACCACGTAAAAATAAACGCATTGTGTACAACTAAAGCAAATAAATAAATTTTTTAAAAAAATTTTTTAAAAAATTATACTATTCTACGTGAAAGGGACATTTGAAGGAAAATGCTATTCATTTCCTATATTTTCTAAGTTTTATCTCTTTAAAAATGATACTATGAGGGGCTGGGATGTGGCTCAGTGGTAGGGCGCTTGCCTAGCACTTGTGTGACCTGGGTTCGATCCTCAGCACCACGTAAAAATACATGCATTGTGTACAACTAAAGCAAATAAGTAAATATCTTTTTTTTTTTTAAAAAAAGTTATTTTTTAAAAAAATGATACTATGAACCAGGCTTTTCTAAGATTTATCTCTTTAAAAATGATACTATGAACCAGGCATGTTGGTGCAACCTATAATCCCAATCGGGGAGGCTGAGATAAGAAGATCTCAAGTTCTAGGCCAAGAGGAAAAAGAAGATATTGAAAGATAAGGAGGATAGAATGTAAAGTTCCCAAATATGTGTACTCAGCACCTGTGAAAGAAAAAATAGGAAGGATGGAATAAAGGCAAAATTGAAGTGCTAATGGAGATTTTGCAAAACTAATAAAAGACACAAATCCACAAATATGGGATTTACACCAAGCAAAGAGGAAGAAAAGGAGGAAGAGAAAGGGCAAAGGAGTAACATAGATCTATGTAAGCTGCCTGTCATGGCCAGCCATAGCGCCGCGGGAGAAAAACTCTCGGAGGCAGAGTAAAGCTATTACTACTTTTACTTCTACTTTCTTAGAGCTTAGAGAGGGAAAGAAAGATTTTTAGAGAGAAAGATTAGAGAGAGCTTTTCTTCTTGTAGAGAAAGGTTATTTCTTAGAGCTTAGAGAGGGAAAGAAAGATTTTTAGAGAGAAAGATTAGAGAGAGCTTTTCTTCTTGTAGAGAAAGGTTATTTTTCTTCTTAGCTTAGAGAGAAAGAAAGAAAGATAGAGCTTAGCTTAGAGAAAGATTATTTTTTAGAGCTTCTTTCTTCTTTCTTCCTTCTTCCTCGGGAGACTCGGCCTGACTGACCAGCCATTACTTCTTCTATCTGGTTTCTCTTCTGTAACCGCTCTGCCTACGTTCTGGCCGCTCTGATTCTCCGACCCGAACTCTTCTTCTGACCGACCGAGCGACTGCACAACTGACTGACTGAATTCTCCGTTCTCCTAACTCGGACCGCTTTCACCCGGTTATATGCCTTCAGCTTTGCGGGTGCCTACAGGTGCGTCACATACATATCAGGTGGAACTTACGGCTTCCAGCTAGCTGCAACAGCCCTTCCTAATTAGGGCTCCTTCAGATCTACACCTAGTCACATTAAAAAAAAAAAAAAAAAAAAAAAAAACTACAGTAGACCAAAGAGATCTTAAGGGAGCCAAAGAAAAATGACAAGCAACCTAGTTCTTCCTTTGAAAATAGAGTTTTCAGTGCATGCCTGTAATCCCAGCGGCTTGGGAGGTTGAGACAGGAGGATCATGAGTTCAAAGCCAGCCTCAGCAATGGAAAGGCACTTAGCAACTCAGTGAGACCCTGTCTCTACATAAAATACAAAATTGCGCTGGGGATGTGCCTCAGTAGTCGAGTACCCTTGAGTTCAATCCCTAGTACAAAAAAAAAAAAAAAAAAAAAAAAAAAAAAAAGTGGAGTTTTCAATAACAATAATAGAAGACAATGAAATAATGTCTTCAAGTTCCAAGAGAAAATAATCTAGATTTCTGTACTGGATCAAACAATAAAGACATTTTCAAATAAAAACTGAGATTATCATCAGCAAACTGCTATAGAGAAATTTTTGTTTTCTTCTTCTTCATGGTGCTAGATATGGAATCCTAGGCCTTATACATGCTAGTCAAATACTCTGCCACTGAACTATACCCCAAGACTACAGGGAAATTCTAAAGGATGCACCTCAGGAGAAAGATGGCCCTGGGAAGAAGATCAGAGATGAAATAAGGAATGATGAGCAAAAAACCTGGAAAAATACATAGGTTAACCTAAGTAAACATGGTATACATAAAATAGTAATAATGTAAAACATATGGGATTTAAAAAGATGATCAGGGCTGGAATGTCACTCAGTGGTGGAATCCTTGCCTATCATATGTGAAGTCCTGGGTTTGTTCTCCAGTGCTGCAATTGCAAAGATGAGTGGATCTAAATTCTTCTAAGATTCTTGTGTAGTCCAGGAAGAATGTACAGATTAATTTTAGACTTTATTTAAGTATAGTTGGTAAAATTTCAAGAGTATTCAATAAAAATTAGGAACATAGTCATAATTTCTAAACTAAGAGGAAAAACTACATCGAGAAAATAAACCAAAGTCAAATAATCTTTTAAAAGGAAAGAAAGTTGAGAAAATGAAACAAATAACAGGGGGGGTTGGAAAAAAATTGGTGGTTGAATGAGATGGATATCATTATCCTAAATGCATGATTGAAGATCTGAATGGTACTTATATACTTTGTATACAAGCAGTTGTATGTAAAAAGATACTATACTTGTGCATGATGAATAAGTAAATAAATAAAAAAAAAAATGAAACAAATAACAGATGGGGGGAAACAAGTCAAAATATAATGGTGTAGGGCTGGGGTTGTGGCTCAGCGGCAGAGCACTCGCTTAGTACGTGTGCGGCCCGGGTTCGATCCTCAGCATCACGTAAACATAAATGCATTGCATTGTGTACAACTAAAGCAAATAAATAAATATTTAAAAATATATATTTAATGGTGTAATTAAATCTTAACTTGTTAGTAATTACATTAAAAATAAATGGAAAACAGAAGGGAGACCAGTAAGGTAGAGGAAGAGGACCAGAAGGAAGGGTGAGGCAAAGGGGAGATAATGAGGAATGATATAAACCAAATTATATTGTTATATTTTATATATGTGTGAATATATAACAATTATATATTATCACAATGCACCAATTTTTAAAATATGGAAAATAAACTTAGTGAGGCACTAAGCAACTCAGTGAGACCCTGTCTCTAAATAAAATACAAAAAAGGGCTGGGGATGTGGCTCAGTGGTTGAGTGCCCCTGAGTTCAATCCCCAGTACCAAAAAAAAAAAAAAAAAAAAAAAAAAAAGTATATGCTGCCTGACTACTATGTTAAGAAGATAATTCTAAATTTGTATAGACCAGTTAACGTAGGCTCAAATTATCAACAGCAAGAATTGATAGAACAGCCGGGCGCGGTGGCTCACGCCTGTAATCCCAGCACTTTGGGAGGCTGAGGCAGGAGGATCGTGAGTTCAAAGCCAGCCTCAGCAGTGGCGAGGCACTTAGCAACTCAGTGAGACCCTGTCTCTAAATAAAATACAAAAAAGGGCTGGGGATGTGACCCAGTGGACGAGTGCCCCTGAGTTCAATCCCCGGTACCAAAAAAAAAAAAAAAAAAAAAAAAAAAGAGAATTGATAGAACTGAGAGAAGTTGGTAGATTTTCCAATGTAGGGAAGGTTTCAACTAGCCTCTCTCAATTATTGATCTATCAAGAAAAGGAAATCAATAAAAGGTTTGGATAGTTGAACAAGATAATTAACAAGCTTGGTCTAATGGAAAATACTAGAACTCTGCAAATGAAAAATTTGCTTTCTTCACTTGGGAGGCTGAGGCAGGAGGATTGTGAGTTCAAAGCCAGCCTCAGCAATGGCGAGGCACTTAGCAACTCAGTGAGACCCTGTCTCTAAATAAAATACAAAAAAGGGCTGGGGATATGGCCCAGTGGTCGGGTGCCCCTGAGTTCAATCCCTGGTACAAAAAAAAAAAAAAAAGAGAAAAAAAATTTGCTTTCTTAAGCACATGAAACATTTTACCAAAAGGGCTCATGTGCTTGGCCTTGAAGCAAGACTCAACAAATTTCAAAGGATCATTAACATTCACACCACATTCTCTAACCACCATGCGACTAAATGATAAATAAAACAAACAAATGTGGAAATTTTGTTTCCGAAAATACTTGGAAATTTAAAAATCTCAAGTCCCTGCTACTCAAAGTGTGGTCTCTGCCTCAACTTTACCATGGCATCATGAGATAAATACAACATGGAGAGTAAGATTTCAAAAATTTCCACAGCACTGGATGTTGCTGACACCCAGGCAGCATTTAATTTCTCTAGCAAATTTTTCCCTATTTCTGGAGACTAATACCATGGCCACTCTACCCGTGGGCTACATCCCTAGTCCCTTTTATTTTTTGTTTTTAAGACAGGGTCTTACCAACTTGCCCAGCCTCTAGCAGTTTACTTTCATTGTATTTTATAAGAGTATCAACCCACAAAAGATTGAAAATATAAAGAAATGAAAAAAGAAACAAAATAACAAAACTTTCTTTATCACAGGGCTTGGAAAGCACTATTTTATATCTCATATTTCAAGCAAAGAATAAGAATGAGAATTAAAAAGCACTTAGATCAAGTGAAAATAAAAAGAATGGGTTCTTATAGGCCTAACTCGTTGGTTTCTAACGTTTACTTCTTTGCCTATGACTGGCCTATGACTCCTCCCAGTGGGGACCAGGCAACCATCTTGGTATCTCTCCTGCCTGCCACAATGCCTGGTTGAGTAGGTACTCAATATTTACTCACTCCTTTTACTTTAATTTAAATATATAAACTTAAATAGAAAATAAATTTAAATATTAGTTGACTGAAATGGCAGCCCTGGAATCCTGCCTCTACTTTCTCTATTCCTACCTTCTTGGCCTTGCCCAGCATCATGATGATACACCAGAATTCTGTGCCGTATTTGGTATGTTTTCTCTGTGGCCCAGCAAGCAGTGGCTTAGAGGCCCTGTATGTACTCATGCATTTAACAATAAGAAGATGAGAGGGAGTAGAGGCTGTCTGTTCATCTATGCTTGGGAAGGTGAGCTGGTAGTGCCATTCTTGACATGACGGAGCTACTTAAACACAAATTGGATTAGCAGGACAGGATTAGAGCCTGCTGGAAGGTATTAGATACTTATAAACTGCTTTGTGGAAACTCCTATTGTTTTCATTATAAGCCCACACTCCTAGAGAAGCAACCCAATGAAATTAGTCTACTAATAAAAAAGAGACAAAATGAGATATGAAATGAACTGACTATTTTCATAATTCCAAGAAGCTGAATTGGGCAATAATAGTTCAGTTTAGCAAAACTACAACTGGATAATCTGAAATAAGAGCTTTATATGTATTTTTTTTATAGTGGTGGGGGTTGGTGGGTGGGTACCGGGGATTGAACTCAGGGGCACATAACCACTGAGCCACATCCCCATCCCTATTTTGTATTTTATTTAGAGACAGGGTCTCACTGAGTTGTGTAGCACCTCACCATTGTTGAAACTGGCTTTGAACTCATGATCCTCCTGTCTCATCCTCCAGAGCTGCTGGGATTACAGGTAAAATACAGGCCACTGTGCCTGGCCTGTATTTTTTCTTAGTAAGAAATAAACACACTTAAAATGGTCCCTACTCTCTCTTCCATCAAGAACAACAACATTCAAATAAGAAAAATGATTAAGAAGTGACCTTAAGAAAGGAAAAAGAATGAGATATGAGGAAATTTCAGGCTTTTCTGGACATTTCGAATGAATTGAAGTCCCTGGTCTAAATGAATCACAATCCCAGGATGCTGAAAAAATTTTCATATGTAAATTCAGAATTCCTTTTATCAACCTTTGAGAAGTCATGGAGAATGGAAAGCTGACAAAAGATAGCGAGCTAGTGCACTATCTTTCCAAATAAGGGAGAAAAGTGAATTATATAACATGCCAAGGGTGAGCGTGAGGCTGATTTCACCAAAAATTTCTAGGAAATTCAAGTTTTGGTTCTGCCATTTAATGATAATGCAACCTTGGACATATCTTGAAATTTTGCTGTAAGGATTAAATGAGATTATATATGAAAATAATATATACAAGATAATATATGAATAATAATCTATGCAATACAGCACCTATTACAGAGAAAATTCTCAGTACACCATTTTCTTTATTTCGGCCACTTCAAAAAGAGGTAGTAACAATTAGGTACTGACATGGTTTTATCAAGAACAACTCTTATCTACCTGACCTCATTTTTTTAGTGCTGGGTGAAAAGATGTTTCTGGACAGGCACATTGGGAATATATCTTCATTTTTTTTAATATTGAGTTTTCAATTTTATTTTTCATAATGAAGAGAAGGAAAGAGAATAAAAGGAAGAATGTTGAGTCAGTGTCACGTTGGTTATGTTGACTTTCAAATTTTAAAATGCACAAAAATGTGTGGGAAACTCTTGAAAGTATAAATTAATAAACTTTCCTGAAGTTCTATCTTGTCAATCCAGCATAAAGTACAGGGCTTTTTTTTTTTTTTTGGTTGTAATTACAAGAAACCCAGGTGATTCTTGCAGAGGCCATGGCCAGCAAAGTATTGCCTCCCTGCTTCTCAAAGAAGCCCCTGTCCTAATCCCTGGAACCTGTGAATGTGCTACTCAGCATGGACAAAGGAACTTTCCAGATGTGATTATGATTGAGGACCTCAAGATAGAGAAGGGGATCCTGGATTCTCTAGTAGTGTCCAATCCACTCAGATGAGTGCTTAAAAACAGAAACTCCTGCCGGGCGTGGTAGCGCACGCCTGTAATCCCAGCACTTGGGAGGCTGAGGCAGGAGGATTGCGAGTTCAAAGCCAGCCCCAGCAATGGCGAGGTACTTAGCAACTCAGTGAGACCCTGTCTCTAATAAAATACAAAAAAGGGCTGGGGATGTGGCCCAGTAATCAAGTGCCCCTGAGTTCAATCCCCAGTACCAAAAAAAAAAATAAAAATAAAAAAAAAAAGCAGAAACTCCCAGAATGTGTTCCCTCATTTTAAAATGGCATTTGATAAAAATCTCATAATTATATTCTCATGAAAAAACTGGATTTTTAGGTGTCAGGTGACTGAATAACCACATCCCCATTTTTATTCATCATCCTTTATGTCTCAGTTTCCCAACTTATGAAAGAAATGTAATAGCAATACCTCACTGGGTTGTCATGCAAATTATAGTGCCTGGCATTTAGTAAGCACCACATAAATATTTGTTAAATAAACAGAAGTTCTTAGCGGCATGCTTGTGCTGTACTTGGCTCCAACCTCTTCAACACTTTCATCAGAAACTTGTTAAATTTTCATATACTGTGCTTCTCAAATTCTCAAATGATATTAATGCTGAATGATAAAATCAAAATTCAAAAAGACCTTGATGGGTGAGGGCTATGAAATGAAATATATGAGATTAATTATTTAGAAATAGAAATTTTAAGGAAAAAAATTTTTTACAAGTATTATCCTAGCTTATCAGAACTTTCTGTGGATTATAATGGAAATTTTAGTCCACTCCAAGATCAGCATGCAGAAGAGAGTGTGTCTAGCAATTAATGCAGTGTACAGCTGCATTAAGATAATTGGAATCTCCAATGAAGACATTGGACAAATACTCCAAGATGGTGAGCACAGCCTGCCCACAGTTAATTCCTCTCCCCTCTCTTCCTTAGGTTTCTCCTAAGTAGTAGCTCAGCTGATACTACTCTGGATATGATGATGCCTGAGGACACAGATAAACAGTAGGGAAATGTAAAGCAGAAATAGATCACCTTTCCATCTCATCTAGGGGACAGATAACATCCTCAGGTGAGTCTGAGAGAATAGCCTCAAGATTTGCAAAGAAATAAAATTAGAACTTTATCAGGGCACCTAATGGCTCACTGTGCTTCAGTGTTAAAATAAATTCCTCTCTAATCATGATTACTTCAGGCTTTATCTAATCTATTTCCTGTAGGAAATCAAGCTGCTCCCAGACATTTATCAACTTTTTTCCTCATAATAATCCCTGTCCCTGACAAAAGAAGATATTGTTATCCCCATGGTATAGATAAGAAATTGAAGTAAAGAAGTAAAGTGAATTGCCCTAGGTCACACAGAACTGGAATTAAAATTTAGTATCTAATCTCAAGAGTGTGATACATGAGTTTTGGGAGGGAGCATACTGGAATCACATTATATCCTTAAAAAAAAATAAAAGCCTATTTACCTTAATCTCTGGGAGAAAGAAGATTAATTGTATTTTCCTTGGCACATGCCAAAGATGTTGAGTAGACTCTTTAGATTCCACATGCTTATTCTAATCCTTTTCCAAATACTTGGAAAGCCTTGGTTTGACTACCAGGAAGATGCAGGAAATTAACTTTATTTTTTTAATTAAGGCAAATATTTGTTTCCTAGAATCTCCAAGGAAAGCAATTAATTCAGAAAGTTGTATAGTACAGGCAGGTTATTCAGATCACCTGGGGCAAGAAACTACCCAAACAGGCATGAATCCAGATGGCCGGCTCCCTCTATCCCCCAGCCCCACAATCCATTCCCAGCCCAACCTCACTGTCCAGGGACTGGATGGATAGAGGTCGAGTGAAAGAATATTCTTAACCAAAAGAATTCCATGCAAACATGAATGATTAATATAAAGATTTACATATTCCATCTAATTATTGAACATATCCATGTTTATTATACAAATACGAAAAAATAAAGTTAAGCAAAACAAAATGAAACCAAAAGCATCCACCATGCAATCACCAAGTAAGAACCTTTTGCACCTGTTCACAAACTGGAAATTCTCTAAGGCTCATTTCTCTGATAGGCCACGAGGAAACCAGGCAGAACTGCACACAACCCAGAGGTTCTGTGTGAAGCGGTGACTTATCCATGGAAGACTAGCTTTTATTTTGTTGGCATTCATCTCAGACAGTAATATTAATTATTATTTGTTAATTAATTAATATTATTAATATGCTTGGTGGTAAAAAGAAGAACTAGGGGGCTGGGGTTGTGACCCAGTGGTAGAGTGCTTGCCTAGCACCTGTGAGGCACTGGGTTCAATTATCAGCACCACATAAAAATAAATGAATAAAATGTATTGCATCTTACAACAACAACAAAAAAAATAAAATAAAATAAAAAAAGAAGAAGAAATAAATTCCTTGATTGTACTCTATTGGCCTGAAAATTTTACACTATAGTTCTGGAATTATATAACTCGTTTGCCTAGACCAGAAAATTCATGGCCAAAATTGATTATCTATATCTATACACACAATCACCACATCTATTGACTATCATGATTTAAAAATACATTTTAGTTGAATCCTTCCTTTCTTTCAGAGAAAAGAAACTGAATATTCAGAATTCATAGAAGGGTTGGATTTTTAAAATGTTAGTAATGCTGGGCGTGGTGGCTCACGCCATAATCCCAGTGATACAGGGGCTGAGACCAGCAGGTTGCAAGTTTGAGGCCAACTGCAGCAACTTAGCAAGACTCTCAACAAACTTAGGGAGACCTTGTCTCAAGATAATAACTAACAAGGGCTAGGGATGTGGCTCAGTAGTAAAGCGCTCCTGGGTTCAATCCCCAGTACCAAAAAAAAAAAAAAAGTAATCAGTAAATGATGAGTTCAGTAGAACTTTCCCAAATACTGGGCAATGCTGCCACAAAAATAGCAGATTTCAATCCATTTCTCCTTCCATCTGAAAACCATGCCATTACCTTTTTGTTGGCAGCCACACCATCCTCGCAGTCGAGCACCGCACAATCTACATTCAGGGATGGAATCTTCTTGATTTTTTTTTCATCATTTCCAGGCACATAGAGCACAGCCCTCCGAGGAATGTACTTGTGACTGGGCAAGGAACTGTACCCAGGCCTGGACACGTTGGCTGCTAGGGATGCTCTCCTGTAGGAGACATAATTGAGATTAGTCCAGAATAGAACCTCTGCTTTAAAAGCTATGAAAAACTTATTTGATGGTCTTAAGACAAAATTGGAACATATGACAATCTTTCTAGATCATGGCAGAACACATTACAACTAGGAAAATAGAAGAAGAAAAATAACCAATAAACAAAATGTCATTTTGGATGAAGTTTTAAAAATAGTACTGTTTATTGGCATTCTCCTCTGATAGAAGGAGAAAGGTGTGCCTATTTCTTCTTGGAAAAATCTTCCAGTATCAGTATACTGTCCAGATGGTGACCATAGAGATAAAGGTGAGACCAAATATCTAAAAGGTACCAAACAACACTACAAGTTGAAAGTCCTTCATCTGAAATGCTTGGGACCAAAAGTGTTTGGTGTTTCAGATTTTTGGAATCTTGGAATTCTGGATACACAGAATGAGAAATCTTGGGGATGGGACCTAAATATAAACATGAAATTAATTAATATATCATATATGCCTTATATACATAGCCTGAAGGTAATTTTGTAAAAAAAGTGTTTCAGTGCTGAGGATTGAACCCAGGGCCTCATACATGCTAGGCATATGTTCTAACAGAGTTACAATTTTATACAATCAACATCCTCCCTTTGCAACTGAAAAAAACAGAAAAAGAAAAAATTACACTCATAGCTACCAGAAGGAAGAAAATAATAAAAATAAGAGCAGAGATAAATGAAATAGAGAATAACAAAGCAATAGAGAAAATCAGTGAAATCTAAAGTTGGTTTTTTGACAAGATCAAGAAAATTGACAGGCTTTTAGCAAGATGAACTCTTTAAGTCACCTTTTTGTCTGCTGTGACCAAAGACCTGACAATAACACTTTTAGAGGAGGAAATGTTTATTTGGGGCTCGTGGTTTCAGAGGTCTCAGTCCTTAGACATCTGACTCCATTGCTCTGGGCCCAAGATGAAGCAGCACATCATGAAGGAAGGGTGTTAAGGAGGAGAGCAGCTGGGAACAGGGCACCAGGAAGCAGAGAGCAAGACTCCCTTACCGTAGACAAAATCTATACCCCAAAGTCACGCCCCAATGACCACCTTCTCCAGCCACACCCTGCCTGCCTACAGTTGCCACTAAGGTAATCCCTAATCAGGGGATTCATGCATTAGGTTAAGTATCTCATAACCCAAACATTTCACCTCTAAGCTTTCTTGGATTTTCTCATATATGAGCTTTGGGGAATACCTCATATCTAAACCATAACATGGACTAAGAAAAAAAACAGACTCAAATTACTAAAATCAGTAATGAAATAGGAATAATACTAACAATGCTAAGAAACAAAAAAAGATCAAAAGATAGTACTATGAACAACTGTATGCCAACAAATTGAATGACTAGATGAAATGGATGAATTCCTAGAAACATAGGATCTACCAAAACTAAGTCATGAAGAAACAGAAAATCAGAGTAAATCTATAACTAGTGAGGAGTTAAATCGGTAATCAAAAATCTCCCAACAAAGAAAATCCATGGACCTGAAGACTTCAGGTAAATTCTACTAAGTTTTTAAAGAATAACTAATACCAATCTTTCTACACCACACTTCTCCTTTTTTTTTTTTTTTTTTTTTTGTGGTACCGGGGATTGAACTCAGGGGCACTCAACCACGGGGCCACATCCCCAGCCCTTTTTTTGTGTTTTTTTTTTTTTTTTTTTTTTTATTAGAGACAGGGTCTCACTGAGTTGCTAAGTGCCTCGCCATTGCTGAGGCTGGCTTTGAACTCGCGATTCTCCTGCCTCAGCCTCCCAAAGTGCTGGGATTACAGGCGTGCGCCACCGCGCCCGGCTTCTCCTTTTTTTTGTTGTTTTGTTTTGTTTTGATGTGGTACTGGGTATTGAACCCAGAGCCTCCCACATACTAGGCAAGTACTCTACCTCTGAGCTACATACCCAATCCAGGAAAACATTTCTTAACTCATCCTATACTGCCAGAATTACCATGGTATCAAAGCCAGATAAAGATACTAAAAGAAAAGAAAACTACAGCTCAATATCCTTTATGTACATCGATGCAAAAATTCTTCAGAAAAAAAAAAAAAAAAAAACAACTAGCAAACTGAATTCAGAAGCATATAAAAAGTGTTATACACAATGAACATGTGGGAATTTTTCCTGGAATGCAAAGACATTTCAACATAAGAAAATCAATCAATATAATACACATTAACAGGAATACATGGATGGTTCAACTTATAAAAATCAATCCAAATAATATACCACATTAACTTAATAAAGAGAAAAATCACCGACCTGATTATCCCAATTAATGTAGAAAAGCACTTGACAAAATCAAATTTTCTTTTATGATGAAAACATTCAACAAATTAGGAATAAAAATAAACTACCTGGGTACATTATAATAAAAGCCATATATGGAAAACCCACAGTAAACATACTCAGAGGCAAAAAAAAACAGAAAGCTTTTTCTCAAAGGTCAATAATAAGATAAAGATACCCATTTTGGCCATTTCCATTCAACATAATGCTGGAAGTTCTAGAAAGAGTAATTAGGCAAGAAAGGAAACGAAGGCAAACAAATTGATAAAGAAACAAAATTAACACTGTTTGTATATGATATGATCTTATACATAAAAAAAACCCTAAGGAGTAGAACAAAATAAAGTTAGACTTAATAAATGAATTCAGTAAAGTAGCAGGATACATAATCAACAAAGAAAAATCTGTGTATTTTCTATATATTAGCAGTGAAGAATCTGAAACGGAAATTATAAAAATAATTCCCTTAACAAAAGCATCAAAAAGAACAAAATACTTAAGAATTAACTTATCCAACAAGGCATGATGGTACACACCTGTAATCCCAGGAACTCAGGAGGCTGAGGCAGGACAATCACAAATTTGAGGCCAGCCTGGGAAACTTAGCAAGGCTCTAAGCAACTTATCTCAAAATAAAAAATAAAAAGGAGGCTGGGATATAGCTCAGTTGGTAGAGTGCTTGCCTTGCATGCACAAGGCCCTGGGTTCAATCCCCAGCACCACAAAAAAATAATAATATTAAATATGAAAAAGGGCTGGGATGTGGCTCAGTGGTAAAGTGCCTCTTGGTTCAATCCCCACTAACAAACAAATCGATAGATAGACAGATAGGTGGATAGATAGATAGATAGCTTATCCAAGGTGGTGAAAGACTTGCACAATGAAAAGTACAAAACATTTGCTGAAGGTAATGAAAGAAGACATAAGTAAATGGAAACATATGCCATATTCATGGATTACAAGACTTCATATGGAATTTCAAGACACCCTGAATAGCCAAAACAATCTTTTTTTTTGACTGGGGATTGAACTCTGGGTTCTTTACCTCTAAGCTATATCCCCAACCGCTTTTTAAACTTTTTTTAAATTTTGAGACAGGGTCTCATGTTGCTTAGGGCCTGGATATATTGCTGAGACTGCCTTTGAAAGTATGATCCTCCTGCCTCAGCCTCCTGAGTTGTTGGGATTACAGGTATGTTGCCACCATGCCAGGCACAAAATCAGTATTAAATAAAAAAGGACAAAGTTGAAAGACTCACACTTCCTGGTTTCAAAACTGACTACGAATCTATAATAATCATGGGGAATGGGGGTAGGAAGGACAGTAGAATGAAACAGATATTATTACCTTATGTACATATATGACTGCATGACCAATGTGATTCTACAACATGTACATTCAGAAAAATGTGAAATTTTTTATACTCCATTTATGTATGACATATCAAAGTACATAAATTTAATCTTCTATCATGTACAATTAATTAAAACAAATAAAATAAAATTTAAAAAACCTACAATAATCAGCTGGTGTAGTGTTGTACACCTGTAATCCCAGCAGCTTGGGAGGCTGAGGCAGGAGGATCATGAGTTCAAAGCCAGCCTCACCAAAAGTGAGGCACTAAGTAACTCAGTGAGACACTGTTTCTAAATAAAGTGCCAAAAAGGGCTGGGGATGTGGCTCAATAGTTGAGTGCCCCTGAGCTTAATCCCTGTTACCCCCCCCCCCAAAAAAATATAATAATCAAAACAGTGTGTCACTGGCATAGAGATAGACATACAAGCCAATAGAATTGACTACAGAGCCCAGAAATAAACCTTCATATATTCAGTCAAATAATTTTTTACAAGAGTGCCAAGGCTACTCAATAGGGAAAGGACAATTTTACTCAGTAGATGATGTTGGGAAAACCGAATATCCATATGTAAAGAGTGAAGTTGAACCCTTACCTAACGTCATATAAAAAGTTAACTCAAAACAGATGAAAGACCTAAAATTTTAAAACTCTCTTAAGAAAACACAGAGCAAACACCTCATGACATTAGCTTTGACAATGATTTCTTGATAATGTCACCAAAAGCACAGGTAACAAAATCTAAAATACTGAAATTGGACTTCATGAGAAACTTAAAATTTTGTACATCAAAAGATACTATTGCAGCCGGGCGCGGTGGCACACGCCTGTAATCCCAGCACTTTGGGAGTGGTAGGAGGATCGCGAGTTCAAAGCCAGCCTCAGCCTTTGGCAGGAGGATCGCGAGTTCAAAGCCAGCCTCAGCAACGGCGAGGCACTTAGCAACTCAGTGAGACCCTGTCTCTAATAAAATACAAAAAAGGGCTGGGGATATGGCCCAGGGGTCGAGTGTGGAGTGCCCTGAGTTCAATCCCCGGTACCAAAAAAAAAAAAAAAAGAAGATACACAAATGGCCAATAAGCACATGAAAAGACACTCAATATCATGGATCATTAGGACAGTGTACCTCAAAACTAAAATGAGATACCTCCTTACACCCATTAGGTTGGCAGCAATAAAATAAAAACAACGCAGAAGGGCTAGGGTTGTAGCTCAGTGATAGAGTGTGCCTCACATGTGGGGGGCACTGGGTTGGATCCTCAGAACCACATAAAAATAAAATAATGGTAGCCGGGCGCGGTGGCGCACGCCTGTAATCCCAGCACTTTGGGAGGCTGAGGCAGGAGGATCACGAGTTCAAAGCCAGCCAGTGAGACCCTGTCTCTAATAAAATCCTACATAAAAATAAAAAAAAGCCGGGCGCGGTGGCGCACGCCTGTAATCCCAGCACTTTGGGAGGCTGAGGCAGGAGGATCACGAGTTCAAAGCCAGCCTCAGCTGTGGCGAGGCACTTAGCAACTCAGTGAGACCCTGTCTCTAATAAAATACAAAAAAATGGGCTGGGGACTTGGCCCAGTGGTCGAGTGCCCCTGAGTTCAATCCCCAGTACCAAAAATAAATAAATAAATAAATAAATAAATAAATAAATAAATAAATAAATAAATAAATAAAATAATGGTATTGCATCCATCTACAACTAAAAAAAAATTTTTTTTAAACACAGAAAATAACAACTGTTGGTGAGTATGGATCCTTTGTGCATTGTTGTTAGGAATGTAAAATATTTACAGCCACTATGAAAAATAGCATGGAGTTTTCTCAAACAATTACAATCAGAACTACCACATGATCCAGCTTCTCACTTCTGGGTATGTATCCAAGAGAATAAAATCACCATCTTGAAGAAATATCTGTTCCCATGTTCACACAGCACAATTTATTCACAATAGACAAGATATGGAGACAACCTAAGTATCAGTCAATGGATGAATAAACAAAATGTGACAGACAGAAAAATACAAAGACAGATGACAGAGAGATAAAGTGGAATGGAATAATGAAATATTTTTCAGGGCTAAACAAGAAGAAAATCTCATCCATTGCAACAACATGGATGAGCCTGGAGGATATCTGGCTCTAGCCAGAGCCCCTTTACCTGTGTCACCTGATGGTAAATAGCACCACAACACAAGGAGCATGTGCAAGTGCGAGAGATTACATTGTAAGAAAGAAAACCACTCCTCAGGAAGTTTGGTTTGTTCTAACCAAAGCCAGCTCTCCAGAAGCAGGTGACAGAAATCACCTCCCACCCTTCTGT
This sequence comes from Tamias sibiricus, assembly GCA_025594165.1. NCBI lineage: Eukaryota > Metazoa > Chordata > Mammalia > Rodentia > Sciuridae > Tamias > Tamias sibiricus. The sequence continues at coordinate 86,846,138 of CM046663.1, read as the reverse complement.
CCTTGCTGTTTTTTGGAAGAGTAAGTGTGAGTGGTGACTCTGTGGGAGGTCATTTCTGCTCTGTTCCCCTTTCTGTCATCCTTGGGCCTGTTGTCCTATCCATAACCTTCCTTCTTTCCTGTTTGTCCCCTCCTTCCCAAAACACACTTAAAACCTACTTTGGGGCCTCCTTCACCTTTGCCTAAATGACCACGAAAGACCCTCACCTACCCTGCTGCCTCTACTTTCCTCATTAGTGAGCGGTTAGTAAACACCTAATGGGAACCTGCACTGGGCTTCCCCTACCACACATGGTAACATCAATGTCCAAATTAGAAGAAGGCACCCCCTTGCCCCTTCCAGTGGATTAAGAGCAAGAAGGTGCCTCCTGCTCCTGCTGCAGCATCACTGGGGGCGTGGAGAGGGGATGAGGTTGATTCCCATTAGCACCCTTGCCAGGCACCCTGTCCAGGGCACACCCTGCGCAATTGTATGCAAGGGCCTCAAACTGCTAAGCATGGTGCTAAGCATGGTGGGGAGGCAGCCTAAAGGAACAGGGCATGCCCAGTAGGTCCAAGGAGGGCCACCCAGAGGAGTGGCCTGTAAAACAGCACATAGGGAAGCTTGAGGGAAAACAATCAAAGGCACCGACACTGTTTGGAATAAGAAGAAAGGTGTGTGTGTGTAGAGGGAGTCAGGTTCTATTGCTGATTCCACCATCTGGAGGGGGCTGTTAGAGCCCAGTTATGTGGTCACAGCTCTGGAGGAGGGAGGAGGACTTCCCCAGCCTCCCTTCTCTCTTCCTGCCGCTGATTCTCTGCCATCCCTCTGCCCAGGCTGTTCCAAAATCTGTTCTATACTGGAGCTGTGTTCAGCCCTGACACTGTGTACAAATACAATTGCAGTAGGTGACAAGATCAAACTTATTTTATCTTACATATTTGGAGTTAGAGCCTCTTGATAGTCAACATGTAAATGTATTCAAACAATATGCAAAGCAAGGGCTTAACATGAGTTGAAAAAAAATCTGGTAGCCTTATGGTGAGTTCCCTCTACAGAGGAAACTTTTTTTTAGATACGACATCCAGAGGGGGCCCCTCTTGGTCTTGTTTCTGTCTTCTCCCTTTCCTCCTTCACCTGATACCCTTAATTAACCATTTATATAACTAGAGACAGAATTAGTCCCTAGGCCACAGGGTTCTGAGCCTGGGATTCAATATGGCAACCACCTGGGAAGCTTGTAAAACTCGTCAAATTGCAGACCACTCAGTACAATTAAATTAACTTTACTGGTAACAGTCCAGGCTTCGGTAACTGTTTAAGCTCTCTGGGTCCTTGCTACTCTAGTGAGGTGTTGCTGCAGACCAGCACCACTGGACTCCTGTCTCTTCTCCTAGGAGACTCTCCCATCTCCCTGTGAAGAATCCATTATCACAAGTGTGTTAGAAATGCAGACTCCAAGGCCCCATCTCTGCCTAATCAGAATCTGTGTGTGGACAAGATCACCAGGTGATGCAGATCCCAGGAAAGTTTGCAAAGAATTATTCCAGGTGGTCAATCCTCAAACTTGGCAACACACTGGGATCACCTGAAGAGTTTTCACGTCTGCTGCTGCCACTTCTGTTCTATCCCCTCTGCTGAATCAGAAGAGGCCATCACTGCAGAGGTCTGGGGGTGGCAGGAGGTGAACACTGAAAGTCCTTGCTGAGCTCTAAACTAAAGTTAGATTCTCATATCAAGTCCATAGTGAAATAATAAATTAAATAATAATAAAATTAAATAAATAATAAGTTAAATAATAAAAATTGTCTTTGTTAAGAGAGAAGGAAGTCTTCTCATTTCTAACAGCTGCAGGATCTGAGAATAAAGCTCTCAGAAGGCTGAGTGAGGAAGGAACAAGAGCTTTAGAGCAAAGCAAGTCCTTGTCACTAGCAGAGGGAAGTTCAGAGGGAGTGTGCAAGTGATCAGCTGGGGTAAGGATGATTCCCTCAGCCTAGGAACCTGCAGGGTAGAGAAGGTGGTTAGAAATATGATGAGGCCAGGCGCGGTGGCACACACCTGTAATCCCAGTGGCTTGGGAGGCTGAGGCAGGAGAATAGCGAGTTCAAAGCCAGCCTCAGCAATGGTGAGGCACTAAGCAACTCAGTGAGACCCTGTCTCTAAATAAAATGCAAAATAGGGCTGGGGATCTGGCCCAGTGGTCGAGTGCCCCTGAGTTCAATCCCAATATTCAAAAAGAAGAAGAAATGTGATGAGAACTTCCAAGGAAGCTCCAGGCAGAGCTGAAAGTGGGGAAGGATTATGTGCTCTTTCCTTTCACACTCTGTAAGAATATTTCACGGGCGCTCCATCTACATGGTCAGGGAGGACAGCAGATGCAGAGACACACGCTGCTGAGGCCCAGAAGTGGTGGAGTGGCCTGCTCTAAATCCCCAAGATGTGGAAGAAACTGGAATTTTCTGCATGACCCTTTTGCAGTATGCCTCAAGGGTGTGGTTGCAGTGCAGGATCAAGGGCACCTCTATTAAAGCAGACACCCAGGCTGGGGCAGGAGGACACAAACAGCTGGCCTCATAACTAAGCACACCATGGAGAGGGAGTGGGAGCCTGCCAGTCAGCAGGGCCAGCCCATACTCCCCGGGATACTCTGCCTGTCCTATACCCAAAGGACAGACCATGAGTCACCACCATCAGCACTAATCAAGACCCAGAGGCTGAGGGCCAAGAGACAGGAGTGACTCTTCATCAGAGTCCACAGAGAAGGCTGCTGTGACACTGATGTACGGGCTTCCTCTGAGCCCCCCTGAACCCAGAACTGGAGGGGAGGGCAGAGTCACAGCACTGAGTGGTCATTAAAAGAGACTACGTCCATGAGGAAGAAACTAAACCAGAAGAAAAAGATTCAATTCAAATAGGAAGTTGGTTGGTATTTTTCTTATCAACGTATAGGAATGGGAATTTCTGACCAAATTGAGAGTCATTACAGAAAATGAAGTCATATTTGTGCAACATGGAGATTACACTATCTACATTTTCTTTTTGGGGCACTAGGGGTGCTTAAACACCAAGCCACATCCCCCAGCCCTTTTTAATATTTTATTTAGAGACAGGGTTTCACTGAGTTGCCCAGGCCCTTGCTAAGTTGCTGAGGCTGGCTTTGAACTCACGATCCTCCTGTCTCAGCCTCCAGAGCTGCTGGGATTACAGGTATGTGCCACCACGCTGAGCAGAAAAAAGCATCTGACATCTTTTTTGACAAATACACTCAACAAATGACTGAAGGGAAACTCTGACATCTTACAGAGGACTAAGTTGAAAGCAGCATAGACAGAATCTTAAAGTAAGAAACATCAACCTGGCCTCGAGTTTGCTGAGACCCCATCATCACTCTAGCCAAGAGCCCTGTCCATCTGGCTAGCTGTGGGAGTTCCCATCAATCCCAACCCAGCAAGAACCCACCTGGGTTTCACGTGTGCTGGACCAACTCACTATTGGCCTAGTAACCAATGTAGTTCTTTCTTTTTTAGGCAAAATATTTTTAGGAGAGCAATAATTTATTTACATAAATATTTATTTATATAAATATTTATTTTATATTTATATAAATATTTATTTTATATCTATCTATATAAATACTTATTTATATAAATATTTATTTATATAAAGCTATTGGATTTTAACATTATATCCTATTTAATTTTTGTTGGAACATTTGACAGGCTTTTCAAAATATGTTGATGACTTGGGGAAAGGAAAATTTTATGTTGGTACAGATGTGGCAGAACTGGGGGCCTGTTGGCTAGCTACAGTTTTCAACCTCATCTGATTCTAGCAACATGGCCCAGGTCCCTGGAAGAAGCACAAAGAGAAAGGAAAGTCCCTCTAATTCTCGTGATGTGACTGTTCAGATGGTCGGGTGGCTGAGGCACAGGGAAGAGCCAGAGAATTTCTAATAAAATTCAGTAAGTTTTCACTTGTTCTTAAACATTAGGGGGGAAAAGGCATCACTTTAAAATAATCAACAGATTTCCACTTAGGATGTCACATATTTATACCACATCCTTGTAAACTCCTTTAAAGAAATTTTCACTCTAAGAACCAATAAAGGTTGAAAAAACAAATTCTTTCTTTCGTTTTTTTTTCAATGCTGGGGATAAAACCCAGGACCTCAGATATGCTTGGCAAGTGTCCTACCACTGTCAGCCCCCAAAATAAAAATTTCTTACAGAAAGGTTAGCACACATCCACAGCGGAATGACAGTTTTGTAATGGATTCCTCTATGTAGGGCTGCTTCTGCAATCCTTGAGGGGGCTGAAGGAGTACAATTGGGCTCTATTATTGGCTCTTCTTGGGTTATATACCAGGAGATCTGAGTCCTATGTTGTACAACCAGCGGGCCTGACCTAGCTTGGCCCTGGTGATGGTTACAGAAGAATCAATGGCATGGAGTGAAGACCCCATTCGTCCATCCTTTCCTACACTCCAAATGACAGCAAAATACACTTACTAATATCCACCATGCTTATGGCTATTAATAACTAGGTATTGACACCAACATCTATAATTGAGGCCTACTTATGTTCTCACTTTGCTAAGTTCCCAAGAGCCAGAGAGATTCCTTCCTTATTTTGAAGAACTATGTTTTGGTTACTATGGCAACACTGCGCTGAGAGGTGGGGAGTTTTCCATAGGCATAGAAGCAAAGAACAGCTATTTGTGCTCCCATAGGCTGAATAGGTCCTTTGTGAGGTTTGCATGTAGTGCAAATACAGATAAATGTGTATGTAGCCCATTTCAGGAAAGCCTAGAAGACATTTTCAGGGCAAACTCATGAATGATCATATTGCACCTCACTCAAGGGCTCCATTTTGTGCTGAAAGGAAGAAGTAGTCTTGGGTCCAAAGTGGACACACACTGGATAGCAGCATGAGTACCCCCGGTGGTCTGCTTCTAAGAAGTGACCCAGGGCTCAGGATGGGGGCACCCCATAGGCCATGGGCCACAGGCCAGCATTATGGCCACTGTGGGGCTCCATGTACAAAGCAAGGGCATGGGGTGGGCTCTCCCTCCTGGCCTCCTCTTGTCTCTCTCCCAGCCAGGGAAACCCTGGGAAAGGGGGTGGCCATAGAATAAAGGACAGACTTCACAAGGGTAGAGGAAAAAGCAGCATCTGTACCCTTGACCAGATGGGTAAAGGTGAGGTCATGCTCTTTGAGCACAGAGCCCAGCCTCTGACCATTGGGACACTGTGGAGCAAAGCAAGTTCCTACAAGTGACCCTGATGATGGGAGTCTTTTCTCACACAGGAGGAAAAGGAAACAAACACCATGTCAAAAGTTAAAGTTCCCCATTGTGCTGAGTAAGCTAGACAAAAAAGGACACTTACTACATGATTCCACTTATATGAAGTCCCCAGAAGAGTCAAATTCAGAGAGACAGTTAAACAGTGGTGGCCAGAAGCTGGGGGGAGGAGGAATGGGGCAACTACTGTTTAGTGGGTAGAGAGTTCTAGTTCGGGGGGAAAAGTTCTGAAGATTAATGGTGGCAATAATTCCGTACTTAAGGGGCTGGGGCTCAGTGGTAGAGTGCTTGCCTAGCATGTGTGAGGCACTGGGCTCAATTCTCAGCAACATATAAATAAATAACATAAAATAAAGGTCCATCAACAACTAGAAAAAAAATTTTTTTAAATGTATGTAAGACCCTGAACTATATACCTAAACATGGTTAAAATAGGAAATTTTATGTTCTGTATATTTGACCATTAAAAAAAATAAAGCTTGGGCTGGGGTTGTGGCTCAGTGGTAGAGCGCTCGCCTAGCACGTGTGCAGCCCAGGTTCGATCTTCAGCACCACGTAAAAACCCATTGTGTACAACTAAAAGCAAATAAATATTTAAAAAAATTTTTTTTGAATAAATAAAGCTTGGGGATGGGGTTGTGACTCAATGGTAGAGCGTTCTCCTAGCACACGCAGCCCAGGTTCAATCCTCAGCACCATGTAAAAATTAAAATAGGCATTGTGTACAACTAAAACAAATAAGTAAATATTTTTTTAAATAATAAATAAAGCTAGACACAATAGTGTATGCCTGTAGTCGCAGCTACTAGGAAGGCTGAGGCTGCAGGATTGCTTGAGCCCAGGAGTTAGAGGCCTGGAGGCCAGTCTGAGCAACATAGTGAGACCTCAAAACAAACAGACAAAAAAAAAAACCCACCAATTAAAGTCACCAAAACCAAAGCAATTTGCCTTGTCACATCCATTCTATCATTCATTCACAAAAATAGACTGATCCCATTCAGACTGATCCTAAACTCTGAGTCCACCACAAGTAGGCCCTGGCTAAGGGCTATGGGCTCTACAAACACCAATGAGGAGCTAACTGTCCAGTACAGCTCTCTGTCACCCACTGAATCTGTCTGCTATGGCCACAGAACTCTAACTGTGCAGGAGGTGTGTGGCTTGAGGGGCAGGGGAAGTTCTAGGAATAGGAAAGCCCCCTACTACCGTGGTGACCATGAATGGATCCAGAATAAAGCCCCATGCTTACGTCCCACACCACACGCTTCACATCCACACGCTTGTCTTCTCTAACAAGTGCAGCAGTGGTAGCTTTCAGAGTGGCTCCACCCAGGCCACTGGGCACTTGCCAGCAACTCTGAGGGCAAAGATGGACACTTTTCTAAAAGGAAGGTGAAGAGGAAGGGTTCAAAAGGAGTGAAGCCTAAGACAGGCTAGCAGAAAGCAAAAAGGCAGAGGAGGCCCAGGGGATGGGATATTTGAGAGGAGGTGAGGGACTAGAAAAAGGACAGGCAGGAGGAGTAGGAGTTGGGTTATGGAGGAGAGGCTTGGGTAGGAAAGGGCAGGAAGGGGAGAAACGTGGGGAGGGGGGCGAGGGGGGAGTGGGGAGGCAGGGAGGAGAGGAGCTTTCTGTTTTCCTGCAAAGCTCCTGGTTTACACTGAGAGGGATGACAATAGAGCATGTGCCTGTTAGTGGGCACTTGCCTTAATCCCACTTTCTTGCTCTCCTTTTGGTGAGGGAAGGAGGAGCCAGGGGTTATGTGAACAGAAAGCTGGAAGGTTTTCTCCTGGCGTGCCACCAGGGTCAAGAGGGAAACCTGTACCCATCACAGGCCACATTTCAGACACAAAGTGATTAGCATCTCTGCTTTGCTGGGCTGCTTCTGGAGGGGCTCCTAGAAACACAAAGGGCCCAGGGTGTCATTCACTAATAGTTAACTCTTAATGCTGCTGAGAATTGGGTCCACAAAGGGCTGCTCAGGACTCTGAGTACTCATGGAAACTGATAGATGGATCCCCAAGCACAAGCTCAGTGCCTGTCAGGCTCTGATGAGAGAGTGCTTGGGAAACTATTCTTAAAACCTCAAGGATATGCCAGGCCCACTTCCCCCTGCCTCAGTAGAGACTTTTTTTTTTTTTTTTTTTTTTTTTTGTACGGGGATTGACTCAGGGGCACTCGACTACTGGGCCACATCCCAGCCCTTTTTTGTATTTTATTAGAGACAGAGTCTCACTGAGTTGCTAAGTGCCTCACCATTGCTAAGGCTGGCTTTGAACTCGGATCCTCCTGCCTCAGCCTCCCAAGTGCTGGGATTACAGGCGTGCGCCACCGCACCCGGCTAGTAGAGACCATTTACAGTTTTTGATCCGAAACTGCATGTTAGCAAAGAGGACAATTGTTGCATGACTGGCCCAAAGTGAACATTCAAAGCAGAAGCCTCTAGTTAGGTAGCTCATTGTTGGCATTCCTGAGTAAGATCTTATTCTAAAATCAGTTGCAGAAAAAAACAACATTTAGTAGCTAATGTATTGAAACAGCCCCTAGAGAGTATTTGAAAATAATGTCACCATAGGACCATCAAATAATTTAAAAAATTATTATAATATGTAAACAAATAATAATAAATGCTGGCGAGGATATAGGTAAAATGGTGGGACTGCAAATTAGTACAACTACTTTGGAGAACAGTATGAGAATCCTCAAAAAACTAGGAATAGGGGGCTGGAGTTGTAGCTTAGTGGAAGAGCACTTGCCTCGCATGTATGAGGCACTGGGTTCAATTCTCAGCACCACATATAAATAAATAAAATAAAGGTCCCTCAACTAAAGAATATAAAAAAAAAAAAAAAAAAAAAAAAAAAGGAATAGAACCACCACACGACCCAGCTATCCCACTCCTTGGTATCTGTCCGAAAAAACTAAAATCAGCATACTATAGTGATACAGGCACATCAATATTGATAGCAGTACAATTCATAATAGCCAAATTATGGAACCAGCTCAGGTGCCCATCAATCAACTGATGAATGGATAAAGAAAATGTGGTATATATACACAATGGAGTTTAATCAGCCATAAAGAATGAAAGTATGGCATTTGCTAATAAATGGATGGAACTAGAGAACATCATACTAAGCAAAATAAGCCAGACTCAGAATGTCAAGGGCCAAATGTTTTCTCTCATATGTGGAAGACAGACAAAATGAGGGGGAAAAAGTAGGGATTGATCCCACAAAAAGAGAGGGAAGATCGGTTGAGTAAAGGAAGGGGATGATGGGGGAGGGAGGAAGGATATGAAAGGGAAGAACTATGGAATGAAATTGACAAAATTATGCTATGTATATATGAACATGCCACAGTGAATTCCACTTTTATGTATAAAGCACCAATTAAAAATAAATAAATAGGGGCTGGGGTTGTGGCTCAGCGGTAGAGCGCTCGCCTAGTATGTGCGCGGCCCAGGTTCAATCCTCAGCACCACATAAAAATAAAGGCAGGGCTGGGGTTGTGGCTCAGTGGCAGAGCGCTCGCCTCGCACGTGTGCGGCCCGGGTTCGACCCTCAGCACCACGTAAACATAAATTCATTGAATTGTGTACAACTAAAGCAAATAAATAAATATTTAAAAAAAAAATAAAGGCATTGTGTACAACTAAAACAAATAAATATTTAAATAAATAAATAAATAAAAGGAAGACCAATAGAGTAGAAGAAGAGGAACAGGCAGAAGAGGGAAGGGAGGGAGAAAGGAAGCACCAGGGAATGAAGTGAAGCAAAATTTTATTCCATGTCTGTATGATCATGTCAAAATGAACCCAAATAGTATATATAACTATTACACACTAAAAAAAAAAAAAAAAAAAAAAAAACTTTTTAAAAAAGAAGAAATACATCATGCATGAGGCTCTGGGTTTGGTCCCTAGCACTGTGAAGAAAGGAAGGAAGGAAAGGAGGGAGGAAAGACAGGTAGGTCACGAGGTGGGCATGGTGGAAGGCACTTGGAGTCCCAGCTACTGGGGAGGCTGAGGCATAATGATTGCTTAAGCTCAGGAGTTCAAGGCCAGCCTAGCCAGCATAGTGAGATCATCTCAAAAAAGAAAAAAGAACACCTCCACTATAGAATTGTGGTGGAGATCAAATGAGATTGTGTATGTAAAAGCAATTTGTAAAAAGGAAAGATGAACACAAAATAAAATATTTTTCTTAAAAGAGAAATATCCTACACTTTTCCACTTATAGATTTCATGGGTGATTCTATGTCAGAAAAATAATATATTTAAAGCTGAGACAATTATTTCCGGGCTTGTTCAAGCTTTAGAGGTAACTCAGCAAATATGAACTAGAAAGGTCAATTTTCTCCTTAATTTTTTTTAAAGGTTACAAAAGAGGACCGTCAACCTGACAGATGCAGTCACAAATTCTACATTTCCCCCATGACTGCGTTCTTTGATATAAAAGTAATTATGGCAAAAAAAAATTTCCCTCCAGAAAATGTCTGTGCAATTTTGAGAAAATAATTCTTCCCTTTCTTCCCACATCTTAATTTTTTTTGTGGGGGAGTGACCATCACAAAAATGATCTGGGTCAATGGAATCTTCATTTTCTTCCTAGATTCTCTCAAAAATTCCTTTCAAGTGTCAAACTCAATTAAATGAGGCCAAAACGCTACATAGCTTAGAATTTGGATATTTTGTTATCCACAATCCCTTGATTATTCTGATCTGTAGATTTTGGGGAGGGTTTAATATTGATCTCTCTCTCACACTGAATAATTTTTAGAAAAAACACAGTCTGAGTCTAATTGCCAGACCCGTACCACACACACGAAAGCTGTGAATACAAGCTGTGATCCCAAATCACGTGTATGTGGCTTTGATTGTGTGGGACCCACAATAAGATTGTTTTTTTCCTTCTTAATTATTCAGAGCTAAGTGTGATGAAAATTAAAACTAAACATATGGATGTGATCACAAAGGCTTTTTCTAACATAGTTGTTTTGTTGTTTTGTTTTGTGTTTTTTTAAGTATGTTTAATGTGCTTCAAGCACTAATTCCTTAAAATAACTATTTAAGGCAAGACTTCCTGGAACTTGCTTTAATTTTAGGAGAGACTAAAATTTTTTTTTTTTTTTCTTAATTTAGCACCTCACTCAACAATGTACCAGCTCTGAGTGCAAAATGGTTTCTCTTTTTTTTTTTTAATATTTATTTTTAGTTGTTGATAGACCTTTTTTTTTTTTTTTTTTTTTTAATTTATTTATATGCGGTGCTGAGAATTGAACCCAGTGCCTCACACATAACAGGCAAGTGCGCTAATGCTGAGCCACAGCCACAGCACCTCTTCTTGTTTGTTTTTAGTTTGCCCCCCACAAAAACACTTATGGAACTATATTGTCACTTAGTTTTCAGTCAACTGAATTGATCAAATTCAGAAAGTAACACTTTCATGGTAAATATAAAGGGAATAAAATCAAACATTAAGAAGTGAAGCCTTTCCACAGGCTCTATGTCTATGATCATCCATGTTATGGTGTTCTTGTGACTCTAGTCACAGTTTCCTGTGATAATGGCAAGAGAGATGGGATGGGTCATCCAGAGACCTAATCACCAGAAAATATTTTATGTTTGTTTCTAGACTGTGGTAACTAATTTTAAAAGCTAACTTAGCCTTATATCCTATCTAGACTAACTTAATGTGGCTATTTCTTCCTTTGGAATGGGCTAATGATACAGCTAATGGGCTATGCCAAGAGTTAGGTAGCTCTGAAGTATGTTGGGTGACAAGGGTAGACCCCTTGAGATTAGGAAGCTGTTTTGGGTTTTCATGGCATTAAAGGACAATCTCTAAATGGTGCCTCCCTGACTCTGGTTACAGAGTAGGAGCAGAGGACAGAGGAATACCGAGTTGCAAATGAGGAGGCCTGAAACAGCTGCCGTGGCAGAGCTACCCTGGATTTCAGCCCTGCCTACGTGACACATTGCCCAAGTCTTCTTGGGTGCCCATCCCATGCTTCTCCCTCATGCCTTCTTTCTTTCCCTTTCCTTTGGTGCCTTCCATCTCTCTCTTGCTGACTTGCTAACCCCAACCCCTAAGTGTATTTCTGGGGAGAATTTAATCACCATCTGTCTCTCTGAATGGGTCCTTCCTCTGGCCACTTAGCCTGGGCAAAGCCTTCTCCACTCACACAGGTCCTGTCAGGCTTAGCTCCTTTCAGTCTGCTGCTGCCAGATCCCAAACTCAGTCCCTCAGCCATTAAGAACCTGCAGACTGCCGAGCAGAGCAGGCAGAGTTAGTTCCTATCAGATCTCTGGGACCTTAATACAAGCTCCAAATGCCAGAGAACCTTGCAACTGTGGTGTAGATGGGATGAGTGACTCTTCCAAAACCAAAAAAAGATGCAGACTGTCCTGTGGGTCTCTGTGGCGTCCAACATTTTAAAGAAAGCAAAGAAATAAAACCTAAGATTTGGTTTATGCTATCCCCAGCAATACCTGTGGACAGCACGAACAACCCAAAGGCATAGGGAGGCAACAGGATATTAAATTACAAAATACCAACATTTGCACAGTAATTCCCACTAATTAAGAAAGAAAGATACAAGCTGTTTGTTATAAACACCACCAGGTCTTGAGCAAACACCAAGAGCTCACCACAGCGCTGAACCAAGCACTCCTGGAAACATAGCCGCTTTCCAAAGTGGTTCACGGGTGCAGCTAAGGGCGTGCATTTTATCACACATGCTATTAATCCTAGTTATGGCACCTACATTTTAATCATTTGTTCTGGGCTTGTTTCTCAAACAATTAGCACTAATGAATGGCCAGAATACCTTGGATCATATATGTCTAATTGCAGTCAAGAGTGGTTCTTGTCTGCATGTACATTTCAATTTACCTCTGGGGATAATGTTTGTTAATTGTATTTCTTTATAGGCAAGTGAAGAAAAAGGCTGCTCAGGAAAAAAAGGAACCAAGTGTTCTCCTCTTTCCCTTTGTTCCCACAAGAAGCTAAAGTCACTTCAAGAGGCACTTAATCCCATCATCCGCGGTTACAATTGCCTTGCAGCATCAATCAAAAAGAATCTGAAGTAAAATGATGCAGCTATATTGTGTAATTAAAAGCAATTCAGGTAGTTATTGCTTGGGGCCCTTTACGGGTCCAAATACTTAAAATGGCCCTGCAGGGATCCTAAACACCGAAGTGTTTAGATTTGGTCAGCAATAATCTCTCCCTGGAAAGGGAGGAATATGCAAAGGAGGAAAAAAAAAAAAAAAAAAAAAGAAAGGAAGGAAGGAAAAAACAAACCAAAACAATAAAAACTGAAAAAGTCCACTACTTTATACTAGCACAAACTGTATAGCAAAAAAAAAAAAAAAAAAAAAAGGCAAAAGTCTAAAGTGAAAAAATATCCACAACTCCCAGTTACAAAATGAAATCAACAAGAAAGGAAGGAGTGGAGAATCATTGATGTTTTCCAAATTAAACAGTCCCCCATCCTCATCCAACTTTTGCACTTAAGAAAGAAGTATGTAATAATACTGGCTGGGTCTCTTCCCATAGGATCCAGCCTTCTGTGATCCATAACATAAAAATAAAGGCTTTCTGAACATTCAAGCTTACTAAGAAAATATAGATTAAAATTACAGAATGCTTACAGTTACTTATAAAGGCAAGGTGTGAGAAGTACTTTTTTAAAAAAGTTGACCCAGATTTCTAAAGCAACTTAAACCCTTTTTTTTTAAAAGAATTAAAGTGCTAAGGCTTTAGGTTTATTTATTTGGTTTTTAGATCAACAAAAATGAGTTCTGCTGTGAATTTCTAAAAGAATGAAGAGCCATTGTTGACAGAAGTAGGAAACGGGCATAATTCTCTGATTTTCATGCTCTGCTAAAATATTTTTTAATAATTTTTTAGACGTTGATGAGCCTTTATTTTATTCATTTATTTATATGCTGTGTGAGAATTGAACCCAGTGCCTCACACATGCTAGGCAAGTGCTCTATCACTGAGCCACAACCCCAACCCCTGCTAAATTATTTTTAAGAAACAACTCCTCAAAGCCAGGCGTGGTGGCGCACGCCTGTAATCCCAGCACTTTGGGATGCTGAGGCAGGAGGATAGAAAGTTCAAAGCCAGCCTCAGCAATGTCGAGGCACTTAGCAACTCAGTGAGACCCTGTCTCTAATAAAATACAAAAAAAAAAAAAAAGGGCTGGGGATGTGACCCAGTGGTCCAGTGCCCCTGAGTTCAATCCCTGGTACCACAAAAAAAAAAAAAAAAAAAAGAAAGAAAGAAACAATTCCTCAATTAAGACAACATATGACATGTTAAAATAACAACATGAGTGAGTTTTATCATCATTTCCTTTTTTATAATAAAAATGGGAAAGAGGGCTTCCTGTGGGTTTACAAAAGAATTTTAGGTAGAAGCACCCGAGTGGATGTGGGAAGGCAGGAGCTCTTCCAGAAAGATACCAAGTAACTCCCAGCCGCAGGTGCTTCTAGAAACAGAGGACAGCGGAAAGGCTGCAGTCCATATGGTGGAGCAGAGAACAGTACTGCACAGCAGCACAGGGAAACGCATCCTAAGGTACAAATTAGTGGCAAATAGAACTGTGGCCTGAAAACTACTATGTGTGAACATGTGAGGTCCAATGTCAATTGAGCATTCAGATCATAAAATGGCTGTCGAGTAAGATCTCTGACAACAGTTCATTTAAACAGAGTTGCCACATAAATAATCTAGCAATGTAAGTCAGCAAAAAATGCCTCCGACCAAAAAATGTTTAAGTACCCCCTCAAAAGTTTAAGCTACCATGCTTTTTCAACCAAACTGATTATAAGATTAGAGATACTACATATGCTCAAATTGTTAAGTATTCTCTATAAACTTAACCCTACTGATAATTCAGCTGTCAGTCTTCAGAGGAATCACTAGCCCTCAGGTGGTGGGAACAAGGGTCTTACATCCCCTTACTGTCCTGTTGCCATCACTTTTATCTTCCAGGAGTCTGTGGAGAGGAAGTGGATGACAGAGGAGCAACTTGTGACTTATCAAAACTTGATTTCCTGTCTCTCCACCACAATACTTCCCAGATAATTTAATTCATAAATGGGCATTGGTGGTTCTTGGCCATAATTGTGCCATCAAAGTATCTATTCTGAGTCTTACAGTTTTTTTTCACTTGTTTTTTGGATTAAGATCTGTAGGTGTTTTCTTTTTCTTTTTTTTAATGTTTATTTATTTGCTTTTTTAGTTGTACACAATGCCTTTATTTTTATGTGGTGCTGAGGATCGAACCCGGGCGGCGCACATGCTAGGCGAGTGCTCTACTGCTGAGCCACAACCCCAGCCCAGTATTTTCTCTTAGGTAAATAAAGTGTAAACTTTTAGCAAGGGACATTTTAGGAATACCCCAAACTGAACCACAAAGAGGGAGAAACACAAATCCTCTGATAGTGAATATTGGGTGGAAGTTTGAATTGCCTTCTGTCTCCAGTAACAATCTTTAGCACAATTCCCATCGACAGGTGCTTTATCAATATTATATTTCTTTCCCCTCCTGCCCCAGAGATCTGCGGGGACCCTTGTCCCTGATGTTCTCTGAGAACTCCCCAGGGATGGTGCCCACCACAGGATCCAGGAACAGTCCCACAACTGAGCCCTTCAATTCCTGCCATTGATCCAGCTGTGTACACGCTGGTTAAATGCTGCCAGGTCAAGTTGGAGAGCAAGACTTGAAAATTCAGTGCTAATTACTGTGATTACAATCTGTGTCCCAAGCAGCCAACGTCTCCAGGAAGAGTCTACAGGCGACCTATCTACAGAATCAAAAATCTCAGTTTGAGAGATGCAGAATCTATACACACTGTCTTTCCAGCTCGTTAAGTCATAATATGGGCGTCAAGTCACTAATGATACCTTCTCCCGAATGTATATCAGCTAGGGCGAGACAGCACGTAGAATGTACAGGACAGAGAGGGAGATAGATCAAATGGAACCCACACAGCAGCAAAACATCTAACACCAGAACTGTGCAACATGAAGCTTACACGGGAATATTCTTGAGGTGATTTGAGACCCTGTGCACCCAAACCAATGAACAAGCAGGGCTTACAGACATCATTGCTCTGCCAAGTACCAGGACAATTTGAAGGGCAAAAATCATACCGGGTTGGCCGTGCAGCCAAGAGATTTATTAACTGGCCTTTGTGGCTGGTTAAGGATAGAAAAGGAATGGGGAGAGGGGAATCAGGGAGAGAATCTTGCATCTCTCTGGATGTGTCTGATTGTGTTTTCACCATTGAACTCAAACAGGCAGGTGTGCATAACCATCAGAGAAACTGATTCACCAGTTTATCTCATTTGACATTAAAGAACCATTAAAAATAACGTGACACTAGAGAATGCTGAGATAATTTTAACTTTTCTTTAAACAAGTCTGAATCATTAGGAAACCAGTTGAAGAGTGGACCTATTTATAATGACTTTGACAGCAAGCTTTGCTCTGGAGTGCGTGGCCCATTTCAGAATAGGGTCTTGCTGAACTGCCAAGGCTAGCCTCAAACTTGTGATCCTCCTGCCTCAGCCTTCAAGTCATTGGGAGGACAGGTATGTACTGAGGCACAGGGCTATCTTCCTTTCTTCACAGACTATGTGAAGAAGACATGTGTCCTTGTCCAGGTTTATGCAAACACAGTTCTTCCCAGTGCATGATAATCAGAATGTAATTAATGGCTCTGAATCAGCATGTGCAATTCTAAAGGGATGTCTGTACTCACCAGGGCGTAACAATGCTGGCTTCTAGAACATGGCCACTGAGCTGAGTGGGATTTTGAGTCTATACCATCCCAGGGACACCTAGGCAGCTGCTAGGCATCCCTTGAGGTTCCTATGTGTCCCTAACAGGGATTCCAGAGGAAGTTAACTTTTAGGGACACAATGTCCAGTGTGGTCCCAAGATAGCAAGCAAGGTCCAGCCTGTCCTCTCCAGCCTGGCCTACGTCTGTCAGCACGTATTGAAAGCACGATTTCCCCTATTGTCCTTTCCTCCCTCATTTCCGTTTGTCAAGCATTCTGTTCACAAAGGGTGTGTAAGCATAGTTATTTGAAAAAGCAAAGGATGTGACTGTTTTACATCATAAACATGGAACATAGAAAGTACGAATTTCAGTATGAACCCATTTTATAAAACACCATTCTTTGATAACTATTTCGGCTCATTATTTGCTGACCAGTCAACCTAAATTAATTTTTCAAAAATAGAAGTAGGGGCTGGGGTTGTGGCTCAGCGGTAGAGCGCTCACCTAGCACATGTGCAGCCTGGGTTCGATCCTCAGCACCACATAAACATAAATGCATTGCATTGTACAACTAAAGCAAATAAATAAATTTTTTTTTTTTTTTTTTTTTTTTTTTTTTTGTGGTACTGGGGATTGAACTCAGGGGCACTCGACCACTGGGCCACATCCTCAGCCCTTTTTTGTATTTTATTTAGAGACAGGGTCTCACTGAGTTGCTAAGTGCCTCGCCATTGCTGAGGCTGGCTTTGAACTCGCAATCCTCCTGCCTCAGCCTCCCAAAGTGCTGGGATTACAGGCGTGCGCCACCGCGCCTGGCTAATAAATAAATATTTTTTAAAAACAGAAGTAATTTATGTTTTAGGATTTTGGAAATTTTTAGTGCAATTTTTCCCTTAATAATTAAAGGAAATCACAGTGTTATCTTGGCAAAACAAACTATGCCTGTATTTTGAAAATGTCATTGATGTATATTCCTCTGTACTTTGAATTCTCATGACAACTTCTGCTAATGGCACAACAGTCACAGCTGAGGGTCCAACTAGACAGAGAACACCTTGCAGCATAGTGACAGATGCATTGGCGCCTGCTTTCCCTCCCTATTACCAAGCACCTGCCCCCACTCTCCTCTTCTCCTTTCTTCTTTTCACAAGAATTTACCAAGTTCCATGCCAGGCACTTCTGCCCCTCATAAGCTGAGCTATCTAGTAAGTCAAAACTTAGGAATCTCAATTTTTTTTTTTTTCTATGTGCAATCAGAGGCTAGCAACTCACCTAAATCTCTGGCTCTGTTTAGTTTTTTGACAGTGACATAAGCTTATCAGCATTAAGCATAGGCCTTGTACCCAGCTGTTCTCAGGTTTGTTGACTGGTTGAATGACTGACTTAGCAGCTTCCTACCTGGTTAATTATACGGACCAGCGAAGTTATCATCTGGGAAAAAGTCTCTGTTCTCAATGTCCAAGAAACACTTACATTTGTCCTATTTTTTTCAAACTCTTCTTGTAACTGTCTATGCTATACCATGTCATAGCTATAATCTGTCCCTTGTAGGCTAAGACATGGCTTACTAAAAATAACAAAACAGAAAATGCACCAGAAATATGGTCTGATCAATACAAAGAAGTAAGATATCCCAGAAGTAATTTCAATCAATTTTATACAATTGATTTGTTCTTTCAAAGAGCCCTTAATTTACTCCATCCCTGATTGAGTTGTTACATGAGTCATGAAGGTTTAACTATTAAGTTAAAGGCAGATATTTCAATCAGGGAATACCCATGATGGTTTAATTAAAGAATTATTGCATCTCACTTACAGAGCATCGCTCCTTAAGTACTGCATGGCATTTATTTAAAATGTCCCAGAGGCAATTAAGCCTTTGATTAACAATAAAATTTTCTTCCTTAACTTCATTCTCAATTACCACGAAGCTCATTTCTCATTGCCTAGAACTCACAGCACATGGTACTCTGTGGACATAACTCGTATGTAATCCCCTCTGAGCCACCAGAAAAGCTTAGAAGGACTGGAGTACACAGAAACCCTTTCCGAAAGTCCGAGGACTTCACTGTGCTGCAGTTTGCCTGTGCTGTCACCTTCAGTTGAGAGCCTGGTCTCATCTGTGCTGTGACGACTGCTCTGGGTTAAGGAGGACTGAGGACCTGGCAACCACGATGCAACTCCTAACTCAGAGGGTTCAGTTTTTCTTGTCCTCAGAGAAGATGAAAACTAACGATGAGCAATGTCCTTGCCCACGGGACTGCTACAGTCTGTGCTCAGTGGAGAAACGGGTTATTGGCCCCCATTCCTGCTGGGAAGGAGGTGAGGGGTAAGGAAGGTGGAGCAGTGAAGAGCACGGGCTCTGGCAGCCAGCAGTCATGGGCTGGAGGCACCCTGAACGTGTTCCTTAGCCTCTCTGAATCTCAGGTACATCTTGTGAGTTGGATACAGTAGCAGCCTTGTTAGAAGTCACTGTAATGAGATGTGTGAAACTTGATGGATGCCTCGTCACTGGCAAAGTGACTACCAGGCCAGGGTGCTCAGTGGCACAGCACCTGCTCAGCAGGCCCAAGGCCCTGGGTTCTACCCCAGCACCACATAACACAAATTAACAGGGACTATGATCTAGAAGATACCCCACCCCTGATCCTGGTAAGCTAGAATGCCTGGGTCCAGAACAGAGTATCACCTAGGACTGAGACACATAGTGGCAGACACTGCCAAATCTGGAAACACAACTGCCAAGGGGACCAGGGACCCCACTTCCATGCTGAGGGCCTGGCACCGCAAACACTAAAGGTAGACTTGTAGCCACCCTCCAGTGCCCCCTAGGTTCTAGAACTGAACTGCTGGACAATCCATACATAAATTTGGGCGTGTGTGTGTGTGTGTGTGTGTGTGTGTGTGTGTGTGTGTTTCCTGTTTCCAAGGTCTCACACATGCCAGACAAGTACTCTTGCCACTGAGTCATATCCCTGTGACTCTTTGAATTTTTAATCAGCTCTAAAATAGTTTTGTGATTATCTATGCATATTAGTCTACACACCTAAAAAGAAAGAAATTTCATCAGGGTTTTGCCTTTCATTTTATTTTAATGTTAGACAAATTTTTATTCAGCATTTAATTGGTCGAACAAATTGAGATAGGGCCCCTAAGCCAGACCATGGGGACATCAAATGAGGAGGAGAGAATTCAGCTGTGGGGGGAAACCGAGGTCAACACCAGGTTGAACAGCCTGGGGTGGGAAGGACTTATTCAGTTTGGACTTCAGGGGAGTCTTCTTAGAGGAGGTGATAAAGAATTAGACCCTGAAAGGGAAAGAACAAACTCTACAGGCAAAAATGCACTGTGGAAGCAGAGGGTAGGGACCATAGGTGGGCCCATCAACTTCATCTCAGCATCACAGGTCCTCCCCTGCAAATGTCACACACTCCTCTGAGGCTTATCTGTTGATTTCATGCACATGAGGGATTCCCAGGCATAAATAAGCACTAGATATTTAGCTAAACAGTGATACCTAATATCCTAAAATTTTTTCAACCAAAAAAACTTCTTTTATGCTTTAAAAATTTATTTTAGAAATGTTCAGGACCTAAGTAATAAGTCTATTTCAAATGGGTAAGGTCCTCCTTTCAGGAGACACTTTCTTTAAAATCAAACCTGTTGTTGAAAAATATACTAGCTCAGCTGGTAGAATGCTTGTCTCCTATGCACAAGGCCCTGGGTTCAATCCCCAGCACCACAAAATTTAAAAAAGAAAAAATACACACACTCACACACATACACACACAAACTATATTTGTATTAGCTGAACTTTATGAGAAGCATTATTTCAGTACCTACAATGCACTAGGGATGGTGATTCTGTAAACAGGTGCAATACGTTAAAACAAAAGGTACCAGGACTTGTACTGAGGCAAGCAAATGTTAAAATGGTAGATTTCTTTTTAACATTTATTGAGAACCTTGTTTGCATTAACTCAATCCTTTCAACAGCCCTATGAATAGGTACTATTATTGCTGCCTATTTTATATATGGAAACACATTTTGTATATGGAAAATTATAGAAATTTATTCTGTAATTTTTCAAACAGGTAGCTTCTGATAATCTTACCGCCTTTCACACTTGGTAGGCGTTTTCTCAGAGCAACACACAGCCCAAGCATATCAACCCATATCTACATTTACCAGAAAAAAAAGAAAAAAGAAAAAAACTAAAAGACAACAGATTCAGGCAAAGAATAATAATAGGAATGCCTTTCTTTCTCTCAAAAGTGTCTTTACTTGGAACAGTTTAGAACGGGACTCAGAAAGCTCATCTGAGGAGCCACATAGGATACCCTCAGCCTTTGTGGGCTGAGAGACCAGTGTAAGGTTATATAAGTACTTGTGTAATAAAAGAATACAAATTTCTATCAATGTTTTATTGATGAAATTCAAAATAAAATTGAGTATAATTGCTTGGTAATACAGTTGGCATATGAAAAATCTGAACTTCTTTTTTGGGGTATAGCATTTTGCTTAATTGAAATTCAAAGGTAATGCTCCCTGTCATCAAATCATTCACCTGAAAAAACTGTTCTTAAGCAGAGGGCGGTACAGAAGGAGGTGGCAGGTGGAGCTAGGCCATGGACCCTGGCTTAGATCATCCATCTTCAGGTTTAGCCATAGACAGGTGTGTGTACACTGGAGTCCCAGCTTTCACAAGGGACCTAGGTCGCAGAGACGTCCCTGGCCACATCATGGCGGCGGGACAGAAGGGTGTGGACGGAGGCCTGGGCTTTGGAGTCGAAGCCCAGCGTATCAGCGCCAGCTCCTGTTCAGCGCCATCAGCAAGGAGAGAGCTCTCGGGGCGCCCTGGCTCACTGGCTACCTTGGGAGGTTTGAAGTGGTGGCCACACCTACCAGTTTATACTACACTAGGGGAAAGTTGGTTCAGTGTGGGTCACAAAACCACTGTTATATTTTTCGTCTGTTTTACTGCATGTTATTTTTTAAAATCTCAATTTCTCTCACTTTCCTTATTCCTCTTATCCTGATGGCAATAAATTTCTTTTGGGGGCAAGTTCTAACAGATCAATTTTGTGTTTCTAAGTATAGCAAGTATTTCATCCTTTTAAGATACAAAACCAGAAACTCAGTCTTTTGTGGGCTCCCTGCTCTTTGTGTGATCACAGGGGAGGGGAGGGGGCGGAGGGGAAGAGGTGAGGAGGGAGGTGATTGGCGCACAAAAGTCCAGACAGTATTTGACTACAAAAATGCAGAGCAGGGGAGCAGGGTGGAAGAAATGAATCAGAAATCCCACAAACAGAGGAGGGTTATTTTTCTTTCAGCAGATTAAGGATCGTAGGTTTTCATGCTTACTCAGATGGAACAAGAAAAGATTTTAACCTCTTTGCCTCGTTCCCTTTGGGTCTGAACAAAATAAAAGTTGAGCACATTCAAAACATCCATTATAATTTTCCTCTTCCCTTTAAGATGGCGAGACAACATCTGGTGAAAGATTCGAGGTTACGTCCAGTCAATAACAATCACAGGGAAGAAAAGTCGAAAGCCCACCAAAAACCGAGTGCGAGGCAGAAGTTGCCCAGCTTCCCCTCTATGTGGACAGACATTCTAGGTAAAGCTTCCTCGCACTATGAATTAAATTCCATTTCTAGCATCAGGCAGGGTACGCTAATTCTAGTTGCTCAGCATGAATAGAGAAATGCACTCAGCTATTTTGCAGGTGCCCAAACAAGCTTTTTCTTTCGAGGGAAGGAACCATATTTTCCAAATTAGTCTGATTTGCAGTGGATGGGCGAAGGCCCATGTATCTCATCCATAATGAACTGGTATCCTGACGACTGGTACTGCCTTCCGGAGGTGAACACCACCATGTGGAACAATACAGTGCACAAGATGAAAAGCAAGAGAGAGAGGCAAACAAGGAGGAGGAAGAAGTCTGGGCAGTAATTTTGACAGTAAAGTGGAAAAAGTTTTAAGCATTCAGGTTACAACCTTAGCAACTGTCTCTGTCTACAGGGACTATTTTGGATGAGTCTGTTCATCTCCCTGGTAGAGTCAACTTCTGAATAACTACAATTTCTTAAAGATTATCTCTTCTCTAGCCATTTGCATTACATATTATTACATCATTGGTTTTATGAGATCTTTAAAAATACAATAAATCTCTGATCACAATGACAACACAAAAACAGTCTGAGGCGGAAGGAGACAACTGATCCCAAAAGCCATGGTTTTAGGGAGTACTCTGTAGTAGGACATATTCTTTTTGCTGACCTGGCACTATACCTGATAAATAATAAATACTATTTAAATATATAGTGAATAAGTACAGGAATGCAAAAGCCAAATATTTTGTTATCTTTATCTACACTTTCAGTAATTATGTGATATTAATTATTTGTAAAGCACTTGAAAATGAGAGCATGTGGAATTACACTATTTACCTACTAACCAGTATGCTTCTGTTCATCATCTGTTCATCATCAAATGAAAAGCAGTGACACAGTTAAAGTTTCACGTTAAGCTGATATCTTTTTAAAATATCCTCATGTCATTCGTAAAATTGTCATGTTGAGATTAATGGGGAAGGAAAAGGTAATGAATACTTCTTATATTGTAGCACTATATCTTCATACTTTAGCTCTATTTTTAATTTCTTGAGACATTTGTAACACCTTAAATTTATGGGTAGTTCCCCACTGTCAACAATCAGCTATAGGCTTTAAAACTCCCTTAAAATAGCAAAATAAGTTGGGCTTGAGGACACATGCCTATAATCCCAGAGACTCAGGAGGCTGAGGCAGGACAATTACAAGTTTAAGGCCAGCCTAGGCAATTCAGCAAGACCCTGTCTCAAAATAAAATATAAAAAGGACTGGGGATGTGGCCCAGTGGTAGAGCACCCTTGGGTTCAAGCCACTGCAGCCTGACCAACTGCAAACATGCCTGCTCTTTGGTGAGGTCATAAATAAGTCTGACTTCAATGCTTTGAGGCATTCTCCCCCCCAACCCTACTGCCCCAGGTACTGGGGATTGAACCCAGAGGTGCTCTACCACTGCGCTATATCCCTAGCCCTTCTTATTTTTATATTCTGAGACAGGGTCTCACTAGGTTGCCCAGGCAGGCCTGGAATTTGTGATTATCCTGCCTCCTGAGTATAGCTGAGTTACAAGGCATGCACCACCGGACTTTTCTTTTTTTTTTTTTTAGGCAGCTAGACAGTCATTTATTCTGTGGAAGGCTTGTCATTTAAATAAGAAAAAAGTGAAAGTCATCTCAATTTAAGCAAGGCCTTGCTAGTTCCATTTCGATTTTACCAATCCATAAAACCCTCCCGCCTCTGTATAGTGCAACTTGTCAATATCTGGCTTATACTAACAATTCACCACAAAGCCAAGACCCTGCCTCCTCTCCCACCTCCACCCCCCCCCACCCTGCTCTGATGGAGGAAACGTGGGGAAGCTGCTCTGCCTCTGATGTTTTTTGCGAGCTACTAGGCCTCTCTCCCAGTGAGGCCTGTGCTGACAGCCTCCTGAGATCCCAGGCTGTGATCCCTCTAGCCTGCAGAATAGTCTTGGGGTGTGCTGCTGGTCCCGGAGCCTATGGGGCTCTCTGCTCAGGGGCGCACCTGTACCTTGTCTATCTCCACAGAAGGAGGGAGCCACTCTGCCCCTCCTCTTGGCCTCACAGCCCCTGTCCTAAGGAAAGATGTGAGGGAGAATGCTTCAAGTGGCGGTCTTGGGTACTCACTAACAAAGTGGTCAGAGGTCAGTCAGCAAAGCAGCCAAATGCCTTCTTCCCATCACCCTGCTGGGGCCAGGGCTGCCCCATGGGGCCACTTTACTGAGCCTCCTGCCAGGCCTGTAAGATCCCAGCACACCTCTCACCACCTTAACAGTCAGATATTAGAGGGTGAGCCAGATAAGGGGAATGGAATGCCTCAACACAGGAAAGATGCCTAACTAGGTACCTGTTTCCTGAGTGCCCACAGGTGCACCTTAAGAGCCCAGCTCTGGTGAGAGGCCCTTGGAAAAATGGGTTTAATAGCACTTGGCCCTGGCTCCCCTGCCAAGTGGCTGCCCTGGTAACACACTAACCACGCTAAGATGATGCCAAGGGCACCAAACACACTAGCCAGTGCTAGCAGTAGGGGTGGCACTGAGGAGACAGGGCAATACCATGGAGGGCACGCAAGGGCAGGCAAAAGCAGCCCAGGGCTTGGCACTCCTCCTCCACCCTTCTTCCCGAACTTTATCAACAGAGGAAAATCATACTTTGCTAATTGACAGAGAAAAAAATATATTTTCAGTGACTCAAGTGCCTTACCAATGGGAAAAGGGACATCTGCATGACCTGGTCCCTTCTGGGGGGGTGCTGGTGTATTCTCTGGCCTCTCTTTCCTCTCCTCCCATTTTGCATATTCCCAAAGCCCAGCAAACTCAGAAGATATTCAGCCCCAAACAGACTGGTGTGTCCAAAGGCACATATCTTACTGACTAGATGAAACTACCCCTCAGAGACACATTTATGTCAACCACCAACCACCATTCCCTCTGTCTTTTCCTTGAGCATAATTGATACTCAAGCAGGTGGTTGACAAAGGAGACCAACCAGAAAGGCTTAGTAATTGATCTATAAGCAGAGGGTCTTTGGGCTAAGATCACGTATACATTATCTCCATACAAATGGCTGAGTACATGTGTCTGTCACCAACAACCCGTCAGGCACGTTACAGCACACAAAGACACTCTCTCTCCCCTTTAGAGCTCACACTTAGAAAAGAAAGGAGAAAACAGAGCATTCCTTTCAGTGCTACTTGTTCCCAGCTTAAAAGGAGAGGGACCTTTTAATGCAGACCCTCATCCCACCCATTGGAAAGAAGAGCATTTGCCGGCCTTTACCATTCTTTCCCTGGCTCTAGTAGCAAAGCCTGACAGAACTTCCAGAACAAATGCAGAAAGATGTTTTGAGCATTCCAAAGCAGGAAGAACAGGTGTCTTGAATATATCAGAAACTACTGCATTCAAATTAAGCATTGAGAAGGACCCGATTTATACTAAACAAGCTTTAGAGAATACCCATCACAAAACTCAAGCAAAGAAGCACAACAGGACCTATGATATTAGTACTAATGTCCTCCATGAACAGAGGGGACCTAAAGCTATCTTTCCTGAGACAGAAAGACGATTTTCTTCAGCTAGCAGTTATTGCACATTGACCATGGAAGAGAATAAGCTAGATAAGCCCAGAGCTCTTGCTGGTCTTTAAAATTTGCTAGGTGGCCTACTTTTGCTACTTTCTGGATCCTAGGTCTCACCTGAAGGTTTCTTGGGGGAGGGTGAGATGTTTGTATGCGTTCCCTTTTCCAGGTGATTTCAGAAAACAAAGTGCCCAGAGGATCACAGTCCTGCAGTGTCAAGGGAAGACCTTCCACCCCTCCATCTGAGATTTTATCTGCAATCCTGGAAGAAATGTGGAAGCAGGCTTGGTTTTAAGGGAGTTCTTTCTTCTCAGCATGATGGGTTTGTGAAAAAGCAGCATTTGGGAGAAAAAGGAAATCCAATGAGAAAGTATTAAAAATATCCACCAGGGCTTGACGTGTGGCTCAGTGGGCAACACTTGCCTAGCAAGTCTGAAGTCCTGGGTTTCATCCCCAGAACTACAAAACAAAACATCTACAATCATGTGTCAAACAATCAAATGAGACCCAAAAAAGTCTTGGAGTTATTTCCCATAAGAATAAAATTCTGGACTGCACATACGGTGCAACACTATATCATATACAACCAGAGAATTGAAAAGTTGTGCTGCGATTGTGTACAATGAATCAAAATTCATTCTGCTGTCATGTGTATCTAATTAAAATTAATTAATTTTTTTAAAAAAAAAAAAGAATGAAAGTCTGAGCCAGGCAGGTGACTGCACTCCTGTAATCCCAGCAACTCGGGAAGCTGAAGCAAGAGCATCACAAGTTCAACAAGTTCAAGGCCAGCCTCAGCAACTTAACAAGGCCCTAAGCAACTTAGCGAGACTCTGTCTCAAAATAAAATTTTAACATTTAATTTTAAAAGGACTAGGATATAAGTTAGTGGTAAAGCTCTCCTGAGTTAAATCCCCAGTACCAAAAATAAAAAAAGGGGGGTGGGGAATGAAGCTCTGGCACTCCTTTTATATGACACAGAGAAAATATTGATCAGGTAACTTCCTTGCTTGGTCCTCAGTGTGCTTGATGCCCTAGGGAAACCAATTTCTCAGGAATACAGGTGGGGACAGGATAGTTATGGAGAATGCATGCACAGTGGGCCAGAATTCTCACATGGAGTCCTGAGCTGTTGGCTCTTCCCTTTTCAGGCAAGGAAAGGAAGTGACTGCCTGCGTCCTCTCCATGACACCACTCTGCCTCCATGGATCTTTCCAGTTTCAAAGGATGAGAAATCTATCAGTCACACAACTTCAGTTACCATTCCAAGAACTAGGGGAAGGCCCAAGTAATCTATTCAAAGACATGCTTCAGAAAGAACATGTCCACCCCCACAGAGAGTTAAAGCTGATTATCAAAACCCAGGATACTTAGGGGGAGTCCACTATTTACAACAAGCATTGGACTTACACATTTAAAAACAATTATATTGGTAATTATAACACTGGTATTATAATAGCATAAGCCTGCCATAAAGTAGGAGTTTAATAAATAATATTTGACAAACAAATTAGTTCATCTTTGGGATCCTAATCTGGAAACACTACCAAAAAGAAATCAGTGAGAAATGTAATATCATACTGATTTTTTTTTGGGGGGGGGGGGGGCGGGGTGCTGGGGATTGAACCCAGGGCCTTATTCATGCAAGGCAAGCACTCTACCAACTGAGCTATATCCCTAGCCCTGTACTGATTTTTAAACAAAAAAATGTTTAAAGTCTTACAATTGGCTATTAAACCTTTAGCAGGATAGTAGCAGTTATCATGAAACATAATCTAAATATAATTCTGAACTATCACCCTAACTTGTTAATACAAACATATCTGTATAAATTCATGAAAGGAAACCCAACTTCTCTGCTTTGGTAGAAAACATACTGCAAATGGAAAAGAAGGGATTCTATCTGTCCATATCTAAAACCATCCTCCTAAATCAGGTCTGTTGGTCTGTTGCCTTCCTGCGCATGTGCAGTGGCTAGATTAACAGGGCAGAAAGAACTGCCCCAAGAACAGATCCAGTGTATCCGTATAAGCCGAAAATGAAGGGGGATTCACACAGCTACCACAATGCCTCCCTGGGAGCCGTTCCAGTTCGTCAGAACCCAAATCCAACTTTTCTTTCCTTTCCCTTTTTTTTTTTTTTTTTGTAGGTACTGGGGACAGAAACCAGGGATTTGCACATGCTAGGTAAATGCTACAGCCCCAGTCCTCCAAATCCAACTTTTCAATGGCATCTAAATGTGTGGATATCAAATAGAACTTGCACTTACAGTAAATAAACATTGTACACATTTCCAAAATTCATTTTAAAATACAATAGGTATATGACTGAGGTTTTTAACTAAGCACCTTAAATATCCCCTAGTCAGCCTCTAGAACAAAACAACCAGAGTTAAGATTCCCCACGGGCTTTCTACAGAATGGTGCTAAAATGTCCCTTCATCTCTCTGATGGTCTCCCAACAAACAAAAAGTTGGTAAATAAAAGAAAACAAATGATAACAGAATCGGGTTTCCTACCTGATCCTGCCCATCCAGGGGCCACGCTTCAACTCTCCCAGCACAGCCCCAGTGAAAGCGCACACTGTCAGCCCTCACTTTTCCCTTTCTTGCCTTTGTTCCCCTTGAGAGCCAACCCTGAAGCTTACCCAAGCTGTGAGTCTCTGAGCAAGAGGCAGGTCCTGGACCTTTAAAAACATCCTCCACGGAAAATCACCATCTTACTTACACTTGGCTCTTTCCTTCTTTCACATCAAGATTTTGTTTCTGCAACTAACCCCAAAGCGGGCTCCTTCCTAAGTCAAGATCCCAGATAACGGTCATGTTTAAAGACCAGCTTGGCTTGCTTGTCAGGGATTAGAGCTGTCTGCAACATCCGCTCCTCTTCACCATAGCCAAGTAGGCCCGATAAATGCTAATACTCAGCAGGACGCATCCAGAACTTTAAGCCTCAGCAATGGCTAAGAGGAAAGTATCACACATTTACTGAAATTATCTGTCGCACAAAAGAGAAGAGAAGGAATTAATCAAAGTCTCTCTCCTAATGCAATGCTTGATTGAACTACCCCAATCCCTTTTTAAATAGGATACTGGTGGCAAGTGACCCTGACGACACGCCCTAGTGAGGTACACAAGGAACACTTGTTCCATTTTTTTCTTTTATGACCTCATTAAGGAGGATTTTAAAGATTGTTCCTGAATATGAGAACAAAGTGTCTTAAGACATCTCGAGCTTTTCATGTCTTCAGCCTTTTGCTGCTGTGCTGGCCTTGGAGCGCGCGTTTATAACTAGGCACACTCTGCCCAGACTCGCCTCCCGCAAAACAAGACTTGAGCAGGATGGTCTGCACAAAAGCATGCGAGCTGCACCCCTCTAAACGCAGCCATGTGCTAGTTTCTTACACCAGAAAGTTCGGCCAAGACCAACTTGGGATGCATTCTTTTTTTCCATCTTTGCCGAGTCGGAGCTGCCATTAATTAGCTCTGGCGGCTGTTTCCAGCTCTGGAGGGAGGGAGGTGCCGGCTGCCAACCTGCCTGGTGTGAAAATACTCTACCGCCAGAAATTGTTTTTTCTGTTTGTTGATTCCACGCTTCCATTTAATATGGGAGATTATATTTTACGATCAGAAACAAACAAACAGATTTATAACCAAAGTCTTGAAAAGCAAGCCGGGGAAAAGGAAGCCAAGGACTGAGCCTAAATGTAGTATTTTTATTGACTTCTTAGAAACCAAATAACCTGGCATATTAGTGTGTGCATTCTGCAACAGACATTCAGCCCCATTGTACTACTCAGAAGAGAATAAAAAGAAACCCTACTGTTTGAGAGCCAGCGGAACATCTCCACAACAGGGCACAACTGTTCCCTCATGCATGAATGGGAAGGAGATGAAAGGAAAGATGGACTTCTGAGGTAGAGCAAAAAACAAAGACAACAAAAGTGCTGACCATGAGGGAATGACACAACTCATTGCAGCGAAAAGGATGAGAGAAAGGGGCCCAGACAATGCCGAGGACAGCTAAGTGACACGCAGGAGAATTGAAAAATCCATACAAGTGTCTCTTCTCTCCACCCTCGAGGAAAAACAATTAAATGTCGGTACATCTGTCATAAAAAGACCACCGAAACCTGGGACCGTCCCCATGTATGGTCACTTAACTGCACCAACGGGAACTCTCAGCCATGCCTAGCTGCCTCCCCCTCACTCACACTTACTGAGACAGAAAGTTTTTCATTTCTGAGACAATTTACAACATCTGAGTATGTGGAGTAATCATTCAAGCTAAGGGGTACTGAAAAATGTGCGTGCACATGTGTCCGGGAACAGGGATGTGGAGGTTTAAACCACCGCCTGAGAAAGATGAGCCTCAGGAAGTTTGCTGAGAGGAACAGCTCTTGTATAGAAATAGTGCCCTCTCCACTCACATTATAGTTATGGAGACATTGGATCTAAATTTTGGACTGAGTTTCACCTAGCAGCAGCTCCAAACATTTTGGCTTTATATTTCTTTACTCTCAAAACCTAAATTCCAATAAGATATTATTTGTAAATATGTAATGGGAAGGAAGGAAGCTTATGATCTAATGTTGCTTTTAGGTGAACATAGTCATGGTTATGTGATGGGCATAATTACCTTTTGGTGTTTTTGGTTTTCTTAGAGGCACACCTGTCCACACTTCACTAACGTTGGGCCCTGCTAATGAAGTGTTTGGTGAGAAAAATCCCATCAACCAAATATATTAAAACCCACCATATGCAATCCCCACTAGATGTTCATTACTCTGGAAGTCCACCAGCCTGGCAAAGTCACACAGCGTTTTAAAATTCACTCTTGAGCCTGATTCCTTCCTTGATAACCAGCAGCCTCCCACAAGACCCAAAAAGCAGTTATTGACCCTGTCAGAAAGCCTGATGAATGGATAAACGCTGTAATTGATTATCAGGGAAGTGTGAATTAAACAGGGCATGGCATCAATAACCAGCCTCTGACGCTGGCAGCTGACGTAAAATGTAAGACAAGAGCCTGAGGCTATATCTCATCAAAGGCAGGCTCTTCTTAAGAAGGAGTGAGGGGAAAGGCAACAGGCCTAGTGTCCTGTTCTCTGTGATTCTTTAATCCTCCCTCTTGGGAATGAAGCCACCAACAAATGGTCTGGGAACTCAGGCTATCAGTCCATCTTCACACATCAAGCAGTACAGAGCATAGACAGTTTCTATTGTTCTAGGACTTAAAGAAAAAGCACGTAAGAAGTCCTCTTCAATCTCCACTTTTTTACTGGAAACCCCTTTTCACTTATATCCTCAGAGAAAAATAAATTCTGCTTGCTCCAGTGTCCCTAGAGAGATAGGAAGCATTGCTCACTGGAATACTGCTTCCATCTGCTTCTAGAAGTGAAAATTTCATTCATTCACTTGTTAATTCATTCATTCTTGCACCCAGCATCTGGTATGAACCAGTCACTGTTCTGGAATAAACAGTACAAAGATGAATAAGGTTTCTGATATACTGAATTGATGCAGACCCACACTTGCTGAAGATACAGAAAAAGCTAGGGACATGCCTGTAATTCCAGCCACCCAGGAGGCTGAAACAGAAAGATCACAAGTTTAAGACCGACCTGTACAATTAAGCAAGACCCTGCCTGAAAATGATTTTTTAAAAAATATAGATGTAACTCAGTAGAGTACTTGCCTAGCATGTTCAAGTCCCTGGGTTTAATCCCCAACACTTAAAAAAAAAAAAAAGGAAAAAAAGAAGAGGAAGAAGAAAAGGAAGGAATAGATAGAGTCGCTGAAATTAATAAGCAAGACAGTAGATTAGACTTGGCTGATACGAAATTAATAGAATGGATGCAGGGGAATTATACAGAATATTCATGGTACAGAGTGGTAGGAGAGGAAGTCATGAAGAAATAAGAAGGGCACCATAAGCCATTACACAAATGTCAAAGAGAGAATAGTAAGAATGAGGATTAATATCTGAGAATTTTTCAGAACAAAGAAATATTTAAGTTCTCAGAATGGAGAAGAAGCACACTCATGAGCTGCATAAATAATCACAAATCAAAAACCTAAATACAGGGCTGGGGTAATGGCTCAGCGGTAGAGCACTCGCCTAGCACATGCGCGGCCTAGGTTTGATCCTCAGCACCATGTAAGAATAAAGGCATTATATACAATTAAAACAAATAAATAAATGTTAAAAAAAAAAGAACACCCTAAATATACAACCGTGAAGCTACAGAACATATGATTAAAAGAAACATTTTTTTTTTGCTTCAAAGTGAACTGTTCCTAAGCAGCAAAATAATGCCCCACACCCCCCCACACCCCCAAAAAAGGAATATTTGCAAAGCATTCAGGAAAAAGAGCCTTTAGTCTTGGATTTAACTAAATTGAGAGTAGAGACAAGCCAGGCACTGCGGCACACACCTGCAATCCCAGGATTTGGAAGGCTGAGGCAAGAGGATCATAAGTTCAAGGCCAGCTTCATCAACTTAATGAGACCCTGTCTCAAAAAATAAAAATGGCTGGCTGGGGATGGAGCTCAGTGGTAAAGCATGGGTTCAATCCCCAGCAAAAACAGAACTGGGAAACCAAAAGAGATCATGTTATTAAATATATTGAATTAGTAATCAAGACACACACATAAGCCAAATTGTGCAGATAATTTCTAAAAAGTTTTAACAAGGCTTTAAGAAGATAATTTATATCTTTTTAAAAAAATATTTATTTATTTACTTTAGTTCTACACAATCAATGCATTTATGTTTACGTGGTGCTGAGGATTGAACCCGGGCCACGCAAGTGCGAGGCGAGCGCTCTGCGGCTGAGCCACAACTCCCACCCCTTATATATTTTTTTTAATATTTATTTATTTACTTTAGTTGTACACAATCAATGCATTTATGTTTACGTGGTGCTGGGAATCGAACCCAGGCCCCGCGCATGTGCGAGGCTAGCGCTCTGCCGCTGAGTCACAACCCCAGCCCAGAAGATAATTTATATCTTAATACAAACTGTTTCAGGGATTAGAATAAGAAGAAAATAATTTTTCAACTTTTTTCTTTTTCTTTTCTTTTTTTTTTTTTTTTTTTGGTGGTACCAGGGATTGAACTCAGTGGTACTCGACCACTGGGCCACATCCCCAACCCTTTTTTGTATTTTGTTAGAGACAGGGTCTCATTGAGTTGCTAAGTGCCTCGCCATTGCTGAGGCTGGCTTTGAACTCGCGATCCTCCTGCCTCAGCCTCCCAATTTCTTTTACATTTTTTTTTTCAGAGTGGGGATTGACTCAAGGCCAGCACTCTACCACTGAGACCCAGCCCCAGCCCTTTTCAACTTTTTTTTTTCTCAAACTCTCCCCCCTCCTTTTTTCTTTTTAGTGGTACAGAGGATTAAATCTAGGGGTACTCTACCACTGAGCTCTATCCCCAGACCTATTTTTGTTGTTGTTATTAATTTTTACTTTGAGACAGGGTCTCACTAATTTGCCCAAGCCGGCCTCAAACTTTCAATCCTCCAGCATCATCCTCTCGAGTCACTGGGAATTACAGGCATATGCCACTGTGCCCAGCTCAATTCATTTTTGAACAGAGCATAAAAACCAAAGAAGCAGAATACAAAAAAAAAAAACATATGACAGTCTTAATTTATAAGTAGAAATGCAAAATTCCTTAATTTCAGCAAATTAAATACAGAAGATGCTAAAAAAAAAAAAAAATGATGTATTATACCAATAGTGCAAGGGTGAATTAACATTACAAAGTATATTATTATAGCTCATTTTTAGCAGATTGGGGAAGAAAAAGCCTATGAACATCTCAAAAGATGCAAGAAAAGCATTTGATAAAACTCAACCATCATACAAAATTTCTAAAATTCAATAAAAGAGTTCATACAGGGGCTGGAGCGTTGGCTCAGTGGCAGAGCACTTGCCTAGCATGTGTGAGGCACTGGGTTTGATTCTCAACACTACATATCAATAAATAAAATGAAGGTCCATTGACAACTAAAATATTTTTTTTAAAAAGAGTTCATAAAGTTTGTTAGATACTATGAGCAGATCATCTAAATGTCTATCTCTTCTTCCTTTCATAAGGTCACATTAAAGGGAGAAAGAGTATCAGTTCATGACACAGATAGAATAGGAATAAAAGAAGAGATTCCTTAAAGAGATAGCAACAAGCTATTGAAAAACAGAGTATGGACCTGGCATGGTGGGGCACACCTGTTTCCCAGCAACACAAGAGGCTGAAGCAGGAGGAAAACTTGAATCTACGAGTTTGAGACTAGTCTGGGCAACATAGTAAGACCCATCTCAAAAAAAAAAAAAAAAAAAAAAAAAAAAAAAAAAAAAAAAAAATCCAGAAAATAGAGTATTGATCAACAGGTGAAAAAATAATTGGTAGCTGGGCGCGGTGGCACACGCCTGTAATCCCAGCACTTGGAAGGCTAAGGCAGGAGGATCGCGAGTTCAAAGCCAGCCTCAGCAATGATGAGGCACTTAGCAACTCAGTGAGACCCTGTCTCTAATAAAATACAAAAAAGGGCTGGGGATGTGGCCCAGTGGTCGAGTACCCCCCCCAAAAAAAAAAAACAATGGTTAAAAAACGCTGAGACAGTGTCCTACTAAATTGCTCAGACTGGCCTTATACTTCAGTCTCCTCAGCCTCTTTAGTACCTGGAATTGCAGGTGTGCCTTTTCTGTTCTTTTTTCCCCCACACCCACCATGGTGTCAGGGATCAAACCCAGGTCCTTGTGCATGCTGTGCAAATGTTTTACCATTGCACTGTACCGTCCAGCCCTAGAGTAGTATTTATTTTCTAAGTCCCCAAAACCTATTACTTAATATTAACGACATTGTCAAAGTTTGGAGAAAAAATTGTTTTTAACTAAAGAGCCAATTACTAACTGGAGAGGAACAAAAAGTTATAAAGAAAGGAAAAGCTTGTATGAGAAAGGAAATTTAATGATAGAGCACTATGTGCTCTGCTGTGAACACTATTTTCATCAGCATAGTATAAACCTTGAAGTGTGCCTTGGTTGACAAGTGAGAACTATGCCTTTGTCTTTCAGGCAGGAAGTCAATGGTGCTATAGATTGAATGTGTCATAAATCCCACACACCCCTACTGTGCTGGTATGAGGAGGTGGAGCCTTTGGTGATTGGGGATTAGGGCAAGAAGGCAGAGGTGTCATGAATGGGATTAGCACTTTCAAAAAAGAGACTGAGAGAAACTTCCTTACCCCTTCTGCCCTGTGAGGGCAGATCTGCATCTGTGAACCAGGAAGTGGGCCCTTTTCAGACAACAAATCTACTTGTACCTTGATCTTGGACTTGCCAGTCTTCAGAACTGTTAAAAATAAATATATTTGTTGCGGGGCGCGGTGGCGCACGCCTGTAATCCCAGCACTTTGGGAGGCTGAGGCAGGAGGATTGTGAGTTCAAAGCCAGCCTCAGCAATGGCGAGGCACTTAGCAACTCAGTGAGACCCTGTCTCTAATAAAATACAAAAAAAGGGCTGGGGATGTGGCCCAGTGGTCAAGTGCCCCTGAGTTCAATCCCCGGTACCACAAAAAAATAAATAAATAAATAAATAAATAAATAAATATATTTGTTTAATTTAAAATATAAATTTCTTATATTGATTATAAGCCACTCGGGGGATGCCATTTTGTTATAGCAGCCAGAAGATACTAAGACAAATGGATGTTTAAAATTAAAATAAAAAGTAAGCCAGGCTTGGAAGCACAAGCCTGTAGTCCTAACCCTTGGATAGAAAGTCCAGGATGAGGAACCACTTGAGCAAAAGTCCACTCAATACTCCCAGAACTTGGGAGGCTGAGGTGGGAGAAATGCATGAGCCCAAGAGTTCAAGATGGGCCTGGGTAACATGGTAAGACCCTGACTCCAAAATAAAATAAAAAGGGCCAGTATGTAATTAATGGTAGGACATTTCCTTAGCATGTGTGAGGCTCTGGGTACAATCCACAGTTCCACAAATAAATAAAATTAAAATTAAAAATAAAAGTCAAGAAGAACAATATATTATTTAGACACACGGTGGTACATGAGATAAAATAGCCACAAGAGTTCAAAGGGTTGCAAATCAGGAACTTTGGAAGAATGACAGTCTTTTTTTAACTTTGTAACTCTATAAATTGTACATTTTCATAAAAATTTAAGTTCACAGCCGGGCGCGGTGGCGCATGCCTGTAGTCCCAGCACTTGGGAGGCTGAGGCACGAGAATCGTGAGTTCAAAGCCAGCCTCAGCAAAAAGCGAGGTGCTAAGCAACTCAGAGAGACCCTATCTCTAATAAAATACAAAAAAGGGCTGAGGATGTGGCCCAGTGGTCAAGTGCCCCTGAGTTCAATCCCCGGTACCAAAAAAAAAAAAAAAAATTTAAGTTCACATTTAAAATATCAAGCAACATTCCTGCAATCCATCCATAATCATATGCAGATTGTAAAACAAAGTCACAATTCCTGCTCAAATTTTAGTTGGATTGACAGAGATGTAGAGAAATCATACAACAACATGGTAAATGCTAAAACTGAGCCATTATTTAAACCCAATGTCAAAAAGAGATAGATGTTTTTGAGAAAGCTAATGAAGTCAGCTTAGCAAACACAAAATTTGAGCAGCCATACAAACACCCAGGTTGAAATAAGAGCCTGGAACCATCATGAAGGAAAGGATGTACTTATCCAGGGAAATGACACAGGAGAAAAGAGCTCCCTGGGCAAGCATCTGGATTTATGGTCCAATGAAGGACTATTCAGACAGAAGGGTAAAAATCCAGGCAGATGAGCTGCCTCCAAGCAAAGGGGAGGGTGAGGAACTTGGAGAACTGGAGGATGGTCCCATACCAAGAGCAGCAGACCAGTAGGAGGAGGATTAAAATGGGGCCTAGGACTTGCAAGGAAAAAGGCATCTGTTTCAGAGTCACTGGGGAATCCAATAAGACCTTGGGGGCAGTAGGGAGGGTGAATAGGGACCACTCCCAAGAATCCAGGCTCCAAGAGAAGTTGGGAGACATATCCATGGCTTGAAGATGTGCCTACAAGGGCAGGCGGATTTATTTATTTATTTATTGCACTCTACTACTCTCTAAATCCTCAGCCCTTTTTATTTTGAGACAGTCTCAATAAGTTGCCCAGGTTGGCCTTGAACTTTATGATCCTCCTGCCTCAGCTTGCCAAACTGCTGTGATTACAGGTGCGTAACACCATGCCTGGCTTAACTTCATTTTATTTTTTTTAATTTACTCGAAGTTGTTGTGTATATATCAGTAGCATGCATTACAATTCATAATACACATGAAGAGCACCTTTTTACATATCACTGTTTGTATACAAAGTATATTCATACTATTCATGTCTTCAAACATGCATTTAGGGTAATGATATACATCTCATTCTACCATCTATTTTTTCCCCCTTC
This sequence comes from Tamias sibiricus, assembly GCA_025594165.1. Classification (NCBI taxonomy): domain Eukaryota; kingdom Metazoa; phylum Chordata; class Mammalia; order Rodentia; family Sciuridae; genus Tamias; species Tamias sibiricus. The sequence goes on along the minus strand of CM046663.1, from coordinate 86,809,396 downwards.
ATATGCCTTTGCCCCCTCCCATGGCCTCCCTCTCCATTGACCTTTCTAGTGTTCCTCTAATCCTCCTATGCTCCCTGACCCAACCACAATGTGAATCAGCCTCCTTATATCAAGAGAAACCATTCAGTATTTGGATTTTTGAGATTGGCTAACTTCACTTCGCATTATATTTCCCAACTTCATCCATTTACCTGTGAATGCCATTATTTTATTCTCTTTTATTGCTGAGTAATATTCCATTGTGTATACATACCACATTTTCTTTATCCACTCATCTACTGAGGGGCATCTAGATTGGTTCCACAACCTAGCTATTGTGAATTGTGCTGCTATAAACATTGATGTGGCTGTGTCCCTGTAGTATGATGTTTTTAAGTCCTTTGGGAATAGACCCAGGAGTGGGATGGCTGGATCATAAGGTGGTTTTAACTTCATTTTTGACAGAGATGATGGGTGTAGAATACCTGTGTGTACTCTGGGGAGGGATTCCATTAATGGACAAAGAGTAAAATTCAAGAGAGAAAGAAGCTAAGAACCATACCAAGTTTCCCTGAGAGGGAAAAAAGGAGGAGAGGCCGACTCTGGGGAGGAGGCATGAAACTTCTCATTTGAGAAAAGCAGGCAGGAAGAAGGTTCCTGTCCATACACAGAAGGCAAGGTGGAGGTAGGTCCTACAGTCATCCGTGATGCTTGGGCCAGGGCCTGGAAACTTCTGGAAATCAATGATTACTTCATTTTTGTCTTAAAATAGAACATTTAATGAAATCAGAGACAGACCACAGAGAATATGTATTTTAGATATTCCCCAGTATCAGGGAAACTAGTGGGGAGCTATGAAGGTAGTTCAGCTAAGAAGGGGCCCATCAAAGTGTGGTGGGGCAGGAGGGAGGCAAAGGGCTGGAGGTGGGAGTTCACAGGTCACATAAAGCACTTGAAAGGACAGTAAAGAGCAACAAAAGGGACTGGGGAAAACTGAAGGTATTTGGGAAAGCAACATTCCTGAAAAATGAATACCCCCTTTTACCTCTCTCTGCCTGGATAAAACCTCACAAGTTCCCTCCTGTCCTACATTGTCTTCCCAAATCTCAATGACAAAGACCACTGACAAAAATGCTATGCAGTATAAATAATAACAGCTTTATTATTCTCCCAGCTCCACTGGGGCAGAGAAATGTAGCAGATAGTCCCTGGGAAGAACAAATGTTCTGTGTGCCCCATGACTTCCCGGTCCAGAATGCAGCCCTGCTCCATGGCTCTGGGCCTTGGGAAAGGAAGGCAAGAGGAACACTGTCCAATCTCTAGTTTCCTTAACAACAGAAATCAAGTTACCAATTTTTTTCTCTTCATCTTGGGGATTGAAACCAGGGGTGCTGTACCAATGAGCTATATCCCCAGCCCTCTTTATCTTGAGACAGGGTCTAGCTATATTGCCAAAGGAGGCCTCGAACTTGTAGTCCTCTTGCCTCAGCCTCCCTAGTAGCTGGGATTACAGACAGGTACCACCAGACCTGGCTAACAAGGCTCTATTGTTGACCAGGCCTTTTCCTATTGCTTCATTTCCTATGGACAATTCTCTTTTTTGTTGAAAGATTTAAATAAAATAAACTCTCACCTCTCATCAACAGTTTGGGAGATAGGTGGGCAATCTCTAGCAATTAAGGGGTTACAGTCTCTCTGCTTTTCTTTTGGGGCCCTTGTGCACACTAGGAAAGCACTCTTCCATGGAGCTACATTCCAGTCCTACAGTCTTTTTGAGAAAATCAAATGTAGCTGAGGAGGTGAGAAGAAATGCAAAAGAGAGAAAAGCAGCTTGCTCTTCTCACCTGCAGCTCTTGGGAAAGAGGCAGGAATGACAGGGACATTTTCCTCAGTGCGTGCTCTGCAGGACTTTTCTGCATGCTACTTCATGAAAGAGGATGGAAAGGACAGAACACACCTGAGGAGGAGTGACTGGATTTTCCACTAACCACAGCATCGACAGAGGTGGGCCTCGTGTTTGCGAAGGCCAGCAGACCAAGGAAGACAACCTTGGCCGTGTTGGTCTGCTAGGCTCGCTGTGACAGAGCACTGTGGTGGGGTGGGGCTCACCCAACAGAACTTTATTCTGGAGGCTGTAGGTTGGAACTCAGGTTGTCAGTAGGTCTGTTCCAGGCCTCTTTCCTTGGCCTCTGGATATGCCCCTTCTCCCTGTGTCATTTGCTATTTGTTTGTCTGCCTCTCTGGCCAAATTTTGCCTTTTTATGAAGACACTAGTCATGCTGGAATAGGATCTGCCCTAATCACCTCATCCTAATGAAGTACATCTGCAAAGGCCCTATTTCCAAACTAGGTCACATTCTTACAGGGGGTTAGGGTTCAACATATAAATTTGTCGGTGCATAACAACAGCCAGTATTTATTGGGCTCCTAATGTGTGTCAGGTACTATGAATAAATGTTTACTATAATCATTTTAACTATAACTCTCAATTTACAAACGAGGAAAATCAGGCAGAGAGCAATTAGGCAATATGCTTAAAATTAAAAAAAAAAAAACTGTAATTAACAGAGCTAGGATTTCAGAATCTGGTTGTTATGGGCCTAGTTGCTAACTACTATCTGTTTATACTATATATAATGACAGTATAAAATTCACAGTGCTCTAAAGAAAGAAATCATAGAAGACCTCAGAAGATGGAAAGACCTAGCTTGTTCTTGGATAGGTAAAATTAATATTGTCAAAATGTCCATACTACCAAAAGCACTATACAGATTTAATGCAATTCCAATCAAAATCCCAATGACATTTCTCAAAGAAATAGAAAAAGCAGTCATAAAATTCATCTGGAAAAATAAGAGACCCAGGATAGCTAAAGCAATCCTGAGCAAGAAAAGTGAAGCAGGTGGCATCACCATACCAGACTTTAAATTATACTATAGAGCAACAGTAACAAAAACAGCATGGTATTGGCATCAAAACAGACTTGTAGACCAATGGTACAGAATTGAGGACACAGAGACTAATACATATAATTTCAGCTATTTTTTTTTAATATTTATTTATTTACTTTAGTTGTACACAATGCAATGCATTTATGATTACGTGGTGCTGAGGATCGAACCCAGGCCGCGCACGTGCGAGGCGAGCGCTCTGCCGCTGAGCCACAACCCCAGCCCAATTTCAGCTATCTTATACTAGACAAAGGTGCCAAAAATGTACAGTGGAGAAAGGATAGCCTCTTCAACAAATGGTGCTGGGAAAACTGGAAATCCATATGCAACAAAATGAAATTAAACCCATATCTCTCACCATGCACAAAATTCAATTCAAAGTAGATCAAGGACTTAGGAATTAGACCAGAGACAATACACCTAATAGAAGAAAAAGTAAGCTACAATTTCCAACATGTCGGATTAGTCTCCAAGTTCCTTAATAAGAATCCGGTAGTGCAAGAATTAATACCAACAATTAATGAATGGGATAGATTTAAACTAAAAAGCTTCTTCTCAGCAAAAAAAAAAAAAAAAAAAAAAAAAAAAAAAAAAAAAAAAAAAAATCAGTGAGGTGAATAGAGAGCCAACTAAGTGGGAACAAATATTTAATACATTCACATCGGATAGAGCACTAATTTCTAGAATATATAAAGAACTCAAAAAACTTGACACCAAAAAAAAAAAAAAACCCAATCAATAAATGGGCTAAGGAATTGAAAAGACACTTCTCAGAAGAAGATACACAATTAATCAACAAATACATGAAAAAATGCTCAACATCACTGGCAATTACAGAAATGCAAATCAAAACTACTCTAAGATTTCATTTCACTCCAGTCAGAATGACAGCTATCAAGAACACAAACAACAATAAATGTTGGAGAGGATGTGGGGAAAAAGGCACACTCATACATTGCTGGTGGGACTGCAAAATGGTACAACCACTACGGAAAGCAGTATGGAGATTTCTTGGGAAAATGGGAATGGAACCATCCTATGACCCAGCCATCCCACTCCTGGGTCTATTCCCAAAGGACTTAAAAACAGCATATTACAGTGACACAGCCACTTCAATGTTTATAGCAGCACAATTCACAATAGCTAGATTGTGGAACCAACCTAGATGTCCCTAAGTAGATGAGTGGATAAAGAAAATGTGGTATATATACACAATGGAATTTTACTCAGCAATAAAAGAGAATAAAATAATAGCATTTGCTGGTAAATAGATGAAGTTGGAGAATATAATGCTAAGTGAAATCAGTCAATCTCAAAAATCCAAATACCAAATGTTTCCTCTGATATAAGGAGGCCGGTTCACAGTATTGTTGGGTCTGGGTACATAGGAGGATTAGAGGAACACTATAATGGTCAAAGGGAAGGGAGGGGAAGGGCGGGAGCAAGGGGGGGAAGGGGGGGAAAAAAGAAAAAGTGGTTGAATAAGATGGATATCATTATTCTAAATACATGATTGAAGACTTGAATGCTCCGAATATACTTTGTATACAAACTGATTTGTGTAAAAAGAGGTTCTATATGTATAGTATGAACTGTATTACATACTACTAGTATAAATAAAAATTTCCTTAAAAAATTCACAGTGCTCCACACATTCAGATATCTTTGTAATAAAATTGATCAACAAATGGACAAGTGAATGAATAATCTAAATGAATAAAGAATAAGCAAACTTAGTAGATGATTGAGAATTTCTACCCAATGAGATGTAAATACTGTCCAAAACACCCAGCAGTTAATCTTGTAGAGAGTCTTTAAGTCCAGAGTGAAAGCCAAGGGGCACAACAAAGTGCTTACTATTCTAGGACAATGACATGTTCTGCTATTACATGCTACTTCCTTTTAAGTTAATTTCATTAATTTAAATAAGAGATATTAAATTGAGTGCTTTCTTCAAACAGCCTCTAATCGTGGGGTATGGTCCTAGTGTTTCTGAGTTTGTACCTGATTGAGCCCCTGGTACAGAAACTCCTTAACACACTGGTGAGTTCCCCTGTGCACAGGTCATAGGACTAATACGTAACCTATCAATGAAAGAAATGCATTGCTGTTAGGCAAACAAGTAAATAAATGGAAATGATCATCATTTGAGTCCTAATAACATCTGAATTAGTTTATAATCATGATTTTAAGGCTTGCAGGAAATCAACTATGCCGATTGTGCTATTTCATAATTCAGAAGTGGACTTTAAGTGTTCTGTGAACATCTCTATAACTGGGTCACCAGACTTCCAACAAGAGAATGAAACCATCCAAATAACATAAATAAAGTTCTCCTGTAACTCCTCCCAGGAATGGGTAAGAGAAGTAGAAGGACATTTGAAGGCTGCGGGAAATGAATTACAACACCCATTCAGAGTGACACCTCACTCCTAATAAAGACCTAAAGTCATTAACAATATAAAGAAGTCTTCCCTCTGCAGCTGGCTGGGTATTTGCATAAGTACCCTCCCTCACAGCCACACTTTCCCCCAAAGCCACTAGCAACTACAAGCATCAACTTAGGTTCTGTTTTAAGATATAAAACCTATGATACATAGCATTCTACATATTTTTATGCAGGTCACATATTATCACATATGTACAAGTTTTGTTATGCCTGTTGACATAAAAGTAGGAAAGTTTCCAATCAGTGGGTCGGAGAAGATTAGGCCAAATTTTCCACTCTTCTTTGAACCCAGTAAATGAGCTTTATTTGTGTTTTTGTCTTTCCCACATTTTTTATTGGGGCATTACAGTTGTACAGAAAATGAACTTTAGAAGGAAAAAACCCAAATGTTTTGTATGAAGGAAGATAGATGAATAATCTTCCTTGAATGTGTCTCCTATGTCAATAAAAGAACATACATAATAAGCAAACTCCTTCCAAAGACATGCACACTTAGAAAAAAAACAAACAGAAGGAGGTGAGAAGAGAACAAAAACCTGACATCTTGCTAAGAAGCTGAGATCCGTGGAATTAAGGAGGTGAGATGACAAATGGACACAGGAACTGGGGGGCATAGCAAACCACTAAATAAAAGAGTAAACATTTTTTTTACAAAGAGAATAAAAAAGGAGCTACTCATGTTTGCATGATAGTCTGGGTTCAATCAAATTTCAACTAGATAACCCAAAGTGGCTTTTTAGGAGAAAAGGTGCTAGTTGGTACAGTGGTACAAACCAGTAATACCAGTGACTCAGGAGGCTGAGACAGAAGAATCACAAGTTGAAGGCCAGCCTCAGAAATTTTGGGAGTTCCTGTTTCAAATTTTTTTAAAAGGTGGGGAGGGCCTGGAGGGTGTAGTTCAGTGGTACAGTACTTTCCCAGCATGCCCAAGGCCCTGAGTTCAGTCCCCAGCTGAGGAAAGAAGGAAGGAAAGAAAGAAGGGGGAGAGAGGGAGGAAGAAAGAGGGTGGAGGGAGGGACGGAGGGCAGGTGGGAGAAAGAAAGAAGGAGAGAGAGGCAGGGAGGGAGGGAGGGATAGAAGGAAGGAAGAAGAGTGGGAGGCAGGGAAGAAAGAAAGAAAGTGCTTAGCTATAAATCCAGAAATACTGGAGGCATCTGCAGGTAACCACAGTAAAGGAGATGGAGCCAGGATGGGGTATTTTTCAGGAAAGTACCATCTTTTACTTCCTCACCTAAAGTCAAACCTCAAGTCTCTCAGAATATTGTTTTATTTAAACTTGCATGAGATTGTACATGAGGCTTGGTTTTTCAATGGTGAGCCAATTTATTTTTTTAATTTTAAATTTATTTATTTTTTATTCTAAGATGTTATAAATGACAGCAGAATGCATTACATTTCATATTACACATATAGAGCACTTTTTTTACAAATCTCTGGTTGTATGCAAAGTATATTCACACCATTCGTGTCTTCATACATGTACTTAGGGTAATGAAGGAAAAAAAGATGATAGAATGAGATGGATATTGTTGGATTCTAGGCAGAGGCTGCACCTCCCCAGGTGCCTTGTGAAAAACTACAGCTCCCAGGATCCTCAGCGTGACCAAAAACCTGACCAGCAAGTCCCCTGTCCACCACCCCCCCTGACCTCTGCTGGCCTATAGGACAAGGACTCACTCCAAGGGGGTTTTATGGCCCCTACTCTATTTAAGCCAGCCCCGGACTGAACTCTGCCCTTTCCTTGTTCCTGCTCTCTGTTCGTGCTTGCCTCGGTTCCTGCCCATCCCTTCCCTACCCCCCTTCCCTTCCCTTCCCTACCCTTGCCCACGTGGCACCCCAATAAACCCTTTTATTTCACTAACACGGTGTTCCCAGCTAAGTTAACTATGTTTCAGCAGTTTTCTAACAGATATCATTACCCTAAGTGAGCCAACTTTTTAAAAGCCCAAAAAGAATAAATTAGAAGCCGGGTGCGGTGGGGCAAGCCTGTAATCCCAGCACTTGGGAGGCTGAGGCAGGAGGATCACAAGTTCAAAGCCAGCCTTAGCAATGGTGAGGCACTTAGCAACTCAGTGAGACCCTGTCTCTAATAAAATATTTTTTTTAAAAAAAATGGCTGGGGATGTGGCCCAGTGGTTGAGTACCCCTGAGTTCAATCCCCAGTACAAAAAAAAAAAAAAAAAAAAAAAAAAAAAAAGAATAAATTAGAGAGCAGATTAAAAAGAGATGCGAGGTGGGTGTAGCTCCGTTATAGGATGCTTGCCTCGCATGCATGAGGCCCAGGTCTCCTGGCCAGCACCCCCACACACACACACAATTGAATGTGGTGAAAGCAGTCCCGACACAGCATATATTCAGAAAGTAGCTGCTGAGTGAATGTGACTAAGGTTCTAAAATCTGACATACCTGGGTTCAAATGTCAGCTGCCCCTTGAGGCAGGGGTACCGGGTGGGGGTCAGGACATAGGTCTTGATTCACTCCCCTGAAAAATGGGGATAAAACACACCTCATTTAGCTGTTCTTATGTTGCTGGAATTAAACGAGACAATATGGAGAGAGTGGTTAGTGTTCCAGTATATATTAAGAACTCCATAACCTGTAATCCCAGCACTTGGGAGGCTGAGGCAGGAGGATCGCGAGTTCAAAGCCAGCCTCAGCAATGGCGAGGTACTTAGCAACTCAGTGAGACCCTGTCTCTAATAAAAATACAAAAAGGGCTGGGGATGTGGCCCTGTGGCCAAGTGCCCCTGAGTTCAATCCCTGGTAAAAAAAAAAAAAAAAAAAGAACTCCATAAATGGCAACTACGATCGTTGTTGCTGTGAGCTGTTTGCAAGCTCCTATATACTTCTGGTCACAGAGATGATTTGGGGATTTGGTGCCCCTGAGGGCACCTCAGGCTGTCACTGCAACATCTCCAACCTTGCACCATGCTGGGGTGACAATGACAGGGGCTCATGGCTGTCCTACATCATCCTCTGTAACATCACTGAACCAGTGTCGACTCCTCTGTAAAAGGGAAACATCACACTCCAGAACTGACATCCACAAAGGAAGCTTGACAACCAGACAGGGGAAAATTCCAACTTTTCCATAATGAATATTAAATTATTTGTTTTAAAGTTCTTTCATGCTGTGCTCAGAGAGGAGGGTACACTGACAGTGTCCCACAAATACCTTAACACCAAAAAGAAAAGCTTTCAAATGTTGATTCATGAGGCAGCACATTCATTTATCACTGCAGCAAACAACCCTCAGGTTCCCTGAAGCCTTTGGACTAAAGGCCAGCCCACTTCATCACAAAACCCAAAAAGCTATAACCAGTGTCCTCTTTAAGCATTACAGTGTGACAACACCACGTAGATGTCTAGACTTTGTGGCACAAGGGCTGTGTCAGCTTTAAACCTTGAAGGAGTCAAGACACGAGAGACCTCACAAGGCACAGGCAACCTCGGGATGGTCCTTGCCTCCCTGAGTTCTGGGTCCAGTGCCTAACCAGGGGTGTTTACAAGTCACCATTTAGCACCTTCCTTGGAGATAGATACCTTTACACCATGTTGTGGCCTTGCCTGTCAAGAAGAAGAAATGCTGCACATGCTGAGGCCCGTTTCCTTTTGCCTGCTGCAATTCAAAATAGGGAAATGTACTAATGTCGGGTTGCTTTTTAAATAGCAATGTTTAAGATTTCTTCCACGGCAATGATGAAGGAAAAAAAAAATCTTATTCCTAAAAATGACTCTTTGATAGAACATCAGGGTTAGTTTCTGAGTGGCACGTTTTTAAAACATTTAATCAGTAATCTGAATATATGTCAACACCTTCTGGCAGTGTGCTATAAAATGTGAACCTTGTCAACAGCAACAGAAAAAGGTGACACACTTGGGACACAGAGCTTTTATGCTGACACACAGTAATAATATAATTTTTAAATTTATCATCTGTTTAGCTGCAAGCAACAATTAATCTTTTTGACAAATCATACAATGCTTAAAACAACACCTGGGAAGAGAAACAACGCATTCTAATTTTTACTTTCTTCTTCTTCCAGAGCTTTATAGCTACAAATGCATATACAATCACACATAATAAATTTTGTGATTAGGATTAAAATGTTGGCAAAAAATATTTCCCTTGTCACCACATGGCCCTCTTTGCCTGAGCTAATAAAATTACTTAACACAAGAACTGTAAGCGAGACTAAGTCCCAGAGGAAATATGGGCCTCAGAGGGTTCATTTCTGTCACGTCAAATGACATTTTATTCCCAAATCATTTAACCTATGACTTTACATAACTACTTATAGCTTGAATGTAATTCTGGTGGGGGCCCAGAAATGACACCAATCCCTCAACTAGCAACTCCATCAAGACACGCAACACCACAACACGGAGCCCATTTGATCTGACAATTTAAAAAATACCATGCTGCAAAATGTTCAGAAGCATGGGAACATTTATGTATCTAAGGAATTGTGTTCTGTGTATCCTGTGAGACTTCCTGAGACCTAGCGTTAGGCCACACTAACATTCTCAACCTCTTTCCTATTACCATGGAACCAAACACAGGAATGTGGAGCCAAATACACCTGCTGACCCAGTGCACTACTGACCTGATGCTTTAGGAGCCCGAGGCAGGGAGAAGCAATGTCAGCACAAAAGAGGATACAAGAGGAAATCAAAAGCTAGTGACATTTGCAGATAACATTAAATTGCAAGACTGTTGCAAACCCTAGTGACCCCCCTGCCTGCACGGTGCTGTGGGACCGCAAGACTTGGATTGCGTCCATTAGACAGATCATGGAACCAGAGTGCTGCATGGCACCTCAGGGACTCTCCAAAGCCCCTAACCCCAATCCCATGTGTTTTCCAATCTCACATACCCCTTAATCAACTAAGACTCAAAACTTAAAAAAAAAAAAAAAAAAAAAAATTGCTGAGAGAACTTAGTGCAATGGGTCAGGCATTAGAATATGATGGCCCAAGTCAGTGCAGCAGCACGCACCCTGGGATGCTAAGGCAGGATCCTTGAGCCTGAGATTTAGAAGTCATCTGAGTAATATAGTAAGATGCCCCCCATTTTTAAAACTATACTGGAGATTGAACTCAGGGGTGCTCTACCACTAAGGTATATCCCCACATCCCCATTTTTGTTTTTTAATTTTGAGACAGGATATCATTAAAATGTCCAGGCTGGTCTCGCCCAGGCCATGCATGTGCCACCATGACTGGCCTGGGCAAACCTGAAAAATAGAGCATGCCTGTAAGTCCAGCTACGTAGGAGACTAAGGCAGGAGGATTCCAAGTTCAAGGCAACTTAGTGAGATCCTGCCTTAAAATAAAATAAAAAGGCTGGGGATCTAGTTCAGAGGTAGAGCACCCCTGGGCTGAATACTCAGAACCACTAAACAATAAAAATAAAAAATTTTCCATTAATTTTTAATACGGACTAATCTGTTATGTGGTTTTGGCGTCAGGCTTCTGTACCCCATAACTTTGTTACATGTTGATTGAAAAAAAATTATAGAGCCTTTTCCAGCAAAGACATGCCAGAGAAGATCCTGCCACTCTACAAAGAGTTGGGCTTTCTCCAGTGGCCACCCCGACCTGGGGGTCATTACTCAAAATTTCCATTTTGAGCCTCTCAGCAAAAGCTTCATAAAGGATTCCTTGTTCTTTGTTACTGTCAGGGCTCAGAACAAGATCTCTACCAACCTCATCCCCCAACCCCCATCCCAGGCAAAAAAAGAAAAGAAACAGCACCTTGCCATACTGAATATTTTTTTTTTAAATATTTATTTATTCGCTTCAAAAAAGGGCTGGGGATGTGGCCCAGTTGTATTCACTTCATGCAATGCATCCATGTCCACGTGGTGCTGAGGATTGAACCCAGGGGCTCGCTAGGCAAGCGCTCTACCGCTGAGCCACAACCCCAGCCCCATACTGAATATTTTAAGTGGAGGAAGATTGCAGAAGCAAGGTCATCTTATGACCTTCTCACTCTTCCCCTAAAGATGCTCATACTATAGGTATTTGTCCTGCCCATTCCTAGAGGGCAGAAATGTCACACAGGGACTCCAAGAAGAAGCTGAACAAACAGGCCTTACTAATTTCTTCCCTGTTTATTACTATTAGATCACACCTTCTGTCCTTCTATCATACTTCTGCATGAATGTCCACAAAAAGTTTTCCCTGGGTCTTTGGGTTTTTTTTTTTTTTTTTTGGTACCAGGGACTGAACTCAGGGGCACTCAACCACTGACCCATATCCCCAGTCCCATTTTGTATTTTATCTAGAGACAGGGTATCACTGATTTGCTTAGCACCTTGCTTTTGCTGAGGCTGACTTTGAACTCACAATCCTCCTGCCTCAGCCTCCCAAGTGCTGGGATTACAGGTGTGCGCCACCGCGCCCAGCGGGTCTCCATTTTTTAAAGCTCCCTGTCATGTAAAACCTGTATTAAGTGAAGTTATATGCTTTTCTCTTGGTAATCTGTTGTACAGATTAAAAATAAAATAAAAATTAGAATTAATTCTGTGATGATGAGGGGAGTTGCAGCCCACCCAAGTCTTGCAACATTCCTTGTAGGGATAATACACCTGAGACTGAGGACAGGAATTTACTGAAATCTGCAGCTCCTGATCTCCCAAATTCTCACCTAATGGCCTCTCTGGCACTGCCATTTTCCTGTGCCTAAATGGTGCAGAAATTACTTTCCTACCAATGAATTCTTTCCCCCAACGAAGGGTGGGGAAAAATCCCCCACATTTAATCCTCTGATCTGCAGTTTTGCTTTTAATTCTACCTGTTGTTAATATGGAAGCCTTAGACCTAAACCAGAACTCCCAGCCAGTGGAAAAGGCACCGGGCATCCAGAGCACATTGGCAAGAGAATCTCTCCTAAAATGTGTTTAATTACAAGAGGACCCTCACAGCGTGGAACCAGGGGGCAGAGATCTCAAAATCATTTTTCCATTTAGACTGTACTCCTCAGCTAATTAACAAACAACACTAGCCAGCAGTCTGGCCCAGGAGACAACCAACACCTGAATCTAAGTACAGGTAGGGATGGAGATGGAACCCACAGGAACCTGTGTGTGAAATGAGCCGTTTACAGCCGTGGCCCTGGTGGAGGGGCAGGGGCCTGATTGTCAAGTGCCATGCTGCCTTCTTACTTCGTGGCTACAATATGGAAACACTATGGCACATGTTGTGTCTGCAGTGGTCCCCAACATGGACCAGGGGAAGAAAAACGTATTCTTTGGTTGCAGCACGTGCACCCTGACATATGCCCACTTCTGCCAGGCTTGCAGGGCCTGACCCTCCATGCCTGATATTTCCTGCAAGTGTCCTGTCAGATTGCCCAGGTTTTTAGCAATTGGTTTGTGGAAGAGATATGGGGCATATAAGAAAGGGAGGACACAGAGTGGTCACCAACTTTCAAATGAGCTCAATTCTACTGTGGCCATTGAAATGCTTCAGCAGTGAAGGAAGGAGGTTCCACTGCCCTGATGGAGGTTTGCTCTAGCCATAAATCCTGCTTAGCTTCCTTCCATTTACAGTTTATTGCATTAACATTTCTTTTGTGCTGGCTGCTGCTGGGAACCTATTGTAAATTTAGGCAATTACGAGTTTTGTTCCATCTGTTGCCCCCCTCCTCAGTACCGTAACATCAAAGGTGGCCGGTTCAGCAGAGGCAGGCTCTGTCTCTCAAATCCAACCTGAGATACGCATTAAAATCACAGGCTCCAAAGGAAACTTAGCAGAATAAATCAGAAAGATGCTGCTTGGCCTTCTGAGAGTCTTAAAATAATCTTTCTTAAACCTCTTGCACAATGCTCCCAAGTCAAAGCCTGGCTAGGTATCTTAGTGCCCCCTCCAAAAATCCCCCCTAAAGCAGAAGCGTGAATCACTGCTGAACCATGTTGAACAAGGAGCTTGTCCCAAATGCTAGGGTGTCCCTGGGCCCTGCTTGGTTTTCAGTGGTGCTTAAAATAATCTCTCTTAAAGGATCTGCATAAGTCACCTAACCGCTGCCATGGGATGAGGCAGCCTGATCCTGGGGAAAAAAGGCCCCTCAGCAGATAAGGAGGGTCAGCTCCCAGCTGGAAGTTTTGATGGACAGTACCAAGCTGCTTCTCTTTCTGATAAGCTGTCACTTGTTACAGAAAAGAAAATAGGGAGGGAGGGGGAAAGAGAGAGAGAAAGAGAGAGAATAGGAATATGAGGAATGCTGGTGATTTCACATGCAGCAGGATGTTGCATTGGTCATTCTATTCCTTAGAATTTTCTGAGAACCTACTATGTGCCTTGGTGGGTGGGGCTGGACTGTAGGGGATACAAGGATGGCTGTCACAAAAAATTTAAAATCCAGTAGAAGAGATAAGCTTAAGGATAATGAACAGAAGGTGCTTCATAATTAGTTTCATAATATGGGCACAAAATGCTTTGTATCCCTCTTCCTTAAAATGTTCAAGAGAGAGTTACCATATAACCTAGTAATTCCACTCCTAGGTACACTGAAGTGAAAATGTTACCTAACTAAAAACTTCTGCACAAATGTTCATAGCAGCATTATTCATAATAGCCCCAAAGTGGAAACAACCCAAATACCCATTGTTAGATGAATGGATGAACAAATATGGTATATACCTACAATGGAATATTACTGGCCTATAAAAAGTAATGAAGTGCCTATAATCCCAGCAGCTCAGGAGGCTAAGGCAGGAGGGTCATGAGTTCAAAACCAGGCTCAGCAATAGCAAGGCGCTAAGCAACTCAGTGAGACCCTGTCTCTAAATAAAAGACAAAATAGGGCTGGGGATGTGGCTCAGTGGTCAAGTGCCCCTGAGTTTAGTCCCTGGTACCCTCCCCCTAAAAAAGGAATGAAGTTTTTTTTTTAATATTTATTTATTTGCTTTAGTTGTACACAATGCAATGCTTTTATGTTTACATGGTGCTGAGGATCGAACCCAGGCCGTGCACGTGCTAGGCGAGTGCTCTACTGCTGAGCCACAACCCCAGCCCCATGGAATGAAGTTTTGACATATCATGGATGACCCTTGAAGATACTATGCTAAGTGAAAAAAGTCCACTTCTGCATACCATTTATATGAAATGTCCAGAATAGGAAAATCTATAGAGTCTGAAAGTGGATTAATGATTGTCAGGGAAAGGAAAAAGAAATACATGGGGAGTAAATGCCAGTGGGGAGTGATGCCAGTGGGAACAAGGGTTTTCAAGGGTGTAGAAAATGTTGTAGGATTAGACAGTGATGATCATTGCACAGCTTTGCGATCAGACTAAAAATCAATGCATACTTTTTCAAAATGTGAAATTTAATGGTATTTGCATTATATCTCAATAGAGCTATTATTCTGACATGCTATGGTAGCTTAGGGTTGGGAATAATTGTGACTCTGGACACAGAACCGCTGTATTAAAAATAGTGCAGATTCTAAGCAACTCTTGAGAGTAGAAATGAAAAAAAGAAATTTACGTCATTAAATATTTTGCTCACTTGCATAGTTCTTGGTTATAAAGGATGGACAATGAGTTGTCACTTTCTGAAGACACTGTCCACAGAGGCAGCATTCTAAAACCCCCGGGGACCTGCAGCTGTATGCAGCAGGATTTTCAGGATCTGGACAGTCCTGCTCTGGGGCCCACTGTCCCTGAGCTCTGGGTCCTCACACAGGTTTACCCTGTACTTATTTGTCCTGAATGCTGTGAGTGATTTGGGGGGTGGTGACTATGTCTTTTATCTCTATGCTCCTAGAACCAGCAATACTTAGAAGGCACTCACCAGGTGACCACGGAAAAAAGTTGCTATTTGCTCATGCGGAGCTTAGAGTCCTGTTAATTCTCAAGCTTTCTCACTTCTCCATTTCCTTATCAGGTGATGTGATTACATTAAAACCTATGTTAGTACTTGAGTGTCCTTTTCTAATGTCAAAATTGGTCAAATATAGGCAATTTCATATGGCTTAATTTAATACATAGTCACAAGAAAGAATATCTTTATATTCCTATTTCAGTAACAAAATTATTTTTAAATGTGAAGTTCTAAAGCTCCTTTGGGAAGCATCCAAATTAAAGGTAAGGGGGAACAATTCTGATCCCCAACTGCTTCCCATTCACCCCCACCCCCATTTAGAGTTTCTCTATGAGATTTGAACTAAAATGCTTATGTCTAAAAGTTAGTTTGCACAGCTAACTTACAACTCTAGATCAACTTGGATATTCATTAAGAAAATGTACTTAGGTCAAGGAAACAAGAAAAAAATGCTTAAGCTTTTTGCTTTTAGCTCATTTGAAAATCACAGGACTAATGTCCATGCTGTCTACCTGCACTATACCCAGGGAAGGGCATCTGTAGGGGAGGCTACCATGTTGGAAATTCTGGAGGGGATAGCCAGAGTGGGTCAATAACTCAAAGCAAGTAATCCAAGAGTTAATCAGGAGAGACACTGACTCCAGAAAGTGCTTATTAACCTAAGCCTTGCTGCACAGTATCCATACCACCCTGCTGCCTCTAACTAAACAAAACACTGTAGGCCTCAGTATGAGAGAAAGCTTTTGTTCAAGTAGGAGGTTGACAGCTACTTGTGGTGAGGGGTTTTTGTTTGTTTGTTTGTTATTCAAATAACTTTTTCCCCCTGAGGAAACTGAAAGGGAAAATGTCAGAAGTATGTGATTAATGATTTTTTAAAATAGATGAGATCCCTCTATTGAATTCAAAACTATGTATTGAAAAGGAGCCCATCTCATTAAATGGTAGACTTTCTTATATAAGTTTGATATTAATTCTTTCCAAAGAGTTGTGCTTGGGAGTCAAATAAATGACAGGAAGCTCTGTCTAAATACCAGCATCCTCGGAAGGGCTGTTGTTCAGGAACAGTCACAACCATAATGAGGAATGGAAGAGGTGGTGGTGGGTGGTGGGGGCCTGCCTGGAGGGCCCTGCACCTGGGCAGTAGTAGTGATTCCTCAAACACTTAAAGTTAACCAAACAAAACTCCCATGCTACTGGGGATGGAGGAAGTAGCAGTGGAGGGGTGGAGAGGCTGAGAAACAGGGAAAATTCCAGAGAGGGGGGGAACTCTACATCAAAAACTACTTTCTTTCTTTTTCCTTTTCCCTTTTTCTTTTTGGGTGCTGGGCATGGAACACAAGGCCTGGACACCAGAGGCAAGTGCTCTGCCACTGAGCTACATCCCCAGCCTGCTTCTCCTTCTTCATCATCTTCTTCTTTTTATTTTTATTTTTTTCTTTTAAGTTTCCTTTTAATTGACTCTTAAAGCAAAGACAGAGGTTGGAGACATTCCATATAAATAAATAGGAAGAGCTCTGAGCGCTCAGCCAACCGGAACACCGGGAGGGGCTGGCCTGCCACAGCCCAGCACCAGGGCTTCAGTGGGTTGAACAATAAAGAGGAAGATGGCGCCAAGTGGCCCAAAGAGGCGACCTTCCCCCACAACCCCAAAAGAAAAGTGGACCAAACTTTCACCGGGAGTGGGGGAGGAGGCAGGGGCCAGAGAGATAAAATGCTACTTAACACAACAATGTGGATCGCATTTAGGCCACATGCAAATTTGGTCCACAGAGCTTGCAAATGGAATGCAATTTACTGCTCAGAGTATGTAACCTTTTTGAGTCCAGAGAACTAATTAATAAAGCAGTTCAAAAGGAATGCAGAGTTAATCACCATCCACCTCCTGGGCTACTTCAACTCGGTTCTTTACACTGTTTAACGAAATTACAAATATTGTTAGAGCAATCAAGTATTAGCTACACTGACAAGCTCCTTGTTACTCAAAATTTAACTTAAAAAAAAAAAAAAAAAAAAGACTTGAACAAGTTGAAGCTGCTCTTCAGAGCTTGTGATGGGTAAGTTTCAACTATAAAAATTTCAAGTCAAGTTACATCTAGAAAATAATAGTTAATAATAGTAACTGTTTGGTAAACCTGGTACCAAGTCTTATTCACTAATTACTCAAGTTGAAATTATTGAATATACTCTTCAAAGACCACACTTTTGTTCACAGGTATTGTTGGGCACACGGGATTTAAACCATTGCTTGCTGTGAATCATGGAATTAAAGACAGCAATGATTTCTATCTCCAGTTTTCCTCTTGTCTTTCCTTAAGCATGGCCGCACCAGCTAATTTTTTATTTTTCACTGATAACAAGTTTGAGCCAGATTGCTTCATTTGGGATAACCTGTTAATAACAGCAAGGATACAGTTTAAAACATAATACAAAGGGTGGACCCATGCTCACCGTGCATGTCACCTCCCCCTGAAGCTCACTCAAAGACAGCAGATGCCTCTCCACCTTGCCTGGATAGTCTTCCTCTGGAGTCCTGAAACTGAGAATGAACTGCACCCATTCTTCAATAACGAGGCTTAAAATGTCAAGGACTCT
This sequence comes from Tamias sibiricus, assembly GCA_025594165.1. NCBI lineage: Eukaryota > Metazoa > Chordata > Mammalia > Rodentia > Sciuridae > Tamias > Tamias sibiricus. Next base: position 86,791,596 of record CM046663.1, on the reverse strand, counting down.
ATAGAGATTTTTTTGTGTGTAGAGGAAAATACTCTGTGAACTCATATTAAATAGCAAACACTGGATCCTGGGACCGTACATTTCAGCCAGTTCTAGGGACGGAGGGGCAATGTTTGGAGTGGGAGCCCCATTTTCTGGAGAGTCCTTCCAAACCTGAGTGGGCAGATCTGGAAGAGGCAGGTTTCACCTTGGCCTCAGTTCCAAAGGTGCATCTGTACCACTGGCTTTTGTCAAGATGAATGATGGTGTTGAGTAATTTCAGGAAAGCAACTCATCTGCCAAAATAGGACTGCCAAGATATTCAGAATAATGTTATTTAGCACTTCAATGTGATTTGACTTTCTGACTTGACAACTAAGGGGAGAGTTGCTTTCTGGCCACTCTGCTTTGCACTGTACTTTAGTACTTTAGAAGCAGCCCTTTTCACTGTCCTCCATCCCAGGCAGAAGCTGGAAGGGGCAGGGTAAGCATATTTCTTCACTCTCAGGCCACCCCTTTCAGGTTCCCAGGTCACTTATCATTCTTAAGGTAATTCCAAGTTTGTATACTTAAAAGGAAAAAAAATCTGACTAAAGAAAAGCCAAATGAATGGTATCATTAGCAATGCAAACGTGCTAATTCAGATAAAAATATGTCTTATAAAGTCCAATTTGTCATAGGCAAAATTATTTTAATCACACATTCGCAAAGTATCTGGATACTACACTGCCAAGAAGGCAATACCTTTAAGGCAATCTTACGAAGCACATTAAATCACAGACTGTAATATTCTGCAACTATTTTAATTTTAAAAGCTCAGTTTACAAATATATACCAATATTTTTCTCACTTTTAATTACTCCCCCACTGTTTTAGCATAAGAGCTAAAAATAACCTAAAACGGCCCCCTAAAACACACACAGCAAGTCTGTTACACAGATCTGGAAAATGAAAAATGTTTGAAGAATTTTCAAAATATTCTGAAACTGTACCAAAAAAAAATGTGCGTGGTTTCTAGGTTCTAGCTACTGGTAATTTTTCCTGAGAAAAAAATTTACTTTAAAGCAACTCCAAATGAAAATGCATATAATTAAGGGAAAGACCATTGCTTCAAACAGATTGAGTGTCTTTAACAAGTTTCTCTCTTTCTAGCTACTCAGATAAGCTATATTTCCTAATTATCACCTTTTAAGGGCCATCTGGGCCCATTCCTCCCCATCAGGGGGCAATTCCATTTGCATTGTTCCTGGGCTTAGTCATGATCAAGTAGTCTGGTGGTAAAGTTCATTAGAAATTAGAACAGAAGCTTTCAACCCAACACAGTAAACCAAGTACCTGATACTCGGGTGCCCACGGGAGACACGTAAGCATCATACATATTCTCACATAACTAACGAGCCTTCAATGTGCATTTTATCCAGTTGCTTAAAGAAACATTCAGCCTGGTCCCTGACTTGGTATGTAATGAAAACTTGATTAAGTCTCCTCACACTGCAAAATATTTCTCAATTAAGGCAACATAACTAGAGCCTCTTATGTCTTTTGCTTCAAAAGTCTATTAAAACCCCTTTAATGGTTCCCTCATTTAGCCCACCATTCACAAGCAGTACACCACTTCCTTCCTGTAGAGAACACACAAGAGTTATCCTAATTGTATTTTCTGGTAGGCGAATGCACATTTCAGGACAAAGCATGTCCAACCCACAGACTGAAGCTAACTCTAGGTTCCACAGAGCCCTCATGTCTTTTGTCCTCGAGGAGAGATCATCCAATACACTCACAAGCTTTCCACAAGTGTTTTTGTGTGCCAAAGGCATGCCTGGCCCATGGACCTGCTGGGCAGTGTAGGCAGCTGCTCCTTGACAGAGCTGATTGTAAAAGTTCCGGCTAATTCAAGGCAGGCCTATAGAAGGTTCCTGCTTCAGACCTCAGAAGGTCTGACACATAAAACCCAGGAAATCATTACCTGCCTCATCGTGCAATTTCTGAGCCTGGCTTGCAATGGCCATCTTAATCCGAGACGCCAGCCTATTGAGATTGAGGAGGAGGGCTTCCTGCTGGGAGCTACAGCCTCTTCAGCTACACCTTAGTCTTGCAAATGAAGACAGCTGCAGCGGGCCCTAATCTATGCAAGGCAGGTGTAGCCCCAGGGCTCTCTGCAAGCGACCCTTGGAGCTATTAGAACTGGGAAGTTAAGAAGTTACTGTTCTAAAAAGAACTATTTCACAGCCTCTCATTATCGAGGTTACTAAGCTTTTTAAAGGAACAATGGCTTATTTCCTCCCATTTGTACCTTGATATTCTCCCCTGCCCTTCTGAAATTCCCTTAGACAGTCCCTAATTCTGACACCCAGCTGGGACACTTTAAATCGGTGGTATACCTCATTCCCAACTGATGCTATTTATTCAATGCTAGGTGAAAAAATTGCTTATGCATCAAACTCACCATTATTTTTAAAATCTGCCCTGAAGTCTATTATCCAGATACTAAGAGAGATTTCAGAAGAACATAATGTCCACAGGATCTTCCTGAGATTCAATAATGGGCAAAAATGATCTTCAGTACTGCTTAGTAAACGAATCTACAGAAAAAACCGTGCACCACAGAAACCGAGCCAATGATTAACTGAAGACCCTGTCATTAAGTCTCAGGCTTTCTCTCTCCCTGTCTCTCCCCTTGCCCCCCACCCCGACGAAACAAATACAACTATGAGCCTCGTGTGTCCCCCACAGGACTGTGGAAACAGAATTCCAGAGATGTTTAGGCCCTAGGAGGGACTTGGCTGCATCCCTGAAGTCCATGGTTATGCCAGGCCACTAAGCTAGAAACTGCCTGCTTATGCAAGTTAGGCCTCCGTGGGTCTGGGAGCACAGTTCAAGCTGAATGGCTGTGTGCTCCAGAAGAATTCAGGGCCTCTGTACAGTTTGGTGGGAGGAAGTTCTCCCAGAGCCCCCCTACCTGGCTCAGAATGTGCCTGCAACAGCCCACACAAGTCCCTGCCAGTTGCTGCATTTTCTTCTCACATGTAGCACATCACAGAATAGAGAGATCTGGTCTCTGCAGTCAGATAGCTGTGGGCTCTGATCCTCCTCCTGATGGTACAATAGGAATAACATCACTGTGATCACCAGGATGCAGGAGAGTAATATACAAATGGGTCCTATCACAGAGGAGACTCCGCAACCTGATCCTCAAGGAAGACCACCTCCCATCTAAAGAAATGAAGTTTTGCTTGAATGATGCTTAAGCTATGTAGGTTTCCACAGTGGAGGTTACAGAGAACCCCAAATTGTATGTTATCATACTGAAAAACTGTATTATTTATTTATTTATTTGTGGTGCTGGAGGAGGAACCACATGCATCCCCAGCCCAACTGCTTTTTTTTTTTTTTTTTTTTTTTTTAATTTGGTTTTAGGGTATACTTTAAAAATCTGGAAGCTGCTATATTAACTTTGACATAAAGATGACAATTATTTTTAAACATTTGGCTATATTTAAAGAATTATTTTAAAGTTTATTTCTTAACTTTTTTTTAAAAAATCTGTTCTATATTTTTTTTCTATCCTTCACTTTTGAAAAACACATAATAGGCTTTTTTCTTCCTCCTTCAATTCTTAAAGAACAGTTGAGTTTTTATAAAGGTATAAGATTTGAAACAAGCGCCGAAAGCCATAAATGTACCAGAAATGCTGGGCTGCACGTCCATACCCATTACTTCTAACAGTTTCACAAGAAGGAGCACATTTTCGTGAGTTGTGTGATGTTTTAACAACAAGACTCCTATGGGCTTTAATGGAAGTCACACAGCTAAAACTCCATGCACCACTTTGAAAATTTAAGAGTAATTGCTAAGTCCCCCTTAGAGGATCATAGAAATATTAAAAACTAAAGTATTTTGCTAAGAACTCCAATTATGCCTGAACACTTATATCAGATTTTATAAAACGATTGGTCACATATATAATGTACTCTAATACCGTTTTATTGGCTGGTTGTTTTCTTTACAAAAGAGGGTCTTTGTGAAGTCCTCTGAACAGGAACATACAATACAGTGTTCACTTAAACCCAAGGCTCAGTCTTAATGGGGTCTTCACAGGGAAAATGTGAGAAATAAATGGGCTTGGGAATGTTTTATCTTGTTATTTGTCATTTTGAAAGGATCGGTTAGTTCACTGCATCATCAGGTTGTTAGGTACTGCAGAAATACGTCAAACTATTGAACATAAACCATTTACCCAGGAATCTGTTGTGACTGGCTCAGAAGTCTGTCCTCTACAGGTGAGGCAGTGCTAGCAGAGGCCTGGGAATCCCTGTCTTCATGGAATCTCTGTCTTCTTTCCAGAATTATATGCAAGAAAGTTCATTAGTTTGAGGAGAATCCAACTTTTCTATTTAAAATTTTTCCATTTTTAAATAATTTCAAACTTACAGATGAGCTGCAAGGTAGCACAAAATATTCCTGGATGCCCAAGATCTGATAGAGAATCCCAGTTTTAGTTCCTGTTTCCTTAGACAGAGTATATTATAATCCCACCCCCTTCTTAAGGACTTTTACAGACAAATGACTCCATAGTCTTCTGAGTTGTGAATCTGGCCCACAAGAATCACAAAAGAGAAATGGAAGTTTATAGAAGAAATTATCTTTTTCTTCCTTTCATGGGATAGGAAGTAGAGCATCCTGAAAAGTGTGCTGAGCACTACTGCAACAAAGGTTTTAAGCTTTCGAGGGAGCCCAAGTGGTCTGTCCTAAGGCCAAGGACTGGACCCTGAGTTTTATTTATTTAGTGTGTAGTGCTGGGGATTGAACCCAGGGCCTTGTCACTGCAAGGCAAGCACTCTACCAACTGAGCTATACCCCCAGCCCAGGAACCTGAATTTTAGTAGCCACAACATCAATGCTGCTTGGTCATAGGGAGGCTAGGTGGAGATTTTATAGGCTCATGGCAGTGATCCCAGAAATACACTTAGAACCCCTGTGCAACCCTGGGAGGAGGGGGGGCATCCTGTGACAGAAACACACTGAATAACTCAAGGTCTTACCCAGGTGTAAAACAAACAAGCTTTCCTGCCACTGGTGACAAACTCTGGGTTTGGACTGGGGGACTGTTTGCTGACCGGCCCCTGCCAAATACCTTTCAAGGCCTCATGGAAAATTACCTTTTATAAAGTTGATCATCTTAGGTATCATTCTTTGATTTCAAGGACAGGAATATCAAGGACTGTAATCCCAGCTAGCCTAATCACAGCAACTCTGGAGGCTGAGGCAGGTGGATCACATTTTTCTTTTTCTTTCAGTACTAGGGATTGAACCTGGGGCCTTGCACATGCTAGGCCAGCTCTAGCCGTTTTTATTTTTAAGATAGGGTCTTGCTAAATTGCCCAGGCTGGACTTAAAAGTGCTATACCAGGCTGGGGTGTATGGCAGGGCATTTACCCAGTCTGTGAGAGGCCCTGGGTTCAATCCCTAGTACAGAAAAAAAAAAAAAAAAGAAAAAAAAGAAAAAAAAAGTGGTGGTTATGGGGGTGCTCCTAGCACAAATAGTGAAAAATACTGACTGGGCAATCTAATTTTTTTTTCTTTTTGCAGTACTGAGGATGGAGCCCAGAGGTGCTCTACCAAGCCCTTTTAATTTTTTATTTTGAGACAGTGTCTTCCTAAGTTGCCAAAGCTGGTGTTGAACTTTAGATTCTCCTATCTCAGCCTCCCTAGTAGCTAGGATAACAAGTGTGTCCACTATGCCTGGCCTAAAGTTTTTTTTTTTTTTTGGTACCGGGGATTGAACTCAGCCAAGACCACTGGGCCACATCCCCAGCCCTCTTTTGTATTTTATTAGAGACAGGGTCTCACTGAGTTGCTAAGTGCCTCGCCATTGCTGAGGCTGGCTTTGAACTCGCGATCCTCCTGACTCAGCCTCCCAAAGTGCTGGGATTACAGGCGTGCGCCATCGCGCCCGGCTGGCCTAAATTTTTATATTGACTATTGTTCCAAGAAGACAACATGGTCATTTAATATTATTTAATGTCTAAGTACACACACTGGACAGTGGTACGTAGCATTGTGTGTACAGTGGAGGGGCTCTACCACTGAGCTACATCCCCAGTCCTTTTTTGAAAGAGTGCAGTGACAGATGTGCACCACCATGCCCAGCTAGTAGCTCTTCAGGATGTTGTTTTGCACACCAAGATCTCGGTGGCCAAACATTTTCTTTGAATGGAGTTTAATAATATGCACCTGGAAATCAGAGGGCAGTTGTGGCATTGTCTGTACAATTAACAGCTAGAGGAATCCATAGAAATGCTTTCCTTCATGTTCCTACCAGAAACATCCCTCCCACCCTTCCCTT